>CM070789.1:18634508-19299508 GCA_036346955.1 Dipus sagitta
ACAATGACTGGGCTGGTGGACTCTCTGCTGGACTTTGGTGGTCTGATGAGGGCTTCCAACAGACTTACCTATGGAAAGTTGCTGTGGCCATGTTAGGAGTGAGGGTCACCTCCCCCAGGAATGAGAGTTCTTCCTTCCCGAAGGGGAGAGTCATGGTTTGTGTTACTCCACCCTATGCTATGTTAAAAGGAGACATAAATATTACATGGACTGAGGAAGTGTTCAATGTTGTATAATAATAATTAAACTTCAGCTAATTGTGTTTCAGAATCGTCCTCTGATAAAGTTATGATTTTCAAGCAACCAGCATTTGTTATGATTCCTGTTAATGTAACAAGGCCTTGGTATTCTGACAAGTGTTACTGGAAGTAAAGAATGGTGTAAGTAGACCAAAAAGAATGATAGGATTGGTAATTGCAGGCATCTTAGCTTTTATTACATTGTTAGCTACTGCTACTACTGCAGCTATTGCTTTGTCACAAGAAGTTCAACCTGCACATTTTGTTAATGAATTATCCAGAAATGTTTGTATCGCCCTAGGAACTCAAGTAGATATACATAGAAAATTGGAACAAAAAATAGATGCTTCGTATGATGTGGTTATGTATTTGGGTGACGAGATACTAGGGTTGAAAGTTAGAACTTGTTTGGAATGTCATGCAGATTGTCAATGGATTTGTGTTACTTCTAAAAAATATAATGACAATTAGCTGCTAGTAGTTACTTGCTAGTAACACTGAATATACATAATCTTGCTCACTTGCAGGTACAAAAGTCTTGTTGCCAAACAGCCCAAAGCTACGGATTCAAGGCCAGCCCAATGGCCCCCAACAGCTCCCCCTTTTTTATTTTTTATGAACCAGGCCCTTCTGGACCTTGGTGCAGAAAGACTGTGCCTGTCTTAGGTTGTCCTCTATGATATTTAGGCCTTACCCATCATCGGTACATGAATTCCATCATTCATGCCCTGTCTTAGGCTGACCTAACTCAAGAGAATCTTACCCGTCTTTGACTACCAGCCTCTGCAGGTGCTTTAAGATAATGCCTTAGGAAGTCAGGGTAGGGTCCATAGCTGTATCCCATGTACTTCTGCATGGATATCCATAATGGATCTCAAAAGGCATTTAACGACTGTGGGCAGCAGGCACAGAATGAGCAAAAGACAAACACCTGTAGCAGCAAAGCTTCCTATCCAGGAAGTGGGAGAATTCCGTCCAGGCAAGGCACACTTTAAAAGCAGATATTAAGTCATCAGTAGCTTTTGCTGCATCAAACGTAAGATGATTATTTTGCAAAGTCAAAATCTCTGAATGCAACCGAATCAGATCCAAGGAAATATTATCATTATGCCAAATACCTCTTAAATGTAATTTTATGCTGTTGACTGTCATCATATATATATATTTGGTTATTCAAGGTAGGGTCTCACTCTAGCTCAGTGTGACCTGGAATTCACTCTGTAGTCTCAGGGTGGCCTGGAACTCATGGCGATCCTCCTACCTCTGCCTCCCGAGTGCTGGCATTAAAGGCGTGTGCCACCATGCCTGGCTAACTGTCATTATAATTTTTAGAATAACACAAATCCATTGAAAATCTGCATGACATTCCAAACGAGTTCTAACTTTCAACCCTAGTATCTCGTCGCCCAAATACATAACCACGTCATACAAAGCATCTACTTTTGTTCCAATTTTCTATCTATATCTACTTGAGTTCCTAGAGTGATACAAACATTTTTGGATAATTCATTAACAAAATGTGCAGGTTGAACTTCTTGTGACAAAGCAACAGCTGCAGTAGTAGCAGTAGCTAACAATGTAATAAAAGCTAAGATGCCTGCAATTACCAAGCCTATCATTCTTTTTGCTCTACTTAAAGTATTCTTTACTTCCTGTAACACTTGTATTCCCTTGTCAGAATACCAAGGCCTTGTTACATTAACAGGAATCATAACAAATGCTAGTTGCTTAAAACTCATAAGTTTATCAGAGGACGATTCTGAAACACAATTAGACGAAGTTCAATTATTGTTATACAACATTGAACACTTCCTCAGTCCATGTAATATTTATGTCTCCTTTTAACATAGCATAGGGTGGAGTAACACAAACCATGACTCTCCCCTTCGGGAAGGAAGAACTCTCATTCCTGGGGGAGGTGACCCTCACTCCTAACATGGCCACAGCAACTTTCCATAGGTAAGTCTGTTGGAAGCCCTCATCAGACCACCAAAGTCCAGCAGAGAGTCCACCAGCCCAGTCATTGTCCCATTTACCACTCCCTTCTGCTCCAGGATTTCCTGACCAGTCCTGAACATGCCTTTCAGTTCCTCAGATGTTACACATGATCTAAGCACTCCCAACATACCAAGACAATAATTCCTCTATCTTCCCAAGTTGCTGGGTGTAAGATGGGTGGGTCAGGAACATAGCCCAACATAGGTCACTGTGCATAATCGGGAGTTGAATCCACATCATCAGGAGCAGAGGCATCATTCTTCTGAAGGTCAATCCCTGTGAAATGGACCAACCTCTCTGGCAGCCACCTGGCATTGTCAGCGTCCCGTGGGAAAACACAAACATGCCCTCATCCCCATATTAACACTGGGTCAGGGACATGCCATTGTCCATCACTGGGGTCCTTCCATGTAACCTGACCATAAGTGTCCAATGTTCTAGGATGCCATAATCTGTCTGCTGTGGAATGACCGGATGCATCCACATTTAAAAATTTTTAAATAAAGAGTACATGACTTAAAGCATTCTGTGGTGGCCAAGGGTATAACTCCCCCTTTTTTATTTTTTGTCATTGATTTCTTAAAGCTCCATGAGCACGTTCAACAATCTCTTGTCCCTGAGGGTTGTAAGATATGCCTGTTTTATGAACAATTGCTAACAAAGCACAAAAGCACTGAAAAGATTGACTAGCGTAACCTGTACCATCATCTGTCTTTATGATTAATGGTATACCTGCTACAGCAAAACATTTGATGCAATGTGCTATGACATGTTCAGCAGCTTCCCCAGTCCATGCCGTAGCCATCAGAAATCCTGAGTAAGTATCAATGGATACATGAACATATTTTAATTTTCTAACTTCAGGAATATGAGTTACATCCATCTGCCACAGATGATTTGGTTTCAATCTTCTAGGGTTTACTCCATGCTGAGGAATTGAATGATATTCAGGACAGTTATTACACTGTTCCACAATTTGTCTAGAAACTTTTCTAGTAATTTGAAACTGTTTTCTTAAACTATGGCTATTTTGATGATACAAATTATGAGATCTTTGAGCTAATTCCAATTGAAATATGCCTGTGATGTGGCTTTATCTGCCATATCATTTCTCAATGCTAAAGGACCTGATGACAGACACACAGAGAGAAAGAGACAGATGGATAGAGGGAGAGAATGGGCATGCCAGAGACTCCAGCAACTGCAAATGAAATCCAGATGTGTGTGCCCCCTTGTGCATCTGGCTAATGTGCGTCCTGAAGAATTGAGCCTCAAACAGGGATCCTTTGCTTCACCGGCAAGCACTTAACCACTAAGCCATCTCTCCAGCCCTATCCAGTACTAATATTTAAATGAGGTCTAAGCCAATTGTTTTAAAAGAAGTAGAAGCCCTGATTCTGAATCTCCCAGCAATTTGCTAGCAGCTTGTGATAATCTGTCCAAAATTTTGATATAATTCATCAGGTCCTTGTCTAATTTTTGACAAATCTTCAGTCCTCCCAGTAGATAGAAGTTTATATCAAGCCCTCCTAGCTGCGGCATTAACTTGAGCATAAAAGGCAGGATCAAAGTCTAATTGCTGCCTTGTTTCTTGATATTGTGCCTCTCCTGAAAGAACAGCTTGCAGGGGGGAGACAGAAGGCCGAATCAAAGATAAAGGATGAAACTCACCTTCAGGTTTCGACACTACCGCTATGACGGGAGGTTTCAATACAGCAGGAGGACTGGGAGTGACTGGATTTCCTGGAGCACGCTTTCCCTGAAATTGCTGTACATGTAAAGACTGATTCAACCATGCTTTGCATACATTGTACCTCCTCTGAATATTTTTCTTTCTGTCACGCTCAGATTTTGTAAAGACTATAAAAGGTGGCAAGCCTCCTCTTGGTGATCTTTTGCCACCTCCTCCTCTAATTCTGCTTCCTCATATGAATCTCTAAATGATCAAGACAGCATTCTTCCTCTCCAAATAAAAGCTTAAATCTGCACTCCAGCTCCTCACGGGGCATGGAAGGCTTACTTCCATGTTCCGAAAAGCAGTCCTTTGACTTTAACTGTGTTTGATTGAACTTCATCCCTTTCATGTCTAGGATCTAAACTATCTCTAACTAAAGCCCATAAGCTTTACCTGGTCCATGGCCATCATAATAATCTTGAAGCTTAGTCCTTAGCCTTTGCCAGGTTTTTAAATCAATAGTTCCTCAGTATGAGAACAAAGGACAGATTTTTTCTGTAAATTCCAAGAAATTACTAAGTTGCTGTTGACTAACTTTGGCTCCCCGAACATGCAACATATTTTTAAGCATATGTACAAAAAGCAGACGACTATTACCTTGTCCCATTTTTACTGATATTACTCACTGCTCCTTTTTTCTTTTCCCAAGCACCCCTTTCCAATCCAGTGGTGTCCTACACTTTGGATCCCCGTCTTCAGGCCCCACATTTGGGCATCACTTGCAATGATGAGTGTCTTTATCAGACACTCCCCAACATATGTATAGGTGTATGTATATGTATGTGTGCTGGAAGATGCACTCACTCAGGTTCCACATGTGTGGAGAACAGAGGAGAACACAGTGTGTCCTCATCTATTGCTCATTGGCATATTTCTTTGAGACAAAGTCTCCCTCTGAACCAGGACCCGTGTTTTCTGTGAGCTCCACTTAGTCTGTGGACTCTGCTCCCCAATGGACTGGGGTTACCGGCACGTGTGCCCTTGCCAAGCTGTTTATGTAGGTACTGGGGAATTGCTCAGAAAGTCTTGGATCCTCTCAAGCCCTCATGTTTGCATAGGAAGTACTCTTACCTACTGAGCCATCTAACCAGGCCCTAGTCAGCCAGTTAAGTCTGTGCCTCTCCACAGACTTGCAAGATTGTGTTACCATGTCTAACTTGTATGTGGTGAATGGAGATGTGAACTCAGGACCTCATGCGTGTGTGACTATGACATTACCCACTGAGCCATCTTCTTTCTCTCACTTTGAAAAGAACGAACTTTCTTTCTGAACTTTCTTTCTTTCTTTCTTTTTGTTTTTGTTTTTTATTGTTGTTTTTGTTTTGAGGTAGGGTTTTACTCTAGCCCAGGCTGACCTGGAATTCGCTCTGTAGTCTCTCAGGGTGGCCTTGAACACATGGCGATCCTCCTCCCTCTGCCTCCCGAGTGCTGGGATTAAAGGCGTGCGCCACCACGCCCGGCACAAAAAGAATTTCTTTTTTAAATATTTATTTCCTTACAGTATGGGCTTAACAGGCTTCCTTGTCAGTGCAACTCCAGATACATGTGCCACTTTATGCATCTCACTTTACATGGATGCTGGGGAATTGAACCTGGGCCAGCAGGTTCTGCAAACAAGTACCTTTAACCACTAAGCCATCTCCCAAGCCAAAACATGGAATGGTTGTCTTCCTTGTCAGGGAATCAAACCAGTTGCCCCTCCTGACAGGCAGGGATATTCAACCTTATGCTCATAAGAAGTGACTCATATTCTCTTGACCAACATTTTCTTATGCTGTGTCCTTGTGCTCCAATTTCAGTTATAACCACACGCAGAAAGAGAGGGCAAAGGCAAATTGAATGTGATTTATTATAGTGCTACACTGCAGATACAGACCACCTTGATCTTTTAAAGGCTCTCATCTCTCGCGCAGCTTCTGAAACAAAGACAATGGACGACAGGGGTGAGGATGTGAACTACATCTTCAGTGTATTGGGAGATGGTCTCCCAGCACCTTAGATTTCTAGACACGGGAGAAGCAATGCCTTTCCAAGGAAGCAAACTTCAATCAGACCAGCAAGACAATTCTAGAGTATTGGGGCAATTTTAAGTTGGACAGGTAGTAGTGGTGTGTTTCCTTGGCAAGTTGCTGATAATCACTAGGGACTATGAGAACGACATGGGGAGCATACTTCTGATTACCTAGGGGTCACACCAGTTGGTTACCAGAATGAACTCAAAGGTGATTTTATTGCTGAGGACCTCCCTGCTGGGGTGGGCCCTGCTGGTTTCCAGGACGAGGAGGTTGGGGTCCCTGCTGAGGGCCTCCCTGCTGGGGTGGGCCTTGCTGGTTTCCAGGGCGAGGAGGCTGGGGTCCCTGCTGTGGGCCTCCCTGCTGGGGTGGGCCTTGAGGGTGCTGGTTGCCTCCTAGCTGTGGTGGTCTCTCATGGGAGTTTTCATCTCCCTCGTCAGTGTCATCATCTTCATCAGAAGCAGATTGTCTGGGGGGGAGTCCACCAGGAGGGGGTCGCTGCGGATGATGACCAGGCTTCTGGTTTGGTTCCTCAGCTTTTGTATGGGTACAGACCAGAACAAATGAGTTTATATTCTTCTTCTCCCAGAACCTCCCTCTGCATTGCTACCTCACTTTGAGCCCACTGATCGCTTCTAAAATAATTCACTTATCATATGTACTCATCAAGTATCTTATACCAAAGGTCGGCTCCAGTAGTTTTTATTAAGTTTGGAAACTGGTGGTACCCAGATTTCCTTATCATTCCAAGGTAATGATTCCAAAGATGCTTATTTTCTCCATCCCCATAATATCGCCTGTTAGAAAGTCCATTTGGCTCTACTTTCAAGGTATATTTCAAAAAGAAAAGGAAAAGTCCTGTTCATATCAGTTATGATTCCTTTTTATTTTTATTTTTTTGCACAATTAAGTCCTATTTATCGATTTTACTCAGGGCCATAGATCAATGTTGGGAACAAGCAAGAAATAGAGTCAGACAAACAAAATAATGGCAAAAGCTAATAATTCCATGTAATTCACATAGAGTCATATATATCTACAAGGGATCTCTGGGGATGGAGGGATGTTCTTGACAACTCCTCACTGCCACAGAGAGTGACCATGAGGACATGAGCAGCATCTGAAGCCGAGGGAAGGAGAAATTGGCCTTGTGGTCTCAGACCCATGGTCTGCCCACTGTGGTAGAAGGCAGCCCAACCAAGGACCACAGATCAATTTGGAGGAAGATTTCTATATTTCTGTATTATGCAAATTCCATAAAATAAAAAATACCATGACAGCAATGAGAATTTACAAAACTGAACTAAGAAATCCCAAGTCAAGGAATAAGAGAAGGCCCATGCGGGATGGGGCTGGCTTTACCTAGCAGCTGCCCGGAAGGGTCTTCGTAGGTAATATCTGCAAAGTGAAGCACAAAATGGAGGGCAAAGTAAGTTTTACAATTTTCAGGCTACACACGTTGATCACAGGAAAGACAAACTCCCAACCAGAACCCATACATCTACTAAGTAGATTCGGTGGTGGGCTCAAGCTGAAAATGGAGTGACACTTAAGCATACTTAACCACAGCACTTGTTCAGTGGAAAATTCCATTCTCCTCCTGCCTAGAATTCGTCAGACCTCCCTGCAAATATTTGTTTGGTATTCTGTGAACTACAATGCCACATGTTAGTATCCTCTTACTCTCTTTTGGAATTCCTTTGTTTGTATTCCAAGTCTTTCCAGAGAGAAAGCCAGATATGAACATTGATTAGTATATCACTCAAAAGCCCATGAAATATTAAATACGTATTATTAAAAATGAATCTCGGGTCTGGAGAGATGGCTCAGCGGTTAAGCACTTGCCTGTGAAGCCTAAGGACCCTGGTTCAAGGCTTGATTCACCAGGACCCACGTCAGCCGGAGGCACAAGATGGCGCATGCATCTGGAGTGCATTGGCAGTGGCTGGAGGACCTGGCCCACGATTCTTTCTATGTATGTATGTATGTATGTATGTATGTATGTATCTATCTATCTATCTATCTATCTATCTATCTATCTATCTATCTATCTATGTCTTCCTCTTTCTCTCCCTGTCACTCTCAAATAAGTAAATAAAAATAAACAAAAATGATTCTCAAATAGTTTTAGCTCACTAATAATATACAGGTTCAAATGCATTATCTTATTCTATTTCTCTCAGCTATCACTTATCTGTCCTATACATGTTGGAGGCCAAGGCTGGCATCTCTCACTGTCTGTTCTGCGTAGGATCTTGTCGACACAATTGAGCTTCCCTCTGTCGCTCTTGCCTCTTTCCAATGTGTCATCTCAGGCATGGACAGATCTTTCTCAAAATGAACACTGATTGCTTTGGTACAAACTATTTGACAGTGTTCTCATTGCACTACAATTAAATTCTAAATCATTGAGGTAAATGAACACATAAGTGCTTTTATATTCATCATAATCTTTCCTTACATCAGTCCTTTTCTCATCTTCCATCCCTCCCAGTCCTGGTTTGCGGCCTTTCACCTATGCCCCAAGAGTCACAGTGTCTCCTCTTCCCACGTTCTATACCTTCACGTGGGCTCCAGGCAGAGCTCAGGGCCAGCAAGGCCGCTGCGAGCAGGACCAGCAGCATCTTGGCGGAGGCTCTGGAGTCGCTCCCAAGTCTGTGCTGGGGAAAGCAAGGCCGCTGCCTTTATAAGGAGGAGCCGAAGAATGGCGCCTTTGAGCTCCTTAATGGTCGACCTCACGCCTGACACACCAGGATGCTTCCCTGACTCTTCTTTGGGACGTTAGCCCAGGAAGGTGGAGTCAGGAGGAGGGAGTCACTTGTCATTTCTAAAGGGTAGAATATGTAATTTTGGGAGGAATACTGAAGGAACACTCTTGAAGTAAGTATAATCATAATTATTTGAGCTTTCTGTGGATGAAGGAACTATGATCTGAAACTGTGTGCTGTGTTGAGAGAAGTTCTACACATGTGTCCATCCTTATATCAACATTTTTGCAATCTCTGAGAACAAAGATGGCAGGATCTCTACTAATATGACCCAAACATCAACTGTCATGGTGAATGTGATACCAGAGAGATCGTGCAACATTCATTGAACCTACCTTTAATTAAGGGAAAGCGTTTATCTATAGAGCTAGATTGCCTCCAACAATCCGTTCCACTTCCTGTCCTTCTGTGCAAGGCGTGAAAACGTGGCCTCATGAAGCCCATGTTAAGTCAGGGCAATAGTAGTACACACAGGAGACACAAAATAATGCATTCGTCAGAGTACGTGGCTGTGGTCCCACAATGAACCACCACACTTGTGATTTCCATGGGATTACTGGGAATGGAACTCAGGCCTTCGTGCCTATGCAGCCAGCGTTTGACCAACCGAGCTATCTCTCCAATCCCATGGGAAGAATCTCAGTCACAAACACGGGTGGTAGATTGGTCAGAAACATGCATAAGGCGAGTGATATCACAACAAGGGCTCCCCCACTGGGCTCCTGTGCTCTGACACTCAGGCATGCTTTCTGGGCATTTGCAGACTCGAAGACAGTGAGTTTTGTAAGCACAGTGTTCCCACAGGCAATCCCCTCTTTTCTACTAAACCTGAGCGGTTGGTGCTCCTGGCTCCTACACCCATCCCAGCACTCATCTTCCTGCACACTCCGTTTGCGTTTTGGAGCATCCCCTTTGGTTTAACTTTCAACGACTACAGATTTCCTCCTTTTCGTTTGTTTATGACAGATCCTCAGTATATTGCCAGCCTTGGCCTCAAACTTCTCCTCATCTCCCATGTGTTGAGATGAAAGGTGTGACGTGCCACAACCACCTCTCCTCGATTCATCACTGTTGTGTTTTAATTATTTCTGTCCATCTTTGGTATCAAGGTATTGTATTTGCAGCAGGTCTTCATGAATAAGTGTAAACTGTCTTCTCATGCCTCACCGTGTGTCTTGCGCAAATATCCCGTAGGGTCGGTGGAAATGTCAGGATAATTCAGATGGGGCTTAAACAGGGAGGACCATTTGACTGTAAATCCTAAGATAGAGTCTGTTATCATTGCGGACAACATGCCCTGTGCTATACACACAAGTGTAGTCATATTACTCTGTGAGAAAGGCTAAAGAAAATTACAGCATATCACTTAATCAATAGGTTCTGCTAATGTGAACATCACAGGCTCTCATAAGGCAGCACATAGCTTTTTCTCAGGAGATGAAGGGTATATACCGAAGGAGAAGGGTGTTAGTACCTGGGAAATCTTCCTTGGTTGTGTGAATATCAGAACAATTCTCTCATGACTCAAGGCTTCATAGAAGACAAAGACAGATTTTAGTTTTGGTCCTGGCAGTTCCAGCTATCCATTGTCATGATGATTTCTATAAAACGCAGGCACTCCATTGAAAGGGAACCTAGAAGAGAGCAGTGCCCAACAGGTGGCTTTTGGTGGACTTTAGGTGGAAATGGAAAATCAGAGAGAATAAACAGAGCAGAGAGACAGGTGGACTTCTCCATGCATGGGAGGCTGAGGAAGCCATGGTGTTATGTCAGCCTTGTCCTACACCTGCTGGGTCCCGGAACAGAGTGACAATTCTTCCAAATGTCATTCCATGTGCCTTTTCTTTGACCTTCTCCAAGTGTCTTCGATGTGTGAAAGAGATTTTTGTTTGATGGAAGGAAAATGTCACCCAGGAACTTACCAGACAACAGTCAGAACACGTTATGGAACCTGTGCCAGGTCAGTCTGTTTGTATTAGTGGGGTCAAGAAATGAGCAGCCCACAGCAGGTTTTTAGGGACCATCAGGGTCTGATGCCCTTAAGTAACCTGCATGCTTGGAATATCCTCATTTTTCTTAGTAGACCCCATAAGATTCATGACTTCCACATTCTATTTCTTGCTTTCTTTGTATTAGTTTTCCTCAACTGTCATAGAAACAACAGCAAGAAAAGCCATAGATGTTTGGAATGGTAATGAAGCACAGAAATGTATTTTCATATAGAATTGATTGTATAATTTTAAGATTTATGTGATGTTGGGTACTTCCTTCAGAGGACTGTCCTTGGCTTCCTAAAGGTGGTGAGCTACCATAATACTGCCTGTTAGCAAGTCTATTCGGCACCACCTTCAAAGTATATCTCAAACATAACCACTTGCATAGTCTCCGTTTTAAGGCCCTACCCAGTATATGTTCCTCCATTTCTTGTACACTGTTCAAGGCTGAATATAATAAGAAACATATATGCAGAATGTTGCAGTCAGGTTCACAGTGGTGACAGAAATCACCCGACTAAGAGCAGCTTTTTGGAAGAAAGGGTTTATTTTGGCTTTCAGGCTTGAGGGGAAGCTCCATGATGACAGGGGGAAACAATGGCCTGAGCAGAGGGTGGACATCACCCTCTGGCCAATATAAGATGGACAAAGCAACAGGAGAGTGTGCCAAACGCTGGCAAGGGGAAACTAGCTAAAACACCCATAAACCCATCCCCAAGAATACACTACCTCCAGGACGCGTTAATTCCCAAATCTCCATCAGCTGGGAACCTAGCATTCAGAACACCTATGTTTATGGGGGACACCTGACTCAAACCACCACATTCTGCCCCTGGCCTCCATAAACTGATATCCATGTATCATATAAAATGCAATGCATTCAGTTCAACTTTAGAAGTCCCCATAGATTTTATCAATCCTAATGATGTTCAAACATCCACATAATACAAGGTCTTTTAACTGAGCCATAATACCAAAAAAAACCCAAAAACCCGTAATAGGACAGAATAAAGAATCACACTGCAAAAGATGGCATTAAGCATAAGAAAGAACTATTCAAACAATATAAGATTTAAATGGGGAAGCATTAAACTCTGGAGCTACAAGTCCAAGAACTCTAGTCATTAACAAGTGTCCAATTCCAGTAACTCTAACCAGCAACAAGTCTCTGCAGTTCCAATTCTGCCCCTCCAGCTAGGCTACTGACATTCCTGGAACATTTCATCAGGGGCCAGCAGCTCTCCTTAGCAGCCCTCTCTCCACCTCATGGTCCTGGCATCTCCACTGAGTCTCCACTGCAACCCACAGTTCGTCTAATGACCCTCTCTTTCTTGCATTTCTCATATTCCATAATACCAGTTAGGATGCCAGCTTGTTAATCCAGGGGGAAATAAACCAGACTTTGTAAAACAGGACTCTCCTTGAACACTCAGGCCCCTTCAAAAGAGTCTGCATTCTTCCTGTTGCCCCAGTGCAGGTCAGCTGGCCCAGTCTCAAAGGTTGTAATCTCTCATATAATTGCAGCTGAAAGGGGAGAAGTATCAGCTCAAAGATTTCATTTCTGTGCCATATTCCTCTGCCCATACCAGTCCATTTGTATGCAATGCAACCCTGCCCAACTTCTCAGGACACAGGCACAACAGCAAGCCTCTCACACAAACTTCTTCTATCCCAGCCAGGTTCACATTGCTGGCAGAAATCACCCGACCAAGAGCAGCTTTTGGGAAAAAAATGGTTTATTTTGGCTTACAGTTTCAAGGGGAAGCTCCATGATGGCAGAGGAAAAGGATAGCATAATCAGAGGGCAGACATCAGTCTCTGGCCAACATCAGGTGGACAATAGAAACAGGAGGATGTGCCAAACACTGGCAAGGGGAAACTGGTATAATACCCATAAGCTCACCCCCAATAGTACACTGTCTGCAGAAGGTGTCAATTCCCAAATCTCAATCAGCTGGGAATCCGGCATTCAGAGCACCTAAGTTTATGAGGGACACCTGAATCAAACCACCACAGAGAATTCATTACAGGTCATTTCATCCTCAGGATCTTGTAGGGCCTTTGTCATTGCTGCGTTCTTCTTTGGCACAGACCATGACTGAGGCTCAGGCCAAGGCTTGTGTAGAGAAAACAGGTGGAGAACTGGATGACAAGTCCCTATTGCTGAAGACACTATAGGATCCAGTTAAAGGATTCTGAAAAACCAAATGGGAACCTCTTCCTTGGGCTTCTTGAGCTTCTGGGACTGAAAAGTCAACATTTATACCTACAGTAGACCCTGCAAGCTATACAGCCAACAAGTCAGGTGAGTTTTATCCATTGGTGCAACGTGATGTGGCAGTTATAGGGGCAATAACTGCTCTCTGATTGAAATAGAAAACTGGCCCATAGGGGAGGGGAATTCATGTCTAGTATTGAAAATCTAGTCACTAGCCTATGGCATCCTTCATTTCCTATGAAGCAAGCTCTGACTTTTGCTTGGCTGAATAAATATGTTGTGGCTTTCGAATTTCCCATTAACCATTTATGTTTATGCCATAGCTTAGAGAAGCTGTGCTTTGCAAATCGGTGGTGACTACTCGGAAGAAAGAAAACTTATGGAAGTGCTGGGAATAAGTGACTACCAAGTGCTCAACACAAAATAAAACATCTCTACCACCCACTCCAAGGCTCAGGGAACACTGAAGAAGAGGGAATAGAAAGAATGTAAGAGACACAGGGAAGGAGTGTTTCATGTTTTCCACTCATGAAGTAGCCATGGTGTTCGTGACGTCACAGCGACTGTTGTTAGCTGCCCAAGACCTGCCAAGTGTTGGACCACACAGCCTGTCCTTATGGATGGTGATAGAGAGGAACAAGTCAAAGTAGAAGAGGAGCTATGTGTAAAGAAGAAGGAGTTCAGTAGTAGGGGGAAGAGGAGAGAGGACCAGAGAGGTTAGTGTGAAGTAATTATGAAAACAATGTATGCATGTATGGAAATTAGCAATATAAATTTAAATTGGGTTGCGAGTGATAACGCAGACCTTTAATTCCAGCACTCAGGAAGCAGAGGCAGGAGGTTTATGATCCTGCTCCATTATTATTTTAACCTTTTCCTTTCTTTTTCTTCCTCCCTACCTGCTTCTCCCCCCTCGTCTTCTCTCCTTCACTCCCACCTTTCTGTCTGACTTTCTCTTGTGTGTGTGTGTGTGTGTGTGTGTGTGTGTCTGTTGTATGCATGCATGTACATATAGGTATGAACACATGTTTGTGTGGATACTTATGCATGTGTGTGCACACGCATGTAGAGGTCACCGGTTAACATTAGATGTCCTCCTCAGTTGCTCGCTACATCATTATTTCAGATATGGTCTTTCATTGAACCTGGAGCTCACCCTTTCAGCGTACACTAGCTAGTCAGCAGGCCCTCTCTGGTCCACATTGCCAGCCCTGGCATTACAGGTAGGTACCCCCATGCCCAGAATTTTAGATGGGTGTTAACTTGCATGACGATCCTTGTAGAGACAACCATCTTGCCAGCCCCTTCTCTGTCTTTTAATCACTTTCACTTCATCCTGAGTTTTCCTTCACCTCTGTCTTTTTTTTTCTGCTGGTTTGAACACTTGTGCTGTTATTGCCCCTCCTTTTTCCAATCTGCACATTAATATCATGGGGGCTCCCTCTCCTCACACCTCCTGACCCATTTTTCTTTCTTTCTCTCATGTTCTGTTCTATTCATGAGTAGCACAATTGGTTTCGCCAAGATTTCTATGTAAGGAAGGGATACATTGTCCTCTCTAACCCAGTGATCTTCCCTGTTTACAAACATCTCTATATTTATAATATGCCAAGTAAACTCTTCGTAATAATTCTGAGGCCTTTTCATGTTTTCTGTTGGTTATCTTAAATTGTGTTTAGATTTCTCTGCTTCCATGACATTATTTAACACCAGCAAAGACCACCACATCATGGAGGCAACCAGACACAGTCTCGCCTCCTCGCCCTGAACACCAGCAAAGACCACCACATCATGGAGGCAACCAGACACAGTCTCGCCTCCTCGCCCCGACCACCAGCAAAGACCACCACATCATGGAGGCAACCAGACACAGTCTCGCCTCCTCGCCCTGAACACCAGCAAAGACCACCACATCATGGAGGCAACCAGACACAGTCTCGCCTCCTCGCCCCGACCACCAGCAAAGACCACCACATCATGGAGGCAACCAGACACAGTCTCGCCTCCTCGCCCTGAACACCAGCAAAGACCACCACATCATGGAGGCAACCAGACACAGTCTCGCCTCCTCGCCCTGAACACCAGCAAAGACCACCACATCATGGAGGCAACCAGACACAGTCTCGCCTCCTCGCCCTGAACACCAGCAAAGACCACCACATCATGGAGGCAACCAGACACAGTCTCGCCTCCTCGCCCTGAACACCAGCAAAGACCACCACATCATGGAGGCAACCAGACACAGTCTCGCCTCCTCGCCCTGAACACCAGCAAAGACCACCACATCATGGAGGCAACCAGACACAGTCTCGCCTCCTCGCCCTGAACACCAGCAAAGACCACCACATCATGGAGGCAACCAGACACAGTCTCGCCTCCTCGCCCCGACCACCAGCAAAGACCACCACATCATGGAGGCAACCAGACACAGTCTCGCCTCCTCGCCCCGACCACCAGCAAAGACCACCACATCATGGAGGCAACCAGACACAGTCTCGCCTCCTCGCCCTGAACACCAGCAAAGACCACCACATCATGGAGGCAACCAGACACAGTCTCGCCTCCTCGCCCTGAACACCAGCAAAGACCACCACATCATGGAGGCAACCAGACACAGTCTCGCCTCCTCGCCCTGAACACCAGCAAAGACCACCACATCATGGAGGCAACCAGACACAGTCTCGCCTCCTCGCCCTGAACACCAGCAAAGACCACCACATCATGGAGGCAACCAGACACAGTCTCGCCTCCTCGCCCTGAACACCAGCAAAGACCACCACATCATGGAGGCAACCAGACACAGTCTCGCCTCCTCGCCCTGAACACCAGCAAAGACCACCACATCATGGAGGCAACCAGACACAGTCTCGCCTCCTCGCCCTGAACACCAGCAAAGACCACCACATCATGGAGGCAACCAGACACAGTCTCGCCTCCTCGCCCCGACCACCAGCAAAGACCACCACATCATGGAGGCAACCAGACACAGTCTCGCCTCCTCGCCCTGAACACCAGCAAAGACCACCACATCATGGAGGCAACCAGACACAGTCTCGCCTCCTCGCCCTGAACACCAGCAAAGACCACCACATCATGGAGGCAACCAGACACAGTCTCGCCTCCTCGCCCCGACCACCAGCAAAGACCACCACATCATGGAGGCAACCAGACACAGTCTCGCCTCCTCGCCCTGAACACCAGCAAAGACCACCACATCATGGAGGCAACCAGACACAGTCTCGCCTCCTCGCCCCGACCACCAGCAAAGACCACCACATCATGGAGGCAACCAGACACAGTCTCGCCTCCTCGCCCTGAACACCAGCAAAGACCACCACATCATGGAGGCAACCAGACACAGTCTCGCCTCCTCGCCCTGAACACCAGCAAAGACCACCACATCATGGAGGCAACCAGACACAGTCTCGCCTCCTCGCCCCGACCACCAGCAAAGACCACCACATCATGGAGGCAACCAGACACAGTCTCGCCTCCTCGCCCTGAACACCAGCAAAGACCACCACATCATGGAGGCAACCAGACACAGTCTCGCCTCCTCGCCCTGAACACCAGCAAAGACCACCACATCATGGAGGCAACCAGACACAGTCTCGCCTCCTCGCCCTGAACACCAGCAAAGACCACCACATCATGGAGGCAACCAGACACAGTCTCGCCTCCTCGCCCTGAACACCAGCAAAGACCACCACATCATGGAGGCAACCAGACACAGTCTCGCCTCCTCGCCCTGAACACCAGCAAAGACCACCACATCATGGAGGCAACCAGACACAGTCTCGCCTCCTCGCCCTGAACACCAGCAAAGACCACCACATCATGGAGGCAACCAGACACAGTCTCGCCTCCTCGCCCCGACCACCAGCAAAGACCACCACATCATGGAGGCAACCAGACACAGTCTCGCCTCCTCGCCCTGAACACCAGCAAAGACCACCACATCATGGAGGCAACCAGACACAGTCTCGCCTCCTCGCCCTGAACACCAGCAAAGACCACCACATCATGGAGGCAACCAGACACAGTCTCGCCTCCTCGCCCCGACCACCAGCAAAGACCACCACATCATGGAGGCAACCAGACACAGTCTCGCCTCCTCGCCCCGACCACCAGCAAAGACCACCACATCATGGAGGCAACCAGACACAGTCTCGCCTCCTCGCCCTGAACACCAGCAAAGACCACCACATCATGGAGGCAACCAGACACAGTCTCGCCTCCTCGCCCTGAACACCAGCAAAGACCACCACATCATGGAGGCAACCAGACACAGTCTCGCCTCCTCGCCCCGACCACCAGCAAAGACCACCACATCATGGAGGCAACCAGACACAGTCTCGCCTCCTCGCCCTGAACACCAGCAAAGACCACCACATCATGGAGGCAACCAGACACAGTCTCGCCTCCTCGCCCCGACCACCAGCAAAGACCACCACATCATGGAGGCAACCAGACACAGTCTCGCCTCCTCGCCCCGACCACCAGCAAAGACCACCACATCATGGAGGCAACCAGACACAGTCTCGCCTCCTCGCCCTGAACACCAGCAAAGACCACCACATCATGGAGGCAACCAGACACAGTCTCGCCTCCTCGCCCCGACCACCAGCAAAGACCACCACATCATGGAGGCAACCAGACACAGTCTCGCCTCCTCGCCCTGAACACCAGCAAAGACCACCACATCATGGAGGCAACCAGACACAGTCTCGCCTCCTCGCCCTGAACACCAGCAAAGACCACCACATCATGGAGGCAACCAGACACAGTCTCGCCTCCTCGCCCTGAACACCAGCAAAGACCACCACATCATGGAGGCAACCAGACACAGTCTCGCCTCCTCGCCCTGAACACCAGCAAAGACCACCACATCATGGAGGCAACCAGACACAGTCTCGCCTCCTCGCCCTGAACACCAGCAAAGACCACCACATCATGGAGGCAACCAGACACAGTCTCGCCTCCTCGCCCTGAACACCAGCAAAGACCACCACATCATGGAGGCAACCAGACACAGTCTCGCCTCCTCGCCCCGACCACCAGCAAAGACCACCACATCATGGAGGCAACCAGACACAGTCTCGCCTCCTCGCCCTGAACACCAGCAAAGACCACCACATCATGGAGGCAACCAGACACAGTCTCGCCTCCTCGCCCCGACCACCAGCAAAGACCACCACATCATGGAGGCAACCAGACACAGTCTCGCCTCCTCGCCCTGAACACCAGCAAAGACCACCACATCATGGAGGCAACCAGACACAGTCTCGCCTCCTCGCCCCGACCACCAGCAAAGACCACCACATCATGGAGGCAACCAGACACAGTCTCGCCTCCTCGCCCTGAACACCAGCAAAGACCACCACATCATGGAGGCAACCAGACACAGTCTCGCCTCCTCGCCCTGAACACCAGCAAAGACCACCACATCATGGAGGCAACCAGACACAGTCTCGCCTCCTCGCCCTGAACACCAGCAAAGACCACCACATCATGGAGGCAACCAGACACAGTCTCGCCTCCTCGCCCCGACCACCAGCAAAGACCACCACATCATGGAGGCAACCAGACACAGTCTCGCCTCCTCGCCCTGAACACCAGCAAAGACCACCACATCATGGAGGCAACCAGACACAGTCTCGCCTCCTCGCCCTGAACACCAGCAAAGACCACCACATCATGGAGGCAACCAGACACAGTCTCGCCTCCTCGCCCTGAACACCAGCAAAGACCACCACATCATGGAGGCAACCAGACACAGTCTCGCCTCCTCGCCCTGAACACCAGCAAAGACCACCACATCATGGAGGCAACCAGACACAGTCTCGCCTCCTCGCCCTGAACACCAGCAAAGACCACCACATCATGGAGGCAACCAGACACAGTCTCGCCTCCTCGCCCTGAACACCAGCAAAGACCACCACATCATGGAGGCAACCAGACACAGTCTCGCCTCCTCGCCCTGAACACCAGCAAAGACCACCACATCATGGAGGCAACCAGACACAGTCTCGCCTCCTCGCCCTGAACACCAGCAAAGACCACCACATCATGGAGGCAACCAGACACAGTCTCGCCTCCTCGCCCTGAACACCAGCAAAGACCACCACATCATGGAGGCAACCAGACACAGTCTCGCCTCCTCGCCCCGACCACCAGCAAAGACCACCACATCATGGAGGCAACCAGACACAGTCTCGCCTCCTCGCCCCGACCACCAGCAAAGACCACCACATCATGGAGGCAACCAGACACAGTCTCGCCTCCTCGCCCCGACCACCAGCAAAGACCACCACATCATGGAGGCAACCAGACACAGTCTCGCCTCCTCGCCCCGACCACCAGCAAAGACCACCACATCATGGAGGCAACCAGACACAGTCTCGCCTCCTCGCCCTGAACACCAGCAAAGACCACCACATCATGGAGGCAACCAGACACAGTCTCGCCTCCTCGCCCTGAACACCAGCAAAGACCACCACATCATGGAGGCAACCAGACACAGTCTCGCCTCCTCGCCCTGAACACCAGCAAAGACCACCACATCATGGAGGCAACCAGACACAGTCTCGCCTCCTCGCCCTGAACACCAGCAAAGACCACCACATCATGGAGGCAACCAGACACAGTCTCGCCTCCTCGCCCTGAACACCAGCAAAGACCACCACATCATGGAGGCAACCAGACACAGTCTCGCCTCCTCGCCCTGAACACCAGCAAAGACCACCACATCATGGAGGCAACCAGACACAGTCTCGCCTCCTCGCCCCGACCACCAGCAAAGACCACCACATCATGGAGGCAACCAGACACAGTCTCGCCTCCTCGCCCCGACCACCAGCAAAGACCACCACATCATGGAGGCAACCAGACACAGTCTCGCCTCCTCGCCCCGACCACCAGCAAAGACCACCACATCATGGAGGCAACCAGACACAGTCTCGCCTCCTCGCCCTGAACACCAGCAAAGACCACCACATCATGGAGGCAACCAGACACAGTCTCGCCTCCTCGCCCTGAACACCAGCAAAGACCACCACATCATGGAGGCAACCAGACACAGTCTCGCCTCCTCGCCCCGACCACCAGCAAAGACCACCACATCATGGAGGCAACCAGACACAGTCTCGCCTCCTCGCCCCGACCACCAGCAAAGACCACCACATCATGGAGGCAACCAGACACAGTCTCGCCTCCTCGCCCTGAACACCAGCAAAGACCACCACATCATGGAGGCAACCAGACACAGTCTCGCCTCCTCGCCCCGACCACCAGCAAAGACCACCACATCATGGAGGCAACCAGACACAGTCTCGCCTCCTCGCCCCGACCACCAGCAAAGACCACCACATCATGGAGGCAACCAGACACAGTCTCGCCTCCTCGCCCTGAACACCAGCAAAGACCACCACATCATGGAGGCAACCAGACACAGTCTCGCCTCCTCGCCCTGAACACCAGCAAAGACCACCACATCATGGAGGCAACCAGACACAGTCTCGCCTCCTCGCCCTGAACACCAGCAAAGACCACCACATCATGGAGGCAACCAGACACAGTCTCGCCTCCTCGCCCCGACCACCAGCAAAGACCACCACATCATGGAGGCAACCAGACACAGTCTCGCCTCCTCGCCCTGAACACCAGCAAAGACCACCACATCATGGAGGCAACCAGACACAGTCTCGCCTCCTCGCCCCGACCACCAGCAAAGACCACCACATCATGGAGGCAACCAGACACAGTCTCGCCTCCTCGCCCCGACCACCAGCAAAGACCACCACATCATGGAGGCAACCAGACACAGTCTCGCCTCCTCGCCCTGAACACCAGCAAAGACCACCACATCATGGAGGCAACCAGACACAGTCTCGCCTCCTCGCCCTGAACACCAGCAAAGACCACCACATCATGGAGGCAACCAGACACAGTCTCGCCTCCTCGCCCTGAACACCAGCAAAGACCACCACATCATGGAGGCAACCAGACACAGTCTCGCCTCCTCGCCCTGAACACCAGCAAAGACCACCACATCATGGAGGCAACCAGACACAGTCTCGCCTCCTCGCCCTGAACACCAGCAAAGACCACCACATCATGGAGGCAACCAGACACAGTCTCGCCTCCTCGCCCCGACCACCAGCAAAGACCACCACATCATGGAGGCAACCAGACACAGTCTCGCCTCCTCGCCCCGACCACCAGCAAAGACCACCACATCATGGAGGCAACCAGACACAGTCTCGCCTCCTCGCCCCGACCACCAGCAAAGACCACCACATCATGGAGGCAACCAGACACAGTCTCGCCTCCTCGCCCTGAACACCAGCAAAGACCACCACATCATGGAGGCAACCAGACACAGTCTCGCCTCCTCGCCCTGAACACCAGCAAAGACCACCACATCATGGAGGCAACCAGACACAGTCTCGCCTCCTCGCCCTGAACACCAGCAAAGACCACCACATCATGGAGGCAACCAGACACAGTCTCGCCTCCTCGCCCCGACCACCAGCAAAGACCACCACATCATGGAGGCAACCAGACACAGTCTCGGCCTCCTCGCCCTGAACACCAGCAAAGACCACCACATCATGGAGGCAACCAGACACAGTCTCGGCCTCCTCGCCCTGAACACCAGCAAAGACCACCACATCATGGAGGCAACCAGACACAGTCTCGGCCTCCTCGCCCTGAACACCAGCAAAGACCACCACATCATGGAGGCAACCAGACACAGTCTCGGCCCTCCTCGCCCCGACCACCAGCAAAGACCACCACATCATGGAGGCAACCAGACACAGTCTCGCCCTCCTCGCCCCGACCACCAGCAAAGACCACCACATCATGGAGGCAACCAGACACAGTCTCGGCCTCCTCGCCCTGAACACCAGCAAAGACCACCACATCATGGAGGCAACCAGCAACCATCTCGTCCTCCTCGCCCCGAACACCAGCAACGACCACCCCAATAAAGAGGTAATCAGACACAGACAAAAGCTTTCTGATTCCATGCTGGGTGATCCCTGGGACGACTTCCATTTTCTCAAGGGGGTACACCACAAAAGCCTCTGCAAGTCCAACTTTCCCAGTAAATTCAATTCAGGAACAACTAGGGTTGTGGCTCACACTTTAGCACAAGTTCTTTTTCTGCTTCTTTTTAAGTTTGTTGTTTGAGTTAGGGTCTTGCGGTAGCTCAAGCTAATGTGGAATTCAGTATGTAATCTCAGGGTGGCCTCGAGCTCACGGTGATCCTCCTACCTCTGCCTCCCGAGTGCTGGAATTAAAGGAGTGTGCCACCACGCCCAGCCTGCAATTACCTTTTTTGGAATTATTATGCAGTGATTTTTATAAATTTCAAAAGCAACTAAAACATCATCCACCTAAAATCAATCATTTCCTCTTGGTATATATCATAGTTTGGAGCATATGCCATGTAGGTGTCTAACAAGAGTGAACAGAACAGTCGTTTAGAAGGAAGAACGGGATTGAGAGAAGAGGTTGGCAGCCAAGCTGGGCCCTAAGTCACTCATGTTCATGATACAGCAGGGAGTTGGAGAAACCTTCTACCACCCACCTCTATAATGTTCCTTGCTTTTTTGTCTTGGACAGAAAATGTGAAGGCAGTATCTTTCAGAAGAGGGTGTCGTTGGATCTGGGCATGATGGTGATTCTCTGTGATGTCAGCCCTTGAGATGCTGCGGCAGAAGGTTCACGAATGCGGTGTAGCTGAGGCTACCTAATGAACCCCTGTCTCAAAATATGGAGCAAAGAGTGTAATCCTATTGCAACAATGCAGTCATAACAGTATGCTTGGCATCACAATAAAGCATTCAGCTGCAGTTTCTTACTGTTGTCTCTTTTGTTGGTGGTCAGGGGAAAATTTGAGGGCTATGGGCACAACATGAGAACATCCGGGTCACTATCCACAAATGCTTTTTGCAAGCTTCATTCCCTCTTCACACACAAGCTAGCCATCATGTGAAAGACTTATTCCCATTTTTTCTGAGTTTTACAGAGTAAAGGATATTTATGCAATTAATTTCTAAATATTTAATTTTTTTAAGTTTTAGAGATATAAGGACTATATGCATGCAAGGAAAAGATCTTTAATATTTCTGAAGCAATTGGAACTCTTCCCGAGGTATGAATTTCAATACCTGCGGCTTCTCCTATGAACCTGTGTCCTTTGGCTTTTCAGGAGAGCACCTTTACCTCTAAGCCATCTCTCCAGCCCTACTCCTGTTTTGTTGTTGGTTTGTCTTGTGAAAAATCCACTCAAAGTCCTTCTACAAAGGAAAAATGAAAAGCCTTTTGGCCCTGGCTGTGTGCCAGTTCAGGCTCATCAAAATAAACAGCAGAAATGTCTAGTAGGAATAAGAATCAGCTTCCTAACTGATAAGATAACAGCACAGAGCAGGGCGTGGTGGCGCACGCCTTTAATCCCAGCACTCCCTGAGACTCCATAGCCAATTCCAGGAGAGCCTGAGCTACAGGGAAACCCCACCTCGAAAAAGGAAAAAATAAAAATAAACAAAAAACAAAGATAACAGCACAGGAAACGTGGAAATGTGTTTTCTCTAGTGCAGAAACAAAACTTCCTGATAGTTGGCACAGTGAGAAATAATCTCCAGACAGGCCATTGCATAGACAGGTGGGCCTCAGTGGGCCATCAGAAGTGTCAGGATGGGTTTGGGCCATGTGTCTGCTTCTTGAATTTATCATATGTTATGAAAATTTAATAAATTCCCTTCTGTACCTAGATGTGCATTCTACTGATCTGTCCTCTAAAGACCCTTACTCAAACACCTCCATCCACTTAGAATAGCACTGAAATACAGTTTCCTATTATCTGTAAATATGAGATGTACATTACTTAGAAAATTGTTTTGTAAGTAAAGGCTAGGATTCAGTTTAAGCGTATATTCTAGAATATTCTCAAAACAAGTTTACTTGTGGGGCACAAGATATTGAAATCTTATGATCTCATGAACAAGTAAAATGAACAAAATGAGAAGAGTTTCCAATCTCTGAGAGGAAACAAGGGTTAGAACGACAGTTATTCATGGAGTGTCTAAAGCCCTCTTCCTTCTCAGTCTAAGCAGTGTCTCTGAAAGAACTTAGGACAAGATGGACCTTACAACCTAAGCTTGAGTAATTTCACAGAAAATTCAAGGTAGTCAGTAGTGGAATTAATCTACAGCAGCTTCTTTGTATGAAAGGCAGGCAAAACATGATACCAGGAGCGTTTGTATGGGAAGTAGAAACTTTGTATGGACACATCATGTGTTAGTATGATCGTTTCCCTCCTCTGTGGGCCATCCTCAGTGGGATTGCTGGTACGCCCCCTGGGGTTGTGGTTTATGTGATATGAAAGTATAAGCCAGTCATTGTAAAGTGTATTGGGGGGGTGGGAGCAGTGTCTTTGGACATTTCCTTCCACTCTGTGTCTCTTACAATCTTTCCACCAGCCTCTTCAGGAGTCTCCATATTGATTTCCGTAGTGTCTGTACAAGTTTGCGCTCTCACCCACAGTGAAAAGGATCCTCTTTCTCTATATCCTGGTCAACATTTATTCACATCTGATTTTTTAATAATTGCCAACCTGAGTGGAGTAAGGTGGAATGCCATAGTTGTTTTATCTGCATTTCAGGGCTAGAGAGATGGTTTAGTGGTTAAGGCATTTGCCTGTGAAGCCATAGGAAAAAGGTTCAATTCCCTAGGACCTATGTATGCCAGATGCACAAGGGCACATGCATCTGGAGTTCATTTGCAGTGTCTAGAGGCCCTGGCATGCCCCTTCTCTCTCCTTTCTTTCTCTCTCTTTGTAAATTAATGAATAAAATAATAATAAGGAAACAAATCTGCATTTCCCTGTTGGTTATATATGTTGAACATTTTCTTAAGTCATTATTATGCATTTGTATTTCTTCCATTGAGAATTCCCTATTCAGTTCTAGGTACCATTTTAGAGTTGATGGTTTGATTTTTTTTTTTTATTGTTTAGTTTTCAGAGTTCTTTGTAGATTTTACATTTTAGGCCTTTGTCAGGGATATAGCTGGTGAAGATTTTCTCCCATTCTGTTGACTCTATTCATTATATGCTTGCCTTTTCAAAAGCTTTTAAGCTCCATGAGATCCCACAGGTTGAGTGATAGTGCACTTTTTAGGGCTACTGGCTGAGTGTGTGTTTCTTAGTATACACAGTCCTACCCAGTATGTGCTTGTATAATATTAATAATTCAAGAGAAATAGAGAGAGAGAGAAAAACATGACCTGCCTCAGGCTCTAGAGTAGAGATCAGGAATATGGTCATGTCTAGGATATATTTTTGATGATAGACCCAAATGGACTTGCTAGTGGGCTGTGCTTATGCGGCATTAGAAAACAAACTTGCTTCTTTTATATTTTGAACAATGGCATGCAATGGCTATCATTAACTATGTACTGGGGGATGCTAGGAGCCGTATACTGTCCTCAGCTTCTTATTCTTGTATCTTGAAGTCCTAACCCAAATTAGCTCAGAATATGTCTTTGGTGACTGGATCCTGAGGAGGGGTTTTAAGATAAAATGGCAGGAGCAATTGAATCTGCCTGTTGTCTTCACAGGGAGAGATCTTTGTGTCACACAGAGTAACATGGGGACTCAAGTGAACCGAGGACTCTGGCAGGAGCTCATGCTCTGTAAGCCAGGGAGAGAGACATTCTAGGAAGTTCTTCCTTCTGCCACCTTCATCTTAGATGTTTTCCATCAGTGCATCTGTATAAAATACATTTTGCTAGCAACTTTACCCTTCTGTGAACTTAGTTTGCCATTTCTAGTAGACTAAGGAATAACGAACAGGAAGTAGAATGTGGAATTCAGGAAATGTATCCATGGAATTAAATGCAAGGTCCACATTCTGGGAGGTAGATGACTACAGAGAGGAGGGAAAGAGAGGGAAGGAGAGGCACCTACTGGTGCCCAAGGGCCTGCTTCAGTCTGAATGTTTGTGTAATCTCGCCCTTTCTCACTGGTGATCATCGGTTCTTTCAGTTCTTCCATACCCTGTTTTGGTGGTTTCCTGTAATTTCATAGGTGACCTTTCTGCTTTCAGGATGCACTAATATCTTTCACACTTTGCTGACACTAGAAAAGGTCATGGAAATAGCATTACCTAAGTGATATTTAGCACAATCATCTACTCTGTTTCAGGACCCACCAAGCCAAATACAAGGCTGACTTCCACCTGGAATGTCATATGGGTCTATACAATGTCACCAAGTCTCTCTGAATCTCCCCTCTGCTCCCTCACTATGATCCTTCTTTACCACCTGATGGTCTCTACCACGACAAGCCACCTAGCCAGAACAACACATTTCCAGGTCCCCTCTTCTAGAATTCCGTGGCAGTAAACAGAGGGATCTGTGGGGAGAATGCACCTACCGTGTGCCTCCTATGAAGACTATAAACCCATGGAGAACTGTGCCATTTTTGATATTGCTAGCTAATAATGGCCTAATGCTAATACATCCCCTTTTCATAATATATCTGTAATTACGGCATGGGAAAAACCACCAGGGTAGTCATCCTTGAAAGTGCAACCAATCTGTAACATAGCCCATTACTTAGCAGACTATCCTGCAATATTCCCTGCACCTCTTTTGGAAAGAATAGGGATAATACTTATGTGCAAAGCATAGGTCCCCATCGTCCACAGTGGACAAGGAGACTGTCTTTATGATTTTAGGTCACGTGACCCTCCCTGCCACACCACCAATGCACTTTCTCTCAATTTCAATTTTAATTTATATATTTATCAGAGAGAGAGAGAAAGAGAAAGAGGGAGAGAGTAAGAAAGAATGAATGGGAGTGCTAGTGCCTCTAGCCACCACAAATGAATTCCAGATGCAAGCACCACTTTGTGCATCTGACTTACATATGTACTAGGGAACTGAACCTGGGTCCTTAGACTTCACAGACAAGTTCTTTAACCACAAAGCCATCTCTCCAGCACTGAAATTTCTTTTTCAATTATCACAAAACCTACACAGCAAAGAGTAACCACACAAGCCCTCTATGGGGCTTGAAATGATAAGAAAGAGAGAACTCAGATGGCTAAACTTACTCATTTCAATCTTCCATTAAGGGAAAGAACAGATGAGTCCTATGTGTAACCAAATAAACCATAGAAAGAAAGCACTTCAGGTATCCAGTGGAGACCAGGAAATGCAAAGTTTCTAAATTTTGAAATGAAAATGAAAAAAAAAATGTAAATCACAGAACCATACAATTGTTTGAAAAAAATTTAAATGAATTTTCCAAATAAAGTTGGAAAACCCAGATATAAGTGGTGATTAAACATAAGAGGAAGTGTCTGAGAACACATAATATCATACAGATTTCTACCACGTGAGTTCAAAAGGGGGATGGGAATTCGCCTATCTGAACCTTACAAGGCTGACCAACCTACAGAAGCAGCATGGGGTGTGCATAGAAATCAGAATGTGGACGCAGTTGGGGGGCTGGAGAGATGGCTTATCAGTTGAGGCTCTTGCCTGTGAAGCCTAAGCCATGTGTGACTCTCCAGGTCCCATGTAAGCCAGACCCACAAGGTGATACAAGCATGTAAGGTTGCACATGTGCACAAGGTCGTGCACATGTCTGGAGTTTGAGTGCAGAGGTGGAGACCCAGGCATGCTAACTCTCTCTCTCTCCCTCTCTCTCTCTCTCATTCTCTCATGAAACAGTTACAGAAAAAAAACTTTATAGAAAAGGAATGTGGATGCAATTCAATTGAGATTTCACAGGCAAAGTAAGTTGACATTATTCAACTGCATAATTATGATCAATTTTTCAGTGGCAGTGATTATACAAAATTTCCATGAGAAGTAATGTAGTTGAGAAGATTCCACAAAAGAGGCAGTCACTGGAAGAAATCTGAGAGGCCTGAAATACCATGGCGAGTGTAGGGAATACGTGTACATTTTTAACTTCCCTGGGAAGGCCGTGGGTTTTCTGCATCTAGCAGTGTGTAATACACCTGAGGAAGTAAATCAGAACACAATAGCTTAGGCTGTGCACTTAAGCAACCCCAAAGTCCTCATTAGGTATCACATCTATCTTACCTTACCAGGCTGGAAGTCAACATTTCACTATGTGTCCAAGTATAGTGTTCTAGCCATTTACAGAGCTGTAAAGCAATAACCTCTATCATCAAACATTAAATTAAACAGTTCAGCAGTGAAATATCATATATATGGGGACACAAACACTGCCATTGATGGATTGGGAATATAGCACCCACCAGAAGTCTTCATCATCTCATCTCTGGTGAAGAGCCACGGTGTAGAGTGTACATGAATTCGCAGTTATGTGCAGAACCCTCTGGCCCATGCCACGAATACAACCTGCAGTGTGTGACAGGGTCTCAGTCTTACGAGCTGAAGCTAAAGTGCAGTTCTAATGTCTGGGCTAATGACCAGAACAGTCACCCTTCAAGAGTGTTAACAGTGTTGACGGAATCATCTGTTCCTTTCAGAAATGACACCCCATCAATCTGCTCCCCACTTCATCCTGCCTGGCTAGAGTCCCAAAGAGAAATAAGAGATGTAAGACACCTGAGCGTGTCTGCTGTGAGGTCCCTCATTTGGAACTCAAAGGTGCCATTTCTCTGTCCTTCCTTAGGAGGAGAAGGTCCAAAATGCAAGGTGGAGACAGCTCCAGAATTCCCTCAAGATCCTGTTTATGGCAGCCTTACTGGCCCTGAGCTTATCTCAAAGCTCAAGTGAGGTATATGAGAAAGGAGAGAGGGTGTAGTGACTCAGGCCACTACAAGCCCAGACTATAGAGAGGGAGGGCAAGAAGGTGAGAAGAATGAGACTGTACACTTCATCGATCAAGACAGGACTAGGCATGTCCATACTGCACCCCAACGCTTTAGAGTATGTTTGAGGTACAACTAGAACCCCATCTTTACAGCACAGGAATGCTTGTGGAGAGCTGAGTTTGTAGACGGCTCACTGTGATGTGAAGGATGAGGGAAAGTGGGAATCCCAATGTGCCCTGAAACACAGCACATGGTAGTTGCCACTGGCCTTGCTGCACAGTGCAGTGGGAGGTGATCAGCACACACCATGGCTCTTCCTGAGAAATCACATCACACAGTATATCCGAACCTCTTTATGCAGACAGAAAGAACAGGACCCGGTTTCTTACCTTTTTTTTTCTCTCCTCCACATTCAGCGTGCCATGTAGGGTGAACAGTATGTGTAGCAATTCTGCCCAAGTATTTATTCATCGTTTTCCTCTTGAAAAATCATAGCAACTTAAGCAAAGTATTTCAGGACAAGTAAGAGTAAGAGGATACTAAGTAGTGGCATTGAATACCCACAAACTTTAAGGAAAATAGCAGTGAGGATGAAGATTTCTGGGGAGGATGGAAACAAATTGAACATATCGTAATAACCACCCTTGCCACTGCCCCTGAAACTTCCCCAACTTCCAACAGCACCATAGGCAATGGTCAGAGTTCACTTAGGGGGTGTATGCACAGGGAGTGGAGAGTCACATCCTCTGCTTTGTTTCCAGGAGCTCATCTGTGAAGACCCTTCCTCCTCCCTCTCAGCTGAAGCTCTACTCTCCTTCTTCAGCCCAGGAATCTGTCAGTCCTGCGATGTCTCACAGTTACCACTTTCATGTGTCATTTCCTCATAGGTACAGGCTTTTCCAATCCTGATAGCCTGGACTATGAGCGACCTGGCTTTGATGGCAACAGGAGCATTTCCCCCTGTTGCCCAGGAAGTCACTGCCAGTCGCTTAATGAAGTCTCTTCACTGTGACTCTTCGGTGGCTCTGACAGCTGTGACTTTCTTTCCTCCCCCACAAGATTCTCTTTGTCTGCCAATTCAAGTTCATAGACAACACACCTGCCTCCCTTTCCTCTGAGTCTCTACCCAGCTGTGTCCCTGTATGTGACAACTACTTGCTATCTGTACTTAGTGAGTTCAGTGTGGGCGATAGCTGCCTGTAGAATCTTCAAGATGTTCTGACTACAATCAGCAATTATTTCCATGTCCCAAGTGTAAATGACACAATACTTAACACTAACAGTTGTTTCATTTTATTTCTCTTCTGTCTTGGGAAATTTGTGGACATGACATGGTATTCAAGACTTCTGAGAGTGGAGAGATGACTCAGTGGTTCAAGGTGCTTGAATACAAAATCTGCTGACTCAGGCTCAATTCTCCAGTACTCATGTATAGGCAAAAATAAGTGGACGTGTGTCTCCAGGTCATTTGCAGTGGCATGACTCCCTGTGGTGCCCAGATTGTCTGCCAATATTTCTCTCCCTTTCTTTCTTATATATATGTTCACAAATAAATAAATAAACATAAAAGAAATTTTATAAAAGGCTCCTGGAGCAGATATAAGGCCCCCCCAAAAAAACTCTTGCTTTAAACACCTACATATGACAAAATCCACATGTATATGGATTTAAAGGAACTATCATAAGGAATCGGTGGGCGGGATAGATGGAAGCAGTTGAAAGGCAGGTTCTGTTACACAAATACTGGGATAAGGTCAGATAAGGTTGAAAGGAGGAGAGTTTCCTGCCTCTGTGCTCATTCATTCTGCTCCACACTCACACAGAGGCTGAACCCAAATATACAGCCCTGGTCACCAGCCTGGACAATCCTCTCAGGACAGACCCTCTATGATGATGAAGATTGAGATGATGGCTCACAAGGGGGACCAACCCAGGAAGGCAACCACCAGCACCCTTGCCTTCTTCATCCTGGAAATTAGCAAGGCCCCACCACAGCAAGGTGGCCAGACACAAAAGCACCCTCCGCCACCAGGGACTATGCCCATCAATGGTAGTCAGCAGTGAGCTCCTCTAGGCACAATGGAAAGACCCTGAGACCACCACTGTGTTCCCAAGAGCAGACTACCAACACCTCCCAATGTGAACCATCCTAAGAACCCAGAATTCTGTGATCAGTGTGACCCAAACTCCCTCACAGGCACTTTCTAGAATACTTATCAAAATTCAAGATGGCAGTACATCACCAGGGAAAATAAATGGTCATGAGGATCACTTCAATATATTCCTGTTCAGATAGTCTAGGGTAGGGCAGTAAGACTCTATTTTTAACAAGCCATCCACCATGGGCTGAAGAGATTCTCAGCAGTTAAAGAATTTGTCTCTAAGCCTAGAGGGCCAGGTTCGATTCCACAGTACCCACATAAAGGTCATAAGCCCTAGTTTGGAAGAAACTACTGTTAATTGGCCAAATGGATATACTATGCCCACCAAATTGCCTTCTTATGTTTATGCCTATAAATGAGTGCTTCTCTCACTTTTGGTTAGAGAAGTTTCTCTTTTCACATGGTGTCTTCTGGGGATATTAAGAACTCATCAAAGTGCTGAGAAGTGACGCTTAAGATCTCAAACACTAACTGGAGACATGCCTATCATCATAAAAGACTCCAGGACCATAGTGGAAGAGGGGGAAGCTCCTTCCTGGCTGAGCCTCATAGTGCTGCAAAGCCCTATGGGAGCTGCTGGGGGACAAAAGCCACCAACAGCATGAAGAAGCAGATCTGCACACACATATGTACCAATGTGCATGCGTACACACATATGACCACACACACACACACACACACACACACACAAGCAAAAGTATTTACTAGTAGAAATAGTTGCAAAGCATAATCTGTTTTAACATCATAGGGGGACAGACAGACTCTCCTTAGTCTGAGAACACAGCTGATCCCTTCGCCCTTCTACAGTCTATGAATTGCATAGGCTTCTTGCAATTGACTCTGTTTTGCTAACAACACATGAGGACAGGAATAAGGAAACAAAAATGTTTTCCACTATGACTTCTCTGATTAGAACCAGATACATTGAAATCTGGACAATCTTTCTGGACTCGAGTAGATTTCATCCAAAACTTAGTTAACTATGCACCCGTGTGTGGTCTTCTGTCTGATCAATCCAAACAAAATATGCAAGTAAGTGATATATACGTAGTCACACCTACACCAGGACTGATGGCATTGGAGACATGATAGCAGAGATCATGACCATCTTTATTCTCAGTGATAAGAAAAAGGCTGGCATAATTACATGCATATATGTAGAAATCAAACCATGACCCACACAGGCCACAGGGCCAAATAGTAGTGAACTCAACTCTGTAAGGCTGAAACAACGAGGGAATTTCAACTCTAACATGTGAGATAACAACTGGGACTGTGCTCCTTCACATTGTGTCCCAAAGTGCATGCTGTACTGTTTAAAATGGCACACTGATAACCTCCTCCCCACCCCATCCTGCTGGGCTAACGTCCTAAAGAAGAGTCAGGGAAGCAGGGCATTCTGGTGCGTTGGGCGTGAGGTCGACCATTAAGCAGCTCAAAGGCGCCATTCTTCGGCTCCTCCTCATAAAGGCAGCGGCCTTGCTTTCCCCAGCACAGACTTGGGAGCGACTCCAGAGCCTCCGCCAAGATGCTGGTGGTCCTGCTCGCAGCGGCCTTGGTGGCCCTGAGCTCCGCCTGGAGCCCACGTGAAGGTACTAAATGGGGGAAGCAGTGGTAAAGTGACTCTTGAGCCTTAGGGACTGACTGAAGGAATTGCTAGCACAAGTGTAAAAATATTATGTTTCCGTTATCTCTCAAGGCTTTAGAATTCACACTGTGACTGGAACACCATAAAGATTTCTTGCAGCAAAGTAACAAAGCCTAGAGATTTAGAAAGACAGCTACAGATAATGCACAGATCACCAGTGCTCTTATAATAACTCCCTGTGGCAATATGAGTTGCCTAAAGAATTCCTCCTTGCCTCGGCATTCCTTGTAGAACTCAGGACTGTATGTCCAAGCTAAGGGGAAGACTAAGGAGGACAGTTCAGTTGTTAAGATAGCATCATAGTTAATGGAGACAGTGGATGGTGCCCCTTGGTGACATTGGGTACAGGGCAAATGAAAGACAGGAACATATGACACATATTTCAGAGTAACAGGAAAAGATAACAAAGTTGAATCTTGGTGCGCAGTGAGGAAGAATATTAGAAAACAAGTTCCCATTTTTAATATTTTAATTTTTATTTATTTATTTAAGAGAGGGGGGAGAGGCAGAAAGAGCGAGAGAAGGAGAGAGGGAGAGAATGGGAACACCAGGGCATCAAGACACTGCAAACCAACTCCAGACACATGTGTTACCTCGTGCATCTGGCATACGTGGGTCGTGGGGAATTGAACCTGGGTCCTTAGGCTTTGTAGGCAAGTGCCTTAACCGCTAAACCATCTCTCCAGCCACAAGTTCCCATTTGTTTAATAGCTCACATTTTGTATTCAAGATGCTATAGGTACCATTGGGATGAGGTTTACTGTGGCTTCCCATTAGGAACTGCCCGGGAAGCAGATCTTTCATGAAGAATACTAACATGTGACATTGATACATTAGGAAATAGTTGGATGATATTAGCAGTAGGGCCTGATGGAGTCTAAGATCAAAAATGTGTATTTATTTTGAACGAGTGATATACATCAACACATCAACCCTCTTGACCATCTTTCCGGCAGCATTTACCTCAAAATAAATTTTCACACAGTGGATTGTGATTGGTGGCTGGAAAGGAACCCTTTTTTCCCCATAGGATACTTGTGTGACCTGAAGAATGTCACAACTAACTTTGCACCCTAACCTGTCTTTTTTCTCCCTAGAGTTCATCAATGAAGACTTCGACAGGCAGCTCCTTGGTAAGGACTGATCCATCCTATAAGGGCCTCTTCTGCATTCTTACCTCAGGAAGTTTTAAGGTCCACCACACCTCATGATCGCCGTGTGTTGGTTAGGTGGAAGTAGTGTGTGGTCACTCCCGTGTAGATACATAGGAATCTTGTCCACCATTGATTTGGGGGATGGTGAGGAGGCCACACTCCAGGACAGCTGTAAGGCCGGGCTCTGTGACAACAGGAACGCTTTCCTCTGCCCCTGGTAGAAGTGACAGCTACAGATAATGCACCTATCACTAGTGTCCTTATGAGAACTCTTTATGGCAATATGATTCGCCTAAATAATTCTTCCTTCCCTGTCCATTCCTTGTAGAACTAGTGACTATATATATATATATATATACAGAAATGTTAAGTGTTTTTTGTTTTTCTTAATCTGTTTTCCTACCCTGCTGTGTTTGCACAAGTATTCCCTGAATCCTCCATGGATCATCCTTTTTGCTGGTCCCCTCTCTTTCTGCTCATGTCCTTGGGCCAAGTGTCATGGTCTCATCTCACAGTGGGCTATTGTGGCCATGATTTAGATTAAAGCTGAATTATAATAACTGACCTTAAAAATCCTTTCTCTCTTCCTCACTTCTCTCTTGGGAAGTTTAAGCTAGCTAAGACTATCTTTTGTGCAATGAATTAAGCACTAATAATGATCCCAGGAGCCTGTACATAAAACTCTCCAAATGCTCGGACTATAGGCTCTGAGAAAATTTGCACGAGGAATCAGTGGGGATAAATGAAGTTCAAAACTGAGATAAAGGTTGTGGCTGGTGACTATATAAGCTTATCGACTCTGATCTTTACCCAGCAATGAGGCCAGCAGCAACTGAACCACCCACCACGTCCTGGAAACCAGCAAGGCCCACCTCAGCAAGTCCCACCCCAGGAAGACCCACCTCAGCGAGTCCCACCCGAACAAGGCCCACCCGAACAAGGCCCATCTCAGTGAGTCCCACCTCAGCAAGTCCCACCACAGCAAGTCCCACCTCAGGAAGGCCCACCCGAACAAGGCCCACCCGAACAAGGCCCATCTCAGTGAGTCCCACCTCAGCAAGTCCCACCACAGCAAGTCCCACCTCAGGAAGGCCCACCCGAACAAGGCCCATCTCAGTGAGTCCCACCTCAGCAAGTCCCACCACAGCAAGTCCCACCTCAGGAAGGCCCACCCGAACAAGCCCACCCGAACAAGGCCCATCTCAGTGAGTCCCACCTCAGCAAGTCCCACCACAGCAAGTCCCACCTCAGGAAGGCCCACCCGAACAAGGCCCACCCGAACAAGGCCCATCTCAGTGAGTCCCACCTCAGCAAGTCCCACCACAGCAAGTCCCACCTCAGGAAGGCCCACCCGAACAAGGCCCACCCGAACAAGGCCCATCTCAGTGAGTCCCACCTCAGCAAGTCCCACCACAGCAAGTCCCACCTCAGGAAGGCCCACCCGAACAAGGCCCACCCGAACAAGGCCCATCTCAGTGAGTCCCACCTCAGCAAGTCCCACCACAGCAAGTCCCACCTCAGGAAGGCCCACCCGAACAAGGCCCACCCGAACAAGGCCCATCTCAGCAAGTCCCACCACAGCAAGTCCCACCTCAGGAAGGCCCACCCGAACAAGGCCCATCTCAGCAAGGCCCATCTCAGCAAGGCCCATCTCAGCAAGGCCCATCTCAGCAAGGCCCATCTGAGCAAGGCCACCAGCAACTGAACCATCCACCATGTCTTGGAAACCAGCAAGGCCAGCAGCAGCAGAACCTCCTGTGGAGTGAGTTCTGGTGACCCACAGGGAAGACCCCAGTGACAAGGCATTTAGAAGCACACTCCTCTGTGTTATTCCTGTAAGCCCTACAGACCACCACCATCTTCCCAAGGGAATGGACCAATAGCACCTGCAGACCATTCAGAACCCCGATAATCTAGAATTCTGGGACAGGTGTGATTTAAATTCATGCCCCAGTTAAAGGCTTAATGGTAGGTACTAAAAAGTCATCTCTGAATATGCTGAGTATCTTCCCTCTAAATATTCCTGTTTTTTTTTTTTTTTTGACTGTTGTTTCAGAAACAGAATTAAGACCGTGATGTCCTTAAGAAACTTATGAATTGGGACAGTGTTGTCATAACTGTATCATCAACATTCCAATAAAATAATTATCATGCAATTTCTGTCTGCTCTCTCTTTCTGGGTGCGGTTGGCACTGTAATTTGATTGGCATGGACAAAAACAAGAAAATTCAGGAGTGTTCCACATAGCTGCTTCTGGAAAGGCTCTTCCCCCTGCCCTTTATACACACGAGGCTGGGTAGAGAAAGACACCATTGTTCTCAGTCTTACCTGGTACGTTGCGCTGGGGCCAGTGCAGTGAGTTTCCCAGCGTCTGATGAAATTACCAGGAGACAGCACAGGAGATAGGTGGGTGATTAAAATCACAGAGCAGGAGAACCACAGTGAACCACGTGAGCAGTGACAGCTAGTCCTGTGCCTTTGTGCGACGTGCATTCTGGGGATCAGCTGGTCAGGTGCAGTAACGAAACGCAAGCTCTTATTTTTTTTACTCAGAGCACTGACTTGCTGAGTTCTCATTTTGCATGAGACAGTGTCCCCGTCCTTCAGGTCACACTCATCTGGGCATCCAGTCCTGGCTAGTTCAGTCTTCCTTTGACTTGACCAAAGCCTTGCAAAGGGAAAGGTGTGTCTCCCTCTGGGATGTGGTGCGTAGTGTCCTTTGTTCATTCCCCTCTGACAGAGATAGTGCTCTCCAGATTCAATATACAAATACACCCTTAAAGGATTTTTTTTTTCTTTTTCAGAATACCTAGGGATATTTCTTCAATTGTAGAGAAATAAGATGTGTGAAACTTGTGTGAAGAAACTATGCACTAAAATAGTAAACCTGAGACTAAATACATAGTGAATTCCAGGTCAGCCTGGGCCACAGTGAGACCCTCTTCAAAGAAAAAAAAAAAGGAAAAAGAAAATACAAATAAAATAAAACATTAGTGTTTCCAAAACCATCGATCTTGGATTTTATACTTGTCCTTTCTTGACTCGAATCTTCTCATTTCCGTTCCTGTTAGTGTTGATTTCTTTTCCTCCTCCCACTACGTGAGTGAATTGTAAGACAGTGTGCTGGGGGAAATCTCTGAAGTAAGGTAGGTAGAGTTGATCAGGCATAACTTTAAAGTCTGTCTTTCTTCTTATATTCTGTGGACTTGCATCAAACTATCATGGCAGACAGAATTATAGGAAACATTATATGAGCCTATGTGAAGGTGTGGGGAATTTGGCACAATTTCACGAATACACATTAATCACAGCCAGTTTAAGCAAAACATCATTTCTTATTTCTCATGCAAATTCGACACAGCAAATATAGCTCCCTGAAAGCTAAGGAAGCCCTTCCCTCAAAAAACCTAGGACGAATCCAAAATTAAAGACAGGAAATCTGAATTTCAGAAGGAAAAAAAGGTTTGAGGCTGAAAAAAATACTAAGTACTGACACAATGTTGAGGAAAGGGAATAACACACATACCTTAACCTAATCCCAAAGAACCACGTTTGCTTCATTTCTTGTTTTCTCTTTAGTTTTTGTTGTTTGTTTGTTTGTTTGTTTGTTTGAGGTAGAGTTTCAGTCTACTATCAGGCTGACTTGGAACTCACTCTGTTGTCTCAGGCTGGCCTCGAACTCACATCAATCCACCTACCTCTGCCTCCCAAGTGCTGGAATTAAACTGTTTTTTCATTTTTACAACTTTTATACCTGTATATAATGTATTTTGATCATAATTCCCTCCCGTTAACTTCTCTTCCTCCCCTTCCTCTATACACTGCTGCTGTACATAATATCCCTCTATTGAACCACTTCTTCTTTCTGCCAGTCCATCTTCTATTTTGACGCCATTTTTATTGCCCTCCTGCATGATCTATGACAAAATATTGATGGATTCAACACTGTGCAGGTCTCAAGCAGGTAATGACAATCTGTGAGCTCATAAATTCCAGGGCCATGTCATACCCAGAAGGGAACATTGCAAAGCACTGCTCCCCATCCTCTGGCCCCTGATTCTTCTCACCATTTCTTCTCACCGTTCACCGAGCTCTACAGGGGGGAGATATAGACACTTCACTTGGTACTGAGCACTCAATAGTCCCTCAGTCTCAGCATTTTGACAAGTTTTGAATCTCCCCAGTAGTCACTGCCAGCTACAAAAAGAAGCTTCTCCAACAAAAGATGAGAGAAGAGCTAATAGATGGGCATAAGCATACACATTGAGAGGCATACATTATCCATTTAGCCAAACAACACAAGTAGCTCCCCCCCTAGAGCCTGTGACCTTCCCAGGCATTTGACTAGATTCGTCAGTACCAGGGGTGAATTTCCTTCCGTGGAGTGTGCCTAAAATTCAACTCAAGAGCACCTGGTCATCCCCATGTCAGTTATGGCACGATTGTACTAGCTGACACTTCTTGCCTGACTGGTCTGATGTGTGGCTCATAGGATCCACTGCTGGGTACGACTCTTCTCCCTCGCTTTTGTTTCTTTTCTGAGCCAGATTGCTTCTACCTTAAGCAACTAAACAGTGAGAAAGTCATAAAACACAGTGCTAAGAACGCAGGTCTTAGGTCTGGCTGCCTTTGAGACCACACTGGCTCCCTTTATACTAGCCTGGGTGGTGGCCACTGCCTATGCCAAGGGCAAAAATGATAGACTCTGAGTGGGATGATTATGAAGATGAATAAAATGTGGCAAATGCCAAGTGTATTTCCCCACAGCACTCAGCTATGTCAGTGTGCGTTAGTCAAATGTTAAGAAAGAGACAGACAGAGAGAGAGAGAGAGAGAGACAGAGAGAGGGAATATTGCAGTAGAGCTTAGGTAAGGGTTAATGTTTGAGACATATTTTGAAGAAAGAGCCAAATGCATCTGTTCACAACCAGTTAGTAAGAATGATGGGTACTAAAAAAATGAAAGTGTATCTTATATTATTGAACAATGAAGGAAAATGCTATTATTCCTAAGAAATTATAGAAAACAGCTAGGATTTGTGTTTCTCTCCAACTATCTAGTGTTTATGTTGAAGTCCTCATCTCCATCAGCTTAGAATAATGTTCTGTTTGGAATCTGCAACTAGGACTTTCAAAAGCTTATTAATCTAAAATGAGACAGTGAGGACATTACCAGATTGAGTCACTCTGGTCTCCCCACAGAGGACACTGTGACACACATATGCCACACAAAAACACATGTGCGTAGATAAATCCTATGTGTTAACTAAAGACAACACAAGTTACTGCTAAAGAAAGCCCTCTCCTGAATACCACTCTGCTAAACACAACCCTCAATAGGAGGAGTGGGTATGGTCTGGTGAGAAATGTCCTGCAGAAGCAGGAGAAAGTGTACTCCTAAAACCACATGCTCAGGCTGGTAAATCGGAGGGCAAGTAACGGGCTGTCCCCCCACAGTGAGCTGTTGGTCAGGGAGGCCCATCAGATCCCCAAAACAACACAGGCCATTGCCAAAACACTAGGTTACCCACTAAAGCTAAAAGGTGAGACCATATCACTGAAGACAACACAAGCTGTGGTTACAGGACATTGAGAGACTGCACTGGAAGTGAGAGGGAGGCCAGTGTCCTCCTGGTCAGCCCCCATAGCCCTGAAAAACTGCTGCTGGGGAATGAATAATGGTTACCAACAACATGAATAAGCAGGGGATCCTACAAGGTGTGAAAGCAACCAGCCCGGCAAGAAGTATGTACCGGAGCAATAGCCTATGCAGATAACCAACAGAGGCCCCTGTCAGTGGGAGAGAACTCATGTCTGCTCTGTGACTAAGAAGAGTGGGCACACACATAAAAGACTCCCAAATAACTACGCTTATCCACTTTAATCCAAGCTACTCCCACTTGTGATGGTAGAGTCTGTTCTGTTTTACAAATGGTATAGAACACGAGGGGTATTCAAGGTCTGTCAATACCAGAAAATATAACCAACCACCTACCATGAGACAAGTCACCTCTGGTCACATCTTCCTGGGCTCGGGAAGTGCAGAGGACTCAGCGGCACACCTACTTTCTTCACTGCTAGCCTGACACCTAGCTCCAGACACATGGCAACAGACACTGAGGTCACTCAAAGCTTATCAAAGCAGAAATCCAGAGGCAGCAGAGGGCTCAACATCAAATCAGACTGATAACACTCCTACCTTGGCTCAGGAAACATTGTAGAAGAGGGGGCAAAAAAATGTAAGAGCCACAGAATGGGTAGGAGTATCTTGAGGCATGACTCCCCCCCCCCCAACACACACATACACACAGAGACCGACCAAGACCTTCACGACCCCATAGTGAATACCAATAACCCCACTGAAGATGGCCCCCACTGGAATGGGGCTGGGGAGAGGGGATATAGGCTATAAAGTTTTTAAAGATAAAATAAAATATTTAATAAATGAAAGAAAATCCCACGTGAGACATGGTAAGCAGACCACCTTCATGAACCAAGTCAAGAGGCCTCCAAAGGAGTTGTACTAGATGCTACATTAATCTTGAAATTGAGCAAGCAAATCTATATAAAATACATCTTTGTTTTTAATTCTATGCATCTATTTTTTTTTAGAAATTTAGAAAACAAATATGGAGTAAGCAAGAAGCAGTAAGGAATCATGAACCCTATGGGGCTATGAAGTTTAAGGTAGACATTCCAAGCATGTGACTTACTTAAGGGCACCAACAACCTGCAGGTCCTGAAGAGCCTGCTATGCGCTGCTCATTGCCTCACCCCACCGTTACAATTGACAGACTTCCCTGACAGATCTTCCATAACCTGTTTTGATTGTACCTGGTGAGTTCACAGGTGATATTTTTCTTTCATCACACAATAATCTCTTTCACACATTGTGGGCACTAGGAGAAGGTCAAGGCAAGGGATCAAGGTGTGACATTTGATAGAATCCACTGCTGTTTTAGGACTCACCCAGGCCAGGAACAGGTTCAATTTTACAATACTGTGGTCTCTGCAGCTGTGCCCACACGTGCACAGGTCACCCAAACTCTTCCCTGTACTCCACACCTCTCTCTGACCTTCATTCCTAACTTGGAAGTCTACCATCCACCACCTGATCAGGACAACTCATCTGAGAGTTTTCTGTAGGTTCTCCTCTGCATAGTGTCTACAGTCATGAGAAATAATCAGAGCTATAAATAATAGGACCTACCAGGACCAAGAACTGTTCTCTGTCTTCCTTAAAGCTGGGGCATCCTGAGAGAATCTGATTTTCACAGAGAATTGCCATGTGCTAACATACTCGCTCCCCCTTCAGAGTATATCTCCAAGGATAAATCCATGTGCTTTAGTGAGCCTGCAATTTTCCCAATACAGTTAGCAAAGCCCATAGTATACAATGGATGGACTTCCTGTAATATTATAACTTCATTAAAAAAAAAGACTGGAAAAGAAAAGAAAAAAAAAAAGACTAGAACTGATACCAGAGGGTCCAGTGTCCACTATGGTAAAGAAGTCTGTCTTAAAATTTGCAGTCACATAACTCTCCCTGCCTTATCCCCATCTGAATTATCAAGGTTTGACCAACCTTACACAAAATCTGAGCAATTGCACAACCTCTACGCAACATCAGCCATGAAAGTTCCTCTGTTCATACTGACTCATTTCATACCTCGAGACCAAATCTTAATATAAGTACATGAAAGAAAGCCAGCGATGAATAGAAGAGAGGTGGTATGGCAAGCCACGCACGGGCGATGGAAGACTTGAAGCTCAACTTGGCAAAATCCTGAGGTCCTGTGGTGAAGAAAATAAATAAAGAAGATGAATTAAACACTCATCTTGGAGGTAGACAAAGGGATTGTCCCAAAATGCAAAAAGAAAATAAGGTAAGCCTAGGGATGACTGATGAGGAACATGAAGCATCAACAAATCAAACCGAGAAGGAGAGTGAAGATGATTTTACCTCTCAGAACACTGCAGACAAGATTCCCCACAAGGAAGACCAGCCTGTGACAGCCCCACAGAATATGCCTGTACATCACAACACAGAAGCAAGGCAAGGGATATTTTGTCAATGTTGTCAAGCTATTCTGTGCATGCTTATGGCCAATCGTAAGTTGTCCATTTCAATAATTATGAATATTTTCACTGGGGCTAAGTCAACAGTGTGCTTACCACATAGCATGATAGTACCTATGTGAAAATGCTGGGTTTATGGGAACATGCTGGTAATCCAAGCACCGGGGAGGTGGAGGCAGGTGGTCCTTGGAGCTTACTAGTTAGCAAGTCTTGCCTAATTGGAAATGAGAGACCCTGATGCAAGAAAGGTGGACAGTGTTCCCGAGGAGGACGCTCCAGATTGTCCTCTGACCTCCACACATCATACATGCACACCTACATACACACACATGAAAAAAAAAAATAACATTCCCTGGTGGAAGTAATGCCACAGAATAATCTTGATCAATATTCTGAAAGTGACGGCAAACGAGGGCAGCTCTGGAGAAACACGACGTCACGGCTCGTGTCGGAACCCCGCGTTCCTACGGCTGTGATCCGAAAATCACCTGGGCTTCCTACAGCACTTCCGCTGCACGAGTGTGTGAGTTCAGGCAGCAGATCAGAATGCTTGAGGCCTGCTAGTTCTACAGCGTCGTGGATTCACCACTTGGAGCCAGACCCAGGGTCTCTGCACAGCCTCTCTGTTCTGAGCAGGCCCAGTAGCCAGCTGTTTTACTATCCACCCATGTGTTTCCTCCCAACACATTACCAAATTGAGCAAAAAGAAAAATTATGTAAACGTTATATCCATGGTGACACTTACACCATGATTGGTAGAGTTTGGGACATAATAGCAGAAATAATGACTACCTCTATTCTTGGTGATAGGAAAAGAAAAGTCCAACTCAATACACAAACACATGTAGATGCCAGACCACCCTCCACAACCCCATAGGACCAGATTGTAGTCACATCACCTACACAGAGCCGAAATGATGGGATGATTTCAACTCTAACGTATGGAATCATAACTGGGACCATGCTCCTTCAACTGATATGCAAGTTACATGCTGTACCATTTAGAAATGACACAGTGACTCCCTCCTCCCGACTCCATCCTGCTGGGCTAACGTCCCAAAGAAGAGTCAGGGAAGCAGGGCATCCTGATGTGTCAGGTGTGAGGTCGACCATTAAGCAGCTCAAAGGCGCCATTCTTCGGCTCCTCCTTATAAAGGCAGCGGCCTTGCTTTCCCCAGCACAGACTTGGGAGCGACTCCAGAGCCTCCGCCAAGATGCTGGTGGTCCTGCTCGCAGCGGCCTTGCTGGCCCTGAGCTCCGCTCACAGCACAAGCGAAGGTACAGAACGTGGGAAGAGGTGGTATTGTGACTCTTTGGTTTTAAGGCAACAGGCTGAATAGTGGGTGGGTGGGGGATAGAGAATGAGAAATGGGACTGATTTAAGGAATTTTGAAAGGTTAAAATTATTTACATCCTAGTTTTATCTTTAGGCTTTATAATCTATTTCATGTACCATTAAAACACTATAAATATTTCTCTTTTTAAAATTTTTATTCATTTATTTATTTGAGAGTGACAGACACAGAGAGAAAGAGGCAGATATAGAGAGAGAATGAGCACACCAGGGCCTCCAGCCACTGCCAGTGAACTCCAGATGCCTGTGCCCCTTTGTGCATCTGGCTAACGTGGGTCCTAGGGAATTGAGCCTGGAACCACGGTCCTTAGGCTTCATAGGCGAGTGCTTAACCACTAAGTCATCTCTCCAGACCTGTGAATATTTCTTGCAAGAGTGCCTTTTAAGGGGATGAGGAGAGAGGCACTTGTTTGCAAAGCCTGCTGGCCTATGTTCAACTTCCCAGCACCCACTTAAAGCCATGAAAAAGTAGTACAAACATCTGGTGTTCATTGGCACTAGAAATATATCCTGACGTTTCCATCCATACATACACGTGTGTGTGTGTGTGTGTGTGTGTGTGTGTGGTGTGTGTGTGTGTGTATGAATTTATTGTTATAAAGATCTGTATGTACTGAGAATGATGCATGTGAGAATGGAAAGAAAGAGGGAATCTCACTTTATTATAATCAGTGCAAAAAATGGGTAATGTTAGCCTTGGTGGACAATGGATACTGAATAGGTAAAAGAGTTCAACGTGTACCAGAGATGTTTAAGAGAAATAAGAAATATAACCAGATAAGCAATTTGAATCTCTTACATGATGAGCTAGAGATATCATGGTACAATTTCTCACTTTCTAACTACATTTCATATTCAAACAAATTTTTGTTAAACAATGTTTACTCTGGTGTCCCTACAGAAAATGCCTGAGGGTATAAGCAAAATCATTCATGAAGAATACTAACCTAACAAGAGAAATGGAATTACCCAGAATACTGAACAAATATTAGGAGTAATGTCTGTTGAAATTCAGGCATTTTTAAAATTTTATTTTGAGAGAGAAAAAGAAGCAGAGAGAGAGAGAGAGAGAGAGAGAGAGAGAGAGAATGGACACACCAGGGTCTTCAGCCTCTGCGAGTGAACTCTAGATGTGTGCATCCCCTTGTGTGCGTGTGCGACATTGTGTGCTTGTGTCACTGTGCATCTGGCTATGTGGGACCTGAATATTCAAACATGAGTTCTTAGGCTTCTCAGGCAAGCACCTTAACTGCTAAGCCATCTCTCCAGGACTCAGGCATTTTTATTTTGAGCAAGTGCTACAGTTGAGCATAGGGAACTCCCACACTTGCATTCTAGCATCATAGCCCAGGCTACAAGCTCACTAAGTGGATGGGTGGAGTGGGTTTGGAATTCTCCTTCTCCCGTGGTGGTAAACATCTGTGACCTGAAAATGCCAACGCTCGCTGTGTAATCCAACCTGTGCGTTTATTCCCTAGAGTTCTTCCATGAAGATGCTGTGTGGCAGCTGTTTGGTAAGGCTACATCCACCCTGCGTGGGCCTCCTCTGCTTTCTTTCACTCAGGAAGTTTTCAGTTCTACCATGTCTCATTACATCTTTCTTTTTGATTTTATGGAATCAGTTATAGTGGGAATTCCCCTACTGATACATAGGAATCTTTCCCAACATTGACCTGGGGCCATGGCCGTGGTACACTCTAGGACAGCAGGAAGACTGGGCTCTATGGCAGCAGGAGCACTTTCTTCGGCCCCACGTAGAAGGGGCAACTGCAGGTGACACACGTGCCAGCAGTGTCCTCATGGATTCTCCATGACACTAGGAGTTGCCCAAAGGTGCCCTCTTTCCCCAGGGATTCCCTGGAGAACTCTCTAACTGTATGAGGAACATATACAGGGATGCTCATCTTTTTTCCCATTTTTCCACTTCTCCTTGTAGCTCAGTATACCTACGACAAATGTTTACTTGAGCATTCCATGAATCCTCTGTGGGTCATTCTTCTGTCTGTTCCTGTTTCCTGCTTCTTTTCTGCATGGACTAGATCCGTCAGCTCCACTAGACCCACTAGAATACCAGAATATCTAAACAGCAGTTTCTTTTTCTAACTCGCTTCAGAAAACCTTCCCCTTCACTTCACTTCTCTACTGGAAAACATCCTCTGGGAAGTGGAAGGCACCTAAAACCAATTTATTGCAACAGATTTAAGGATTTATAGCATCTTGGGAGTCTAAAGATAAGACCCTCCATAGGCTGAGTGTGGGGGGCTAAATTTAATGAAAAAACAGTGGGCATGAAGTAGGGTAGCAGTTGGCAGGAGGGTTCTGGGAGAAGAAGGTTATGTAAGTTATTCTATTGTTATCTATGTCTATGCGGAAGCTCAAAAGGAAAACCAGAGCCCCGGTCAGAATCCTCAGAGACCCCTTCCTGGAGGACTACCCCCGAGACACTCTGCTTCTAATGAAGATGATGATGAAGATGAAAATTCCCATGAGAGGCCACCCCAGCAAGGAGGCAATCATCCTCATCCTCCTCACCCTGGAAACCAGCAAGGCCCACCCCAGCAGGGAGGCCCTCAGCGGAGACCCCAAGGCCCTCGCCCTGGAAACCAGCAAGGCCCACCCCAGCAGGGAGGCCCTCAGCGGAGACCCCAAGGCCCTCGCCCTGGAAACCAGCAAGGCCCACCCCAGCAGGGAGGCCCTCAGCGGAGACCCCAAGGCCCTCGCCCTGGAAACCAGCAAGGCCCACCCCAGCAGGGAGGCCAGCAGCAGGGACCCCAAGGCCCTAGCCCTGGAAACCAGCAAGGCCCACCCCAGCAGGGAGGCCAGCAGCAGGGACCCCAAGGTCCTCGTCCTGGAAACCAGCAAGGCCCACCCCAGCAGGGAGGCCCGCAGCAGGGACCCCAAGGTCCTCGTCCTGGAAACCAGCAAGGCCCACCCCAGCAGGGAGGCCAGCAGCAGGGACCCCAAGGCCCTAGTCCTGGAAACCAGCAAGGCCCACCCCAGCAGGGAGGCCAGCAGCAGGGACCCCAAGGCCCTAGCCCTGGAAATCAGCAAGGCCCACCCCAGCAGGGAGGCCAGCAGCAGGGACCCCAAGGCCCTAGTCCTGGAAACCAGCAAGGCCCACCCCAGCAGGGAGGCCAGCAGCAGGGACCCCAAGGCCCTAGCCCTGGAAACCAGCAAGGCCCACCCCAGCAGGGAGTCCAGCAGTAGGAGCACCTATGGATTGCATCCTGGTAACTCTAAATCTTCTAGAAATTGTACTTGCTAAGATCATATCAGAATATGGTGATATTATATGTTATATCTTCCCTCTGGCTAACCGGCTTGTTTGTTTGTTTGTTTCAGAAAGTGAATCAGAAGATACCCTACAGAGTATTGTGCCATTAGAAAAATCCTGTCATAACTGTATTTTCAATGCTCCAATAAAATAATCAGCTTATATTTCTGCTTGTTGTCTCTCTGTCTGCATGTGGGTGAGAGTAGAATTGGTTGACATGGGCACAGCATAAGGAAACTCAAGTATGCGTTTTATAACAGTTCCCAAAAATTTTCTCTTCCCTCTTATGCACACATGACAGCTACCTGGTGAGAGACACCGTTACTTGTAGTCTAGCCTCAATGCTACCCATAGCCTGCTGCCCAAGGTCAGTGGCATAGGATGCTATGAGACTGATGAAGGTAATAGGAGATAGCACAGACTTTATTGAAAGGTCATGAGTGGCAGCCTGGGGGGTGCTCTGCACCCATTTGCTATGAGAGGAAGTATTTTCAGGATTAAATCGCACCGACAGTGACACTGTTAGTTTGTCATGTTCCCCTGAAGAACTAGCATCCCTGGGAGCAGCTGATTTGCTATTCATGGTGCAAAGAGGGCTCTTTTCTATTTTTCCCCCTTGCGCTCATCTGGACATTTTAGACCCAGCCTGTCTCATATTCGTCCCCTGACTTGGCCAAACTTGCAAATTGAAAAGGGCTACCTTGGGATCATGACACTCAGAGCTGAATGCCCTTTTCCCTTTAACAAACATCATGCATCTGGGATCAGGAGACAAGTACAGGTTTTATTTTATTTTATTTTTCTCAGCACACTTGAGGTTATTCTTGCAATCCTAGTGAAAGATGGATCATAAAACAAGTAAACCAGGCGTGGTGGTGCACGCCTTTAATCCCAGCACTCGGGAGGCAGAGGTAGGAGGATCACCATGAGTTCAAGGCCAACCTGAGACTACAGAGTGAATTACAGGTCAGCCTGGGCTAGAGTGAGACCCTACCTCTACAAAACACAGAACAAAACAACAAGCCCCCCAAAAAAATGTTGAAGCAAGTTACATAGGCTGAGGAATCCTTGACATGTCCAGGGTCATTGATCCTGGATTTCTATATCATGAAATGTGCTTTCCATTCTCCATAGGACCCACCCTTCTCACGTGTCTTTATCAGGTTTGATTCTTTCTTTCCATGCATCCCACATCATCCTTTGTTGAAACCACCTCACTGAATTTCAAGGCAACAGCATAATGGGAGAATTCTCAAAGGTAAGGAACTTGGAGCCATCCAGACATGATGTGAAATTCTATCTTGTTTTTCTTTCCCTTAGGCTGCCACCAACCTATTACAGCAATCTGAATTATGATAGAAAATTTGTTCCAGGATATGTTAAGTTTTAGGAAATTTTGTACAATTTCATGGACATATATTAATCATATATTTGTATATACATTCAATAAGTGTAATGCCATGCCGGCAAATCAAGTGATCTAGTTGTTTTTTTAAACTTCTTTTATTGACAACTTCCATAAATATAGACAATAAAATTCCCTTCCCTCCCCTACTTTCCCCTTCATAAATCCACTCTACGTCATATCCCCTCCCTCTCTCAATTAGTCTCTCTTTTACTTGGATGTCATCGTCTTTTCCTCCTATTATTTGATGGTCTTGTGTAGGCAGTGCCAGGTACTGTGAGGTCATGGATATGCAGACAGTTTTGTGTCTGGAAGAGTGCCTTGTAAGCAGTCCTACCCTTCCTTTGGCTCTTGAGACAGAATTTCAGTGTGCTGCTGGGGCTGTTCAAGTTGGGCTCTTCCTCTGCTGCCTTGGTAGCTGGGGTTGAAGGCCTGCACCATCATATCTAGTGAACTCTAATTAACCTAAATATCTCTGTTTATAAGATAGAATAATTTCCTTTTGGGAAATTCCAAGAGCCCTCAGAAATCTCAAAAAATATTAGATGGAGTAGAAAAGTCTTCATTTGGGGTTAGATTTACCAAGAATCTCAAAAGGCTAAAAAACAAATACCACCACAGTGCACTGTGAAGCAACAAAGTAAAGTATTATCAGACAAAATCATCAAGTTATGTATATTTTAAGCCCAAAACAAAAGAGCCTCAATATTGAGAAGACTCAAGGTATTTAAGGAAGCAAAGAGCTCATCAAAGATAACATGTAGCATAAGAAGGTAGGTTCAGGGCTGGGGGTGGTGGGGGGCAGTTGAGTGTCAGTGTGTATCTGTCAGGTTTAGAGCCTGGGCTCAATCCAAATCAAACAAAGAAACAAACACATTCCTAGCAGTTGAAAGGTAAAGAAAGCCCTTTAGATTTTAAGATCAATGTCCCCAAACAATTTTGTCATTGAGAAATGAATCAGCTTCTGCTTTCTCTAATGTCCTTTTGAAATTGAGAATCAACATGTGACAGGGACTTTTTTTCCTTTCTGTTCCCAGGACCTTATGAGAAACAGCTTAAGGGAGGAATCACTTAGTTTGTCTCACGCTTATGCTAATTCCGTCTTGGCTGGGAAGAGATAACCGGCAGAGTCTGAGGCAGCTGGTCACATTGCATCACCAGTCAGGAAGCCGGAGATGCAGTGGCTACTCAGCTTTCTTTCTGCTTTTTTCTTCGCATTCAATCCAGGCACCAAGCCCATGCAACAGTGTGGCCAACGTTATGGGCTGGTCTTCCCTGTTCAGTTAAACCAAAGAGCCCTCACAAACAGGTTCCAAGTTGAATGAATCCCTTAGCTAATTCAACATCCAGTCAACTTCACATTACCCATCATATAACATTTTAAAAATATGCTATAAACAAATGAATTCAAGTCTTATTGCACTTATAATTTATTTTTTGAAAGTCACTTTTCCAAAAAACTGATTTTACTGTCTAATATTGTGTCATGTACTCTCTTCTTTCTTGATGTGGAATAACTGAATAATTTTAATTTAGGGCAAAGATTACTTTCATTTTTTTCCCTTAATAAAAAATAAATGAGGCTGGAGAGATGGCTTAGCGTTAAGCACTTGCCTGTGAAGCCTAAGGACCTCGGTTCAAGGCTCGATTCCCCAGGACCCATGTTAGCCAGATGCACAAGGGAGCGCATGCGTCTGGAGTTCGTTTGCAGTGGCTGGAGGCCCTGGTGCACCCATTCTCTCTCTATCTGTCTGCCTCTTTCTCTGTCACTCTCAAATAAATAAATAAAAATAAGCAAAAAAAATTTTAAAAACTAAATCATCATATCAGGTAACTCAGTGTGCCAGAAATGTGACTTTCTTTTCTCTTTTACAAAATTGATTTTGCTTTTTCTACTTTCAGATTTCATGTGGAACAAGTAGAGTATTGTCAGGACACTGAAAAATGGATATCATTGTTTTGTAAAAAGAAGCAAAAAGGGGACAAATATGTTGGGAATCAATGCTTTTTTAATGTAATTGTATCTGGAAATGATCTGGGCATTCATTAAACATGTCCTACTAAGATTAGCTTAGCAAAGCCCTAAGAATTTAATGTCTGAATAAGCGTTAAAAAATACTGGCTGACATAACTATAGTTTATCATTGAAAAGACCATCTGTACACTCTTACACATATTTGTGTTTTCTTAACAATTGTGCTTGGTTTATTCATGACAGTTTCATGGCATTAGACAAAATTGGCAACTACCTCAAGTCATTTCAGTATTTACTGGAACTACGGAAGCTGTCAAGAGATACTATAGGCTTAACAGCACTAAATACGTGAGTGTTCTTGTTATAATGTGTGGTAATTAATTCCTGAGTGGATGGCTTCTCATCAGCATCAAGTTCCAATCTTGGGCTGTAAGCATCTGTAAGCATGGCCATGCTTTATAGGGAAGACTTTTTTTTTTTTTTTTGATTTTTCAATATAATGTCTCACTCTAGTTCAGGATGACCTGGAATTCACTATGTAGTCTCAGGGTGGCCTTGAATTCTTGGCGATCTCCTACCTCTGCCTCCTGAGGGCATGATCGACAACGCCTGGCTTTTTTTTTTTTTTTTTTTAACTTCAAACTGTTTGTAGCTTGCTCTGGTATTCTGTTTGGCAAGGGACAGATAAAAGTCTAGAATTATTGAGTTATCTTGAGTAAAAATGAATTAATATTGTGCATTAGAGCATAAGATGAGAGGGCACAGTGCTTTTCCTGCACTTGCTATTTCTCAATCGTCCCCTCCAAAGCCTATAGATCCAGTGAGTGTTTAGCGGACTTATCCTTGTTTTTTTCATTGTCTTGGATATGTGCGAGGTGATGGAAAGTACAATGGTCTATAATCTTAACAACCAGCGAGAGATATAAACCCCAGGAAAAACACAAATGTTCAACTCATATAATTCTGTGAGACTATACAGCAAAAAGAAACAGCACTTTTTTATTATCAAAAATCAAAATGATCTTATTTAAAGCCACTTCAATTTCCTTATCTTCAATGATTTTGGCTGCTTACAACTGAGAGTAAATACATAAGCACTCATTTTCTGTGATAATAACTTAAGACAGCTCTATTGTCAATCCACTTGTCAACACAATTCATTGTTGAAATTGTCACTCATAGACATTTTTTTTTTGAGATAGTGTGGTGGTTTGAATAGAATAGATGGCCCCCAATATATTCAGTTGTTTATTTGTTTGTAGTTTGCATCTTTAGCCACCTGGCTGGAGGCAATGTCACTGGGTGGATCTTAAGGTGTGGTGGTGGGTTTCAGATTTCAATCTAAAGATATGCAAAGTGTGCCTAGCTGGAGTTCCTGAACTGTGCTATGGCTTTTGGCTTTTGGCTTGTGCTTCTCTCTCTCTGCTTGGGCCTGTGAAGGCAGGCCAGCTTCTTCTGCCATTATGGAACTTCCCCTGGATCTGTAAGCTTCAATAAATATCCCTTCCTCCATAACTGTGCCTGGTCTGAAAGTTCATCTCAGTGAACCTGAAGCTGTCTGCTACAGATAGGGTGCCATGTAACCCAGGCTGGCCTCAGACTTGCTGTGTAGATGAGGATGACTTTGAACTTCAGAGCCTCATGCATCTACATCCCCAATCCAATACCAGGATTATCAGCATGAGCAAACACTGTCAGTTAGTTATATGGTACCGGGGATAGAACACAGGGTTTCATGCCTCCTAGACAGGCGCTCTACCAACTGAGCTACATCCCTGGCCCCAACAACATTTACTTGAACATATGTAAGCTTACAGATGCGCACAGATCTTTTTCTTTTCATTTAGTATAGTGAAAGCCACTGCAGGGGGCAGGAGAGATTGCTCAGTGGTTAAGGCACTTGTCTGCAAAGTCAAACAACACAAGTTCAGTTCCCCAGTACCCACCTAAAGTCAAATGCATAAAAGTGTATGTGTGTCTAGAGCGCAATTGTAGCGGCTGCAGGTCCTGCTATACCCGTTGTCTCTGTGTACCTTTCGTTCTCTTTTGTCTGTCTCTGCTTTCAAATAAATAAATAAATAAGATAGTTTTTAAAAACCACTGAATAGGGCTGGAGAGATGGCTTAGCGGTTAAGCGCTTGCCTGTGAAGCCTAAGGACCCCAGTTCGAGGCTCAGCTCCCCAGGACCCACGTTAGCCAGATGCACAAGGGGGCGCATGCATCTGGAGTTCGTTTACAGAGGCTGGAAGCTCTAGCGTGCCCATTCTCTCTCTCTCTCTCTCTCTCTCTCTGCCTCCTTCTCTCTGTTGCTCTCAAATAAATAAATAAACAAAAAAAATTTTTAAATGTTAAAAAAAAAACCCCACTGCATAGGAACAAGACGCATGCCCCTTTGTTTTCTTAGACACTTAACTGTCCCTCTGTTTATCCAGGATACATAACAGATGTGTGATACTATTCAGATTAAAATTACCGTAGCGTGATAGTTTAAAATGATTCTCATTAATGTATTGATTAATGAGTGTAGAAAACCATAGGCTCCAAACTTGAAGATAACCAGAGTCCTTGGACTGAAATGAACGCATTATACCCAAATTATTGGAACTTATCCTGAACTCAGTCTATTCTCTCCAATGATTCTTGGTGTGGAAGCTATCTTGAGTTGTGAGCCTGGGTAGCATTATAAATGCATTAATGAACCTTAACCAGCAGTGGATTGTGCAAGCTACACAGTTGGTCAGTCAGGCAAGATGTGTTGGCTAGTATAATAATGGTATGTCAGTTATGGGGATGAACAAGTGCTGTCTGATTGGCTTCAAGGCCTGCTCCATGGAAGAGAATTCATGTCTAACACTGAACTCCTAGTCCAAAGCCTATTTCTGAGAAGGTTATGAGTCCCTCTCTCTCTCTTTCTTCCTTTCTGCCTCTTTCTCTCTCTCAAATAAATAAAAAATATACATTTTAAAAAAGAATATAACAGCCAAGGCATAGGAAGGGTTTCACTAGAAAGGGGATGACGGAACAGGACAAAATAATATAATAAAAAAATCTTTGTTGAATGTTTTATACTGAAGGTCACAGAACATCTTGAATGAATCAATATTTTGATTAATAATCATCAATATTTAAAATTCCACTTTGCATATGTACACAGTACAAAATGGCTACAGAATACTTAGGGTCTATTCAGAAATTGTTGAAAATTCTCCCAATCCCAAGTTAGTTTATTTTGACATTTTTTTAATAAATTCTAGTTAGCAACTCAAACATTTATTAAATTCAAAACATTCTAATACAATACAATTCAAATATATTAATTTATACATGCTAGGACTCATGGCAGGACTGTTAAAATTCTTTGTTTTCTAAAGTGAAGCCATGACTCTTTTGCTCTTGGGAGTCAAGCTATATTCACACTATTAGTTCCTCCAAACCATGAACATAAGCGATTCAGGCTTTGCCATCTTCTTCTGTCTTTTTTCAGTACTTAAATAATTTTAGTATTTTTTCAGTATTTTAAAGTTTTCATTGTAGAGGTGTTTTACATCCTTAATTAATGTTTTCCAAGGTACTTAAGCCAAATGTAAATGCGGCTGTTTGTGGTGTTTGCAGTTTCTCAGAATGCCTGGTATTGGTGTACAGGAATGCCTCGTTTCTCTGGACTGCATGTCTTACCACATTGTTGAAACTATCACATCTAAGAGTTCCCTGCTGGAGTCTTTTTAATCAGATCATGTGAAAATATGGATACATTGCCTTCTTCCTTTCCTACATAATTCATTCTTTTTACGTGTGTTATTGCTTTGGCTATGACTTCAAGAAGTAGAGAAAGTGGACACTCTTCATCCTGATTTTAGTGGAGATGTTTTGAGTTTTCCCTCATTTAATGTAGTGTTGGCCTTTATGGTGTTGAGATAAGTTCCTTCTATTTCCAGTGTCTCCAGGATTCTCATCATAAAGTAATATTGGATTTTGTCGGAAGTCTTTTCCTCACCCATTGAGATGATCAAGTGACTTCTTTCTTTCTGTGCATTTATGCGAGATATTACATTAATTTATTTGCACATCTTGAACCATCCATGCAACTTCGCCATGGTGAATGATCTTTACGATGTGAACTTGAATCCAGTTTGCACGTATTTTGTTCAGAATATTTGCCTCTTGATCTTCATGCAGAGAGGACAATGATTTCTTTTATGTTGTATCTTAATCCAGTTCGAGTATCAGCGTAATATTGGCTTCATAAAGAGTTTTCTGGCATTTCTTCTTTTCCTGCTTTATGAAATACCTTCAGAAGCATTGTTGCTTTTTCTTCTTTAAGGGTGTGGGAGGATTCAGCAATGGATCCATCTGGACCTGGAGCCTTTTGTTTGAAGATCTGTTCCAGTGATGCTTCAGTCTAGATGCTTGCTACAGATGGACTTGATTTGTTTATTTCCTCTTGATATAAATTTGGTAGTACATGTCCTTGCCCCCTTCCCCTGGCCCCTCCTTGTCCAGGTATATGGGTCATGCATTGTGGAGTTAGCCTACAGTTATGGGTAGGAGAAATGTCACTGTGTATCATGACCCAACGTGTGGCTATGACATTCTTCCCCCCCCCTTCTGCAAAATTTCCCTGAGCCATATTGGGTACATTTTTGGTCTGCTTCAGTGATGAGGTGTTGGGGGCCTCTGGGACTCTGGATATCTGATTTGGTAGGAGTTGATTGTTTTCTGTGTCAATCTCCTTCACCCTTGTGCTGGTACCCAGTTCAACAAGAAAACAGCACCCTTGCTTGTTTTGCCAATTATTCTTAGTTTCAGCTGGGGCCCTTTTGAGGTATGATGGGGTGGTGCTCTCCTTAGGATCTGCATTTATCTGAAAAAGAGAAGCAGATTCTCCAACGGAGAGTAAAGTTAGCACCAGACAAATGGGATAACCCTAATTTTTTTTATAGAGAATTTAATAGGGTAGGCCCCCTCGTAGCCCACGATTGTTGGTAGTTTGATAATGGAGAGCAGGCTCATGTTTGGATATGGTTCTACCTTGTTTCCCAGCTCCAGCTATGGGTCCCATTCCACTGAGGGGATCAGTTAGCCAAATCAAGAGCAATTGGTTTCTCACCATGGCTGTGCGCCACTATTGCACCTATCACGACAGGTTATTTGCTGCTAAGTAGGTTAGACCATGAGTTGCTTGCACAGATATTGGTCATTTTCCCCCAGCCACCCATGTAGCACCTTCTAGCACTAGACATGCTGACTGTCTGGGGACTGACTCGCTTCCAGCTTCCAGCCATGTCACTCCTAACAATGGTACCAACTTAACTGTATTCACTGAGTACAAAACTAATTAATAAAAAAAATTTAAAAAAAGAAAGAAAGAAAAAAGAGAAAAGGAAGAAATTAGCATATAAATTTGACAATTTAAAATTTTTGCATTAATATGCCATTGTAATTGACTAAAGTATTTCTCAAAATTTACATCTTGAAGCTTGTGTACTTAATATATTTATGGATAATGGCCTAAAAAAACCAATTAAAGGAAACTGAGGTCAAAAGGATTCACCTCCTATCAAATAGTACTGATGTTCTTATAGAGAGACAAATATTAAGATTCTTTCATAGAGGACACACGTTATAAAGACACAGTGACCACATCTTGCCTAAAAGCCACTCGTAAAGCCTCCAGGAATCAAAGCTCAAGAAGACCTTAATCTTTGACCTGTAAGGTAAGCCTAGCTGGTCTTGTGAATTGTTTTATTTTACTTAAGCCTGTGAAAATCTCTTGCTGTCTGACTGGAGGAGGTGTCACTGTGGGCAGAGCCCAGGATCCAGCCCCAGGGTGTATTTGGGGGCTGACCTATTTCCAGAAGAAAAAAAAGATATGCAGAATACTTGAGCTCTGCCATTATGAGTTTCTGAAGAGTGGTTGCTTGTGCTGGTGATGGTTGCTTGTCTCTGGATATATGAAAGGGGGCCATCTGCTTCTGCCATTAAGGAACTTCCCCTGAATCTATAAACTCAGTAAATCCCTTCCTCTTATAAACTGTGTCTAGTCTAGAGGTTCATGACAGCTTGTGGAGCTGACTTCCACATATAGGAATATTCGAGATGTACTCTTTCTGTCACCAACTACAAGAAAATGCCATGTTAATAAAATTGTATAATAAATATAAAATTGTATCACAGAAAAAAAAATTTGGTAGTACAAATCTATGTAGAAATTCACTCACTTCTTTTAGATGTTCCAATTTAATGGGATGTATGCTTTTTTAATGAATTGTCAACTTTGGGTTACACTCTTATTTCCCTCCCCCACATCCATCCCACTAAGGACCCTCCTCAGTACGGTTACTGGTGTTCACTGTGGGTTCTTCAATGCACCAGTCAGGTGCAATGCCTCAGGATACTCTTTTCTACCCTGTGGCTCTTACCGTCTTCTGGCTCTTCTCCTGAAATGTTCCCTGAGCCTTGGAGGGTGTGTTTTAAGTCTCCTTTAGTGTTGAACTCTCAGAAAGCTCTGAATTTCTGTTTTGATAAGTTTTGAGATGTCTTGGTGTCTACCACCATACGTATAGAGGAAGTTCTTGGGCTAGCAGTGAGAACAGCACACATATTTAATCCTCCACTTCCTAGGTATGTCTCCTGGGCCCCGGTGGATGTGATAGAGATGACTCTTCTCATGCTAGCCAGTTGGCTTTCTTTTCTTGTATGTTCATGGGTCTTGGGTCTTCCCAGCAGATTCTCTAACCTAAAGAGTGTTAAACAGGGTAGGAATAGACATCTAGAAGACTTTTTGATGGGTATACCTTCTTATTTTAACCAAATAACAGTGGGAGCATCCCTCTAAAGTCTATGACCTTCCAAGTCATAGGCTCAGCTCAACGCGGTGTGCCCAACCTCTGCTCTAGAAAGTAATTCTTTAAATTCCACTGGGGTTATCCATGCCCCCAATCTGGTTTTGGAGGTTTGAAATTAAACTTAAAATTGCCTTTCCAGCAGCATCATAGTGTGCTATAGGGGGCCTCACAGACAGGGAAGGAATACAAAACCCGTGCCACCAATGAAGAATGCTGGTTGCAATAATATTTCTTAACCATTTTTATTATACTTTGTCTTTTTGTTATTGATATTTCTTAACATTTTCCCATTAAAAAATTCTCATATACATACATACACATATATTTGTGAGCAGAGGGAGGGATAGAGAGAAGAGAGACAGACAGAAAGAATGAGAATTGGTGTGCCAGGGCCTCCAGTCACTGAAAGCTAACTCCAGAGACACGTGCCACCTTATGCATCTGGCTTAAGTGGTTACTGGGGAATCAAACCTGGGTCCTTAGGCTTCGCAGGCAAGCACCTTAACCACTAAGCCATCTCGCCAGCCCATTTTTCTAGTTTTAGAACTTACTTGACAACCCCCACACATATGCACAATATACCATGATCACAGTCCCCTCACACCACCCTCCTTTGTCCTTCTTCTGCCATCCCCTGCCACTGAAACCCTTCCTTCCATCTAGTCCCTGTTCAGCTTTGATGTCATCGTTCCCCCGCCATCATGCAGGTCTCGTGTACAAAGCATCGGCCACTCTGAGGTCATGAGTGCCACGATCACTTTGTGTCTAGAAGACAAAATTGCAAAGCACTCCTTCCGTTCTTTTGGCTTTTTTCTTCTTCCTGCCGCCTCTTCTGCAATGGTCCCTGAGCCTTCAGAGTGGGACAGAGATGCCTGACCTGGTGCTGAATACCCTGCTGTCTCTTCTCAGCATTTTCATGAGTTTTGAGGCTCCCTAGTGCTCACCACCATGACAGGATTCTCCCATGTTTTAATCTTCACTTTTGCTTAAGTTGCTTTCAGCCAATGTGGTTTGCATATTACTCAGTGAGGTCAGATGATTACTCTGTGTTTTATTAGTGTTATTAGTCCTCCTGTACATAACTGTATACTTTCCCTCACCTTCCTTCCCATATATTTGGCTGGAGAGATGGCTTAGTGGTTAAGGGGCTTGCCTGAAAAGCCAAAGGGTCCAGGTTTGTTTCCCCAGGACCCACGTAAAGCCAGATGCACAACGGAGAGTTCGTTTACAGTGACTTGACACCCTGGAATACCTAGTCTCTCTCTACTTGCCTATTTCTTTATCTCTTTCTCTATCAAATAAAAAGTAAAAAAATAATATATATACATATTATTTTTATATACATAATATACATATTATATATATGTATATATAATTTCTGTCATTCCTCCTCTTCTTTATTTCTTTTTTTTTTCTTTTTTTTTAAGGACAGAGATCGTCCCATTTTCTTTTTTAATTTTTTTTGTTTATTTTTATTTATTTATTTGAGAGCGGCAGGCAGAGAGAAAGAGGGAGAGAGAGAGAGAGAGAGAATGTCCTTTTTTCCCCAGTGACATGTAGCTAAGCTTAGAGAGAGAGACACGCTGAGTTGCAGGAAGCAGAGGAATTGAGAGCAGTCCGTCCCCGTGGTCTCCGCACATTCCGAGTCTGGCTTCTCCGTCTACAGCCTGTTCTGATCTCCAGCGCTCACTGCATCTGCAGGGCTGCTCTGGGCCTTGGCAGCACAGCACTGGTGTGTGGGGAAGGCACTGGGAGCCGTGGCTGGTGGTTCCCGTGGACCTCAGCTGCAGCTGTGGCAGGGAGACCTCCTGGCCTCACAGTCTCACACTTTAGTCCTAGGTTCCACTTCCTTGCCCTCATTCCCAGCCCCTCTCTCTACTCACAGTGCATCTGGCCTTTCCAGCTCTTTCCTTCCTGTCTGTTCATGGAGCTAGTGTGACGTGTGGATGAAGTTATTCTCAATTTTGTATTTTAGTTCCACACTGTAGATACGGGGGGATATATGCAACATGATATTAGAGAATTTTGAGTTTCTTTGCACAGTTACTAGTGAATTTTTTTTACCTATCCAGGTTTTCTTCTTAGGCATTAAGGTCATTTTCTTTCTGCTTGAGGAACTCGCTTTATCATTTCCCTTAGGAAATTCTTTCCATTTTTGTTTTTGGGAATTCGTCAAGTCTCCTTCGTGTCTACAGTAGAGCTTTTCTGGGTGCAGGGTTCTGGTTGGCAGGTTTTCCCCTGCACTGTGAAAGATGCATGCCACGGTCACTCTTGGACAGGAAGGTCTCACCGGAGTAGTCTGCTTCAGACAAATTATATGTGACTTTTTTGTGGCGTTCTTTCCTCTCACCCTGAGTTTAGATTTCTTCGTTTAGATTTGAGAGAGTCAACCCTGGTTCGATGCTGACTCCTCGTCTTGATCGTGTCCTCCTCTCGCACCGGGAGCTCTCTAGTGTCTTTCAATTAGCTTTCTACCGCTTTGGCATGTTAAGTACCTCTAATACTCAGAACATTGGCTTTGAATGTCCTCGTGGTCACTTTCTTCATACCTCTTCATTTTTTTTAAATCTATGTACTTTCAAATGACCCGTCCTCAAACTCACTAAGTCTCTCTTCTGTTGACTTTATTCTATTTTTGTTTTCTTTTTCACCCTGTTTCACTTCATGGGTTTTCACCTGAAAAGCTTCTGTTTGATACAATATTTGCTTCCAGCTCTTATCAGTTTTCTGGTAGGCTGGTGAATCTTCTATATGTGTTCTCTTAAAGCTCATTGAGTCTTCTTAAAATAGCTCTTTTTAATTTTCAGAGTGTTCAGCCATACTGGACACTATTGGGTCAGATTCTTGCATCATAATTGACCACTGAACTAGGTCAAATTTCACGAAATATCTTGGTCTTTGTTTCTATATTAAAAAGTCTATACATAAGAATTAGGAGTTCATTCCATTTTTGTAATTTGGTTTTGTTTTTACCTGCTTTCCAGAACTTAAAGCTCCTGTATCTTTTCTTTGATTCTAGACTCTTCTACTATTGTAACACTAGATGGTGCCCTAAGCACACGGCTGCTATGAGTTCATAGACTGTTCGCATTTCAGCAGTGGCACATTACCCAGGTCCCAATCTAGTATTATTTAGCATAGATTAAGGGACCACCTAAAAATCATAGTGTATTCCTGAAGACCATTCCCTAGGGTGGGACCCAGATTCCCCATCCTCAGGTACTGGCATTTGGTGCATGCTGAGCATTTCAACTCTGTTCTTTAAACAAAATCTCCTTGCAATTAAGGGCCCCCATGCTACCATCTGATCACAAATGCCACAATACTGTGTTTCATCCTTAACGGGCAACCTATCCAAAGGTCAGTGCAGTCCTGATTGGGATAGAGCCTCACTCTTTATTGGCTCCCCACTATGACCTGGATTTATGGACAAAGGGCACTGTAGCATATCCCAGGACATTTGTCTCATGGAATGGGACTATGTGACTCTCCCTGACACCAGGATTGTTAGAAGACTTCAGCATAGACAAAGGCTTGGATGTAGGCTCTGTACAGCTTGAACAGCCTGGTCCTGAGTCCCAAAATAAATGACTATGTCTAGCACATTTTCCTACTGTTTTAGTCAAAATGAGTCTTAGGTTTAAGATGACAAGGCCATGAACACTGGGAAAAACAAGTAAAGAGGACTTACAGATGAGTATGAGGTAGCCAAGCTTACCAGTTAAGAGTCAGGACAGGGCTCTGGAAAAGTCAACAAAGCAAGTCTTGGCAGGCACCAGTTGACTCTGACCATCTCCCATAAAGCTCTCTTCCCTTGCTACCAGGAATACAGGCCAGGCATTTCTTATCTTTTCACATGTTCCTGCATCTATTGCATATGATTACAACAGAAAAAGTTGTAGGTAAGAACAGCATCTAAGAGACTTCTCCTTCCAGAAAGGAGACCACCACAGTTGGGTCTACAAACAAGGAGCAAGGTATGAAGTAACCAAAAAAAACTGCAGAGTTATCTTGGTGATGGTATGCACTGATAGTCACATTGTCCCTTTGTCCTTGAAGTTGAAGCTTAGATATTAATGTCACCAACATTATTGTTTTGACACCAAAGCCCTTCTGTGGAGGTCAGAACAAAAAAATCACACTTAAAAGAAGATGAGAGGACTGGAGCAATAGTTTAGCATGAAGGTGCTTGCCTGTGAAGCCTTAGGACCCATGTTCGACTCTCTAGATCCCGTGTAAGCCAGACACACCAAGGTAAAGCAAGCACAAGGTCACACATGACCACTAGGTGGTGCACAAATCTGGAGTTCTATCTCAGTGGCTGAGGCCCTGGAGTGCCAATATTCTCTCTCTAAAATAAAATAAAAATGAATAAATAAAAAGATGATGAGGTCCACTATGATTTGGGACAGACCTTACCTCATAAATATCTATCTCATAGATGTTCATAAAATCTCATTTAAAATCCACAACTCAAAACCCACTGTGCGATTACCCTGCTTTGCACTGAGGGGCAGCCCAGTTCTGGCTTGGTCCAGGGTGCTTGCTTTTCTCAGACTGCTTCTGCTCAAACCATGTGTCTTGAGTGAATTCAAGAACACATGAACCAAGAGAGCCCTTGGACATCCACACCACCACCTCAGGGAATGAAGTCTTGGCCCAGCGCTGTGACGCTCAACATTGCAACAGTTCTTGTGGAGACAAACCCTGGGCCCTCAGTAACCAGACCTGAGTGTAAGACAGGCTTGAGTCTCAGAGCTTTAAGAACCAGCACAATTTTGGAGGAGGCTATTCACCAGCCCCGCTCTGAAGCTAAAAATAATGTAGACCATTCTTTAGCTATCCCACTAGAAAAATGATTTCTGCCTCATACATCTAGAAGCTTATTCCTTCCTCTTCTTCCTTCCCTTCTTCTCCTTTTCTCCTTCGTATCTCTCCCTCTTCCTCTTCCTTTTTTTTTTTTTTTCAAGATTTGGTCGAAGTTTTTGCCTGACTATTGACTAAGTAAAGACTAACTAAGTCTTTAATTTTCTGCCTGCTGATGGTGGCTGCCACCTCCAATGCCCTGATGCCCCAGTTGATAGTCCTGCTCCTGCCTCTGCTGTCCAGAGCTGGGGGACAGAGTGAAGCAGCAGTCACGTAGCTATCTGGGCAATGGCACTGTAGCACAGCCCAGGTGGCAGGGACTGACTTGATGCTCAGACCATGTGGATCTGTCAGAAGAGGCTAGCCAAGGACTGAGTTTAAAGTCTAGACCTGGATTCAATTCCTCTGCTTCCTGCAACTCAGCAACTCAGTGTCTCTCTCTCTAAGCTTAGCTACATGTCACTGGGGAAAAAAAAGGGACATGAGTATCACCTTTCTGACTTTTCCAATGTATTTTTGTTTTAATTATTATACTAAAAATCAGGAAATGTGGTTTCAAGCATGGCTTTCTGTCCTGTGAGGAACGCTGGTACATCGTAGCTGTTCACTGGTGTGTCTGTGGCAGAGGAGCTCTGGGGATCTATCGCAGACACTGTCTTACTCCACCTGTTCCACTTCTCCAGTCATGTGACCATTTCCTGCCTGATGAATTAGGCAGCGCCAAACTACAAGCAAGGCAGCCAGTATGTGAAGGAGTCAAACCGAAAGGCTTCTGGGAGCTTGTGAACCGAGATTCTCTCCTCATCATTCCACGTGGGAGCATGAGTTGAGGTGAACAGTGAGCTCTAGCTCTCTGCAGCCAACGAGCACCAGCATTCTTGTCGCTGAAGGACAGTGTGACAGCCCAGTCCCAGGCAGCACTTGCTGCTCTTTGGCTCTGTGGCAGTGCATGAGTTTTGGTTTCTTTCTTTTTTTTTTTGTTATATTTTCATAATTATTCTGCTAATTTATTTCATTTATCAAATATTTACAGACCCCTTATCTATGCCAAGAGTTTTACTAGGAATTTAAAATTGGGTGTGAAGGTGTGAAGAACTAGAGGGATGGCTTAGCAGTCAAGGCACTCCCCTGCAGAGCCAAAGGACCCAGGTTCGATTCCCCACGACCCACGTAAGCCAGATGCACAAGGTGGCACATGTGTCAATCTTTCTCTCTCTCCATCCCTTTCTCTCTCTCCCCCTCTTTCTCTATGGCAAATAAATAGATGAAAATAAAATATTTAGGGCTGGTGGGATGGCTTAGAGGTTAAGGTGTTTGCCTGCAAAGCCAAAGGACCCAGGTTCGATTCCCCAGGACCCACATAAACCAGATGCACAAGGGGGTGCACACATCTGGAGTTTGTTTGCAGTGGCTGGAGGCCCTGGCATGCCCATTCTCTCTCTCTCTCTCTTTCTCCCTCTTTCTCTGTCAAATAAATAAATAATAAATATTTTAAAAAGAAAAAGATAACTGTTACTGCTTAAAAAATGACTGGGTGTGAATACATAGAGATAGTACCCTGATGAGGGAGCTGGTAGATTGTCCTTACTGAATGAAAACATGCTTTTCCACAAGAAGCTTTGGGAGAGGCCTCACCTTCCCTTGCTTCATTTCATGCACAGTACTTGTCCTCCTTGCTAAGCCTTACTTGATACATGGATGCCCCAAGAAGCTATCTATGAGGAAAGTGGCCTCACCATAAAGTGAATTTGATGGGAACATTATCCTAGCCTTCTTAAGTAAGAAATAAATGTACAGTATTGACAAACTACATGATCTAAATGATCTAATCTTTTTTATTCTGCAATCTCTTCTGACCAATTCCAAAATATGTATCTAGACGTGAGATATGGTTATTATCAATTCCTGGAAATGTGGACTAGATTGGAATGAAGTAGTGAATAGCGTAATTTACATGTAGCCGGGCGTGGTGGCATGTGACTTTAATGCCAGTGCTCCGGAGGCTGAGGTAGGAGGCTCGCTGTGAGCTCAGGACCAGCCTGAGACTATGCATTGAATTCCAGGTCAGCCTGGGCTAGAGCAAGACCCTACATCAAAAAAAAAAAAAAAAAAAAGGAATTTAGACGTAAGGAAAATCCTGTATTAATGGTGATATTACTATCAATTCTGAGGAGAGCCTTAAAGAAGAGAATTCTGTACCATGCAACCTTCCTTTCCAATGCGTCATGAGCCCGTTTCTATGAGAACATGACAGAATTCCATAGAACTGGGATCTGGCTGCAAAGCGTCACTTCTGACCTGCTGTATTGGCTTCGAAAGTCACAAAGTACACCCAGTTCTAGGGGGAGAGAGCCAACGTCTGCTCTTGAGCACAGGGTATCAGGTTCCATTGTGAGGCCCAATCCTTCAGTGAAAGATACAACATACGATTTTTACATACATTTCAAATTCCGAGATTAAAAAAAAATTGTATTTATTTATTTATGAGAAAGAACGAGAAAGGGACAGAAAGAAAGAGAACTGTTGCTCTAGGGCCTCCAGCCACTGCAAATGACCTCCAGATGCATGCGCCACCATGTGCATCTGGCTTAGGGGGGACTCTGAGGAGTCGATTCTGGGTCCTTAGGCTTCGCAGGCAAGCACCTTAATTGCTAAGCCATCTCTCCAGCCCCGATTTCTAAGAATTTAACTAAGAATTTAACCAAACAAAACTTAGCAGTTTGGAATCATAACATATGGTCATACATAGTGGTCCTACGAATGTGGCTCATCAGGAGGGACAAAATCTATGTTCTGAAAGAAAACCTCTATTTCCATTTTTGCCTATAAGAATCATAATTAAACATTTCATTAAAATCCTTCACACCAAAGCAGAAATGCGGAAGCTGCTGAGATTAATTGAAAAAGCACAGAGATAAGCCAGGCATACTGGCACACACCTTTAATCCCAGCGCTCAGGAGGCAAAGCTAGGAGGATCGCTGTGAGTTCAAGACCATCTTGAGACTACACAGTGAATTACAAGTCAGCCTGGGCTAGAGTGAGACCCTACCTCAAAACAAACAAACAAGCAAAAAAATACACTGAGAGATGTTATGAAATATATTTTGTCTTTTTCCTCAACATCCTTTGTTAACTTCCTAACAACAGTACCTCAGAATACAACTTTATTTGACAAATTGGCTATTAAAGAAATGGTTGGAGCCAGGCGTGGTGGCACACGCCTTTAATCCCAGCACTCGGGAGGCAGAGGTAGGAGCATCACTGAGTTCGAGGCCACCCTGAGACTCCATAGTGAATTCCAGGTCAGCCTGGACTAGAGTGAGACCCTACCTCGAAAAACAAAAAATAAAAAAAATGGTTGTTGTAGTGAAACTGTTTCAATAAGCCTTAATCTAAGCTAACCAGAATGTTTCTATTAAAAGGACATTTGGACAAACACATATATAGGGCTTTTATATAGCTATATAGCTTTTAATTCCTTAGACCTTTGTGATTATTGGCTAATCTTGTCATCCACATGCATAGGATTCAATGGACACAGATAGACAAAGGGACATTGAGCTAACCATGATGCACATACCCCGAAGGAACTCCGTGGGAAGACACGAAGAGGGAGCTAAGAAAAGGGGCCGCTGGAGAAACTGAACCTGTTGCCCCCGTAATCGTAGACTTCTGGCCTCCACATATGTGAGAAAAAAAAATCAATGGATGTTTATTTATACCATCCGGTCCGTGAAATTTTCATCCCCACAATGGCAAACTAATATGCAAGTTAGTAGGTTTCAAGACGTCGCCATGGCGCGGCCTACTGGAGACAGTTGAGAGGAACATGCATTCTGTTCATTTTGCCCTGTAATTCCCACACCATTTGTTACGGGCTGTTCAGGCTTCAAAAGCACCCTTGCCACCTTACAGCGCCCTGTTCTGGATCTGCTTTGGTTGTATCTGATGAGTCCATAGGTGGTGTTTTTTTTCTGTCATGATACATTCATTTCTTTCCCTCATTATGCTGATGGAATGTATGGGAAAGGGCACAGCTGACTGGTATTTAGAAAAATCACCTGCTATGTACCAGGAAACAAAAACCAAGGACAAGGCTGGCTTCCCGGTACTTTTGCTCTGTAGCCAGATACACAGTGGGCACCAGGCTTCCCCTCTGAAGCTTCTCTCTGACCTTCCCTTTGTGTCTGAAGGTCTACCACAAGCCAGCAGACCCGAGCTTCACCTCCAGGTTCCCTACTCATAGAGTTTTCAGTGGTCAGAGATATCTGTGGCATTAAGAGAGAACTCTGCCAGGTGTATGCGACTTCTGTCTGTCTCTTTTCTCATGAAGTCTATACCAATGTTCAGCTTTTCACATGACCCAAGAGGATTTGGCAACTGCAGTCACATTCCCCCTTCAGAAAAGACCCATGGTCCTGCCTGAGGGAAAACCACTAGGGTTTTTCTATTATCTGTGGCAAACATCATTGCTTTGGGAGATCTTTCTGGAGATGCTGCATCATGACAGAAAATGCCAGAACAGACTCACTGCTATGCATAGCACAGGGCCAAGTGGTCCACACTGGATAAGGAGCCAGTCTTTAGCATTTCCAGCTACATGAGCATTCCTGCCTTAGTTCCAGCAAACACATTCCTAAAATTGCCAGCAACTGTACTGCAGAATTATATCAGATTTGGAATGATAAGTATAGTTGATTATATGGATCAATCTATGTCTTTCATGAGAAGTGTGAGGGGAGAGCCAGTAGATATACCCAAATAATCAGCAGGAGACTTGAAGGCCAGCAATGCAGTTTCCCTAAGAAGACCTATCAAATATACAGTACCTTTTTTAAACAAAAAGATAAATTAAAAATTTTTGATACGTAGCTTCACTGTGTAACCTAATCTGGCGTTAATCTCATAAACTTCCTTCTTCATCCTCCAAAGTGCTAGATTTACGGGTATGTGTCCAAAATTTGTTAGAAAATTTATAAATTAAGGAAATCAAACAAAGCAAAGAAAAATAGAATCGATCCTGATTTTTTTTTTTTTTTTTTTGAGGCACGGGTCTCACTCTAGCCCAGGCTGCCTGGAATTCACTGTGTAGTCTCAGGGTGGCCTCGAACTCATGGCCATCCTCCTACCTCTGCCTCCCAAGTACTGGGATTAAAGGCATGCGCCACCACGCCCGGCGATCCTTAAGTTTTTTTTTTTTAAGTAAGTGAAGCAGTTCTCCAAAAACTATAAAGGGGAAAAGTTATATATAAGACAATAAACAGGGGATATTGATTCAGAACATAAAGTAGTAGCAAAACAGTGTCCCAAGGGTAGGAGAAATAATTGTCATAATGTTGGAGAGAAGGTTCTCTGGGTTGAAGACCAGACTGAGACAATAGCATAGAATGTCCTTGTGAACCAAAGCTTAAGTACATTGTAATTGGGACTTTGAAGGGTGCATCAGGCTACCTTATTCAATTACATAATTATAGCCAATCAATATTCCATTGCTGGGGTCCAGCCCTGGCTTGAAGGAGGGTCCCCGAAGAGAGGTATGAAAGGGAGCGGCACAATAACGACTTAAGTCAAGTTCTGGTGCACGCTGACAGGCTAATGCTGAAGGGCAGCTGAGTTTTATCATTTTTTCTCTCTGCTTCTCTGTTTCTATATTTTTTTCTTTTTCTCTTTTTCTCTTTTTTTCTTTTTCTCTTTTTTTTGTCTTTTTCTCTGTTCTCTGTTTTTCCCTCCTTCCATGCTTCCATATTGCCACAGCTCTTAGCCTCAGTCTTTTATTTTCCGATCACGTCATGCAAGAACAAACTTCAAGAAAGGTACAGTTTCACAGAATTCATAGAAACTTTTTGTCATTCCTTTACATCAAACAATCCCATAATTATTCACCTCAAGTAAAGCCATCAGGCCCCTATAATGATTAACTGTTTTCACACTTTCCCCATGTATGTGCGGTCAAGCACTTGTGATTTCCTGAACTTCTTTCAATTACTATATTAAGGGTGAGAGACAATTAAGGGTGAGAGACAAAACAACCACAAATGGGGGTTCCCATCAATAATCATTGATCCAATAGATCCGTTTATCCATCAATCATTTATTTTGAATTTTCCTTTTCATGTCTCTCCAATACTTAGACTTTGGTCCCCCCAGTTGAATGCTTTCTGACTTTGGTTGTTTTTCTTGTAAAGATTCTTGGTAAAGAGTCATAGTTTGCTGCAATCGCCACCATTCAGAAAAATTAGTCATAGAACAATTTTTACATTGTTCCAGGAGGTTCATTGTTTCCTCCTCAGTGTACTGTACTCCATGCCTGACTTTCTTTAAGGCCTTTAAAGAAAACAATTATCTCTGACCCATTTTCTTGTTTTTCCAACTCTATGCCAGAGCCTCTTTCAGATACATTGACCAACACTTCACTAACACCAACTTTTGCTGGAAAAGTAAACTTAAAGTTTGGGACACCAAGTGAAAGACAGAGAAAGACAAACATTATACAGAAAGCCATAGATGTCTGTAGCGTAGAGAGCCAAAGATGTTTCTATAGAGGGGCCACATTGGACTTCAAGGAAGAGACAGCTGGGCTGGAACTGTGTCATGCAGCTCTTCAGCACTCGATTTCTCGTGATCCTGAAATGGCATGCTTGCTGTCTCCAGCATTCCATGACAATCATTAAAAATTTTCCTAGAAAAATAAGCCCTAAAGTAAGTATAATGGCCCACGATCTGTGATCTCGGCAGACGGGAGGCTGAGCGAGGCAGGAGCACTGTGAGTTCTTGGCAAGCCTGAGCTGTGGAGAAAAATTCTGTCAGAGAGAGAGACAGATAGAGAGAGAAGGAGAAAGAAGAGGAAAAAAAGGAGGAGAAACAAGAAACAAAGCACAGGGAAGGAAAGGGAAGATAAGGGAGGGGAGGAAAAGAAGAAGAAAAAAACAATTAAGCCCAAGCTCAATTACATAGAACATTCTAGAAAAATAAAAGAAAGTTGAGAAACATAGGAGTCTGGTTTCCTCCAGGAAAGGTATATCCATGTGTACACTGTAGAAATCTCGTGCATATTTTAGGGCCACATTGCTTTAATTTCCAACAACAGTAATAAGAGCACAGTGCTTTGTTTTTTGTTTGTTTGTTTGTTTGTTTGTTTGTTTGTTTGTTTTGGGTTTTGTTTTGTTTTGAGGTAGGGTCTAACTCTGGTCCAGGCTGACCTGGAAGTAAGTACATAGTCTCAGGGTGGCCTCAAACTCATGGCAATCTTCTCACCTCTGCCTCCCAAATGCTGGGATCAAAGGCATGCACCGCCACGCCCAACTAAGAACACAGTGCTTCAAGTCATGTGTGTTCAACACCACCAAGGATTTCCTGATTAGAGCCAGTTCCAAAGAATCTGGGTAAATTTTCTGAGCCTAAGTCACTTGAAGGTCAAGCCTACTTCACCAGATGTGCCTAAATGTGGTGTCCTTACCCACTACAGTGTTGACCAAAACTCAACTGTATATTATCAGATATTTATGATCATATTGTTAGCATGAGGATACAACATTATTCAAGATGAAGTTTGAACTATGCTAATAATCAGTGCTAATGTCCATCTACAGTGGAAAAAGAAAGTTACAGCCTTACTAGGCCCACTGAAAATCAACTGATGATTGAATTTGAATTCTAACAACTGAGCTCACTGACAGGACACTATTCAAAACCTTTGCCAAGTCCATGTTGAAACTTTGGCAATCATCTCCCCATCTCATCCTGCTAGGCAAAAGCCTCAAGGAGGAAATAGAGATACAAGACATCTTATTGTGTTCATGGTAAAGGTCACCCCGTTGGAGCTCAAAGCTGCCATTGTTCTGATCCTCCATAAAGGAAATAACCTCACCTCCCCAGCACTGACCTGGAAGCTACTGCACAGCCTTCTCCAGACATGCTTGCGGTCCTGGTCCTAGCTGCTCTGCTGGCCATGAGCTCAGCTGGGAGCTCAAGGGAAGGTATAGAAAGAGATGGCATTCCTGTGACTTCTGGGGGATAGAGTACCAAATGTAGACAGAGGTAGAAGAAAAGGGTTGAGAAGACAAGATGATGGAGTTTTCACGAGATAGGCGAGACCGGTAGCATCCTCAAGCTGGTTCAAGGCTATAGACTTTAATGAACAATTGTTACTGCATAAAACATGATGGGCAGAGAATGAAGAGGGAAGACTTATATATGCAGAAAGCTCTCTCTGTGTTGTGGAGGTATGCAGAAATATGAGGGCTATTAATGTGGGGAAGTCCAGGCTGAAGTATATTTCATAATTAAAGGAGGCAGTGAGTGCTGGTAGACTCACTATACAGTGGTTGCAAGATAAATGAGAGAGATAAGCACACGTCAATGCTCATCCAGAGACAAGAACCAGATAAGAGATGACTCCATCTAGAGCTATAAAAATATCAGAGTAGTTTTCTCATTAGTTTTCTACCCACATTCATTATTCAGTGTTCCATCTTTGGTTGGTATACCGTCATACTCTAAGGTTTATCTGTGGATTACCGTCTTGAGAAAATATATAAATGTAAGCACCATATTTAAAGGAGAAACAGGGTAAATTAGTGGGAAATTTTGACACTCTACATTAACCATAAGTTCTGACTGAGAGTGAGCCAGAATGGGCTTCTGTATGCAGAATCTGGGTGTGATATTCAACATGGGAACAAGCCTATCAACCTCTTATTTCTTTCTCCTTTCTCCAGCAGCTTCCTAGGAAGAGGCAGAGAGTGTAGTTGGGGATGGTTTACTTAGTGTTCTTAGGGGGAGTGGGTGGAAGGCACCTTTCAGTACAGAGCACATGAGTCCTGAAACACTGGTGACTAGCGTTTCACTCCAACCTACGCTTTATTTCCTAGAGTCCAGCTCTGAAGAGAATTCTTCCTCATCAGAAGGTAAAGCCCAGTTCATCCTCAATCAACCCTCTCTTCCTTCTTTTCCTCAGAAAATTTGCAGTTCTCCAGCAGTTCATGTAATAATCACTTACTTTAATCTGGAATTAATAAATGAGGTTGAGGATGAAGAAGGTAGGGAAACCTTCCCAAGGTTTTTCATGAAGACCATAAACAAGCCACCCACCTTGTGAAACAGAGAGGCCAGGCTTCGATGACAATAGAGTTTGTTTGTTTCCCCCACACGAGAATGATTCACAAAGTGGGAAATAACCTAATTTGGAGCCCTCTATGGCACAGAGAACAGTTCATTGACTTTGTTTTCCCCAAGTTGTCCTTTTCTCACTTAATGTAGCTTCACGATGAAATGTCCAGGAATCAGACTCTATCTTTCCTCTGTGTCTCTCCACTCAGTTCTTTCCCTGGGTCTAATAAACATTTGACACAGTGCTTTGGTTCATATATTGCTCATCATTAGTTTGTCTTCTTCTTCTTTATCTTACTGTTTTGCTATTTTAATTTAAGCTATTAATTCTAGTTACAACATACTGCTCAGTTCCCAAAGTTGCAGTCATAATTAATGTAATGCTCAAAAAACAGAACTGGGGATATAACTGAAGATCTATCATTCTTTGCTTTATTTTCTTCAGTCTTTGGTGCCATCCTCTTGGAATTCTACCATATTTAAGATTATCAATTGGATGTCACGGGGGGGGGGGGCAAATGTTTCCAGAGAGAAAACTGTGAGACTGCCCAAAGTGTTAGTATGTGGGTTAAGAGGAGCTGAGCTTAAGAAAGTGGAGACATGAGGGAGTTTGGCAGTTGAGAAGAAAATTCTAGGAGAAAATGACTGTGTAATATGTGTGATAAGTCCAGAGAAGGAAAGGGGGAAGGGTCTTCTATCACTCATATGGTTCTTCTGCCTTGTCTATACAGAGAACTCTGACAAGGCACCTTTACGTACTGATGATGGAAATCAAAATTGTCCAGAGGAGGAACCACAAGAAGATAAGGAAGACCTTCCACCCAATTCTGACCCCAGAAATCAAGAGGAATCACCCCAAGTAATGGGTAAGCAATAGTGCGCTCCCCATGTCATCTTTGAAGACAAGGGACTATCCTCATCTTCCCAAAGAGAGACAGATCACAGACACCTCTCCAAGGCAGTACTGAAGGACTCAGTGGCATGTGTGATCTAGCTTACCCCCAGGAAAAAAAAATACATGATAACAAAACATCATCTGCAAATGTTCTGGAAATATATGGTCATGGAGCCTGTTTTCTAAATATAGCAATTTACACATTCTAGGTCAGGTTGCAAGCTTCCTTATTTTTAAGACTCTCTCCATGATAACTTTTATTTTCCAAAATATTTCACCTGTTCTTTCTTTTTTTTTTTTTCAAAGTTGTCTTAATTTGTGTTGTCTTGTGAAAGTGGCACTGGTACTTTGCCTCCTGCTATCTTAGCAGGAGTCTTCTCACCCCAAGTTTCTACCTGGCTTACTCTTTCTTATGCTGGTACTCTTGAGTCCAAGTGCTGAATACTACTTTAAAAAGTATATTTATATTAATGTGGCTGGTTATCTAGGTTGGTTTGAGCCTGTTGCTAAAACATATTTATATTAATGTCTACCCAAGCTAAAAATAGATCTAAGGAAATAATGCAGTACAGTGCTAAACCTGAAAGGGCATAGCTCTTTTTTTTCCTCTTATCCCTTACCAAAAGTCATGACGAACTTTTTGAACATCATCTGAAAGTACTTCTATTGGTTGAAGCATATCATATTTTTCTACAAATAGTATTCATCATATACATATATACGTTGCTCCTTTCAAGTAGCATATTATTTAGAAATATTTCCTGATGTGTTTACAGGGATGCATCTATTTTGCTTTGCTTTCTTTCTGCTTTCCCTCCTTGTTTAGTCCCTTTCTTTCCAATGGTTTTCCTTATTCTACATTGTCTGTTCCTCCTTTCCTCCATCCTTTTCTTCTTATTTCCTTTCTTTCTTCCTTCTTTCTTCCTTGCTTTTTTATTTATTAATTGTGCAGTAGCCCATAATCTTTCATTGATTTTTCTCAGGTTATCTTTGAGACAGGGTATCTCTACTTAACCTTGGCTGGTCTGGAACTTGCTACATAGGCCACTGTGGCCTTCAAATCCCAAGGAACTTCTTGCCTCCACCTCCCAAGTGGTACTATAATCTGTAAATAAAGTCCCATTAACTGATACTTAAGCTTGTTTCAATGCCACTATTACAGGTATATGCTATGGTAAATCTCTTTTAAATCATTTCCCCAGTCCTTTTATAGCATAGTATGGAGTTGGTCCCTATCAAGAGCGAACAAAAAGAAATTGGAAAGAAAACAGGAGAAGGAGAAAAGAAGAGAGAGGAAGTGATGTCACTTATGAAGACCTAGCAAGGTGTTACGAACCTCCAGCAGGCATATCTTCCCCGTAACCTTCTTTGTTTCTTTCAGGAGCCAGATAAGAAGATGATGTCCTTCAGAAGGTTATGCAGTTGGAGCAAATGATCTTAGCAGTGTCTTCTTTATTACAATAAAGTAACTAACATGCAGTCTGTTTCCTGTTGGTAAGAGTCTTTATAAGTGAGTCTGTCATTGAGGACAATGGATATAATATCATTACATCCAGCAACCCTTCTCACGGATGCTAATAGCTAGCTTCCAACATTGCTTATGCACAAGACAGAGAGTTCCACCAATCGCAATCTTCCCTTGGTTATATGTCAAAAGGTAGATTTTAGAATAATTTCACATGCTTTCTTGATTTTTAACTTAAGGAAGCAAAGCACGAGCATGAAGAAATTGTAGAGGCCAAGGAATCATTAATTTTCCAAAATATTTGATCCTGATTTTTTTTTAAGGAAATAAAAGTGCCTCGAGGCTTCTCTGCATGTGAGTTCACTGTACATCTTCTCTGTGTTTTATCATTGCTCTGTTCTCTCTTCCTAGGCCTCCTATCATTGTTTATATTGAACTCTAATGAATTTTTTTATGAAAAAGGAAATGTGAATTTTTTCAAAACTTATGGGATTGAAAGTCCTTTATATAAGAGTTTAAGATCTCCCTTTTATTTCTGGCCTCTGGATTCTAAGTAAGCTACCTAACCCTTTCAGAACCTGGTGGCCTCATCTACAGGGGAGGAGTCGGCCTTGACCATCCCTTCATAGTTATTTTCAAGAAGAATTTGGGCAGGATATTGCAAATAATTATTCGAATATATCATGCTAAAAATGTAAAGATTGTTCTGTCGAAAAGAGAAATTGTAATATTGTTTGATGAAATTTCTCCTAGATTTTAAGAAGATTAAAAAGAATAGAGTTCATCTCATCTCTAATATTTATATTAAACATATATGTATGTGTGTGTGTGTGTGTGTGTGTGTGTGTGTGTGTATAGTATTAGTCAACTTCTTGTGGCTGGGACAAAATATCTGACTACGATCAGTTTCAGAAAGGGTTTATTTCAGCTTACCGTTCCAGGTTTTGGCGGCAGGTGTTGAGCAGTTGGTCACATTTCAGCACACTGAGGAAGCAGAGCGCTACCCATGCTGCTGCCCAGCCAGCTGTTCCCCTTTTTATACCTTCTAGGACTCCAGCTCACGGAACAGTGCAGCCCACAGTCAAAGTGTGTCTCCCTGCCTCAGTTAATCTAATTAGAAAAATCCCTAGGAGGCATACCAAGCGATTCATTTCCGTGGTGATTTTCAATCCTGTTAAGTTGACAAACATCACATATATGTTCATTTGTGTGTAACTGTATGATATATATATATATATATATATATATATATATATATATATATTCTTTCCTTTATATTCATAAATGAATGATAATCTAATCACTGGACACTTTTGAAAGTTGGTGCCTGGTGTCTGTGTATGTACCAGTATGTATCTAGTATGGAAACATCATTCGTCACATTTTGAAGTCACACAATGCCAAATCTCTATAAAATATTCAAACACATCAGGAATGTGTTTTTGACTATAATGAAATATTGTCTACATAATGTATAGGTTTTCTCTATGCCACTCAAAATAGAATAAAGCAAGCTGAAAAACTGCAAAGATAAGTTACAATAGCTTCTATATCTGACTTAGGCTAAAAAAAAATGTGTTGTTTCTTATGAAATCTAGTGAAGAATAAAGGATTAGAAACTCTTCAGACTTCAAAAGTGAGAATGGGGAGTTCATCCACTAATATATGGATTTTCAAATGTGGAAAGATTATGCAAAATTCTAGTCTAATATAAGAGTTTCCGTACGATTGACATTAAGACAGTGTGTGTTGCCAAATTTAACTCAAGAAGCTGAGGAAAAAAGTTTACCAGAGAACACTAAAAGAAATGGAAGGAGTTGATAGGAAACTGTTTCCAACCACCTCTCCCTCCCACCTCTGTGGCTGATGGACACACTGAATTTTACTTTTAGATCTTTAGAGAACATCTCTGCACATGTCTATTGTGAAGTTTCCAGAAACACTGAACTGCCTCACACTCCCTCCTCTCATGTCTTCCCCTGCCATGTAGACTCTCTCCCCTCAAACTGTGAGTCAAACTAAGTCAATCCTTCCTTCCTTCTGTCCTTCCCTCCCTCCCTCCCTCCTCCCCTTCCTTCTCTCCTTACTTCTGTCCGTCTTCCTTCTCTTCCTTCCTTCCTTCATTCTTCACTTCCTTCTTTTCTTCCTTTGGTCTTACTTTACAAATTGCTTTTTTTTTTTTTAGTGTATTTAATTTAATTTTATTTTTTGTTTTGTTTTCCTAGGTAGGGTCTTACTCTAGTCGAAGATGACCTGAAATTCACTATGTAGTCTCAGGGTAGCCTCAATCTCATGCTGATCCTCATATCTCTGCCTCCCTAGTGCTAGGATTAAAGGCGTGTGCCATTCCAGGTTCCAAATTCCTTTTGACAGATATTTTATCACAGCATTAAGAAAAGTAACTAATATACCTGATTCCTTTGCATCATAATTCCTTGCAAAGTCATTTTCTCCCACCAGCTTACCTCCTGTTTTCTCTTCTCTATGATCTTTAGATACTTTTTGTACTTGTCACTCCATTTTTAAATGATTTTTTAAAGATTTATTTTTATTTATGTATGTATTAGGGAGAACGGGAGGGAGGGAGGGAGAGAGAGAGAGAGAGAGAGAATGGGCATGCCAGGGCCTCTAGCCACTGCAAATGAACTCCAGATGCATGTGCCACCATGTACAAATGGATTACTTGGGACCTGGAGAATCGAACCTGGTCCTTAGGCTTCACATGGAATGTGCCTTAACCACTGAGCCATCTCTCCAGCCCTTGTCACTCCATTTTTTTTTTTTTTTTTTTTTTGTGAGGTAGGGTCTCACTCTAGCCCAGGCTGATCTGGAATTCACTATGTAGTCTCAGGGTGGCCTCGAACTCTCCACGATCCTCCTTCCTCTGCCTCCCCAGTGCTGGGATTAAAGGCGTGCGCCACCACGGCCGCTGCCAGTCCATTTTTATCATGGTCGCTTTTGACCTCCACTCCTCCAAGTGCAGAGTCACTTCTCAGTCCTGTTGTTTGTTTGTTTGTTTTTCTCCACTTCACCTTTTAGCTACATGGAACTAACAGCATCTCCAGAGAATTCACACAGCCCGCTAAGTATTTTCTCCTATGTTTTCAGCTTTCCTCCTGCAGTCACAGACTTATTCCCAGCCCAGCTTTTCTCCACTTCTCTACTCACATACATCTATCTCCTCAAACTGCCGACAAGTTATTCATGACTCCTGCCTTTTCCTCATACGTCAGATGTGACAAAAAAAAAAAAAAAATGAGCTGTCACTTTGCGGTTCTACCTTCAAAATAAATCTTAATCATTTATCTGCACTTATTTTTGCTACTAGCCTATTGCATAGTTATGCTCTGGTTGTCAAATTGACAGAAGCACCATGGGAACCAATCTCGGCTCATGTCTGCGAGGGATTACCTAGGTCAGGGTTAGTTGAGGCGGGAGGACAGTTGAGGTGGGCAGCACCATGCCTGGATGGTATAGAAAGAAGAGCGCCGGTGAGCATTCAGAGTTTACCACTCTCTCTACTTCCCCTCTGCGGATGGGATGCAGACATTCTGCTCTGCCACGCTTTCTCCACCACGACGGGACTCGACCCTGTGAAACTTGTGCTGGTTTGACTCAGGTATCCCCCATAAACTCAGGTGTTCTGAATTCTAGGTTCCCAGCTGATGGAGATTTGGGGATTAACGCCCCCTGGAGGCCTTGTATTGTTGGGGGCGGGCTTATGGGTGTTATAGCCAGCTTCCCCTTGCCAGTGTTTGGCACACTCTGCTATAGCTGTTGTCCACCTGATGTTGGCCAGGGGGTGATGTCCACCCTCTGCTCATGCCAGCGTTTTCCCCCTGCCATCATGGAGCTTCCCCTGCAGTCTGTAAGCCAAAATAAACCTCCCCGCCCCCAAGCAGCTCTTGGTCTGGAGATTTCTGCCAGCAAGGCGACCTGACTGCAACAGAATTATATGCTAAATTAAGCCGTTGTCTGTCCATCAACTGTTTCTGGCTGCATATTTTGTCTCAGCAACAAGGGAGTAACTGACAAACCCATTTACAAAACCCTGTGGCCGGAACAAAGACCTCACATAACCAGATCCCTGGCGATGCCTGGACTTCGGCCTGTCTTTATTCCTTGTTTACATCAGGCCCTAGGTTGCTTACATAAGAACTTAAAGCAAGTGGGCCTCTGCAGCCTTACGGCCTCATAAGTAATTTTTTTAAATTCCTCTTTTTTAAGCCAGCCACCTATTTAAGATGCCCAGGACCAAGCACAGAAAGAAACACCATTCTCTGTCTTTATATGACTGGTTTGGCTTTGCCCTAAGTGTGGAATGACAAGCCATGAAGGCAGGCACAGTGAACACGTGCCCATTTGACTGTCTATTTCAGTCATGTCACTGATCACAGCCATACCATATCACTGACGGATCCTGTCAGCAAACAAAGCTACAGGTTTAGTTACAGTTCTAATTGTCTTTTTGTTTGTCTGTTTGGTTTTTTAATTTTTATTTATTTATTTTTTAATATATATTTTTATTGACAACTTCTTCTGTACTTACAGACAACCACCCATGGTATTTCCTCCCCTCCCCCACTTTCCCCTTCATAGCTCTGTTCTCTGTCATATTCCCTTCCCTCTCTCCATTAGCCTCTCTTTTAATTCGATGTCATCATCTTTTTCTCCTATGATGAGGGTCTTGTGTAGGTATTGCTAGGCACTGCGAGGTCTTGGATATCAAGGCCAAATTCTGTCTGGACAGTTGTATGTAGGGAGTGGTACCCTTTCTTTGGCTCTTACATTCTTTCCATTATTTATTTGAGAGGGACAGACAGAGAAAGAGGCAGAGAGAGAGAGAACACCTTGTGCATCTGGCTTACATGGGTCCTGGGGAATCGAGCCTGGAACCTGGGTCCTTAGGCTTCACAGGCAAGCGCTTAACTGCTAAGCCATCTCTCCAGCCCCTAATTGTCTTTTTTTAAAATGTATTTATTTATTTGCAAGCAGAGAGAGAGAGAGAGAAGAGAGAGAGAGAGAGAGAATGGGTGTGCCAGGGCTTCCAGCCACTGCAAACGAACTCCAGACGCGTGTACCCCCTTGTGCATCTGGCTAACGTGGGTCCTGGGGAGTCGAGCCTTGAACCGGGGTCCTTAGGCTTCACAGGCAAGTGCTTAACCACTACCTAATTGTCTTTTACTCTGTGGTTTATTCATAGAAGGAGAGCTCCCTCTGCGGATGGCAGAACAGCAGGTTCCATAACCTGGGAACCAGGAAACAAAACAAGACAAAACAAAAATCTTTCAAAGCTGATTGATTCCTGTCCGCTTACTCAAATGCACTTTTCCCTCTCAGGGTTACAATGTAGGAGGATGTCATAATTATGCAGACACAGGTTAGGTGGAATCTTCTGTTGCTGGATGAAATGTGATCTCTCTTTTGGGATCTATCTGCTTCCTTACAACTTCAGTGGGATTCTATGGACATTTTGTGCGAGTGACTTCATTTCAGTTTGGTCTCTGTTGAGGCCTATTGCATAAGCTCTGTTCTAAACAATCGCTTCTCATCATTTGGTTTTGGCCTTCAAGAATGCATTTAAGCCTTCTGAGAGGGTACAATTCACTAGAAAGTGACGGTGATGAGCAGCGGGCGGAGAACACTGAGGGGCTGGAACACATTTCGTAGCTGAGGTCCTTGGAACCCAAACCAAGTAAAAGAAAAAAGCAAAGCAAATAGACTCAGTCTCTCAATCCAGAGGTAGTGAGTATTTCAGATCTGAGCTCCAAACCCACTTTCTTGGTTTACACATGTATGTATGTTTGTGTGTGTGTGTATGTATATGTATATCACCCCACACACATGTACACACAAGCAAAAAAGAAATAAAGAAATAATATATTTTTATTTATCTTTCATAATAACATAATAATAATAACATAATAATATAATAATAATATAATAACATGGTATAATAATAATAACATAATAACTCTGATAGCCCCTCTCCCCAAAAAATAATATTTAACCTTATCAAAGTTTATGAATAATACACACACAACACACACACACACAATTGTTTTTACACTACTGATAATCATACCCAGAGCCTCATGCAGGCTATGTAAGCACTCTAACCCTGAGCAATATCCCCAGGTCTGAGATATCTGTCCTAGAAATTATGTGAAATTCCTAAAACTCCAATATAACTTATAATAGTGCCATCAGCCATAACTTTGGTTACAGAAATAAATATTTTATGCCACAAAATAGCTACATTTTTTTGCCAGTTTTATTTTCTAAGCTTTTGGGTCTTTAAAAACATCACCTCCTAAGTCTTATCATCCACAGACAGTTCTTTTGTTCTGTTCCTTTCCCAAAAGATTTTGCAAGCAAGATTAATTAAAAAATGTTCCTTTTTTTTCAGAGCATTTATGGAAAGATCTCTGGCAAGTGCAGATTTCTTATAACTTTGAGGCCATACAATGACTTGACTATGAATTTTCAAAATCCTAGTAAGAATCTGATAGGTTTGTAAAACTTATAACACAAGACCAAGCTAAATAAGAAATAATTACTTCAGAGAATAATTACTTCAGAGCTGAAGATGTGGCCTCAGCAGTTAAAGAGGCTTGTTGCAAAGCCTGACGACCCAGATTCGAATTCCCAGGACCCATTTAAAGCCAGATGCACAGTGTGGCACATGCATCTAGAGTTCATTTTCAGTGGCAGGAGGCTCTGGCATGCCGATATTCATATTCTCTCTCTCTCTCTCTCTCTCTCTCTCTCTCTCTCTCTCTCTCTCTCTCCTCTTGCTCTCTCATTTCCTCTCTCTTTCTTTCTCTCTCTTCTATACTTGCAAATGAATAAATACAAAGAAAAAAAAAGAATGATTACTTGGAAACCATGCCTGGTGGTACAGATCTGTAACCCTAGCTGCTTGGCATATTGAGACAGGAGAATCATGTTCATATATATTTAGTTTTGGTTGACTTTTGCCCCACTTCTTTCTCTCACCCACCTCCTTACCTCTCATCTTTACTGATATCCTTCCCCCCCTTCCAGGATTTCCCCTTCTTCACATGTCTCCCTTAAAATCTCTTTCTTCCTTCTCATGGGCCCCTTTCTAATTTCTTGGCTTTTTTTCACATACCCACTCTCCTATAAATGCACATATATAAAAATTAGAAGCAGAACTCCGCATATGAGAGAGAACATGGGATGTTTGTCTTTCTCTAATGCTTCTACCAGCTTCAGAAAAGCTGAGCAGAAACTGTGACTCTCCTCCCCACCTAGCAGTAGTGAGTGCTAGATGTCAGTGAATTCCACGTGTGGAACTTGATCTTCACCTTCACTGAATAGTGAAAAAAGAGTCTCTCCTGCCACATGGAGTTGATGTCTGTGGTTACCTCATGGGGACATAATGTCAAGGTGTCCCAGTGGCTCTCTGACAGGTGTGTCTCTGCAGACACCTACTTGGCGAGGCGATGCAGAATTTCATGCCCCTCCTAGCAACAATGAGGAGCTCTCTCCTACTTAGGCAATAACAGATTCACGCTATCCATACACCAACTGCAAAGTCCAACATATTTGCAAGGCCAACTAATTTAAAAAAACTCATAAACATTATTTGATTAAAAAAAAAACCTACTATTTTCATCAAAATAGCCTGGTAACTATCTCTACCCCTCACTGAACCCAACTAGGTAGAAATGACAGAACTGTCTGACCTGCCTGTAAATTAATAATGACCTCCCACAGAGATGTACCTCAGAATTCCCTATATGACAGTGGTTGATAATCAATGACCTTAAAACAGATTGATTACCCAAGTGAAATTGCCATAGCAATTGCAAAGTTGTGAAATGTGGAAGGAGGCCGCAGAAGAGTACATGCCAGATCACCATGCTGGGATGTGAGACTCTCTGGCCATCGCTGGGATCTGCTGGGATGTGAGACTCTGTGGCCATCACTGGGATCTGCTGGGATGTGAGACTCTCTGGCCATCACTGGGATAGGCTGGGATGTGAGACTCTCTGGCCATCGCTGGGATATGCTGCGATTGAGACGCTCTGGCCATTGCTGGGATATGCTGGGATGTGAGACTCTCTGGCCATTACTGGCTTTGAAGATGGAAGAGGGTCTAGGAAAGTAGGCAAGAGCGTTGGAGACTTCCCTCCCTCCAACGGGGAACTCTTCCCCCAGCGTGTGGTTCTAAACCCCAATGAGGCCCATTTCAGAATCTAAGTTACAAAATTACACACTAATTTATTGGGATTGTTTTGAGCCTCTAAGTTTATGGGGAGTTATCATAGTAGTAATATATAAAACTAGTATTTTCCCATGTGTTCATTTCAAGGTCTTCTGTGGCTCCTCAAGCTATATAAAATGTAAGATATTCATTCAGTAAAGAAATTTGAAAGAGTTGGGCATGGTGATGCTCTCCTATAATTTCAGCATGAGGGAGACTAAGACTGGATGATGGACTATGAATTTGAGGCCAGTCTTAGGTGCATAGTAAATTACAGGACAGTCCTGGCTATAGTGAGACCCTATCTAAAAAATTAAAAAATAACCTACATAGGCATTTATGAAGTGTAATTAAATTTATATAATTAAAATCCTTCCACAAAGAACATCCTGGGGCTGGAAGGATGGCTTAGCAGTTAAGGAACTTGCCTGTGATGCCTAAGGACCCATTTTTGACTCTCTAGATCCCATGTTAGCCAGACACACAAAGATGAGGTAAGCACAAGGACACATATGCCCAGTAGGTGGTGCAAGCATCTAGAGTTCAATTACAGTGGCTGAGGCCCTGGCACACCAATTCTCTCTCTCTCTCTCTCTCATAAAAGAAAATTAAAAAAAAAGAAAATCCCATACCTATATGGTTGCTTGTCAAAATCTCATATTAGAGAAACAATAGTTGTAATTCAAACCAGTAGTCATCCTGAAAGTGAAAGAGGAAAAAATACTTCTCAAATGAGTACATGAAGCCAGCGTACTGTGATAACAAAACCACACACAGGTTTTAAAGAGAAACTCTTGGGACACTAGGGAGATGGCTCACTTGGTCAGGCACTTGCTGGACATGCATGAGGACTTGAGTTTGGATCCCCAGTACTCACATAAAACGCCTCCCTCCTACCCTTTCTATTCCCAACTGCCAATTGTCTCCAAGAAAGACACTTAATTACCAAAGATGTAAAAAAAAATCTGAGTACCAGATTGGAGAGATGGCTTAATGGTTAAGATGTTTGCCTGAAAAGCCAAAGGACCCAGGTTTGAACCCCCAGGACTCACGTTAGCCAGATGACAAGGGGGCGCATGCATCTGGAGGTTGTTTGCAGTGGCTGGAGGCCCTGGTGTACCCATTTATTCTCTCTCTCTCTCTCTCCCTCTTTCTCTGTCAAATAAATAAAGAGCCAGGCATGGTGGCGCACGCCTTTAATCCCAGCACTCGGGAGGCAGAGGTAGGAGGATCGCCGTGAGTTGAGGCCACCCTGAGACTACATAGTGAGTTCCAGGTCAGCCTGGGCCAGAGTGAGACCCTACCTCAAAAAAACCAAAATAAATAAATAAATAAATAAAATAAAAATAAAAATAAAATATTTTTAAAAACTGAGTACCAAACATCACAGCTCTAAATTTCATAAAAAGAATACTAAAAGATGGGGGTGGGGGAAACCATGTGGATCCTTACACAATAAAAGCAGGAGACTTTATTACCCTCCTTTCATGTTTAAATGAGCCTTCTAAGTTAAAAATTATCAAAGAAACTTCAGAGCTAAACTACACTATAGATTAATAGATATATACCAAATATTCCACCCAACAGATAGGGAATACATATTCTTCTCAGAAGTGCTTAGAACTATCTCCAAAGTTGTTCGTATAATAGGCCACAACACAACCCTTAACAAATTCAAGAAAAAATGTGATTATTTGTTTCCTATCAGTTCAAAGTAGAAATCAACAGCAAGAGACTACAAAAACTATGCAAATTCCTGGAGACTGAATAACACACTTTTGAACAAAGAATATAGGTAATTGAAAAATCAGGGAGGAAATTCCAAAATCGCTATCAACAAATGAAAATGATAGTATAAGCTCCTTTGGGACACAGTTCAGGAGTCTAAATGGAAGTTTGCAGCTGGAAGTGCTCACATTAACACATCAAAGAGATAGGCTGGAGAGATGGCTTTGCAGTCTGTTGGGCTTGCCTCAAAAAAAATAAATAAATAAAAATCAGAGACTCTTTAAAAACAAATGTACAAATCTTGGGCTGGAGAGATGGCTTAGCGGTTAAGCGCTTGCCTGTGAAGCCTGAGGACCCCGGTTCGAGGCTTGATTCCCCAGGACCCACGTTAGCTAGATGCACAAGGGGGCGCATGCATCTGGAGTTCATTTGCAGTGGCTGGAGGCCCTGGTGTGTATATTCTCTCTCTCTCTCTACTTGCCTCTTTCTCTCTCTGTCTGTTGCTCTCAAATAAATAAATAACAATAAAAAAAAATTTTTAAAAATGACTTAATGGTTTACCTCAGGGCTCTAGAAAAACAAGAAACCAATCAAAACCCAGTAGGCAGAAAACTAATAAATATTAAGGCAGAGATTAATGACATAGAGACTAAAAAAACTGTTAATACATAGATGCAATCAAATAAAAAGTTTGATCTTTTCATGACATCAAAATAAAAGAGAGACTGATTGAGATGGGGAGGGGATATGATGGAGAGTGGAATTTCAAAGGGGAAAGTGAGGGGATGGAGGGTAGTACCATGGGATATTTTTTATAATCATGGAAAATGTTAATAAAACTTGAGAAAAAAAGTTGATCTTTGAGAAAGTTAACATGATTCATAAACTTGTAGACAAACTAACAAAAAAAGGAAGACCCCAACTCACAAAATTAGAGATGAAAAGTGAGCTATTCCAACAGTCAACAGTAACATCCAGATCATCACTCACAAGGCAAGGGCATGCCTAGATACCTATCAACAGATTAGTGAAAATGTACACAATGGAATTTTAGTAAAGAAAACCGAAATTAGGAGATCTGCAGGGAAATGGATGGGTCTGAAAGAATGATATTAAGCAAGGTGACTCAAATTCAGGAAGATCAAACCCGCATGTTCTCTCTCAAATGGAGATCCTAGCTTTTCATGTGTGCATGTATGTATGTAAATGGGAAACAAATGTGTGCAAAGCCGGAAAAGCTGCAAAGGAGGCTAAGAAGGTGAAAAGAGATGCTGAGGAAGCGGCAGAGGACACAGGTGACATAAAAGCAGACAGGAGGTGGGCAGAGAGGAAGGACACAAGGACAGGAAGGAGAATCAAGTGAAAGAAACTGTGTTTGACAATGCCTAATCCAACCCTATTTATGTGCTGACTAAAAATAAATGGAGGGATGGAAGGGTGGACTTAGCAGTTAAGGCATTTGCCTGCAAAGCCAAAGGACCCGGGTTCGATTCCCCAGGACCCACGCTAGCCAGATACACGAGGGGACACAGGTGTCTGGAGTTCATTTGCAGCAGCTGGAGGCCCTGGCGCGCCCATTCTCCCTCTTCCCTCCCTCTTTCTCTGTGAAAGAAAGAAAGGAAGGAAGGAAGGAAGGAAGGAAGGAAGGAAGGAAGGAAGGAAGAAGGAAGGAAGACAGGCATGTACTACCACACCCAGCTTAAAATAAATAAACAAAATAAATGTAAAGGAGAGTTAAATATTCTATTTTTAAGTGAAAATAGTGACTCCAGTTGAGAAGAATAAGCATGTTGAATGTTATGTTGAAGCTTTGATTGAAAATGTTAAATACATATGTGAGCATCGAAATAAACTCATTCATAAGTCTCATGTCCATAGTAACTAATTCCTCCTAAAAGAAATAGCCTGTTCTGTTTGCAGCAAAATCCTCAAATACCAATTAAAGTTGTCTGACATTTAAGAAGACTTAACAGACTTGAAATTTGGAATTGAAATCTTTCCAACAATTATCTGGCTATCACTAGCCTGTAAGAGGAGAGATGCACTAGAAAATAAAGGTCATGCCAGGAGATGGCAGTAACAGTACTGGATTTCACTGTTTGGAAACTCCTCAAAGGGAAAAAAGAAATCACGGACAATTACATAGGCTAAATATTTAACTACAATAAAAAGGCCAATTCTAAAAACAAAAGCACAACCAAAAATTAAGGAGAAAACTATCGGCCAAAGGAAACCATTACACAATCCCAGAGAACCCTTAGTGGGCAGAACAGACCAAACAACTGAGATAAATGTCCAGTGAAAGAGCATATTGAATGAAAATAAGAGAATTTTTAAAGTAAAATAAGCCAGGGGCACAAACACTACATGATTTCATTTACAAGTTCATAGTGAAAAAGTAGAAATATAGTTAGGGAAGGCTTACCAGAGATTGCTCAGTAGCAGGGGTGGAGAGATAGATGTGAAAATAAAGTTTCAGTTGAGAAGACATTGATCATACAACGCGGTGACTATAATAAATGACACTGTATTATATTCCTAACAATTGGCAAGAGAAAATTTTGTGTTCTAACCATAAAAAGTAATTGTGGTGATGCATATGTTAAATTGACTTAGGCATTAGCATTGCATACATATGTGAAAACAGCTTCTATTGCATTCCATAAAAGTCCACTAAAAAATAAATTTAAAGCCAGGCATGGTGGCTCACGCCTTTAATCCCAGCACTTGGGAGGCAGAGGTAGGAGGATCACTGAGAGTTCCAGGCCACCGTGAGACTACACAGTGAATTCCAGGTCAGCCTGGGCCAAAGTGAGACCCTACCTTGAAAAACAAACAAACAAACAAAATAATAATAATAAATAAAGTTAAAATGAATAAAGTTAAAATAACACAGTGGAAAGCAAATTTCATAAATGTTCTAGCACATGAAAGGATTCCAGCAACAAGCTGCGCATTGTCTGATTCCACTTCTGTGAAATGTCTAATGCAGAAAGCCGACTCACAGCTCTAAGGGACAAAACCACAGTGGATTGGGACTAAGCTAGAGGCCATTTCAATTTTGGAGACTGAACATATTATAGAAGTGGTTAGTGGTGATGGCTATACAGCTTTGAGAATGTAGGGAAATAACTGAAGTTGATGTATATAATAAATTATATCTTATTGAAACATGCAAAAATATAAGATCCTGATTATTAGTACTTTAAGCATTATAATTGAATAATTTTCAGCTTTGGGATTTGAACTCATGTCTTTTGACTTTAAAACTAACAGTAGGTAAAGAAGAATAAGTTAAACGTTTCTTTGTTGTAATTCTATTATTGGTGAAAGCAGTAAAAAGAGTTGTATTAAATGAGTTTGATGTGCCAATTTATAAAGCATTCCATTAATTAAGGCTTAAGGGTTTTTTTAATATAATTTATTTATTTATTTATTTATTTATTTATTTATTTATTTATTTTTAGTTTTTCGAGGTAGGGTCTCACTTTGGTTCAGGCTGACCTGGAATTCACTAGGTAGTCTCAGGGTGGCCTCGAATTCTCGGTGATCCTCCTACCTCTGCCTCCTGAGTGCTGGGATTAAAGGTGTGCGCCACCATGCCCGGCTTACTTATTTATTTATTTGAGAGACAGAGGCAGAAAGAGCGAGAATGGGCACACCAGGGCCTCCAGCCACTGCAAATGAACTCCAGATGCATGCGTCCCCATGTGTATCTGGCTTACGTGGGTCCTGGAGAATCAAACTAGGATCCTTTGGTTTTGTAGGCAAATGCCTTAACCACTAAGCCATCTCTCTAGCCCTTAGGTTTTTTATTATTATTATTGTTTTTGTTTGTTGGGGAATATTGGAGAGGGAAGGTATTTGTTTGTTTGATGGATTAGTTTTTTTTTTCTTCAAATTTAGTTAGAGCTTGTTAAGTAGCTCAGGGTGGCCTCAAAATTGTGATCCTCCTGCCTTAGCCTCCTGAATTCTAAGGGTACAGGTATGTGTCATCAGACCCAGCTAAGGGTTTTGATTTAATTAAGAAGGAAATGAATTATTAAAAACTAAGTTCAGGCTGGAGAGATGGATCAGCAGTTAAAGTGCTTGCCTACAAAGCCTAAGGACCCAGATTCAACTCCACAGAACCCACATAAGCCAGATGCACAAGGTGGTGCATGGGTCTGGAGTTCATTTGCAGTGGCTACAGGCCCTGGCATGCCCATTCTCCTCTCTCTCATAAATAAATAAATTCTAAGATCTTTTTTTTTACAGGCTTAATTCACTTTAATTTTCTGTATAAAAACCCTATGTCGGGGCTGGAGAGATGGCTTAGCTGTTAAGCGCTTGCCTGTGAAGCCTTAGGACCCCGGTTCGAGGCTCAATTCCCCAGATGCACATGGGGGCGCACACATCTGGAGTTCGTTTGTAGTGGCTGGAGGCCCTGGCGCGCCCATTCTATCTGCCCCTTTCTCTCTCTGTCTGCTGTTCTCAAATAAATAAATAAAAATAAACAAAAACATTTTAAAAACCCCATGTGGTAGCCACAGGTAGAGGCTGGGTCCTCTGCACTGAGACTCTGATGTGGGTTTTCATAAGATGGTTCCATGAATTCCTGCTGGAGAGACTTGGGTAACACAGTCTCTTTCCAGAGGTTGAGGGTCAGGTAGCTGTAGGTCCCGGAGATGGCATCAAAGGTGGCCTTAGCAAAGTTGCCCAGGGTGGCAGTGCAGCCCCTGGCTGAAGTGTGAAGTGTAGCAGTCATCAATGCCAGCCATCAGCAGCAGCTTCTTGGGCACGGGGGCAGAGACAGTGCCAGTGGCCCTGGGGGCAGGGATGAGGCGCACCAGCACAGAGCCACAGCGGCCTGTCGTCTTGCAGGGGACCGTGTGGGGCTTGCTGATCTTGTCACCACCCCCCCCCCAGTATCCTCTCGGGACAGGCGCAATGGAGAGCTTGGCCAGGATCATGGCCCCTCGGATGGCAGAGGCTACCGCCTCGGGGCACTTAACACCCAGGCTGACATGACCATTGTAGTCCCCAGTAGCGGCAAAAGCCTTGAACCTGGTCCGCTGGCCAGCGCGAATCTGTGTCTGTAACTGGCAGGATCTTCAGAACCTCTCCTCAAAGGCCACCCCCAGGAGCAAGTCAGTAATCTCAGACTCCTTGATGGGCAGAGAGAGCAGATGGATCTCCTCCAGAGACTTGATCTTCATGTCCTTGACCAAGGGACGGGGATCCACTCCTGGTCTTTGCTTTGCCTCCACAAGCCCCTCAACCTGAGGATAGCTGCACCCATGACCTCCCAGGCCCGGGGGGCCATGTCCTCCAGGACCTTTCCTCGTCACTGGTGTCATCCGTCATTTCATGTTTTCTCAAGAAAGAAGCAAATTCTAAGAAAATTTTAAATTGTATTTTCTTCTTCTTTATTTATTTATGAGAAAGAGAGAGGGAGAGAGAGAGAAAGAGAGAATGGGCACACCAGGCCCTCTAGCCATTACAAATGAATTCTAGACATATGTGCCACCATGTGCATCTGGCTTATGTGGGTTCTGGAGAATTGAACCTGGGTCCTTAGGCTTCACAGGCCCCTTCACTGCTAAGCCATCTCTCCAGCCCCAAATTCTAAAAAATTTTAACTAGCACAAGAAATTTTAAAGTAGAGGAACAAGAAGTATATGTTTCCTTAGCAATCCTGTTTAACAATCACAGCAAGTTTCTGAGAATAACGAGAACTTGATGTCATAGGAGAGATGCACTCAGTCTTTCTGAAACAGAATCTCAGGAAATCGGTTACGAAAGTAAACATCCTAAGAAAATAAAGCGTCACAAACCCGAAAGTGCTGGGAAGAAGTCACCTTGGAGAGTTCAGTACCGAATGTGTCATCCCTGTCAAAGCCTCTAAGGCTCAGGAACCTTTGCAGAAGAGACACTGGGAAGAATGTTGGAGGCAAAGGAATGAAAGTGGTGCTCTGGAATGCTGTCTTACAGACATAACGTGCACTCATGACCTCGCAGCAACTGTCGTTACCTACAGAATGCACATGCATGCGTCCTGCCTAACGTTGGGTCCACCACCATGTTGTAATGGATGATGGGGGAGGGCAAAAAAATGTCATCAAAACAGAAGAGTGATGAGTTGGAAAAAATAAAAGAAGGGACTCATTGAATGGGAGTTGGGGGCAGACGAGAAAGAAAATAATGGTAGGACATTTTTATCAAAATACATTGTCTTGATGTTTAAAACATTTTGCATAGTGTTTATCATAAGACTCACGAAGTAAATAATTTGCATATAATTGCAATAAGCACTGATTATTGAACTGAGAAGAAGGAAAGTGTTTTATTGTGTGTGTGTGCAGTGCATCTGAGGTTCAGATGATAGTCTTGTACTACAGCGTGCTTTACTACACCGTAAATGACAAAAACAAGCCCTGCTTCATGTTTTCATTCAGTGCAGAAAGTCAGATCTCCCGTGTTCTGTTGTCTGTTGTACCTGCTGAAACTATGTAGTTGATTATTGCAGTAGCATTTCAGTTCTCTTTTTTTATTAAAAGTGCTCAAAATTGTTTTTTTAAATGTTTTCAAAAACTATTAAAAACATTTTATATTAAAAAAATACAGTATGTATGTGTATGAAAATTGTCAAGAAAAAAGTGCTTGTTTGTTTGTTTTTTAAGTGGGGCATGGCCATACGCATCTGTAGCCTCAGTCCTGTGGGGAACAGAGAGCAGAGAGTTGCTAGGGCTCACAAAAACAGCAAGCTCTAGAATCAGTAAGAGACTCCATCTTGTGGATGAGTGAGAATGATGGGGCAGGGACCCCTGAAGTTATCCTCTGGTCTCGATACTTGCCTGTGGGGATATGCCTCTGCACAAACACACACACACACACACACACACACACAAAACCCTCCACACATACTACACACATGCATGTGCAAAAAAATTTTAAATAATAATCAGATTCACTTAGATGGTCAGTATGGAGAATTTTACTGATGTAATACCTACATATTTATCTATGAGAAAAAATGTTACAAAGCAACCTAGTCTATGTGTTTCCAATAAAATACATGTAAAACTTAGAGGTTGTACAAAAATATGTTGACAATGGATTTTTTACAAAGGGTATGTTGGTGTTTTTTCCAGTTTTCACGCAGACCATGACTCTAATCTCTTTAAGCTACCTTAAAATATTTCCTTTCCAAAGTAGTTTGCTGATGCCTGAAATTCGATTACCTTGAAAGCTCTATCTACTTTCCATAACATTTTGATTCATGTTAAAAAATGGAAATTCTCCACGAGCTACTATGTGACATTCACATCTTGATGGAAATACTGGAAGTGGGTTTCCTTAGGAAAAAAAAAAAAAAGGATAAAAAAAATCCAAGACTGCTGATAAATAAAATGTAAATGCTAAAATTCAAAGCACCTATGTCCAATAAAAATGAAATATGCAAATTAAGAAACACTATATAAAAATTATTAATGTTATATGACTTAAAGATTTTCCTATTTATTTCTTATAATTAGAAAACTGATGTAGAGGTAAGGCTTAATAATTGCTGAATGATTAAAAAGGGAATATTTTAACTTTTATATTAGCCTTTTCTACAGAATTAAGTTTACACAAGTAAAGATAATCACCCACACAAATCATGGTGATTTGTTACCTGCAGCATGACTATCCCTAGAAACCCCTTTACATCACCAATGTTTGGGCAAATGTACTACTTGATAAGCTTTTGGTTATAAATAAGAGAAGATATTCACAGAAACCATTATACTGTGAGGAAAATACTTCTCTCCGACTACTAGGTATCTAAGAGAGGGTCCCAGCTGTGATGGCCAATGCCATGGGTGAGGACTAGGGTCGTGGACCTCTTCGCTCTGTTGGACTCACGCTCTTCACCCTGAGACTCTTCCCTGGGAGTGACAAAATCGTTGTCAGTGGCACCTGGGTCTTTTGTTCTTATTCATTTCTACCTGGAAAGAGAAGCTTGCTGCTTAAGCCTATTGTTTAAACATTGATTTAAAAAATTCCTTTCTACCTATTAAAATCTTTCTGGACCTAATGTCACACTTGACTCTAGGACCCATGACCCCATATCACAACCAATGGCTAATATTCATGACCTATAGCCACCAGCATATCATGAATCAACTGGCTTTGATAGCCAAATCAGGTTTCAAACCTAAAGTGAGGTTTAGAGTGCTTTCTGAGCAAACTGCAAAAGATTCCAAATCTTCAAGCAAAATAGGCACAAATCCAAGTTAAATTGAATTTGGGTAAACTGTAAAATAAGGGTAAGAAGCTGGCTCTATTTGCCAGTAACAAAAATGAAGTTTAGTTTTCATAGTCATTTTAGCTATTACTATCACTTAAAATGGTAAACATTAGTGCTTAGGCACCAAGTCTTTCATAAGTTTTACAAATCGTTTTCATGATAATTAAATAATAGAAAAAATGTTTCCCAGCAAATATGTATGCCTTCTGATTAAAATGTAGTATCCAGACTAGGGGTGTAGTTCAATGGTAGTGCTTCATTCCCCAGCCCTGCAAAAAATGCCCAAAACCAAAAGAAGAAAACTGTCCTGTCACCAAGGAATTTGAAACCAGCCTATCAATGGGGGTATTAGAAGTATAGAAATTTTTCCTCCCTGCCTATGCCACATAAAATGAAAACGTAATGCTCCTAGCAATGAGAAAAATCATAAGGTAAATGTGAATATATGACTAAGCTGGTCAATTGAGCTGATAAGATCACAGATGAAGTTCTCATTTGTCCTCACCAGGTTGGCCAAATCTAGAATCACTCTGCTTTAGATCCAGCTACTGGATAGTTTTCAATTTGTCTTTTTAAAAATTTTTTTGTTTATTTTTATTTATTTATTTGAGAGAGACAGAGAGAGAGAGAATGGGCACGCCAAGGCCTCCAGCCACTGCAAACAAACTCCAGACACGTATGGCCCCCTGTGCACCTGGCTAACATGGGTTCCGGGGAAACGAGACTCGAACCAGGATCCTTAGGTTTCACAGGCAAGAACTTAACCACTAAGCCGTCTCTCCAGCCCCTCAACTTGTCTTTTATCCCGGTGAATACATCTTTGATTTTTTTTTAAATGTGTATATATGCAGGTCTTTGTCATAATACTTCATTGCCTGCCAAAGCTAAAAGGTAAGACCCGACTGCTGAAGACACCACAGGCTGTATTCTATGTTGAGATTGTGAGAGAAATCATTTTCCTCCTGGCTAGCCCTCAGAGTGCTGGAAAGCACTACAGAAGTTGCTGGGAGACAGTGGTCAACAGTAGCATGAATAAGCAGGAGAAAAAAAAAATCAACCAGTTGAGCAAGAAGCACACATTAGTGCAGTAGTGGCACGCAGCCTTTACAGGTAACCAACTGTTCTCTGATTGAACATGAAGCTTGCTCACTGGGAGAGAACTCTTATTTGGTACTGGGAACCAAGTCAGAATCCCATGGACAGAAAACTCATTGACTCCAGAGAGAAGCCCTCACTGCTGTCTGGATAAGAAAAGCTAGGGCACATGCCAAAAATTCTCACAAATAACTATGCATATACCCTTTAATCCAAGCTACTCTCACTCTTGGACAGAGAATCTTTTTTTTTTTTTTTTACAGATGGCAGGGAAAACTGAGGAGATACAAGATCCCACTCTACGGCAAGAAAAGATAGCTGGATGTCTACTGTAGGATCTGACACCTCTGCCAGGGCCCAGGAGAAATTCCATAGGAAGAGGCGACATGAGTGTTGCTACTGCTAGCCTGACAGCCATCTCCAGGGGAATGGCAACAGATACTGTGGTCAATCAAAACACATCCAGGGCAGGAGGGAGGGCTTAGCAGTTAAGGTATTTGCCTGCAAATCCAAAGGGTCCAGGTTTAGTTCCCCAATACCCATGTAAAGCCAGATGCATAAGGTGGTGTATGCCTCTGGAGTTTGCAGTGGCTGGAGACCCTGGTGTCCATTTTCTCTCTCTCTCTCTCTCTCTAGCTACCTCTTTCTTTCTCTGTCAAGTAAATAAATAAAAATAAAAGTGTTAAAATTTAAAAAAAATCATTGAATCAGAAACCCAGAGGCTACAGAGAACTCAACACTAAACCAGATTACTAACACACCCACCAATGCTCAGGGACCATTGCGGAAGCAGGGGTGGGAAGACTGGAAGAGAGCCACAGGGTGGGTAGAGATAGCCAGAAGCACAACGCCTGCCTCCCCACCCCAGACTGACTGAGGTCATAATTCCCCAACAGTGGACACCAACAAACCCACTGAGGAGAGAAAGATGGCTGGGTGCAGTGAAGGGGGCTATAAGATTACAACCTTTGTAAAAAATAGCAAATAATAAAAAAAGTCTTTGTGTGTGTGCATGCATGTGTGTGTGTGTGTGTGTGCATGTGCGTGTCACATCTCAGTATTATCATGCTCTGCTTAAACCAGACAAAGAATAAAGAATCTGAACCAGTTAAACTGCTTTTGTAGGCAAAGTGAACGCAGACTGGGCAACGAGGAAGGCAGTCATAAATGTCAGCTATGACCAAGTGCACAAGCAAGGATTATAGCTGTTATGAGCATTTCTCCCTCATCATATGAACACATGTACATACATATGCATATGAAGTATCTTCGTTTTCCCTTTTTATACCATAAGCATTAGCATGTGCTAATTTTATATCCTGGTTTTTAAGTTACAGAATATCCAGGATATGACTAAACATTTACACAAGGAATTGTCATATGTTCCCAGAGAAAGATAGGTCTTAGAGTTTGCATCTGAAACTTCTCCCAAAATTCATATGTTGAAGGATTGATCAGCATACAGTGATATCAGAGATGGGGCTTTTGGGAGGTGCCTGGGTCCTGAAGGGTCTGACTACATCAGTAGATTAACCCAGGATGGATTCATAACTTGATGGATTATTAGTGGATGATGTAAATTTAGAACCTAGTTGAAGGTCCTTAGGGGTGTGACCTGGGGAACTCTTAGTCCTGCTTCCTTTGCCCCCTCTATTGACTGCTTTGTGATGATGTGTCGTCATACTGTGATCTTACTGTCTCAGCACAGGCTGAGTAATAGTGAAATTAGAAACTCTAAAAACTATGATTGAACTCAAATTTCTTTGTGTTATGTTGTTTTTCTATAGTATTTTGTCATGCCATGGACATTGACTGACAGTGGGTTTTCAACTGCACTAAAAATAGTTTATGCCATGTTATGTGGGGGTGTGATCTATATTTCTTTTATTTGGTGAACAAGTTATAGCTTACAAAGATGTGTATATGCACCAAGTTGGCAATGGAAGGACTGTGAGGGTAAAATTTATATGTCAAACTGGCTAGGTTAAGGTGTCCAGTTAGTTCCATGTTGGTACAAAGATATTTACACAGTATAACATTTGGCTTAGTTGACTTTGAATCTAGCAAATTATAGTCTATGAAAATGTAAGCCATAATGTGTTTGATCACCTTAATAACAAAGGCAGATTTCTTGTAGGGAAGAAAAATTCTGTCTTCAAACTATAATAAAGATATTTTGCATGGTACCCCAGCCACTGAACTCAAAAATTGTCATATTAACTACGGGAATTGATAGCCTATCATCTACCATGCAGATTTTGAATTTGATAGTCCCATACAATTACATGAATAAATTCTTTAAATCTCAACTTTCTTCCTCCCTTTACTGCAGGTGTTCTATGGAGATACAGATACAGGAAAAAGAGAAGGTGTGAAGGCCAGGAGGACTTTCATCCATACGGGTTATGGTTTCAATATGATGTAAGAACAGGAAGCAGTCCAAGGATATGACTACAGGAAACAATGGCTGAGGTCCATGCTGTGATGATGAAATGCTTCCCACGTCGCCAGGGAGCTTTGCATGTTTTATTTTGCTGTTGTTTGTAGTTTTTTTATGTTATTATTTAGTATCAAATAAGGATCAACTGCTTTGGAAAATTTCATACTAAACTACAGTATTTTTTTTAAATGGAGAATACATAGGATAGAGAGGGTGGAGGGTAATCTCGGGTGCATATGTACGACAGGAGTCAAAACATAACTCTGGCAATGATAATAAAACATAAAGTTGCTATTCTTCAGTTACGGAATTTTTTAATGCATAGAAGATCTTGACAACCATAGCGCTATGTAATATTGTCACCAAAGAAGTATGTCACTCATCTGTGCTAAGAATATCTGAACTAGCCGGGCGTGGTGGCTCACACCTTTAATCCTAGCACTCGGGAGGCAGAGGTAGGAGGATCACCGTGAGTTCGAGGCCACCCTAAGACTACATAGTGAATTCCAAGTCAGCCTGGACCAGAGATACCCTACCTTGAAAAACCAAAAAAAAAAAAAAAAAAGAATATCTGAACTGATTCAAAATCTTCTGGTTGATGCAATCATGTCTGTTCCACTGTTTTTGCATTCTGTGATTACCACAGTCTGTTAACTTTCCAAGTTACACTTCATTATAGATTTTTTAAACATGCAGTATAAGTCTAGATATTTATCTCCCACTTCTAATCTTATAAGACTTTTATCATCTGTCAATAAACTTGTGCTACTTTATGGGCTCGGAAGTCATGAGAGCTTTCTCTGCATGCCACGATCCCAGCACAACCGGGTGTTAAGCGTCCTGCAGAATCATTTTATCAGTATATCCTGAGTGTGTTTCATATAATTATTGCCTGTGTCCTGGTTTCTAAGCCAGACATCACTCTTTGCTCCATTAGTGGCTTCTTTTTTTTTTTAATTCCATTTTTCAAGATAGGGTGTCACTCTAGCCCAGGCTGACCTGGAATTCACTATGTAGTCTCAGGGTGGCCTCGAACTCACAGTACTCCTCTTACCTCTGCCTCACGAGTGCTGGGATAAAACACGCGCCCCACCACGCCCAGCCTCAGTGGCTTGTTTTGAATACTGAATGATCCAAAAATGTAGGATCTGTAGACTAACTGAACATAAAGATTGTAAGAGCCTCAGGGTAGGTGGGAATGGCCTGAGACACCGCCCCTCCAAGAGACTGACTGAGGCCTTTATAACCCCACAGTGAATACCAACAAACCCACTGAACAGGACCTTCAGTAGAATGGGGACAGGGAGAGGGGATAGAAGAGTACAACCTTTTTATTTAAAAAAATCAATAAATAAATTTAAGAAAAAAACATAATGACAAACTCCCAATACACTCATGAACAAAATGCAAAAGTGATTGATAATAGAGGGGGAATAATTGCAAAGTAAAGACTGATTTTCATAAAATGATGACTTCTTGTAAAATATTAAGAAAAGGAGAACAACAAATAGAGAATTTTCAGCCATTAATGAGTAATTCGTGAAAATATGAGTAAATCTGAAAAATCTTTTACCTTGCCAGCCATCAACAATAGCAAATTTAAGCACCTCATTGTATTGATTTTAGGATTAAATGGGCCACACTTTTTTGTTTGTTTGGTTGGCTGGTTTTTCAAGGTAGGGTATATCTCTAGCCCAGGTTGTCCTGGAATTCACTGTGCTATCTCAGGGTGGCCTCGAACTCATGGCGATCCTCCTACCTCTGCCTCCTGAGTGCTGGGATTAAAGACATGCGCCACCACACCCGGCTCGGGCCACACATTTTTAAGTTACGAATGCTCTTTTGTAGCCGGCATGTAGGAAAAAGTGATATCCGTGCTCCTGATGATTGTATACTGAGCATGACGTGTACTGAAAGGGTTTGCTTGTCACTGCGCACTTGACTAGACCCAGAACATTTCGTTTTATTCTGTGGATTTAATCAGAGGCTGATTATGTAATAGATTATTCACATGCCTGTTTACATTGTCTGGCCTCCCTAGAAGCTACTAAGAACAAAATTGCCCAATATTTGAAAACCCCAAAGCGGGGAAGGATTGCAGGCACGCCACAGAGCAGCACAGGAGTGTTCAGAGGAGTACAGAAGAAGTTTGTACCACCGTTCCTACAAAGGGAGACCAATTCTGTGAATGTAACCACTGCGCACTAAGACAGAATGAAATAATAAAAGACATACACATTCGCACAAGAGCTTAGTACAGGTGCTGTATGCAAGATCAACAAAGAGCAAGAGTGTCCTTGGATTTCAACTGAAATGCATTCAAAACTACATTGTAAACAACCTTTCCCCATTCGTGAAAGTGACCAGAAGCATGGAGAGTCAAGAAAAGTCATCAGGTATTACCGAAGGACCACATTCCGTGGTTGCCACACTGTTCCTGGGCTTAAATGAGACCCCACCTTTGGCCTGCCAAGGAGCTAGGACTACAGCCAAGTGCCACCATGCCAAACTGACTATGATGTTTTCCTATTTTAAAAGATGAAATTCAATGTCAGGTTCTGCTGCGTCTTGTATCTTAACACCCCTGCTCCACAATTCAGTCTATTAAGTGCAAAGTAGTCTCCGGGGGCAAGTACAATCCAAGAAACAGAAACTTTCATTTGCTTATTAACAAATCGCAAGACACATTGAGTGTGGATATATTACATAAGCTGGATGAAATATAGAGGCTACAGGAGGGAACTGAATGGACTTCTGGTTCTGCCATAGAGCATTCCATTCCTGAGGCATTGAGTGTCTTCATTTACATTAAGAAGGCAGGTGAGTTGGGACAGCCTTCTGTTTGTTGCCACTACAGAGTCAGCCCTGGGGGCGGGGGGGTCTTCGGGAATGGATTTATTGCACTTGTGAACTTCACTATGTCAAGAACAGGAAGTTCTCAAAGCTCGACTTCATCCTCACTGGCTTGGCCACCTCCAGAACTGGTCACTTGGATAGTAAGTTTAGATGGGTATGTAAAGGTACTCTCTCCCCATATGTCTACCTCTGGCAACCTATCTGAATATATTAGTTATCTGTGGGTGACCATGAATCCGCTGAGTGTCTGGTTTGCCACCGTGGTTGCCACAAGCCTCAGCGTCTTCTATTTCCTGAAAATAGCGAATTTTTCCCACTGTGTATATTTCTCTGGCTGAAGAGGAGAATCAATGCAGTCTTTGGGATTCTGATGGGATGCTTGTTCGCATCGTGGTTGAATTCTTTGTTACAAGTTGTGAACATGATTAATGACAGTAAAATGTATCACAAAAACACATCCTGGCAGGTCTGGCTGAAGAAAAGGGAAATCTTTATTTACCAACTATTTTGTTTTAATTCGGGATCCATTTTTTTTCTTTACAATCACCCTGGTTGTATGTTTGCTGTTAGTCATTTCCCTCTGGAGACACAACAGGCAGATGCGGTTAAATGTCACAGGATTCAGAGACCTCAACACAGAAGGCCATGGGAAGGCAGGGAGAGTGTTATTATCCTTCATCATTCTCTTTACCTTGTATTTCATAGGTATTGCCATAGAAATAGCATGCTTTTATATTCTCCCAAACTTCTGTTTATTATTGGTCTCACAGCTACATGCATGTTCTCTTTCTGTCACTCATTTACCTTAATTCTAGCCAACAGAAATCTGGAGCAAGCCTCACTGAGTGTAATGCAGCAAGTAAAGTGCTCTTAGAAAGAAAAAAACATCTCGGAGCCACATGGCAGACTTGTAGAAAAACAGATGAACTAGAATAATCGAGTGAGGACATCATTGAAGACCATTTTCCGTTTCACTGTGCCCTTACATTTTTTTTTTTTTTTGACTGTGTCATTAACATCTTGGAAATCTTCTGCACTGCTTTGAGTTTTTCTCTGGGAAGATCTCTATCTGCTGATGTTAATCCCATGTGCAAGTTTGGTGGCTCAATTAGCACTGGACTCTAGCACACACCTTCCCACACAGTCACCAGGGGAGTAGTCTCAGCCTGGAGAGGATTCTGGGTAAAGACACTCTCTCGTTGAGATCTCCCAGACTTGCCTGGAGCTGCTGAGGCCCCTTCCCAGGAAGACCCACAGGACAGAAGCCAACATGACCAACCTCAACATTCAGAACATGGAACAGAAGAACACAAGGGATGCTTCTTTGTGTGCGCAGTTTCGACTTGTTTTCCAGAAACCAGTGTTTTCACCCATTAAAACCCAAACTTCTTGCTACTGACGGAAGTTCGATGCAGTAGCAATGGTTGTAAGAGTGGTTTTAATTATGAAAAAGAATTTTCAAAAAACCTATGGGAGCAGAATCTGTGGAAGAGGGATAAGATCACTGATTAAATGAGCTTCATGCTCTTTCAATGCCATGACTAGAGCCACTGAGAACAGCTCAGGAAGATTCTTGAAGAACAGGACCAAAGGACACAACATAGTGTTTGATGCAAGAATAAAGGAATGACTCACCCATAAAAATCTGTGAAATATGGGACTGGAGAGATGGTTTAGTGGTTAAGGCATTTGCCTGCAAAGCCAAAGGATACCAGTTTGATTCTCCAGGACCCACATAAGCCAGATGCACATGGGGACACATGTGTCTGGAGTTTGTTTGCAGTGGCTGGAGGCCCTGGAGTGCCCAATTTTAATTCTCTCTCTCTCTCTCTCTCTAGTTCTCTCTCTCTCCCCTTCCCTCTTTCTCTCTTGTAAATAAATAAATTTAAAATATCTGTGAAGTATAGTGTCTTGCTTTAGGGTAGAGAGAGAGAGAGAGAGAGGGAGAGAGCACCTTAACTGCTAAGCCATCTCTCCATCCCTAGAAATATATTTTTATTACATTTGTATATAACTTGGATGGATAGGTTTCTTTTTTAATCTTTGGATAAGAGTATAGGTGTTTTTATTTTTCTTTTTAAAAAGTACTTTTATTTATTTGCAATCAGAAACACATAGAAGAGAGACAGACAGAGAGAATGGGTGTTTTTTGGCCTCTGCAAACAGACTCCAGATGCATACACCACTTTGTGCATCTGGCTTTATGAGGGTACTGGAGAATCGAAGTCAGGTTGTTAGGTTTTGCAGGCAAGTGCCTTAACCACTGAGCAACCTTTCCAGTCCCTGCTTGTTTTCTTGAATATTTTCATTTATTTGTAAGGAGAGAGAGAGAGAGAGAAAGAGAGAGATCATACCAGGGTCTCATGCCATTGCAGACAAACTCCAGATATATGAGCCATTTTGTGCATCTGGCTTTATGTGGTTCTAGGGAATTGAACCTAGGGCCAGTAGACTTTGCAAACTAGCACCTTTAACCACTGAACCATGTCCCTTGCCCTCCTGTTTGTTTTCCTCATAATCTACAAATTGGTAAATTTTCTGTGCAATAATTCATGTGCTCAATAAAAAATAACTAAATGAAAGTTAAGAAGAGCATGCATTACCATTTTTCTTAATAAATGAGAAAGAGTAACTTCAGTGCTATTCCATGGTTTGCAGAGTCCACATAGGTACTGACCCTAATGTCTGCTGCCTTTGCAAGTCGAATTATTTACTTTGTGGCTTATATTGACTTTTAATTTTACAGGGTTGGTTCTCATGTATTTGTGATTCTGTTTTGAATCCAGTTTCATTAGAACTTCGTCTGTGGTACTTCTTTGAGTTCAAGTTCACAGAGTACTCTGCTTTACAGATGATAACTGTGTACTTCTAAAAACCTAATCAAAAACCTGTGCCTGGGGAGGCCATGGGCCCTATGAGGAAAGCTGTTATTTGTGTTTGGAAAAATGGAAATGTTGTTCCCAACAAACTGCATTTGAAATATTTATGACTATGCCTATAGATTAGTGCTGATATCAGCTTTGCTGAGAGAAGCTTATTTTTGCAGTGGAGACTCAAAATTCATTAAAATTCATTTAAAATGCTGAGAATAAGGGACCATTGAATAATCATCCTTAAATGGGATATCTATATTAGACCACCAAGGCTCATGGAATGCTGTAGAAGAGGGATCAGAAAGGAAGGAAAGGACAGAGGAAGGGAGGAGGGCTGGGGAACACTCTATTCCAGATATGCATGGTCATCACACTCATAAGTTCACAGCAGCTATGGTTACCTGCACCATATTGAACCCATCAGCATTCGGTCATGGATGGTGGAGGGACCCGGTGAGGTCCTTGAGGAGTTACTGACAGTTACTGGTTACTGGATAAGGGGGAGATATTTTCTTAAGTGATGTGGCCATTAGTAAGTTGTACATGCTCCAGTTAATATCGCCTAACCATGTTCACAGAAGCAACCCTAGTTAACTTATGAAATTCAGTGGGACACACCCCACACACACAAAAATGCACACACAAAAACTCCACATACACACAAAAACCACACATACCCACAGACACACACAAAAATAATCCATACACACACACACATACACACACAAAAAAATAAACACACATACACACATAGAGAGACACAAAAAATGCACACACACACATACACACCCTCACACATCCACACACAAATCCCCCCTCACACACAGACACACACACACAAAACCACACACATACACACACAAACAAATCCACACACACACATGCACACACACATTCACACCCACACCCACATATACACATAGAAACACATACACCCACACCTACATACACCCACATACACACCTGCATACACACACACACACACACACACACACACACACATATGCACACACAGCAGGACATCAATGTTGAAGTGGGAATAGTTATGTGAAGGGTAGGGATCAAGAGGAGGTAATGAGGAAAGAATATGATCAAAAGACTCTTATACACTGTAAAAATAGATACCAGTCTGAGACTTCTTTACAACAAAATACATTTGTCTAAACGTTCTTTATTTATTAAGCTAATGGTGTCACCTGACTAAATTTACCACATCCTTCTTCATTATTAGTATGAAAGATACACTTCTTCATCCTGTCATAAGTCATCTGTACTGGTCAGGGTTCTCTAGAGGAACAGAAGCAATAGAATGAATATATCTATCTTTGTGTTCATGTGTGTATATTAGATTAGCTTACACAGTACAGGCTACATAGTCTGACAGTGGCTGTCTGCAGGCTGGAGAGTTTGTAAACCCTGAAGCTGCTCAGTCCCAAGGTTGGGTACTAAACAGTCTCAACCTAGCACTGAAGGTCTGGAGGATCCCTGAGAGCTGCTGGTCTCCAGTCCACATGGGAAGGCTGAAATAACTGGATTCTGATGGCAGAAAAAGGTGGTAGCAAAAGCAGCAGCAGACACAACAGAGAAGCTATGCTAATTGTCCTGCACTCCTTCCAGTGCTAAGTGGCTGAAATGCCAGCATATGTCATATAAGCCTTACTCATGTATCCACAGTTATTGAAGTCAAAGGGGCCATCATTGCTAATTCATTGCAATGAAATTTACATAGCAGGCATACCCACCATCTTTGATCATTCCTACTATTAGTGTTGTACTCTGAAAATAATATTGGGGCCTCACCCAGTAATATAGCTGACAAAACTAGCATAAAATCTAAGCAATGAAATAAACTAAGATGCAAAACTCCCAATACAGTAATATAGTAAACATGAAAACTAAAGGTAACATAATTCTTCTGTGAGTCCCCATAGTAATGGACTCTAGTGAGAGTGAATTAGATCAAAAGTAAGATAGAGAATTCAAAAGAATGATTATAAGTATGTTCATGGAAAACAAAGAATAAATCACAAGAATCAATGAAAAAATAAATTTCTGAAGAAATTTTAAGGGAACACAAAAAAATCAGCTGAACAAAATAGGAACAAGGAGATAGAAACACCTATTAGAAATGCTGGAAAAGAAAAACAAAATAGCTAAATTAAAAACTCCATAAATTCTCTCTTCCTCTCTCTGTATCTTTCTCTCTTTCTGTCTCTCTCTCTATCTATCTATCTCTATCTCTATCTCTCTCAAGTTAATAAATAAAACTTTTTTTAAAAAGAGGCTGAAGAGATGGCTTAACAGTTAAGGCACTTGACTGCAAAGCCAAAGGACTCAGGTTCAATTTCCCAGGACTCACATAAGCCAGACACAGGATAGTGCATGGGTCTGGAGTTCATTTGGAGTGGCTAGAAGCCCTGGTCTGCTCATTCTCTCTCTCTTTCTCTCTCTCTCCCCTCATTGTCTCTCTCCCTTTCTCTCAAATAAGTAAATAAATAAAATTTTTTAAAGTTAAAAAAATTTTCATAGAAAGCCTTACTTATAGGATGGAACAAGAAGAGAGAGAACTTGAAGGCTAGGTTGATAATTTTGGGAGAAGGAGAAAAATTTCATTCTAAAGGCATACTAAGTATTTCCTTCAAAACGTAGAAGAAAATTTTCCAAAATTATGGAGTAGAGATGTTAATACAGATACGGGAGCCATTTAGAATACCAAACAAACATGATCAGGAGGAACTTCTCATCATGCTATAATTAAACTTCTAAATATACAAATCAGAGACAGTATACCAAAAGGAGGAACAGAGGAGCACTGAGTCACTTATAAATTCATACCCACCAGGACAACCATGGATTTCTCAACAGAAACTCTAAAAACAGGCTATAGAACTAAAGAGAGAGAGTTCTCAAAAGAAGAAAAACAGATGGCCTATAAACATCTAAAAACATGTTCTATATCCTTAGCCATCAGGGAAATGCAAATTAAAAGTACTTTGAGATTCCATCTCACTCCTGTCAGAATGGCTATCGTCAAGAAAACAAGTGACAATAAATGCTGGCGTGGATGTGGAGAAAGAGGGATGCTTCTGCACTGTTGGTGGGAACGTAAACTGGTACAGCCATTGTGGAAATCAGTGTGGAGGTTCCTGAGACAGCTAAAAGTAGGTTTACTGTATATGACCCAGCTATATCACTCCTAAGCATATATCCTAAGGACTCTTCTCATTACCTTAGAGATACTTGTTCACCCATGTTTACTGCCACTCTCTTCACAATAGCTAGGAAATGGAACCAGCCTGATGAGTGGATAATGAAGATATGGTACATTTATACAATGGAGTTTTATTCAGCAGTAAAGAAAAATGAAGTTATGAAATTTTCAGGGAGATGGGTAGATCTGGAAAGGATTATACTAAGTGAGGTAACCCAGGACTAAAAAGCCAAATGCCACATGTTCTCACTCATATGTGGAGCTTTGCTACAAATGTTTAGACTTGTGAGTTGGAGTAAAAATTGGTAGCAGAGGCCAGTAAGCTAGAAAGGGACTATAAGGGAGGGAGGAGAGGGTATGGTATATATGTAAGTAGATGAACAGTTTCCTCAGGGTGCAATGGCCTAAGTGAAGTCAGGGGAAGGAACTGAGAAAGGAAGGGTGGGAAGAGGGTTAATCAAAATTTAAGATGTTATGAATATGCTGTATGAAACCTACATCTTTGGATAATGGCACATCCAGAAGCCATAGATTCTTAGTACAAAAATTTCAGTGCCAGGGATGGTAACCCTTCCAGTGAGTTGTTGGCCAGGGAGGTCCCTAATATCCCCAAAACATTACAGACCATTTCTAAGGCTCTTGGTTTCCCACCAGGAATAGATGGTGAGACCCTATTGCTGAAGACTCCACATACTTGGGCTGCAAAGGTCACTGAGAAATCCTGCTGGAGCTGAGCTGAAAACCTCCTCCATGTAGACCAGCTGACAGAAAGCTGGAAAATCTATGCTGCATGCAGTTCAATGGGAGAGAGAGAAATCACCAGTGAAGATACTCAACAGTGGACAGTGAAAGCTTTAAATTGGGCCAGCCAGGCCAAATGAGCCAACAGGTGCAATAGTGGTATGTCTGAAATGGGGGAAACCAACAGCTCTCTAATTGGACTGAAGGCTTGCTCCATAGGAGGGAATACATCCCTGATACTGAAAACCTACAACAGGAGTAGTCATGAGCCCTAGAGGTATAATGTCTGCTGCTATGTGGCTAAATGTATATACTATGCTCACCAAACTGCCCAGTAAGCACTTCTCTTAATGTTCATACTCTTATATTAATGCTACTCTCACTTTTGGTTATAGAAGCTTCTCTTTTCAGATGGCAATGACCTTGGGATGACTCAGAAAGCATCATGATGCTGAGAAGTGACAGAGGAGTGCTCAGCACTGAAATATATCTATCACACCTTCCAAGGCTCAGGGTCCATTGCAGAAGAGGTGGCAGGAAGAACATAAGAGCCAAAGGAAGGAAAGGATTCTTTACAATGTGCTCCTTCAGACACAAAATGGTCTGGATATCCATGACCTCCCAGTGCCTGACACTACCTACACAAGACCATCATAATAGGAGGAAAGATAATGACATCAAAATAAAAGAGAGACAGATTAAGAAGGGAAGGGGATATGATGGAGAGTGGAGTTTCAAAGGTGCAAATGGGGGAAGGGAGGAAATTACCATGGGTTATTGTCTACAATTATTAAAATTGTCAATAAAAACAAATTAATAAAAGAAGAAAGCTCTAAAAAAGAACATTAAAATTATGAACACACTTGCAATGATCATAGGTATGCCAAATTTCATTATACAAACTCTAGCAGACATAAGTCCCAGATCAATATAAAATTATAGCACAATAGGAGTTGGTGACTTCAATATCCTTTTTTCACCAATTGATAGGTCATGCTGGGAAAAATTAAACAGAAACATCTTGATTAAATGACCTAAGAAACAAATGGACCTAACAAACCTTTATAGGTCATATAATCCAAATGGTTCAGAATATGCATTCTTTTCAAAACCATATGTTACTTTTCATAAAATAGATCATATATTATGACACAAAGCAAATCTTAATAAATATGGGAAAACTGAAATTATTCCTTGTGCTTCATCTGGTGACATTGGAATAAAGTTTTTAACAAGAACAAGAGAGACTATAGAACATACATACACTCATGAAATGAAACAATATACTACTTGCATTTTAGTTAAAACTATTTTCAGAGTAATTGGTTATATTAATGCCAATTCTATATAATATTTTTATTTATATATTTAAATTGTACTTATAAACCATGAACTTATAATGAATTTTCTCTACTTTGGTTTTCCTTTTCCTTTTTACTTTTTGTTTTCTGGTATTGGAATTATGGGGATTTTTGTTGTTGTTGCTCAGAATAGAGTTTTCATTATGTTACCTTGGGTAATTTAAAGCAGCAGGGCTCATATGATGCTCCTGTCTCGGCTTCTCAAGAAGCCTGTTCTATAGGCTAATTATGATGATTTCACATTTTAAGAAATGACATGTGATTGTGGTTTATGCATTGTGGGAGCAGCAGTCAGTTTGGGGGAGGCAATGCCTCTGAGCATAATGTCTCAACCTGTGGCTCTTACAATCTTTCCATCTCCTCTTCTGCAAAATTCCCTGAGCCGTGGTGGGTGTGTTTTAAGTCTACTTCAGTGAAGAGCTCTTAGGAGCCTCTGGATCTCGGCTTTGGTAGGTGTTGAGTGTCCTCAGCGTCTGTCTCCTTCACCCTGGCACTGATTATCAGGTTCACCAAGGAAGCAGCACTCTTGCTCGTCTCCCCAATACCTCTGAGTTTTCAGCTGTGGCTTGGCACTGAAATGGAGGCTGGAGTGAGGGAAAAGAGGGTACCAACACATCATGTATACATATGAAATATGTTTTTAATAATAACAAAGAAAAATAATTATTTGAAAAAAAGGGGAAAAAGATGACATGCAAGGCTAGCTTCTGTCGTGTTTCCATCTTTATGCTTCTACTCTATGACGCAGTTTATGAAATGTAAAGGAGGTCTCAGCGGCACAAGGAAAACCAATGAAACAGAAACTTAAATCTTCTTAGTAACAAACTGCAAGAAGGCATTTAGTCTGTGCACTTCCTGTAGACAAGTCACAGAGAGGCAACTGCAAGGAACTCTATGAAAATATTGCGAATCCCACAAGGCATTTTGAGGCATTCAACATCTTTATTTAAGGAAAGATGAAAATACACTCCTCCATCAGGCAGCCGAACATCCGGGACTTTCTACAGCAGGTAATCCAGTTGTAGCAGAAGCAGGCTTAGCGCTTGGCAGAGCTGCTCCGTGCAGCAGAAGGCAGCCCTTCTGTCCATTGCCGCTACAGAGTCAGCCCTGGGGTCTTCAGGAATGGATTTATTGCACTTGTGAACTTCACTGACCTGTGTCAAGAACAGGAAGTTCTCACAGATTGACTTTATCCTCACTGGCTTGGCTATCTCCAGAATTTCCCTCTTACGGATAGTAGATATAGATGGGTATATAAACATATTCTGTCCATAAATGTTTACCTCTGGCAACCTAATTGAATACATTAGTGACCTGTGGGTGACCATGAACCAGCTGAGTATCTGGCTTGACACCAGCCTCAATGTCTTCTATTTCCTGAAGATAGAAAATTTTTCACACCACGCATTTCTCTGGCTGAAGAGAAAGACGAAGACAGCCCTTGAGTTTCTGATGGCAGGGTTGTTTGTATCGTGGCTGAACTCTTTGTTACAAGTTATGAACATGGTTAACGACAGTAAATGCATCACGAAAACGTGTCTCGGCAGGTTCGTCTGCAGAACATGAGGTCCCCTCTTAACCAAGGGTCAGTCGACCTTGGAGTCTTGACCCTCTTTCCGGTAGCGCTGGGTGCATGTTTTCTGTTAATCATTTTCCCGTGGAGACACACCAGACAGATGCAGTCAAACACCACAGGATTCAGAGATGCCAACACAGAACGCCATGTGAAAGCAATTAGAGTGTTACTACCTTCCATCGTTCTCTTTATTTGATATTTCGTAGGCATTGCTACAAAAATAGCATGTGTTTTGATTCCCACAAACCACCTGCTGCTTATTCCTGGTCTCTCTGCTATGTCCAGTACCCCCGCTGCCATCACGGGTGATCACTGGAGGAGCCAGCAAGCTGAAACAAGCCTCGTTCAGGGTTTTACAGCAACTCAAGTGCTGGGAGAAAAGGAAACCATCTCACAGCCGCATGACCGGCTTGCAGAGAAATGGGTGATCTAGAATAGTCCCGTGAGGACATCCCTGAGGACCTCTTACACTTGTACACGTGCCTGCATTTTTAAAGTCTATTATTGCATATCGACCCTCCCAGGAATTTCACTGTCTCAAGGGCTTCTAATCCCAGGTGCACATTCACGGGTTTGTTCAATCTCCTGACTCCTGCTGCTTCTTGCTGAGCGCTCCGCGATGTGAAAACCTCAGCTTGGAGCTGGTTCTCTGTGAAGACTCTCCTGATGAGAAGAAACATCTGAGGGAGACTGTCACTGTGATGGATCTGACTTCCAGGGAGATCCAACACCATTCTCCAGAACACCCAAGAAAATGATAACAACAGAAAGATATGATTGCTCCTGACAACATCTGAATGACTAAGACAGGGGGGAAAAAAAACTACAAAGTATGGACTATTGACTAATAATCATGAATAAATTTTAACCTCTTTAGTGAATATATTAATATTTTCAAAATGAATTTTGTGATGATACAGCATTAAAATGGTAACAGCGATTTTTTTTTCCATTTACTTGAGAGAGAGAGAGAGAGAGAGAGAGGGAATGGGTGGGCATGGCAGGGCCTCCAGCTGCTGCAAATGTACTCCAGACACATGCACCACCTTGTACATCTGACTTATGTGGGTCCTGGGGAATCAAACCTGGGTCCTTTGGCTTTGCAGACAAGTGTATTAACCATTAAGCAATCTCTCCAGCTGAGTAACAGTGATGGTTGAGACTTGTATAGAGTGGATAGTTATCCACTATAAAATATGTGTTTATTCTATTTATTTATTTATTTATTTATTTATTTATTTGCATGAGGAAGGAGGGGCACAGGGCCTCATGCCACTGCAAAGAAATGCCAAAGGCTTTTGCTACTTTTTACCTCTGGCTTATGTGGGTGGCTTGGGACTTGAACCCAGGACAGCAGACTTTGCAAGTACATGCCTTTAACCATGAATATAAACATATATGTGAAATATGTAAAACAAAATCAGTTATGACCCTTTAAGAGTACATTGCACATACATTCTCAATATTGTGCAACCATTGGCTCTTTTTAGTTTGTTATAGACAAGTAAGGGTCCCTTGTAACCCCACATGAATTTCAGGATCAACCTACGTGTGCCTGAACCAAGTGTATAAACTCTACTCTACTTTCTGGTTTTATGAACTAGCCCTTTCTAGATATGTCACATAATGAAATCATACAAAAGACATCATTTTGTGTTTGAATGACATCATTCAGCATTGTATTTTCAAAGTCAGACCTTCGTTTTCTGGGTGGCTAAGTGGTATCACATGCGTGCTTATTTTATTTCGGTATTTTGTTTTCTCTGTGCTAGGCATTCAACCTAGGCCTTACACATGATAGTAAAAGTGCTCCACCCCGAGCCATACCTCTAACCCAGAACATAATACATTTTGTGTTATGCATATGTTGATGTCCAACTGGGTTTGTCTTCTGCCTTTTGACTTATGAATTATGGCTTCAGTGAAGTCTAGCACACAATTCTTTATTTTCTACATATATCTAGGAGTGGAGTTACTGGACCATATGGTTTATAATTTATCTTTTTAAGAATCCATCCAACTCTTTTCCACAGAAGCTAAAACACTTAAGCTTTCCAGCAAGAGTGTATGAAAGCTCCAAATTCTCTACATCTTCACACACCTTTGTTATTCTCTAGATTTTTTTTTTTTTTTTTTTAGTGATGTCATCATCCTAGTAGAGCCAAAGTAAATTCTTGAGGGTTTTGTTTGCATTTTTCCAGTCACTAATGATATTGAACTTTTTGTCATAGGCTTACTTGGGCATTTGCAGGTCTTTGGTGAAATGTTTATGGAACTCATTTTACCTTTTTTTGTTTTGTTTTTAATTAACTTTCTGTTACTGGCTTGTGGTTCTTTGAATATTCTGAGTATTAAATATTTTGCAGATGTATTATCTGGAAGAATATTCTCCCATTGTGCAAATTGTCTTCATAATTTCCTATACCAATGCTTGCTTCACAAAAGTTTTCACTTCCAGAACTGGAGAAATGGCTTAGCAGTTAAGGTGTTTGCCTGCAAAGCCAAAGGATCTAGGTTCAATTCCCCATGACCCACATAAGCCAAATGAACAAAGTATCACACACATCTGAGTTTATTTGCAGTGGCTAAAGGCCCTGGAACGCCCATCTTCTCTCTCTCTCTCTCTCTCTCTCTCTCTCTCTCTCTCTCCTTGCCTCTTTCTCTCCCTCTCCCCTACCTCAAATAAATAAATAAATATTTTTTAAAGTTTTCATTTCCAGTGAAGTCTGATTTATTTATGTTGTAATGTTTTATAGGCCTATCGTGTCATATTTAGTAAGGATTTTCAAGCCTTATTTTATGAAATTTTACCACTAGATTTTCTTTCTAAGTGTTATGGCTTCGTTGTTATAGGTCTTTATTAATTTCAGGGGTGCATTTGATGTGAGGCAAACTCTAACTTCTTTCTCTTATATGTGGATATCAACTCTTTGCAGCCTTGTATGTTAAGCATATTCTTTGTATCGTAATGATTTTTAAGCAGTTTTTTGACTACAGGTTTATTTCAAGGTTCAGTCCCACTCTGTTGGTCTTTATGCCTGTGTCAGTAACATGCTTATTTCTGTTGTTTTCTAATGATTTTAAAGGCATTGGTTTTGACTGCTCCAAATGTGTGCCTTTTCTTTTTAGCTTATTATGAACCCTCAACTCTCTTGTGATTCCAGATGAATGTAATGGACCAATCTATGTGTTCTTGAAACAACTGTGGAGGCACACATCTGTAATTGTAACACTTGGCAGACTAAAGCAAGCAGATCATAAGTTTGAGGTTGGCCTAACTGGCATGATGCATTGAGGACTGTCTAAACTACAGAGCAACATGCATTATCAGAAAAAAAAAAGTTGGAGGGAGAGTACATGAAAAAAAGTAAAGTAAAACAAGAAAAGAAAAAAATCATATAAAAACAGCGTGAGCAGCAGGTGTAGTTCCTCCTGTCTGTATGTCCAGCACCTTGGAGGCTGAAGCAGGAAGATTGCTATGAGTATGAAGCCAAGCTGGGTTATATAGTAAGTTTCAAGCCAATTTGTGGTAAAAGGTAAGACTATGTCTCAACAACCGTAGGCCCAGAAAAATATCCGAGGCATCGTTTCGTGGATGAATACTTCATTGGGTCTTGAATCCACACCTTTCTCACCTTCGTAACTGAGAAATGACACCATCCTGCTGATGAACATAGCATGTGCTTTTACTGTGCATGCTTTAGTTCCTTTCAGCAACATTTTATTGTTGGTTACCTGTAGTGGTTTGCTTCAGATGTCCCCCATAATCTTAGATATTCTGAATGGTAATCTTCCCAGTTGATGGAAATTAAAGCCTCCTGGAGGTGGTGTATTATTGGGGGCGGGCTTATGGGTGTTATGACCAGCTTCCCCTTGCTAGTGTTGGGCACACTCTCCTGTTCCTGTTGTCCACCTTATGTTGGCCAGGGGGTGATGTCCACCTTCTGCTCATGCCATCATTTTCCCCTGACATTGTGGAGTTTTCCCTTGAGCCTGTAAGCCAAAATAAACCCTTTTACCCACAGGCTGCTCTTGGTCGGGTGATTTCTGCCAGCAATGGGAACCTGACTGCAACATTACCTTTCTTTCTTTTTTTCTTTCTTTCTTTCTTTCTGTCTGTCTGTCTGTCTGTCTTTCAAAATATGGCCTTTCTGTGTAACCCAGACTGGTCTGGAACTTTCTATGAAGCCCAAATTGGTCTTAGACTCATAAGTGCTCCTGCAGAATGCAAGACTGTGCGTGCCATGAAGCCCGGGTTTAAACAATGTTTTACAGTTCTAGTGTGTGCTTGTTTTATTTCTTTGTTCAAATATTTCATTTTTTAATATTCTAAATAGTTTTTTGTTTTATTTACTTTTGATTATTTGTTGCTGATGTGCAGAAATGAAATAATTTTATTCATTGATCTTGCACTTTGCCCCTGTAGTTTTGTTTTTTAAAAAAATTATATTTCCTTTTCTTAGATTTTTTTTTTTTTTTTTTTTTTTTTGGTTTTTCGAGGTAGGGTTTCACTCTATCCCAGGCTGACCTGGAATTCACTCTGCATTCTCAGGGTGGCCTCGAACTCACGGCGATCCTCCTACCTCTGCCTCCCAAGTGCTGGGATTAAAGGCGTGCGCCACCACGCCCGGCTATTTCTTAGATATTTTTAAACTTTAGACACTCTAAAATTTTTATTTTTTTTTTACTAAACTGTACTCCAAATATATAATATGGGTCTCTATTTCAGGTTTTTGATGATGATTTCTCTAAAACTTGGCAGGTATGCTATCATTTATGTTTGTTCTATACTTAAATAAGTTCATAAGTAGAAATGAATATTTCATTCTGTTCAAATCAAAATAGTATATAGTTATTTTGTGTTGGGCCCTGAAAGGCCCAGGTGTGAGGCCTAGGGGAACTTCCTGAGCCTAGCTAAAGTTTGGTGATCTGCCTCTGGCCAGACGTGACTCAGCAAGATGCCTAATGGCTTCTTGCCTGCTACTTCCACATGGGAGTTAGAATTATCATTTCAATAGTCACAGTTTACCATTGGCCCTTACCTGTCCCCCCATCCTAGAATCCCTGCCTTCGTCCTCAACATTATATAGGCAACTGCTCATAGCAATAAAGCGAGTTCCTGCTTCAACAAGACTCCCGACTCAGTGTGGTTTTTCTCCTTATATCATTGCAAAGGGATAAAACATTTATTTAGCCATCAATATCAGCAGATAGATTGAGCATCAATATAAAATTTTATAAAAACATAAAAATGGAAAGAACAAAATCCATTGTAAATTTTCTTTGTCTTCAGGGAATAACAAGAAATACCATCATTGTGAAATGTGTTGTCATATTTTGACTTTGTCTAGTTGTAATTATCTGAGTACATCTGTGCTTCTGTATAAATATACCTGACAAATCACGGACACTTATTTATCACAGGGGCGGAGGCTGAAGAAGCCATTTCCATGGCACTGGAGGATCGGGTGTCTGGGGAAGTTCTGGTCTGCTTCTGACATAACCTCGTGCTGCCCTGTCCTTGTTCAGCAGGAGAATAAAGGGACAGAGCCCGGAGACGCAGGAGAGCTCTTTGACAAGCAGGAATTCCATTCACGAGGGCAGAGCTGTCATAATTGGCTCTAACATCCCCTCCCCTTAGTATTCTTTCACTAGGGATTAAGTAAAATGAATTCAGTAAATAAAATTTTAAAGACACACAAACATCCAACCACAGCAATCGTAAGCCTTGACCCTGTGCAAACACAACAGATATGAAATTATAGTCAAGATATCTCGCAAGTAATTATAGCAAAACGATTTGATAAGAGTCACAATTTATGGACCTGAATGAAAGAAAATTTAATAACAATTATAACTAACACTTGAGTTTATTTGGTAAGTCTGATTCTTTGCTTTAAATCACAATGTTATGGGGAAAGTATATTATTTTCAATGATTTGCACATATGATTGTGAACAATATGACAGATCAAGGGAACAGGAAATCTCGACAGTCTACAGAATATTCTTGCTGATACTGCGTGCACATTCTTCTCAGCAGTCCATGGAACCGTCACTAAAAGTACATAACATTCTAGGGAACAAAGCGAACCACAACAAAAACAAAAGTTAGAGTTATTTCTTACATGATGATAGTGGAATAAAGCTAGAAATAAGGGGCGGGAGAGATGTCTTAGCCGTTAAGGCGCATGCCTGTGAAGCCTAAGGACTCAGGTTCGATTCTCCAGGTCCCACGTAAGCCAGATGCACAATGGTGGCACATGCATCTGGAGTTTGTTTGCAGTGTCTAGAGGCCCTGGCATGCCTATTCTCTCTCTCACTCTCTCACTCTCTCTGACTCTAATAAATAAAAAAAATTTTAAACTAGAAATTAACATAAATACATAAAGACTGTCAATAACACTGGAGTAACCGGAGGGCCATTGAAGAAAACAATGAAATCCAGAGCACAGAAACAAGTATAACCGACCCACAACAAACAGTGAGACTGAGGGAGCAATAAACAGTCTCTAGGGGAAGGAAAACCCAGGGTCAGATAGGCTGTTGACACCACCAAGCCTTCAAAGGAAAGCCAAACTATTGCTCCATAAACTGTCCCTTCAAGTGGAAAGGGAGGGAACACTGCTGAACTCATTCCATAAAGCCCGTCTAACCTTGAATCAATCATTCTCTCTCTCTCTCTCTCTCTCTCTCTCTCTCTCTCTCTCTTCCTACACACACACACACACACACACACACACCACTATAGGCCCAAATCACTGATGAATATGGATGCAAAAAATTCTCCATAAAGTACTTGAAAACTGAATTAAAGAAAAAAATATTAACCGAGCTGTTTCAATGCAAAGATGCAAAGATGGCTCAACATATGTAAATCAATAAAAGTAATAGAGCCAAAAACAGACTTAAGAAAGAAACCATATTGTCGCAATGGATGCATCGAAGTCAGTTGACAAATCTTGACATATTGTCATGACAAAAACCCTGGAGAATGGAGAAACACAAGAAATATAACGATGTCTATAAATGCCAAGCCTTCTGGGAACATTATACTAGTGGGGAAAACCTGTAATCACTTACTCTAGTCTCATGAAGCAGACAAGGGTGCCTACTTTCTAATATTATTCAATGTAATATTAGCTGTCTTTACAGGAGCAATAAAATAGAGAAAGATGAAAGCGATGTAAATAGGAAAGGTAGAAATCAAATTATTCATCTTTGCAAATGACGTAATCATAGTCTTAAAAAGTTGTAAAAACTTCACCAGAAAATACTGACATCTGATAAGTACCTTAAACAAGGTGCAAAATCGACACACACAATTCTGCAACTTCTCTCTTTGCCAATAATGCACTTGCTGAGAAATAAGTAAGGGGAAAATATCTCATAGATTGAAAAAAAACAGCAAAACGCACATGGAGATGCCTATCCAAGGAGGTGAAAACTTCTATAGTGCAAAACCTTAAAACAATAAAGAAAGAAAACTGAAGAGACACCAGATGATGGAAAGATTTTGCATGTTCATAGATTGGAAGAAAAATATTGTGGTCAAGGCGATATGGCTGGAGAGGATCTACTGATTCAATTAAATCCCTCTAAAATTCAAGTGACTTTCCTCACAGAACTAAAAGATGCCATCCTAAAATTCATTTGGAAGAATAGAAGGTGCCAAATGCCAAATAATGCTAAGCAGAAAGTAATGCTGAAGGCATCACAAAACCTGACCTCAAATTATACCACAAGGACAGAGCAACACAAAGACCCAGATGCTGGCGCAGACGCAGACCTGTGGAGAGGTGGGGTAGAGTAGAGGACCCAGGAAAGCAGCCACACAGCAACAGTGTCAGAACATGCAATGGAAAAATGACAGGGAATGCAACACAGGGCTTGGGAACCTGGGTACCCACATGTTAGGAGAATGAAAATACGTTCCTATTACCCTGCTCAGAAAATCAATTCAAAACTGATCAAAGACTTTGAATGTAAGGCCTGAAACTCCAAAGCTGACACAAGAAAGTATAAGTGACTTTAGAATATTGACAGGCAAAGACTTTCTGAAAAGGACTTCAATAACCTAAGAACTAAACCCAAGGGGCTGGGGAGATGGCTCAACTGGTAAGGGTGTCAGTGCTTGCAAAAACCTGCCAACTCAGGCTCCATTTCCTAGTGACCCATGCAAAGTCAGGATGGCATTTGTTTGCTGTGGCAAGAGACTCTGGCACACACACACACACACACACACAATAAATAAATAAATAAATAATGAATAGAACTAACCCAAGAATTGAAAAATGAGATCACATAAGTTAAGCCCTTCTCCACAGTAACTAAATTGCATTGTGAAGAGATAGCCAACAGAGTGGGAGAAAATCCTTGCCAAATTTTCATTAAATAGGAAGCTGATGTCTAGGCTATGTGAAGAATTGAAATAAATAACAAATGCTTGTCATCAGTCATCCATTATCAAGTAAATAGCTCTTGAAATGTGATATACAAAAGGCCAACAGCTATCTGAAAAATGGGTCAGTAGTCTTAGCCATTATAAAAATGGAACTGAAAAATGCTTTGTTCACTGGGGAAGGTGGCTTGGGTTTAAAGTGCTTGCTGGAAAAAACATGAGGACGAAAGTTTAGATCCTCAGTACCCATGTAAAGCCAGGCACACACCAGAACACACCTGCTTTCTTCACCCTGAGGAGGAGCAGACAAGAGGATCCTGGAGGCTTGCTGGTCAGCTAGTCTAATTACATTAGTCCACAGGAGGTTCAGTGAAAAACTCTGCCTCAAAACATAAGATGGAGAATTGCTAAAGAAGACACCTGATATCAACTCTGGCCTGCCCATTCTCTTTCTCTCTCTCTCTCTCTCTCTCTCTCATAAATAAAATGAAATATTTTTAAAATACTAGAACTGGGCAAGCTCGAGCTAGCCTAGCTGCAGTGGCACACTCTGGGTTCAAGAGTGAGAGCACGTCTCAGTGAATAAAGTGGAGACTGATTGAAGAAGACAGCCAGCTACACTCTCTGGCCTCCATATGTGCACATACATGCACATTCACCAGAACACAGATGTGAATATGTCTACATACATGCATGCATGCTACGCACATACACATGCAAAATAACAGTGCCTATAATCCAGGCATATTTTGAGGTTGAAATGAGGAATTAAGCATGAAATTTTTAACGTGATTCACAGTGTAAATAATGGGAACAAATGAAAGATTCGTTGAATGTTAGATTCACTATTAACTTTTAAAACAACTGATTAGTTTACATCAGGTTTTTCTTCCCCTTCCATTTATTTTCTTTTAAAAATTATTTATTTTGTTTATTTATTTATTTATTTATTTATTGGAGACAGAGACAGAGGGAGAAAATGGGCATGCCACGGACTCTAGCTACTGCAAACGAACTCCAGCTACAATGTGCATCTGGCTAACATGGGTACTGGAGAATTGAACCTGGGTCCTTAGGCTTCACAGGCAAGTGGCTTAACCACTCAGCCATCTCTCCAGCTCTGAAATGTTTTTGAAACCAATCCCACAGTAAAATATTAAAGACATTTTTTCAGAAGAAATGGTTATATTCAATTAATATTTTTCTTTATATATTCAAATTGAATGTAAGAAATATAAATTGTGGTTTTTTATTTTAATTTTAGAGTTTGTGAGTTTTCCTTTTGTTTTAAAGGAAGCTTTAACTAAACTACCCCAGTTAGCTTCAAACACCCAGGTCTCAAGTGACCCTCTTGTCTCAGCTTCTACAGGAACTGGGATTACAGCCATATGCCACCTTGCACAACTCCAAATGGTGATTTTATATTTTAAAACAATGAAGTATATGTCTGTTGTGTCTGATTCCTACTAATGTGGGTCAGACTCTCCTATTCCACAATTCAGTTTGTTAAATGCAAAGTGGTCAGAGATGGACAAGTAAACTCTGTGAAACAGAAAACTTTCATTTGCTTATTAACAAATAGCCAAAAGGCATTTTGTTTGCACACACATCCTCTAGACCAGTTAGGCTTGGAGAAGCAACTGTAGGGAACTCAATGAAGTTATATCTGATTCTACCACAAGGCATTGCTGACACACTTTAACGTCTTTGTTTAAGAAAAAATTAAAGAAAAGAAACTTGGGCTGGAGACATGGCTTAGCAGTTAAGGTGCTTGCCTGCAAAGCCAAAGGACCCAGGTTCGATTCCCCAGGACCCACATAAGCCAGATGCACAAGGGGTGCACATGCATCTGGGGTTCATTTGCAGAGGCTGGAGGCCCTGCAGCTCCCATTCTCTCTCTCTCTCTTTCTCCCTCTCTCTCTGTTTCTCTCTCTCGCTACCTGCCTATTTCTATATCTCTCTCTGTGTATCTCAAATAAATAAATGAATAAAATTGTTTAAAAATATTTTTTAAAAATGTTTAAAAATGGGAGCTGGAGAAATGGCTTAGCAGTTAAGGCATTTGCCTGAAAAGCCAAGTTTGATTCCCCAGGACTCATGTAAGCCAAATACACAAGGGGCACATGAATCTGGAGTTTGTTTGCAGTGGCTAGGGACCCTGGCTTGCCCATTCTCTCTCTGTCTCTCTCTCTTCTCTCTCTATCTCTCTCTCTCTCTGCTTGCAAATAAATAAAATTTTTAAAAATAACTTTTTATCAAGTAGCCAAAATATAGAACATATTGTAGCAGGAAACCTAAATCAAGTGCTGCAGAAGCAATCTTAGGGATTGGCAGAGCTGCTCCGTGCAGCACAAGGCAGCCTTCTGTTTGTTGGCACTACATGGTCAGCTCTTGGGGTCTTTGGGAATGGATTTACTGCACTTGTGAACTCTACTGACTGTCAAAACCAGGAAGTTCTAAAAGCTTGACTTTATCCTCACTGGCTTGGCTACCTCCAGAATTTCTCTCTTATGGATAATAAATATAGATGGGCATGTAAGGATATTCCACCCACATATGTTTACCTCTGGCAAACCAACTGAATATATTAGTTACCTATGGGTGACCATAAATCACCTGGTACCTGGTTTGACACCAGCCTCACCATCTTCTATTTCCTGAAGACAGTGATGTTTTTTCCCTCTGTGCATTTCTCTAGATGAAGACAAGAATAGATGAAGGTTTTGTAATTTTGTTCGAATGCTTGTTTGTATTGTGGCCAAATTTTGTTACAAGCTGTGAACATGGTTAATGATGGTAAATGCAGAATGGAAACACATCCTGGCAGGTCCAGCTGAATAAATAAAAGGTTTTTTTTTTTTTTCTTAACCATGGTTTAGTGAATATGGGAGTCATTACCCACTTTATAATAGCAAGGATTGCATGTTTCCTGTTAGTCATTTCCTTCTGAAGACAACAGGCAGATGCAGTTAAACGTCACAGGATCCAGAGACCTCAGCACAGAAGACCACGTGAAGGCAATGAGAGCATCAATGCCTTCGTCACTCCCTTCATCTCGCATCCCGCAGGTACGGCCATCGAAGTCGTGTGCTTTACTATGCCAGAAAGGCAACTCCTCTTTACTGTGGGTTTAACAGCCCCATGCGTCCATCCCTGCGGCCACTCCTTTGCCCTAATCCTACGGAGCTGCAAGTTGAAGCAAACTTTTTTTTTAAGATTTATTTTTATTTATTTATTTATTAGAGACTCGGGCGGGGGGAGAGATAGAGAGAGAATGGGCATGCCAGGGCCTCTAGCCACTGTAAACGAACTCTGGAGGCATGCACCACCATGTGCATCTGGCTTATGTGGGAACTGGAGAATCGAACCTGGGTCCTTAGGCTACGTAGACATGTGCCTTAACCACTAAGCCATCTCTCCAGCCCTGAAGCAAACTTTTTTTGATGTTACTGTGACACTTAAAGTGCTGTGAGCCAGGGAGAAATCTCCACTCCACATAATAGACAGGCTTGCAAAGAAAGGAATGCGTATGGAAAATAATGTGGTAAGGAAAGATATTTTTCACCCATGCCATGTTCTTGCGTTAGTTTTTAACTCATTGAACAGCATTGAAATGTCCTGTGACTGTTTCCACCAAACCTCTGAATCTCGCTTTGATGGGAGTTTAATCTCACCTTCAGCCTCACTCAGCCTTGGAAGTCTGAAAATTAAAATCTTCCCAGATAAAAAGCATCATGCTGGAGACAATTCCAGTGGGAAGACTCTGTAAGAGCAAACAGCTGAAACAATGCTTTTCACTGGGACGCACCTGACTTCCTTGAAGCTTTGACACCCATTTGCCAGGCAGATCCACAGAAAAGGAAGCCAAGAAAGTTATGATCAGTCTTGACATTCACAACATGGAACTAAGGAACAGGAGTGAGTCCCCTCTCATGTGTGCAGGTTTACTTACGTTAAAGTTAATATTCTCTTCTGTGTTTAATTCCTTATTATGTTTGTTACTGGTACATCTTTAATGTAGTATCTATAACCAAAACATCGAAGGCAGTTCTGTGAAAATATCTAGAGAAATGGAGTCTACCTTGGGGGATGGAGGAACGTATCCTGAGCATTGATTATGTGAATCTTTATTTTTTAAATATTTTATTTTTGTGTATTTATTTGAGAGAGACAGATACAGAAATGGGCAGGTAGAGAGATTGACAGAGAGAGAGAATGGGCATGCCAGGGCCTCCAGCCACTGTTAACAAACTCCAGATGCGAGCGCCCCCTTGTGCATTTGGCTTATATGGGTCCTGGGAAATCGATCCTGGGTCCTTTGGCTTTGCAGGAAGTGCCTTAACCGCTAAGCCATCTCTTCAGCCCCGTGAATCATTTCTTTTTTCTAATCCAGTGGTTTGAGATGAAATCGTCATGAACAAAAAGCATTTCTGATAAAAGAACAAATCCAAACAAGTTAGCGTAGTCTGTGACCAAAGAACAAAGACTGAACTCAAGGACAAGCATGAGGACCTGAGCTTGGACTCCCAACATCCACTTACAAGGCAAGCGTCAGGCTGACAAGATGACTCAGCACTTATGGCACTTCCCTGAAAACCCTAATGACCCAGGTTCAACTCCCCAGTACCCACATAAAGCCAGTTGCACAAAATGGAACATGCATCTGGAATTCGTTTGTAGTGAGCGGCTAGAGGCCCTGACATGCCCATTCTCCTCCTCTCTCTCTCTCTCTCTCTTTCTCTCTCTCTCTCCCTCTCTCCTTGCAAATATATTTTTTTAAAAAAGCCAGGTGTTGTGGAGCAGAATACACTTGTCATCGCAGACCTGGGAAAGCAGAAGGTGGGAAGATGCCTTGGGCTTGCTGGCTAGCTAGCCTACGTGAGTCAGCAGGCTCTAGGTTTAGGGAGAGCTCTTGTCTCAAAAAATGTCAAACATATGATGGATAACAATTGAGGAAGACATTTAATATTGACCTCTGGCCTCCACATGCACATGTACACACACACGTGTGTGCATATGTACCATACATAAATACATATACATGCACAAACACACATACACACACACATCACATTCATATCATGCAAAAAAAGAAAAAAAAACACTGAACTCAGTGAAATCTGTGTAGATAAAATTTCCATCCTAAGGTTTACTTGGACTGGAACCCATGATAGACAAGTCTCTATCACTGAGTGATACTTTCATCTCAAATTTATAAATCAAAAATAATGACTACTGGGGCGATTCTGATCGTCAGCATAATGATCATCATCAGTTAACAGGTTCTTGCTTGCAATGCCTAAAACTCCAGGTTCAATTTCCCAGTAGCCATGTAAAGCCAGATGGAAAGTGGTGCATGCATTCGGCGTTTCTTTTCAGTGCTGATACTCCCTGATGCACCCATGCCTTCTCTCTGTCTGTCTGTCTGTCTCTCTCTCTCATACACACACACACTCTCTCTCTCTTCTCACTCTACCTGCTTGCAAATAATTTTATTAATTAATTATTTATTTAAGAGAGAGAGAGAAGCAGGGCATGGTGGTGCACTCCTTTAATCCCAGCACTCAGGAGGCAGAGGTAGGAGGATCGCCATGAGTTCAAGGCCACCATGAAACGACATAGTGAATTCCAGGTCAGCCTGGACCAGAGTGAGACCCTACCTTGGAAAAAAAAAAAAAAAAAACAAGAGCTAGAGAGAGAATGAGCACCCCAGCGGGGGGGGGGGGGGCTTCAGCCACTGCAAGCGAATTCCAAATACATGTGCCACCTTGTGCATCTGGCTTACATGGGTCCTGGGGAATCAAACCTGGGTCCTTAGGCTTTGCAGACAAGCACCTTAACCACTAAGGCATCTCTTCAGCCCACAAATATTTTTTACAATGATTATTAAAATCAATTGTTGTCCAACTTAACATATAAGGCAAGTGTCATTTTACACTCTTTTTTTAAGTTTTTTTTTACTTTTTAAATCTTTTTGTTATTTCATTTACTTGAGAGCAACAGACAGAGAGAGAAAGAGGCAGAGATAGAGAGAGAGAGAGAATGGGCACGCCAGGGCCTCCAGCCACTGCAAACGAACTCCAGATGCATGCACCCCTTTGTGCATCTGGCTAACATGGGTCCTGGGGAATCGAGCCTCGAACTGGGGTCCTTAGGCTTCACAGGCAAGTGCTTAAACACTAAGCCATCTCTCCAGCCCCTCATTTTGCACTCTTAATATTTACATTGATGCGAAACTATGGCCCCATAGCTAAATATTCCTAGATATAAATGGAAAAGATATTTTCCATTTTAACTTTCAAAATCAATAGTTTTATAGTTTTGAGTAATATATTTATTGCATACAAATTGTCAAGAGATAATAATGGAGGAGAATAACAAAAAAAATTTCACAAATACTAGTACCCACTTGCAACAAGATTCACCTAATTGTTGACTTTGTATGAGAAACTATGTTCTCTAAATCAATTACATTAGAATTCATTTATGCCTACATGGGGTAAAAATAGTAATAATCACTTTTAAAGGATGCATAATAGTTCATCTTGTATATATATATATATATATATATATACATATATATGTGTGTATCCATATATGCATATGTATATATCATATATATATTATCATGGTATTTATATTTAGTTTGACTTCAATTTTCTACCAATTTAAATAAATTTGAAAATAATATTGTGCATAGCTCTAGACACCAACATTTCACCAGAGGTGTCAAAAGCATTCTTTGGAAGAAAGACAGCCTTTTCTAAAAACGGTGCTGGGAAAACTGGATATTCAAATGCAAAAGGATGAAACTGGATCTATATCTCTTATATTGCATAAAAATAAATTCAAAATGTAACAAAAAATCTTAATGGAAGAACTAAAACCTTGAAACTGCTAGAAAATCATGAATAAAACATTGCAAAGTACAGCCATAGGAAAGGACTTCTGAAAAGGACTCCAATAACACAAAGATTATCTCACGAATTGACAATGGAGATTACATGAAATCAAAAATATCCCTCACAGAGAAGGAAGCTATCTGCACAGTGGAGAGACAGCCTATAGAGAGGAAGATCTTTACCAACTGCATAGCAGATGTGTGTGTGTGTGTGTGTGTGTTGGGTAACAATTTCCTCCAAATTGAACCACTATCCTAACAACTCAGGAAGTAAATGAAGCTTACAAAAATCAGAAAGTAAGTAACCTGCAAGTCCCATGAAGTTTCTGAAATGTGAAATCTGCAACAGACCCCCCTCACCCACAACATTATGTAGACAGTGACAGCCGCAAAAGGAAAGAGATTTTCCAACCAGCTGAGCTGCCTGCAAGTCATACACGGGTGCAGCCTCCGCGAGTCCTCACCACGCTGGGAGGGCCGTTCCGGGATGCAGCGGGCTCTGAGTCACGCACGCTCCTGCCAGTTACCCATCATCTGTAAGCTTGTCCAATAAGCTCGGGTTGGAACTTGGTGCAATCATTACTGTAGTCTGTGACTGGTGCCTTTTCCGGGGTGAATACACATCTGTTCACTTCTCCCCAAGGAAAGCTAACGCAATGCAGTTGGCATCTAACCAGGCGCGGTGACAAAAATCAAAGACGAGTTGCAGGCTGGACAGATGGCTTAGTGGTTAAAGCGCGTGCCTGCTAAGACTAAGGACCAAGGTTCGAGTCCCCAGAACCCACGTAAGCCATATGCACATGGTGGTGCATATGTCTAGAGTTCACTTGCCGTGGCTAGAGGCACTGGTGTGCCCATTCTCTCTCTCTCATAAATACATATTTAAAAGATGAGTGGGAGAGGAATGGGGCTGCATGTTCCCTTCAGTAGATGGGAGGACACACAACTGAGGCTGACCAGTGTGAAAGTGCCACATCTTGGGTGCATCCTGATATAGCTGCCTCCCCCCAGTGTAGTACACAGTTTTTGTGCCTCCTTGCTGGAGTGTTTGACTGCATGCTCCTCCCGGTGAAGCTATGTAAGGCACGCAGCCACACTGCCTGGGAGGGAGCCATCCTTGCGGGTGGCCATCCTCTTCCATGTGGTATAGACTGGTACACCTGTGTAATGAGGTGCACTCCATATTATATTCCACTCCATAAAGACGTGACACCATGAAAATGTTGAAAGGCTGGAGAATGCATTGTAGACCCAGAGAGCGGAACGAATTTGGAAGAGATTTCTGCAAGCTATTGCAGGGGTTGGTTGCATGGTCACTCTTAGTATAAGACAGACATCCAACTGAGACCTAGATAGCTGCTAAGCAGGAACTTGCTTGTATAAGAGAGGAGTTACAGGGCTGGAGAGATGGCTTAGCGGTTAAGGCACTTGCCTGCAAAGCCAAAAGGACCCAGGTTTGATTCTCTAGGACCCACGTAAGCCAGATGCACAAGGTAACCCATGCATCTGGAGTTCATTTGCAATGGCTGAACCCTGGTGCACCCATTCTCTCTCTCTCTACCTCTCTCTCTCTCTCTCTCTCTCGCTCTCTCTCTCACACACACACAAATAAAAATACATAAATAAAAAGAGGAGTTACAATCAAATACATTGTGTACATGCATGAAGTTATATATGTGTGTGTGTGTGTGTGTGTAAAGATGTACACAAAGGGAACACTACTGCTGGGCATTTAAATTAGTCGCTATGGAAACCAGTCCAGAAAAAAAAACCAAGGCAGACATGGTAACACAATCCTCTAATCCGGCACTGGGGAGGTGGAGACGAGGCTTCTTTGGAGGGCTGGCTTACGTGGCTGAATCAATGAACTCAGGGACTCAATGTCTCAAAAAAAATAAATAATGTGGAGAGCAATAGAAGAAAGACACCCAACATCAACCCCCTGCCTTCACCCACATGCACCCAAATATTGGTGTATACCCACCCACCCTGAAACATGCCTACACACACTGGCATACACACATATGCACCCACATGCAAATTAGCGTGCATATACACATGCAAATTCACATTTCAAAAAGAAAAACTATAACCAGATGTGGTGGAACTCGCCTTTAATCTCAGCACTTGGGAGGCAGACATAGGAGGATCGCCATGAGTTCGAGGCCACCCTAAGAATACATAGTAAATTCCAGGTCAGCCTAGGCTAGAGTGAGACCCTATCTCAAAAAAACAAAAGAAAGAAAGAAAGAAAGAAACAAAGAAAGAAAGAAGCAAAGAAAGAAACAAAGAAAGAAACAAAGAAAGAAAGAAAGAAAGAAAGAAAGAAAGAAAGAAAAACTATAAGTAGACCCAGGATACTACCTAGATATACCAACACTGGTTAATTATTTTTAAAACTCCAATATATCAAGGAGATACTTGCCTGCTAATGTTTATTGCATCACTAGTCACAATAGCTAAGTTATGCAACAAACTATGTGTCCAGAAAAAGAGGAATGGAGAGAGAGAAAGAGAGTATGTAATGGGCTTTTCCTCCATAATGAGAAATGCAGTGACATCATTTTCAAGAAAATGTAGGCAACTATAGATAATTATATTAAGTGAATTAAACCAGGCTCAAAATACATTTTCTCATCTGTGGTTCCTAGACTTGATCTAGGTACATAAAAACATATATGCATATATAACATAGAAATAAAGTGAAACTATCTCAGGAACGAAGGACATGAGAAAGAGAGGGATGAGAAAAGGAAGTTCAACAATAAGAAATAAAAGAAAAAAACATCAAGTGAAGATAAAAAATAGTATGCATCTCATAGTACCTTGTGAAGTTGGATGACAAAATGAGGAGGAGGTGTTCAGTTTAGCTCTGCTTTCTTGTCTCTTCCGTTAGACTGGAAACTCCAGGAATCACAGAAGTTTTAAAATCCTCCTACCAAAGAAGTTGATACATTGAGATATAAAGAATGAACAATATGCTGAATGAACAAGGAAACTGATGCTATCAAAGTGAAATGTACTAAGTGGAGAATGATTTCCATCACAAGCAATTAATGTAATGCAGTATTCACGAAGGCAGTAATAATCAGTGTGTAAGCCACGGCACCTGCTCTGTGACATACTCGTGAAACTGAACAGTCCTTCATATGATTACATCTTAATTAAAAACTAAATCAGGGCTGGAGGGATGGCTTAGCGGTTAAGGTGTTTGCCTGCAAAGCCAAAGGACCCAGGTTCGATTCCCCAGGACCCACGTTAGCCAGATGCACAATGGGGTGCACGCATCTGGAGTTCGTTTGCAGTGGCTGGAGACCTTGGTGCTCCCATTCTCACTTTCTCCCTCTCTGTCTCTGTCTCTAATAAATAAATAAAATCTTTAAAAAAAAAAACTAAATCAAATTTTCAGAGTAGGTGATGGCATTCATCCATTATTTCTACATGGTAGTTTCTTTATTATTTAAATTGATTGTAGAAGTAGTGTTAACAATGGTTGGGGACTTGGAATTTAGGATTTAGGATTTTTTTTTTTTTTTTGATTTTTGAGGTAAGGTCTCACTCTAGTTTAGGCTGACCTGCAATTCACTATGTAGTGTCAGGGTGGTCTTGGACTCACAGCAATCCTCTTACCTCTGCCTCCCAAGTGCTGGGATTAAAGGCGTGTGCCACCACGCCAGCTAGAAGACATTTGTATGTATGTGAAGTGAGCTTTCAGTATTTTGCCATTGCTGGTCTTGAACCCCAGGTCTCCAGTAATCCTCGTGTCTCAGCCTCCTCAGGAGGTAGGGCTATAGACTTTTGTTGCCATGCCTCACCAATTGTAATGCTTCCATATATTTCAAGATGAGAGGAGATGTTGGTTTCTGTTGTGTTGGAGTACCTCCATGTCCAACACTCTTTTTTCTGCAATTCAACTTCTTAAATGCAAAGTAGTCTCCGATGTGCAAATAAAGACCGTGAAACAGAAGCTTTCATTTGCTTATTAGCAAATGACACAGAGGCATTTATTCACTCTGCACACACACACTCTGTACCAGCTTAGCCTCAGAAAAGCCTCTTGGGGGAACTATAAAGATATTTCTGATGCTCCCACTTGGCATTTCCGAGGCACTTTTCAGTCTTTACTTAAAGAAAGAAGACACAAAACATTCCTCCATCAAAAAGCCCAGTGTATGGATGTTCTGCAGGTCTCAATCTCAATTGCTTGCTGCAGAGTTAGGCTTCCGGGTCGGCAGATAAGCTAAGTGTAGCAGAAGGAACATTCATTGTTTTTTTCTTTTGCAACTACTGAGTCAGTGCTGGGAATTTTAGGAAATGAATTTATTGGACTTGTGAACTGCCTTGAGTAGGTCGAGCACAGGAAAATCTCGGAGATTGGCTTTGTTCTCACTGGTGTGGCTATTTCCAGACTTTGTGTCATATGGATAACAATTTTGCATGGATATGCACAGGTTTTCTTCCCACATGTGATTTCCTCTGGCAACCTAATTGAACATGTCAGTTACCGATGGATAATTATCAGTCACTTGAGTATCTGGTTTGCCACCAACCACAACATCTTCTGTTTTCTGAAGATAGCAAATTTTTCCACTATATGTTCCTCTGGTTGAAGAGTAGAATCAGCAGAGTTTTCATCTTTCTGATAGGATGCCTGCTCTCTTTACTCCTTTCTTTCCTACACGTGATGAAGAGGATGCATGATAGTAAAGCGCAGCATGAAAACATACCCTGGCAAGTCTACCTGCGTCAAAGTGAGTTCCTTTTTGACCAGAGACTCGCCAATGTGGGTGTCCTTCTGCCCTTCATGGTCATACGTGGTAGTTATATGTTTCATGTTGATCATTGCCCTTTGGAGACACAACAGACAGATGAAGTTACATGGCCTGGAGTTCAGGGACCTCAACACAGAAGGCCACGTGAAAGCAATGAGATGGCTAATGTCCTTCATCATCCTCTTCATCTTGCATTTGGCCATGGAAGTCGTGTGCTGCACTGTGCCAGAAAGCCAACTCCTCTTCATTGTGGGTTTAGCAGCCACATGCGTCCACCCCTGCGGCCACTCCTTTGTCCTAATCCCAGGAAACGGGAAGTTGAAGCAAACTTTTTGATGTTGCCGCGCCACTTAAAGTGCTGTGAGCCAGGGAGAAATCTCAGCTCCACATAGACAGGCTTTCAAAGAATGGAGTGTGCGTGAAAAATAATGTGGTGAGAGCCGGGCGTGGTGGCGCACGCCTTTAATCCCAGCACTCGGGAGGCAGAGGTAGGAGGACCGCCATGAGTTCGAGGCCACCCTGAGACTCCATAGTGAATTCCAGGTCAGCCTGGGCTAGAGTGAGACCCTACCTCGAAAAACCAAAAATAAAAAATAAAAAAAATAATAATAATGTGGTGAGAAAATCCTTAAAGACTTTTTTCACACATAACATATTCTTGCATTGGGTTTTTTTTTAAATAATTTTTGTTATTAACAACTTCTATACTTATAGACAACAAACCATGGTATTTCCCTCCCCTCCCTGCCTTTCCCCTTCACAACTCTGCTCTCCATCATATCCCCTCCCTCTCTCCATCAGTCTCTCTTTTATTTTGAAGTCATGGTCTTTTTCTCCTGTTATGATTGTTTTTTGAAGGTATTGCTAGGCACTGTGAGGTCATGGACATTGAGGCCAATTTCTGTCTGGGCAGTTGCATTTTAAGGAGTAGCACCCTTCCTTTGGCTCTTACATTCTTTCCGCCACCTCTTCAGCAGTGGACCCTGAGCGCTGGAGGGTGTGAGATGTTTCAGTGCTGGACACTCCTCCATCCCTTCTTCTCAGCACTATGTCTTGCATTGGTTTTTAACTCATTGAATGGCATTGAAATCTCCTGCAATTGTTTTTGAACACACTTCTATAAATCTTATCTGGTGGGATTTTAATCCCACTTTCAGCCTCACTCTACCTTGGGACTCGAAAATTTTCCTATAAACTGCCCAGGTGAAAAACATCACCCTATGCAATAGTGGCATGTCTACCATGGTGGAAACCAACTGCCCTGTAATTGGACTGGAGGTCCTCTCCATGGGAGGGAATACATGCCTGATACTGAAAACTTAAAACAGGGGTAGTCATGAGCCCTAGGGGTGTGATGTCTGCTGTTGTCTGGCTAAATGTATATACTATGCTCATCAAACTGCCCAGTAAGCACTTCTCTTAATGTTCATACCCTTATATTAATGCTACTCTCACTTTTGGTAGAGAATCTTCTCTTTTCAGATGGCAGTGACCTTGGGATGACTCAGAAGGTATCATGGTGCTAGAAAGAAATGACCGCAGTGCTCAGTACTACAATATCTCTATCACACCTTCCAAGGCTTAGGGTCTAATGTGAAAGAGGTGGCGGAAAGAATGTAAGAACCAAAGGAAGGGTAGGACTCCTTACAACGTGCTCCCCCCAGACACAAAATGACCTGGATGTCCATGACCTCACAGTGCCTGACACTACCTGCATAAGACCCTCATAAGAGGAGGAAAAGATCATGACATCAAAATTAAAAGAGAGACTGATTGAGATGGGGAGGGGATATGATGGAGAATGGAGTTTCAAAGGGGAAAGTGGGGGGAGGGAGGGTATTACCATGGGATATGTTTTATAATCATGGAAGTTGTTAATAAAAATTTGGAAGAAAAAAATATCACCCTAGAGACAATTCCGTGGGAAGACCTGGTGAGAATACGCATCAGAAACCGTGCTCTTCATTGCAGTTCACTGGACTTCCCCGAAGCTTTGACACCTGTTCCCCAGCAAGACACAGAGGACGGGAAACGCAGACAGAATGTTGGGGTCAGTGTTGACATTAACAGCGTGAAACTAAAGAACAGGAAAGGTGACTTCTTTCTTGTGTGTAGCTTTACTTCTTTAAAATGTTACTATTACTTTCAAGGTATAAATTCTATTTTTTTAAAAATATTTTTTAGTCAGGCGTGGTGGCACATGCCTTTAATCCCAGCACTTGGGAGGCAGAGGTAGGAGGACCACAGTGAGTTCGAGGCCACCCTGAGACTACAGAGTGAGTTCCAGGTCAGCCTGGGCCAGAGTGAAACCCTACCTTGAAAAACCAAATATGTATATTAATATTTTATTTTTAGTTATGTATTTATTTCACAGAGGAAGAGGGAGAGAGAGTGAAAGAATGAGTGTGCCAGGGTCTCCAGCCACTGCGAATGAACTCCAGATGCATGCGCCCCCTTGTGCATCTAGCTAACATGGGTCCTGGGGAATCAAACCTGGGTCATTTGGTTTTGCAGGCAAAGGCTTTAACTGCTAAGCCATACCTCCAGCCCTAAATTCTATTGTTTTTGTTGTTATTGGCGAATGTTTGCTGTAGCAGCAATTGTCATAGCAGTTAATGTAACTGCAAATAGGGAAATAGAATCTATCTTGGTAGAAGGGAGCAGACCCCTGTTACATGAGTCTTTATGCTTCTCAAAGGCAATGTTTTGAGATGAAACAAAGTCCTGAACTTGCTGGGCATGTTGACACACACCTTTAATCCCAACACTTGGGAGGCAGAGGTAGTGGGATCATTGTGGGTTCGAAGCCACCCTGAGACTACATAGTGAATTCCCGGTCAGCCTCAGCTGGAGTAAGAGCCTACCTAGAAAAACCAAAAAAAAAAATCATGAACCAATTAGTGCTTGAGTAAAGATTCTGCTAGAAAAACAGATCCACAGGAGTTTACATGGTTATGACCATGGCAAAAAGACTGAACCCTGGAATCTCTGTGAAGTATGGAATTTCTACCTTCAGAGGTACTGGAGACAGAACACAAGAGAGCTGACATAGAAGACAAGAGTTCTCGGCTGAAGAGATGGCTTAGTGGTTGAGGCGTTTGCCTGCAAAGCCACAGGACTTTGGTTTGATTCCCCAGGACCCCCATAAGCCAGATGCACAAGGGGGCGCACGCGTCTGGAGTTGGTTTGCAGTGGCTGGAGGCCCTGGGGCAGCCATTCTTCTTCTCTCTATCTCTCTGACTCTCTCTCTCAAATAAATAAATAAGTAAAAATAATTTTTTTTAAAAAAGACAAGAGCTCCACCACCGAGTGTTACCTCCATCCCCAGTGTTGATTTTTAAAGTGAACTTTTTATATCCCATTTAATATATGTCTTTTATTTTGGCCATTAAAATTTCATACTCATGTAAATCATGGCCTAATAACTAAATGTTTCTATATATAAAGGAATGATTCATTTTCTATTTTAGTTCAAAATTAACACTCTTATATTTTAAATATTTGGGGTGCAGATAGTTAAAATATAATACAGGGAGCATCAAAAGTATTTGTACCAGGGCTGGAGGGATTGCTTAGTGGTTAAGCACTTGCCTGTGAAGCCTAAGGACCCCGGTTCGAGGCTCGATTCCCCAGGACCCATGTAAGCCAGATGCACAAGGGGGCTCACACATCTGAAGTTCATTTGCAGTGGCTGCAGGGCCTGACATGCCCATTCTCTCCCTCTTCTCTCTCTCCTTTCTCTCTCTCTCTCTCTCTGTCTCTCTCTCTGTCCCTTTCTCTCTCTGTCTGTCGCTCTCAAATAAATAAATAAAAAAAAACAAAAAAAAAGGTTAAAAATGTTTGTACCAATACCCACTTTAAACAATATTTACCAGATGGGTTCAAATAAAGTTTTTCTGTATGAGCAACTATTTTCTCTATATCAATTATGTCAATATTTAGTTATTCCCTCACGTGTTCAAAAGGCGTGATCATTACTATAGAGAAGAGCACATCCAGTTTTCTTGAAGATATATAACAAGATATTTTATCATGATCTTTGTGTTTATTTTGGCTTCAGTTTTCTATTATTTCACAAAAGCTTTTTAAAAAGCCATTGTGTACAGAGAAAGTCACATAAACATCACCAGAAGAGTCAAAAGCATATGTTGGGGAAAAGAAGTCTTTTCAACCAGTGGTGCCAGCATAACTGGATATAGACATGTAACAGAATGGAAGTTGACCCATGTCCCATCCTGAACAAAAATCAATTCAAACTGTGCCAAAGATCTCAATGTAATACCTAAAACATTGAAGAATTGACCACAGGGTTTATATGAAATTTAAAATATTTTTCACAGAAAAGGAAACAGTTGTCAGATTGATGAGCTAGCCTACATAATGGACAAAATTTTGTCAAGTACACATGAGGTGGGGGAATTGATATTTAAACTACATAAAGAACTACAAAAATGAAGCTGGGCATGGTGAGTGCACACCTTTAATCCCAGCGCTCATGAGGCAGAGGTAGGAGGATTACCACTTCACAAGAGGAAATTCATACTTAGTACTGTAAACCTGGTCAAAATCCCAAAGCTAAGGAGATCATAGTCCCAAAGAGGGTATCTACTACTAAATACTAAATGGACAATTATTAAACGTCCTGATAAATATTTATTCTCATACCCATAGATTAGTGCTGTTCTCAGTGTGGATCACAGGAGTTTCTCTTTGCAGTGGAAGAAAAAGATGAGAATAGGTGACTTTTTGTGCTCAGTCACAAATGGACATCTAACCTACCCCCTCCAAGGCTCAGGGGACTTTGAGGAGGAGAGGATGTAAGATCTGGAGGACAGGGAGGTGCCCTGCAGGATGCCATCTTCTGGGAACGACACGGTCTTGCAGCTGCAGTTTACTGAACAAGATGGAGTCCATCCACGCTCCATCATGAATGCGGAAGGACTTGAGAACACGTTCCTCCCAAAATAGCTCCTGACAGTTACTGATTTCTGGGGAGGGGGAACTCATGTTCTCCACTGCAGTAGCCACTCCTAAGTTGTCCGTACTTGAGTAAATATTCCCACACCCACGCTCATGCAAGCAACAGCAATTTAATTCAATGGGTCTCGAAAAAAGACATGAAAGTAGGAAAGGAATTGGTTGAAAGAACAAAGGGTTAGTGGTGTTAAGAGGGATGAGAGATGGTAATGGAGGTGAAAATGATCAAAATCTATTATACATATACATGTATGAAACTCCAGGATGTTGGATTTGCCAGGACCATGGCACATACTACGAGTAAAGCCATGTGTTCAGAATACAGATCCCATGGGAAACATCTATGTGTGCTATAGGCAGCAAACCTGGAGAGAAGCAGCTATCCGAGCCCTTTAGAGCCCAGATAATTCAATCACAGGCCCTAGATGGCAAATGCGGAGCTAGAGTTTGATGTTTGACATACTAAATTTTGATCTTGTTTTAGTCTCATCTTTCCTTCCTGCACCTCAATTCCTCCCACTTTGGAATGGGACTGTTTACCCATGCCATTGTATATTATTATGTACAACATGTATGTATATTAGCTTTTTCTATTAATTTCATATTAGATCTCAGGTAAGCAAAATGAGTCTCAGAAGAGACTTTGAACTTTTGAACAGTGTTGGGACTCTCAAAGACCATGAGGACATCTGAAGTTGGACTGAATGTGTTTTTCATTATGAGAAGTCCATGAGCCTAGGAAGACAAGAGGTAGAAAATTGTGGCTGAGAAGGACCATATTTGAAGGTCACATCGACAAGGAGTGGACATAGAGAGGTTACTTCCTATTGTCAGCTGGATTGTACCTAGAATCCTGCAGGAGACAAATGTCTGCATATGCCTGAGAGAAAGTGTCTAGACTATGTGAACTGAAATAGGAAGATACATTCTGTGGGTAGCACAAAACTAGGGGCTTGGGTCCCAGTCCAAATAATAAGGAGAAAACAAATTAAGCAAATAAGCTATTTAAAACTCCAGCTTTGGCTTCAAGGAGATTAGGCATGCTAACTCTGGCTCAACCTTTAATTTCTCTTTCAAAATCTGTACATCGCCACCATTTTTAGCATCTGAGGATGTGTGTGTGTGTGTGTGTGTGCATGTGTGTGTGTGCGTGTGTGTGTGTGTGTAAATTTCCTGGCAACTAGAGCATCAAGTCATGTTTCTTAAGACTTTCTTATCAGTTTATATATTTTGGAATGCAAAGAATTTCTGTCAATACCTTATTTGTCACTTTCTCAAAAATAAACGTTGGTTGTACTTTCCATTACTAATTTTCATTTTCTTTGCTGGCAAATGTGTTCAAATATGCATGTCTTCTGTCTAGATATCAATTTCCCCTTTCCTGTTGTCTTCATTTGGAAATTAGGCATGGCGTAAGGAGATGTTGTTGACTGTCACGTTGACCAGGTGTGGTCCTGTGATGGTCAATCTTGACTGTCAACTTGACATGGAATCTGTAACCAACTAGGAGATATGCCTTGTAATGGGTCTAGGATAGCAAGTATTTCTAGAAAAAGTAACTGAGGAGACCTCCCCTAATAGTAGGTGGCTTCGTAAAGATGGCCCAGCTAGAAAGAGGGGAAACGCGGCCATCCTGGCTGGCAGGTTTTCTTCTTGCCTGGCAATGCAGCACTTCCTGTTTGCTTTTGTCTCTGCTGCCACTAATCCTGCTACCACCCTCCCCTGACATCAGGCTCCAAGTCCTTTGGTCTGCCAATACGGACTGAAGACAAGTGACTCTACATATCTTCTAGGCCTTCAGTGCCAGACTTAATATTGCTGAGACACCCAGCTTCATGGACTTGGAACCTACCGGGCTCTCAGCTGCGTGACAGCCATTGTAGTGGTTAGGTTCAAATGCCCCCCCCCATCGACTCTTGGGTCCCCAGCTGCTTGCAGTCTGCAAGATGGAGATTTGCTAGAGGACGTGTGTAGCTGGAGGCTGGCTTTGGGGTGTTAGAGCAAACCGTCCCTTGCCAGAGTTCAGCTCACTCTCCTGCTGCTGTTTTCCACCTGCTGTGGCAGGAGGTGATGTCCAGCCCATCCTCTGGACACATCATTTCCTGCCATCATGAGGCTTCCCCTCGAGACTGACTGTGAGCCGAAAGTGAACCTTTCCCCCCTCCCCTCAGAGACTTTGTCCCAGCAACCAAAAGATAACTACGGCAGCTATTGGTGGACTCCCCACATCCTAGTGTCTGAATCTCTCTTTTTTCTTTTTTTTTTTTTTTTTTTTTTTGGTATTTTGAGGTAGGGTTTCACTCTAGCCCAGGCTGACCTGGAATTCACTAAGTAGTCTCAGGGTGGCCTCGAACTGATGGCGATCCTCCTACCTCTGCCTCCCAAGTGCTGGGATTAAAGGTGTGTGCCACCACGCCTGGCTGAATCTCTCTTTCTAAAAGACATACATTCTACTGGTTTTTGTTTCTCTGGAAAATCTTGCCCAATATAAGCAGTATAGCTGGATCATGTGGTAATTCTGTAACCATGATCCACTCCTGAAAACCTGGTGAGAGAATATCGTGTTCTTCTCTCATCAGCTATCGGACTATCGACTTTTTTTTCACTTGCAATATTGGTAATGATTACCAATGGTTTACTATTGAATTTAAAAGAATATTGCTGAAGGGTTTGGAGTATGAAGAGAAGTGAAGTCAGTAACTTTTCAAAACACAGGTACTAGAAAACAGGACTAGCATGGTTTGCTGAGTAAGCACTGTCAAGATTTAACAATAATTCAAAAATAAAATTTCTAGAAGCTGTCACTGTGCTTATTTTTATTATTTCCAATGTATCTCATCATGTTCCATGACATGTTTAATATATCCCCCAAAAAACAAAATACGTTTTTCCAACACATGCTATTAATTATATCTTACCTAATCTCTGTCATAATATATATCCTTCAAATTATACAGTTAAGAGAATTCCAAACATACCTTCTTGGAGTGGGGAGATGGCTCAAGTTAAAGGTACCTGCTATCAAAGCTTGCCAACTCGAGTTCAATTCCCCAGGCACCACAGGAAAGCTGATTGGCATTCTTTTGCAATAGCAAGAGATACTGGTGCATGTGGGTGTACACACACACGTGAACACACACACACGCACACACACACACACGCACACACACAGCACACACCATAGTGAAACACATTCCTAGAACTCAGTTCAGATTAACAGTCTTACAATACACAATAAGTTTTTATTCCGCAAGCATCGCCTTCTAGCTCTTTTATTCCCACAGGTCAAAATTTTCGGTTTGCCGTTCTTTAGTGGAACATTATCAGTAATTTGGCTTTTCTTGTACTGAAGCTTACCAAAATCACCCTAAGTAGGCCTAGGTCCTACTCAGAACTCCCCTGCTCTTTTTTACCAGCAGCATTATAACATGTCTGCTTCCTCTTAGAATTATGTCCCCCCTTTTTTTTATAAACATGTAAATGAAAATGTCTCCTTACTAAAATTGAATTTTGTTTCCATGTACTTTTAAAAATGTATTTTAGATTTCTTTTATCAGGGTTACATACACTCCCTGCCTCCATTTTATTTCTTTTTTTTAATTTTTTAAATTTATTTTATTTATTTGAGAGAGGGAAGGAGAGAGAGAAAGAGGGTACACCAGGGCTTCTAGCCACTACAAACGAACTCTAGATGCATATGCCACCACCTTGTGCATCTGGCTTACGTGGGACCTGGAGAATTGAACCTAGGTCCTTTGGTTTTGCAGGCAAGTGCCTTAAACCCTAAGCCATCTCTCCAGCCCCCATTTTATTTCTTATGCAAAGAAAATATATGAACAATTTACACTGACAGCATAGATCAGTAGTTTTACTCTTACCCTAGTAATTATAGCAAACCAATGTGAAAAAAAAAAGAAAAATATGGATGGAACCAGGGAACACTCAATGTACTGACTCTAAAATAAATGTAAAAGTGACCAAAGGCAGCTGCAGTTGGACAAAATATAGAAAGTAGGAAAGAAAGAAGAAAGGAAGGGAGAGAGTGAGAAAGGAGGGGTGGGAGGGAGGGAGAGAAGGGAGATGAAGAAAGGGAGGGAGGGGTAGAAGGATGGGAGAAAGGAGAGAGGGATAGAGGAAGATCAAAACTAGCAGCAGTTCATGATTGACAAATCTGCAACTTTAGATGCAGCAAGCAAAATATGCACCCTGCCCAGTGAGGTGGCTTGCGCTTGTAATCTCAGCACTCGGGAGGAGACTGAATGAAGTAGGAAGGTTGTCACAAGTTCAAGGCCAGTCTGGGCTGCATAAATTTGAGATGAGCCTGTCGAAGTTACATAGCAAGACTTTGTCTCTCCCTCTCTCTCTCTCTCTCTCTCTCTCTCTCTCTCTCTCACTCACACACACACACACACATATTGGGTGTAAGGAGCACAAGCTGACATGCAAAAGCTATGTCCCTCTTTTGCAGCACCAGCTGCAAGAACTAAGATATGTAGAGCTGGTGAGCAGGACTCTGCTAAAGCTGCTTTGGTTAGGAGTAATGGAGAAGGTGAGATACGCAAAACATGATTTAAAGCAACTCTATTCATAGGGCCCAACCTGTGCCTGGAAAAAATAAAACATGGAAAAAGAATCCTTTGGTTCAGGGAAACTATACAGAAGACATGCAAATAGTTATCCAATAACAAGCCATTCATTCAATTATTATAGTGCTATACCATATAAAAAATAAATATGACAAGGAAAAGTTAGTATAAGCTATAACCTTAACAGACACTAAAAATGCAAGGGATATGAAGAAATATCAGAAAGTCATAATTTCTGATCTCATCCTAAGTCAATAAAGTCCAAAGAAGAAATAAGAACAACACTATCATAGAAATAAAAAGCTGCAGTGCACAGAATCCACAAATTGCACTGGAAAACACAGCAAGTGATACTGAAACTGGAAAATAGTCAAGTGAATTAAATGAAATAGAGTTGACAAACAAGCCCTAAGAATACTGGATACCCCACATAGGGAAGAAAGGTACATAATAAGGAGGTATATTGGGGGTTCCAATAGCAAAAAAATAGAGCAGCTGAAAATGGCACTCATTGAAAGTATAGCTCAATGATTTCTGAAAGAATAAAATATTTGAACAGAACAAACTTTAAGATAACACATAACCCAGTATACTGAAGCACACATGAATAAAATAAAATTTTGGTCAGGCTTGACTTATCTACAATGCTTCAAAAGCTAACTTAAGCTCAGATGTTTACAGATGCATATGCTATATTATGTGCTGCTCATTATTATTCAAATACAAAATTATTTAGTATTTTAAGTTTTCAAGAAAATGAAGGGCCGCTCAAAAATTTTTGGCCAGTCAAACTGATCTTCATGTGCATAAGTTTTACCCAGAAGTTGTAAGGAATGCAAGAGTTCATAGACTTTCTTAAGAAAACTATTTGGAGGTATAAGAGTTGACAAGTTGAAGTGTATAGTGGAAACACTGGCCTTGTCTTGAATACATCTGATTCTGTAGCTCTGCTACAAATGTGCTGCCCAGGATGGTAGGTCCAAACGTGTGTTCGAAGGGACAATTGGTAAAATTGTTAAGAGTAAAAAGGAAACAGGGATTTAAAGTAAGTATTCTCGTTGTACAATCAATACACAACAACCATAAGTCAAAGGACATCATCAAAAATTGCAAATCACGTAATAGAGACATGTATGTGTGTGTACACATGTACATGTGATATAATCCATATATGTATTTGACTAAAGTATAAGAACGAATATGTGCATGAAAACCAGGTAGTAGAAGAAAATAAGACAAGGAGAAAAATGAATGTGATAGTTTTGCCATTCTTAATAGAAGAGAATAGATCAACTCCAAAGCAATATAAAAGGTTAAATGAGATGCAAATAATGGTACATATTGAAAACATATCATTTATTTAGATATATTAGGACATATATCTATAAGGTATGGCACAAAGTAAACTCCAAAACTTTCAAAACAACAAATAGTGCCAGGAGTGGTGGAACATATATATAAGCCCAGCATTTAAGAAGCTAGGCATGAGATTAGGAGTTCATGCCTAGTATGACCATAACCAGCAAAACTCTATCTCATAAAAATGCTAAAATATAGGCACCCACCCTTCTGAAAGATTAAAAGTGATGTTAGTCAGAAACTAATCTGATCAAGAGAAACAAGTATCATTGGGAACTAAGTCAAGTACACAGGCTTAACTCCTTGCAAATAAAATTTAAAACTTTTATGGTATAGATTGGAAAATATGTGTTAACTGCTATACAACTCAAAGGATAAATGGAAAGCATAGACATTTTTATTCTCATAAAGGCATAGGAAACATTGCTAAGGAGTTACAATCTAAAAAGAAAGTCTTTAAGCTGGAGCTGGGCTGGAAGCTTCCTCCCGGCAACTAGCTGTCATGGTGCTAGAAAGATGCTATGCAGCCTATTTATTTGTAGACAAAAGTCATCAGGGATCTTAACCAGCAGGGAATCCTTAAAGATTTATAGCTGGACACTCAGGTCAAATACACTACCTGGTGCCGTGATGGCATGTTTGTTGTGGAGAAAACTGACTGCTCTCTGATTGAATTTGAGGCCCATTCCATAGGAGGGAATTCATACCTCGTGTTGAAAACCAAATCAGAAGCCTAATGGCTGGGGAGGTCATCAGCCTTAGAGGATCAGCTACTATTGCTGCCTGGCTAAATGGAGGTGGTATGCCTGCCACACTGCTCTCTAAATACTTACGTTTATCCCCATATGTTAGCATTACTCTCACTTTGAGTTAGAAAAGCTTATTTTTTCAGATAGTGACTACTGGGGAGACTCAAAATTCATCAGTGTTGAGAAGCCGTGTATTGGAGAGTTTAGCACCGAGTGAGACATTTTTATCTCACCCTCCAAGGCTCAGGGACCACTGAGGAAGAGGAGGCAGAAAGAATGTAAGAGCTAAATGAAGGAGAGGAGTGCTTTGCAATAGTGTCTTCTAGACACAAAGGGGCTGTGGCATTCGTGAACCCCCCCCCCAGTGGATGATTCTACCTAAGTAACACCTGAATAATAAGAGGGGAAATGACGACATCAAAATAAAAATGAGCCTAGTTGGAAAGAAGAAAGGATTTGGTGGAGGAGGTTTAAAGGAGAAGGGAGAGGGAGGAGATTGTGATCATGGTTTATTGTCTATATGTATGGAAGTTGAAATTATTTTAAAAGACAAAAATATAAAAATAAAGTTCTGGGCTCAGAAGGAAAATAAATTCCAACAAAATTTTAAAGAACCGGCGATTCCAACATTATTTAACCCATTTAAAAAATATAAAAACAACTCTATAAACTCCCAGGCCAGGCAGATATCCCAGCACCTGTGAGGCTGGGGGAGGAGGATTGCTAGTTTCAGGCCAGCTTGACTGTGGTGGTTTCAGTCTAAAATGTCCCATACAGCCAAAAGAGTTTGTGATTAAAACTCCTACTTACTCTCCATTTTGAAAGAGCCTTTGGGAGGTGGAACCTTGCTGGAGGAGAGAGATGTGTCACTGGGGCAGACCTTAGGGTTTATTAGCACAGCCCTAATGGGTGTTCAATACCTCCAACGCTCTTGCTTCCTCCCAGCTGGTGTGAGAAGGTGAGAAGATGTGCTTTGTCATGCCCCCCCCCCCCACAAAGGTGAAACTTTACCTTGAAGCTGAAATAAACCATTTCCTTTCATCAAGTACTTCTAGCTGGGTGTTTTGTCACATCATCATGAAGGTAACTGCAACAGGAAATTGGTGCCGAGAGGTGGGGTCATGGCTGCAGTACGCCTGACCGTGGGGATTTGGGTAGTTTGCAGCAGTAATGTGGTCGGATTTGAAAGCGTCAACTGGAGAAGCCTTGCAATACAGTGCGCAGAGCTTGCTGGGGCATTCGGGTGAGGGTTCGAATGTCCTGAATGCAGAGAGTAATGCGGACTGTGAAGGCCTGGCTTATGAAATTCCAGAGGGGAAGCAGGGCTTTTCCAGGAACTGAGCTAAAATCTGTATTTTGCCCATGTCCTGAGGAACTTAAAGAAAACGGAATTTAAAAGTATGAGGCTGGCCTGTGGTTCAGACCAGAAAGCGGGAAGAACCGAGGACAACCAAAACCTGTCAACAAGACAAGAAAAGATAAATGACGCCCTGGCAGGCAGTGAACTCTCACTTTTCACACATCAGCCAGGGCCCGGGTGAAACCAGAGAGGAATTGACACGACGGCCAAGAGTGCTGCTTCCATGGCAAACCTGACAACCTCCACCAGGGTCATGGAGACAGGCACTGAGGATACTGAAAATGCACCACAGCAGAAAGCCAGAAGCTGCTGAGAGCTCAGCACTAAAGTAAACTTAAAACGCGCCCGCCATGGCTCAGAGAACTTTGCAGAAGTGGGAGCAGAAAGACTGTAAGAGCCACTGGGTGGGAGGGAATATCCCAGAGGCATTGCCCCCGCCCCCAACGACACACACACACAATGGCTGACTACTGCTCTCAAAACTCTCAACCCACAGCCCCATGGGGAATACCAGCAGTCCCACTGAGGATGGATCTCAGTGCAATGGGTGCAAGGAGGAGGGAAATGATGGCACCAACACATGATGGGTCCATATAAAGTTTCTACTTAACAAAAATAAAAGTAATAGACTGGTGTATTTAGCAGAGGAACCATACAGAGAAAGGGGTGTGAACATTTTGAGCAGGTTTGTATCCCAGTCACAGACGCTGCGGTCAGTTCAGCGGCAGGTGTTTAAAAGATTGCCACCACTGAGGAGTGCATCAGCTTCATTGCCCTGGCACGATAGGAATGCTGAATGTTTTTCCAAAAGGAGAAGGCCCAAAAGAAAAATACTGAAGGAGTTTCCTGCTCCTCAAAGTTTAGCTTTACTTTCCCTGAATTTATTAGTTTGGTGGACTGCCTGCTACTGGTTTTGGAGGCATGAAAAATGCAGAAAATAAGGCCAAGGGGTGCAACTGTGGGCAGAGTGAAAGCAGGGCTGTAGTGCCTGCATGAATGCCCTGTGAGGCACGGCGTGGAGCTGTGAAGATGAAACAGGGGCTGCAGTGGAGACTCCAGGAGTTTGGAGATGTCCCCACTGTTTATTGGCCTCCAAGAGAAGCTTCTTGCTCTGGCTCAGGTGGATCTGCCCCGAAAGCGCTCATCACAGATGGAGGGATAGATTGGAGCCCAGAGGAAGTGGTCATAGATACTGGTCATGGAGCTGAGGGATTTGACGTTTGCCCTGCTTGTTTTCTGTTTTCCTTGGTCCAGTCTTTTCTTGCTACTCCTTCTTTTGCATTGGGTATGTTAACTCTGTGTCATTAAGTGTTGGAGGTATGTAATTTGTGATTTAATTTTACAGGGCTCATAGTTAAGAAAATGTCTCAGATAAGACTTTGGATTCCTGAACAGTGTTGGGACCGGTAAAGACTATGCGGACTTCTAAAGTTGAAATGAATACATTTTGTGTCATCTGGTGGCCATGAGCTTGTGGGTGCCAGGATTGGAAAGCGGTGGTTTGAATGTAAAATGCCCTCCATGGCTTTAAGTGTTTGTGATTAAGCTTCATACTGATTGACCAGCTAATGGAGCCTTGGGGAGGCAGAGACTTCCTGAAGGAAGTGCATCCCTGGGAGCAGACCTTGAGGTTTATTCTTTCAACCCTACTGGGTGTTCATTAGTTCACTCTCTCTTTCTGCTCCCTCCCAGCTGATGTGAAAAGGCGTGATTCCCAGCCTCTGCTCTGCCATTCTGTCCCGACCATGATGAGACTTCCTCTCAAAGTAGGGAGCCTAAATAAACATGCCCCTCCCATCAGCTGCTTCTTGCTGGATGTTTTGCTCCAACAATGAGAAGGTACCTGCAACAATGACCTATGTAGAAAGACCCTGTCTCAAATAGAAGAATGAAATTATATTTTGCTAAGACACGCTTTGCCTTGATACCAGAACCTGACCAGACTGAATGCAAAGGGGCACTGTACACTAATCTAACTTCTTGGCTTTGGGATAAGAACATCGATATAGTGTCATAAGTCTAGACATGAAGCATAAGTGAAATCTTAGCACTTGACAGGCAGAACAGAGGCAGGGGAATCATGAGTTTGAGAGCTGCCTGGGCAAGACCCTATCTCAAAGAAAATCCTCATACATCAAATATTACAAGCAGAAACACCAAGTTTTCCTAAAATAATAGTATTAAAAAGACCAAGTACGTTTTACATTATGTATGCAAGAATAGGTTGATGCTCTAAACACTTATTCAAGTAACTGACTATATCAATAAATCAATAGGGGGAATGTGCACGATTATTGGAATGCTTTATCATGTTATATTGTTATGTTATTATTGAAAGCAACACTCAATAAGTGAATTGGACTGATGACCTATAAATACTCAACTCCCCTGTTAATAGTGGATGTGTCATTAGTTCCACTGTCCCTACGTGTGTCAGAGCTTTGATGACAATTGAAAGGCAAGCGGTGGTGATTCTCCCAAAGTACTGTTTGTGTACTATCCTTGAAGCATGGAAAATGTAGAATCTTCCACTTGTACCTTAGGCCTTATTACCTCTTACTTCCTTTCTTAGAAGAGGCAACATTTTGTTCTAGGTTTTAGATACATCTAGTTCAATTGTACATTTGGGACACTTAAAATTAACCAAGTGCACTGGGGAACAGTAGGATCCATTGTGATGACATATCTGAACAACATAGGGGTCTATTTTTATTGGCTCCACACCGCAGAATTTGGAGTCCTCAAGATTGTGTCAACGCAGAGATAATGTCCACTAATCCTCCAAAGCCCTGAGCACACTTCAGTTATTCCAGTAAAGGAAGCAGCAGTGCCTTGGAATACAATAGATGGTGGCTCTTGTATAGGCAAAAGTTTCACAAATGTACACAATGGCCCAGGGCTAAAAAAAAAAAAATTAAATTTGTGTCTTTTTCTTGGCAATTCATATCAATTGTTTCTGGTCAACAATCCAATAGTAGAAAAAGATCGCAAAGATCAGGAACATTTTAGTAGGCTGCCCATGCTTTGGATTCTTTCTCCCTCCAAATTGGCTCCTTTCCCTCTTGGAATTATGGATCTATTAACAAGACTGAGGACCGCTTGAGTGGTGAAGGAAGGTTTATTCCCTGATGGGGGACAAGAGAAGCAGAGTACAAACTCACACACCAACTTTTCAAGCAGAATAAGAGATAGGGGTCCCTTTGAAGAAAGAGGAAGGTTTTAGATAATGGGTAGGAGGGTTGTTCGTGAATGTTTTCTGGGAAGGTTTTGTGCCCGGCTCAGAGATGGGAACTATGGCCCCGTGATTATTTTGTGTGCCAGCTTCAGGGTGGGTCAGAAGCAGACCAAGATGGTGCCAGTGGGTGAGAACGTTATTTTGACAATGGGACAGCGCAGCTTGAATGTAAGACACACCCCCTCCCATAGGCTTCTATGCTTGTACACTTGGTCCCCAGCTGGGGCTGTTGGGGAAACTTGTGGAACCTTTAAGAAGTAGAGTCTCACTGAAGACAGTGGGTCACCCAGGGTGGGCCCTAAGGCTTTGTAGCCTGGCCACACTTCCTATTCACCTTCTGGTTCCCGATTGCTGACACAGTGTGACCATTTCCATCCCCGACTCCTGTTGTCATGCCTCCCCCACCATATGGAAGGTACCTCGGGAAGTGTCAGCTAGAACAAGGCCCTTCCTTGCTTAAACTGCTTCCAGACTGATAATTGGTCTTGGCAACAACAAGGATCCAATGCAGGTAGCAGTGAAGTGAAACAGACGTCCAGAAAGAGCACACCAACTTTCGCGAACCTCAGAAGGCGACGGGCTCTGGGTGGACGTTTATCTCCCGCAAGGCCAGGGAGGGAGGCTCTTCCAGAGAGGGGAGGGGCTGGAATTTGGCGGTGAGGGCTGCGTCAAGATCACCTGATTTCGGGGAAGCTGAGTCAATTCCATCCTCAATGGACAAGACAACAAAAGCGCTTCCTCTGAAGTCTAGTGGAAGAAAGGGTCTCACCACGGCTTTCTCCATGCGCGCGTACTGATGCACGCAGAAGAAAACAGATGGGGAAAGTTTCACAGCATTGGTCTGGGGGAAAAAGTTCTTAGATATTGCCCTAAAAGCACAGGCTGCAAACAGAACAGCAGCGAAACAGGCTGATGGGATCACATCGAACTGCAGTATCCACCAGAGTGAAGAGACAACTTACATAATGGAAGAAAATATTTGTACAGTAGGCATCTTATAATGCCTATGCAATCAACTTAATAGGTAGAAAGGAAATGACACAGCTAAAACAAGATCTGAGTAGATTTTTTTTTCAAAATAAAACATACAAATAACTATTAAATGTATTTAAAAATAAAATATAGGACCTCCACATGGTTTAGAAATGCTGCTTCTCTGTATATATCCAAAAGAATGGCATTCATATATGCAAAATATATCTGCACTCCCAAGTTTATAGCAGTGTCTAGCTATGAATGGACGATGTGGAAAAATGTGGCATGTAAACACAATAAAATGCTATTCATTAATAATAAAGATGCATGTCCAAAGGATATTAAGTGAAATAAGTGAGCCACAAAAAGACAGATTTCCTGACCTCACTTACATATGAAACTTTAAAAAACTGATTTCATTAGAAATAGGGAGTAGAAGAGTGGTCAGGAGAGATGAAGGAAGTTGGAGCTAAGGGAGTAGACTAAGGAGTTTTTAGTAAAAGGATGCAAAGTTATACTACAGAAATATGTTCAAGAGCTAATTTTATTATTAAGAAAAACCTATGACAGTGGATCTTAAGTGCTTTCAACATAAACACACACAAAATCAAGGCTGGAGAGATGGCGAAATGAGTAAAAGGCATATGTGCATAAGCGCACGGGGACATGAGTCCAGATCCCCAGCCCGCATGTAAAATTTCCATGTCAGAGGCCTGGCACGGGACGCATACCTATCGCTTCAGCACCGGGTAGTTGGAAACAAGCAATCACTGGGGTTCACTAGCTAGCTAGTCTAGCCAAATGAGTAACCCCCAGATTTAGTGAGAGAGTCTATCTTAAAAGGTGGAAAATGACTAAAGAAAACCCCTGATGTCAACCACTGGGCTCCACATGCACAGATGTGCATCTGTGCACACATATTTCCACCCCCACACATATGAACATGCACACCACACACGCATACACACACATGCACACACACACCACTAAAGAGATAACTGTGAAGCAATGCATTTGCTAAATACATTGTGACAATTATATGCACTATATAAGAGCAAAGACACGTGTGGTTACTTTTTCATAGTTATAAAATGGACCTAATGACGAATCTTGCATGTTACAGAATCATCCCATAAGATGTGCTCAAGGCTCCAATGTTGTAGAACTTCCTTGCTGTGTTCTCTACTCGTAGTTTCATAGTGTTACATTTAAGTCTTTGATCCTTTTGAGATGACTTCTACCCAGTATGGAATAGATTCTAGTTCTATTCTGTATGTGGATATCCAATGTTCTAAATTCCATTGAATGAGCAAATTGTCACTTACTCTCTGTGGTTTCTTGGCACCTTGATTGATATGTTGAGTATTAAGATTTTTTAACTTTTTATGACAACTTCCATCCATATACACAATATACCATGATCATAATCTCCTCTTCACTACCTTTCTTTTCTTCCTTTCCCTAATCCCTCTCCACTAAATCCCTTTCTTTCCAAGTAGACCTTGTTATAATTTGATGACATTTAAATAACAAGATTCAACCATCCCACAACATGCATATACTTTATACATCATGTTGTACATAATGCAGACACACAATTTCATCTGAGAATGTAAATACAAGAAAAAATTTAAAAAAAACAAGACTAAAATATACATAGCTTAAAATGACACAAATTGTGCAAATCCAAGAAATTAGATCCATTCTCATTTGCATTCTAGATCCTTTCAGTCATGACTATTCAGGAAGACAACTACTGGCTTCAAACATGAAAATCTTCGGGTTGGTCTGGACCAAATCAGAACTGATTGTCACCTTGGCTTGGGTCGCAGCTGACAGAGGGAGAAGGAAATAGGATGCAACATGACCTAGCAGGCAGATACAAGATTCCTCATTGGTCAGTGGAGTCGATTCATCATCAGTGATATTCAGAGTTGGAAGCTCTGCAGACATTCCAAGCACAATAGAGAACAATATGTAAGACTGTGATTGCTGCTGAACTGCCTAGAGGGATTTTGGGGAACAAACCCACTGGGCTGGAACACTGCACTGGCTGGTTCCAGGGGAGAGCTAACTCCTGGATTGACATCTTAGTCAGCTTGGCCATCCATCTGCTTGTGTGTGGTGTCCTCAGATGGCTCAGGTATGCTCTTCTGTCCAGACACTGATGACCATGGTGAGAAAGTGAGCCTTTTGAATATTTTCTGGGTACCTGCTAATAATGAAAATGTCTGTGTTACTTTTTCCTCTGCATCTTCTGTTTGCTCAAGATAGTTAGGACATCTCACCTACCTGTCCTCTATCTCAAGCTAAAGATCAACAGAATCATCCTTGGGATTCTTCTGGGGTCTTTCGTCATGATATATGGTCCCAACTCTTCAGGGCTCATTTTGGGGAAAAAAAACACACACACACAAAACAGAACTCGGGCATTCAACGTGAGTAAAACTGCAAATTCTGTCATGCTGATTACTCTGAACCTGGGGACTATAGTTCCTTTCTTGTTCTCCTGAACTGAGTTGTCCTCATACTTTTCTCTCTGTTTAGACACATTAAGCAGATGAAACTTCAAGCCATAGGGTCCAAAGACCACAGCCCAGAGGCACATACGAGGGCTAGGAAGGCGAAGGCCATCCTGTTTCCCCTCCTGATGTTCCTTGTGTCCACCTCATAGTAACCTGTAGCTCTGGGCTTCCTCACAGAGCATCGGTGATACTGGTGGGTGTCATTTTCTCACTGGGCCCTTCGCTCATGCTGGTGCTGAGGAACAAGCTGGGGAAATCATTCCTATGGGCGTTAAGGAAACAGAGCCTTCAGAATGCCCCCACAGATAGGAACACAATCAACCAATGCTTCCTCCTCTCTTCTAAGTATTTTCATTCAGAAGATTCCTCATTTTAATTTTAAACCAATGCTTTCATTGAACAACATGTTTCCTTTGTCTTCACAGGAAAAATAAAAAGGAATCTAAACCCCATGCTAGTGCCTCATACCACTGAATGCAAAGGTATTCAGCATTTTTCCGTCACGTGCTGCCAGCGGCCTTAACCTCAGCAAGTAGAATAAAGTCCAAAAAAGGTGGTAAAGGTTGGAGGGGAGATTTCAGAACTCATCAGTTCTTACTATAAATGCACGTGTGCATAAATCTACTTTGAACTATCTTTGAAGCCCTAATCCTTCCATTTCTGCAACAGTTTTTCTGAGTAAAGGGGCATGCACCCTAATGAGATTCTGCCTAGAATGCTATATGGCCTAAACAGGTATGAACAAGAAGTTCTGGCCACGAGGATTTACTTTGTGCAGCTGGGGCTGTGTCTACCAGAGCCTCCTGGAGGCAGAACCTTGAGAACCCTTCACCCTAGCTGGGTAGTGTCGGCTGTAGAAGACAGTTTCATAGTCTTCAGAATGTTCCTTTAAATCAATTCTGGAATATTTGATGTTTTCCCTCAGTTATCACCTTCTATTTTGTTTCTGGTAATATTTTCCAAATAATTAAGATTCTTTATGGTTTAATTTTTATCTCACTATTTATAACACACACATAAAAAAATAGAGAAAACCCCTATACACTTGTTTATATTGTAAGGCGATTTAAATATAAGAAGAACCTTGGTGATGTGTACTATCTACTTTCAAAGCCATATCTTTCCCCAAAAGGAATCAATCCAACTTAAGTATAGAATTAGTCCTATTTCCTGGGGAAAAAATTTAATAGAAGTAAAAAGTAATTGAAAATGTACAATTATTCAATCTAAAGTCATGACTAATCAGAACTTTGAGATCATTGCCCTTATAAAGTAAATGAATAATTTAGAATAATTTGCAGTGTAAATTTCCTTAATTTTAAAGGAAAATGCTTTGATTGAAGATAAAATATTTCAAAAAGTGACTTACCACACTAAACAAAATAGCATTAAGGCTTTGTAAACACTTTCACTTCTAAAAAATAACAACTGTACCAATAACAAATGATTGGTAACTATTGTCATGTGCCCAAGAGGCAAATCGCAATTGTTACCTATAATTCAACTGGGATCTTAACCATCATGAATTAGTCATTTAAATGAAGATGAAAGCTGTTTTCCTATGACTGGATATTTATTCTCTATGGTCAAAATATACCAATATTTCACCACCCCCCCAAAATTTTCTACTTAAGAAAAAGATTTCCTTTTGAGAAATTTGTAATTTATAGTTACAGAAATGAAGATTCATTTCCTCATTCTGCTTTTACGAAATATGTGTTTTTGCTTGACTTTCATGACTTCTTATTCAACAGTCAATTTTATAGCTCCAAATCTACATGACACACAGCAAGAAGTCTACTGCAAACTCATAACATACCTCTTTAATTTTCACAAGAGCTATTTCAACCAAGCCCTTCAGTTATCACTTACTAATGTAATAATTATAAATTTTCCAGGTACCAAATAAAATCCATCCAAGCCATTTGGAGCAACCGATTGGGTCCGTCTTTGCGAATGTGTAATTGTGCTGCGAAGGCGAGCAGAGCGCTTCAGGAATGTCAAGGCCAGGATCGTAGCCAATGGAAACATTATTTGAAGAACTCAGCATATATATAAGAATTCAGCTGGCTGGTCATCTGTGTGTTCGTCTGCAGTGGTACTTGAGATCACAGTGCTCTGTCTACAAGCATGTCCAGTACTGTGGACATCTTTATCATTGTCATAAGTGGAGAATCCATAGTAGCATTGTTGGGAAATGGATACATTGGTCTGGTCAGCTGCATTGACTGGATTAAGATGAAAAAGATATCTTCAATTGACTGTATCCTTACCAGTTTAGCTATGTCCAGAATTTGTTTGATTAGCACACTTGTAACAGATGGTATTATCGTAGGATGGTACCCAGATATGCATGAGAATAATCAATTCCTAATAGCCCTTTCTACCTTCTGGACTCTCTTCAACTACTTAAGTATGCATTTTGCCACCTGCCTCCATGTCTTCTATTTCCTCAAGGTAGCCAGTTTCTCCCACCCATTTTTCCTCTGGCTCAAGTGGAGAATTGACAGAATAATTCATTGGCTCCTGCTGGGATGTTTTGCTCTTTCCTTGCTGGTCAGCCTCATGCAAGCCATAGTGCAGAATTATAGTGACAACCTTCCTAAAATTGTAAACCATAAAAGAAACTTCACGGAAACGCACCACATGCAAAAACTTCCATACTTTGAGCCACTAACTTTGTTTAATCTCTTGGCAATGGCTTCATTTACTATATCACTGGTCACACTTTTCCTTTTAATAATATCCCTGTGGAGACATATTAAACAAATGAGACGTAATGCTACAGATGGTGGAGACCCCAGCATAGAAGCCCATGTGAGAGCCATAAAACTTGTAACTTCGTTTCTCTTCTTCTTTTTCATTTACTGTGTGAGTTTTCTTACAATGACCTTTAGCTACCTTATACAAGAACCACAATTAGCTTTAATGGCTGGTGAAGTAGTGGCAATTCTCTATCCCTTGGGTCACTCCCTTATTTTAATTTTAGGAAATAATAAACTGAGGCAGGCATCTGTCAGAATGCTGACATGCAAAAAGATGTGAAATATTAGTTTTATGAGTGGACTTAAAAGTAAATCTTATTTTCTAATATATAATTTTCTTTAGAGAGAAGTTGAGCACAGAAATTTAATGCATGCCAGAGCAACATAGCAAGATGCTGTGTCATAAACAGAAACAGACAAACCAAAAAAAAAAAAGAAATACAATTTTCTAATGGGCCCATTCTTACTTTTTCCAGTTATGATTTTGATTGTATATCTTCAAGCTTAATAAGGAACAATCATCACACTAATAAGCACATCCCCTAGGCGTATTCACCCCAAACATTCTCATCTCCACAAGCCATTTCCTCTCAGATGCTCAGTGCTCCTCCATCTCTTTTTGTCTTCACAATGGACAGGGAAGGCATCGGTTGCCTATTTCAGTTCCTAGGAGATTTTCATTTGGCTTGTGGTAAACAGAATCCGTGCTATGCTTGGTTTTCATTTCTGCTGTCAGGCATTTTCACGGCTGACCCTTGATTGTGCCTTTCTGTCGAGGCTCTCACACTCACACTCACACCTCACACTCACACTCACACCTCCCTGGTCTTGTCTCGAGCTCAGTTTTCTGCAGGATTAGCTCATCTCCCAGGTAATATTTCTGATTGAATTTTCTAGTATTTGGTATTCATTTTCCTTGAAATCAGATTTCCTCACTAAGAGCCTACTTCTTACCTGGGTAGGAAAAGAAGACATGTATCGTATCACTTTCCAACACAAGTTCCTTGGGGATCTTTGCAGTCAGATAAGAGAAGGAAGACCTTTATTCAAAAAGACCAACAAGAATGTTCACTGAGGACTTAAAAGAAATTAATTGGTAGCTTGATATTGGCGAGTGGGCTTATGTTTGGATATGGTTCTGACTTGTTTCCCAGCTCCAGCTATGGGTCCCGTACCACTGAGGAGATCAGTTAGCCAAATTAAGAGCAGTTGGTTCCCCACCGTGGCTGTGTGCCACTATTGCACTTGTGTGGGCATCACAACAAGTTATTTGCTGCTAAGTAGGTTAGAACGTGGCTCAGAGAAATTTTGCGGAAGAGGGGGCGGAAAGAATGTCAGAGCCACATGTTGGGTCATGATACGCAGAGACATTTATCTTACCCATAACTGTGGGCTGACTCCATGACCCATATACCTCAACAAGGAGGGGTTAAGGGGAGGAGGTAGGTCACGGATGAGCCTAATAATGGTACCAAACTGACTGTATTTGCTGAATACAAAACTAACTAATAAAGAAAAAAAGAAATTAATTGGGAAGAAATAAACATATACCACAGGAAAAAGAATCATACATTGCCATCAAAAAAGCAATGTGTGTCCCATAACACATGTACAGTAAATTATTTTTTAGAAAATATGAAAAGTCATTAATAGAGCCATTAATAGAAGGCTTTGGTAAAGTCGAATTAGAATTTGTGGTCTAGCATAACTGAAGTTAGGTCTGCTCTGATTCGGTCCTGCACTTTTGTATTTATAGCAACCATTTCCAAAGTCTATTTTAACATCCTCACTTCCATGCCTAATAACTGGAGTATTGGTTCTCTCAAGTTCTTTATTTTTTTGCTTATTAGTATTTAAAATTCACTCAAAATACACTTATTTGTAGCACTAGGTGTATAAACACTATATGTTTCTAATATCCTAGTTGCTTAATTTGTTATTTATTGCACAAGACAAAAAAATTCGTGTCTTTTGATGACTTATATTACTATTTATAAAGTCTGAGCTGGGATGAAATTTATGTCTTTCTGCAGGCTTAGGTGAAATTTGTGGTTTTATAAGATAAGCAGTTTGGGGAAATTTGTCCTAATGTCTCAAGCTTCTAGATTTTGCTTTCTCGTACTCCAGTGTTTTCCAGTGTCTCCAGTGACCACACAATGGCTGTGGTTCAAAGCAGTAGGAATGTAACCAAAAGCCTTGCTCATAGAGTTTGTTCCTTAACTATAGAGTCACACAATCTCCATGCTAAACAACACTGGCATACATAAAATTTGAACGAATATGCAAAACCAACAGATGTCAAGAACTAGTCTAAAAAGCATTTGGGCGAAGGTGTTATTACTGTGAGCATTTTATGTACCAGGATGTGTTACAAAGTATAAATGTTATGCATAGGCCTGAGATCATCTCCAAACTCAGAAAATAGAGCATGGCTGGATGACCATGATATATGTCCATAAATCAAGGTCATACCCTGGGAATAAAGGCCATTCTCTTAGGGAAAAATGAAAGAAGATGGTATCTCCAGGAAGGTGTGAGTACCCAAGAATTATTGCACAGAAGCATGTAGCAGTGTTTCTCAGTAATTCTAAATATGAGGCAGTCAGTAGTGATACGGTACATTTAATCTTCATTCTGCTGCCACCAGCACTAAGAGACTTGCTATTTAGATCTACGTTGAGAGGAAGAAATGTGGGTATGAGATTAAAATTCGACATTTAACATTCTTCTTTTTTGAATATGCAACTACCTTTGAAAATATTACTTTTTCTTATTTTAACAGCTTTGCTGCTTATAAATGATATGTGAAAACTATATATGTATATATACATATATATGTGTATGTTATAATTTGATGAATTTGAACATCTGCAAGCACCTATGACACTATCCACTCAAAGTAATGACCGTATCCAACGTCTTACAGAGTTTCTTGAAAACATTTTCCATAAAAAAAGAAACCTCTAAAGGTAATGAATAGCTACTTTTATCATAGTGCCTTTATCTTAATGAATTTAACATCATAAACTAAGTGACCAATCAATGTCAGTTTGTTGTACTGGGAAGATGGTACATTGTGCAGGCTATGTGTTGAGGCGATGCCTGTCATTCAGGCTCTTGGGAGGCTGAGGCAGCAGCATTGCTATGGGTTTGATGGCAAGTTGGGCTGCATAGTGAGTTCCAGGTCATCTTGGCTACAAGGTGAGACCATTTCAAAGCGAGAAAGAAGTGGGGGGGGGTGATGAATGTGGGGGAATTGTACCATTTAACTTGCCATCCAAATAACCAAAATAATTAGCTTAAAAAAATAAGAACCCAATTATGCACAAAGTTAATCTATTTAACTTTCTGAAAATACCCATCTCTTAAGTTTGTATTCTTAAATAATAAGCAATATGATTATCAACCGAGATGAAGATTCCATCACAAATTTCCATTATTGATAGTTTTCTTATTGCAAGCCACTTCTTGAGGTTTGAGGTTGCTTAGAAAATGCAGGATGCCCAATTAAATTTAACTTTAGTAATTCCTAGAAGTTCTAATCTTATATAACTTGGAATGTACACTAAAAATTATTCAGTCAGGGCTGGAGAGATGGCTTAGCGGTTAAGCGCTTGCCTGTGAAGCCTAAGAACCCTAGTTCGAGGCTCGATTCCCCAGGACCCACATTAGCCAGATGCACAAGGGGGCGCATGCGTCTGGAGTTTGTTTGCAGTGGCTGGAGGCCCTGGCATGCCCATTCTCTCTCTCTCTCCCTGCCTCTTTCTACCTGTCACTCTCAAATAAATAAATAAAAATGAATAAAAAAATTATTAAAAAATTTAAAAAAATTATTCAGTCAATGTGAAATTCATATTTAACTGGGTGACCTGCATTTTTATTTGCTAAACCTGCCAACCCTATTGAGGTCACCCAATACATAGCAAAGATTCTTGAATCCCAAATTTGTACAACTTAGCCTCATAAAAACAGTGCAGAACCATGCAAGGGAATTGAATGGATGAATTTGCATCTTAGTAAACAATAGCTCTGCCTAAACTAACCACACGTGCAAAGGGACAATCTGCTAAGAAGGTGAATGGACCTGTGGTGCCCAGACTAAGGATCACAATATTGATTTTTCAGACTAACTATAAAGTAGCTGCAGTTTTCATGTATTATTGCAGCCTTCATCGCAGGGTAGACTACAACTAACGAATAAGGAAAACCGCAGCAAAACTTCAAAGGCCAAGGACAGAATACGAAGCTACATCAAGTCATCTAGTAAAGAATTGGATATTTCCCTACTTAACCATGCCGTACAAAGTGGATACTACTTTAATGCTTATAGCAGCTGCGGAGTTCTCAGTGGGAATCTTAGGGAATGCGTTCATTGGACTGGTGAACTTCATGGACTGGATCAAAAATAAGAAGATTACCTCCATTGACTACATCCTCACAGGTCTGGCGCTGTCCAGAATTTGTCTGCTGTGTGTCATAATGATCGATTGTTTTATACTGGTGTTGAATCCAAATGTCTATGACAATGGGAAAGAAATGAGGATCCTTGACTTCTTCTGGACGCTAACTAACCATCTGAGTGTTTGGTTTGCCACCTGCCTCAGCATTTTCTATCTCTTCAAGGTCGCTAACTTCTCCCACCCTTTTTTCCTCTGGATAAAATGGAGAATTAACAAAGCAATTCTCAAGACTCTCCTGGGCTGCTTGATCCTCTCTGTGTTTATCAGCCTCCCGGTCACAGGGAATTTGGCTGATGATTTCAGACGCTGTGTCAAGACAAAGGTGAAAACAAACGTAACCTTGCGATGCAGAACAAGCAAAGCTGGCTATGCTTCCACTAAGGTATATCTAAACCTGGTCATGCTGTTCCCCTTTTCCGTGTCCCTGATCTCATTTCTCCTCCTGATCCTCTCCCTGTGGAGACACACGCGACAGATGCAGCTCAATGCAACAGGGTCCGAAGATCCCAGCACAGCAGCTCATGTGGGAGCCATGAAAGCGGTGATCTCCTTCCTCCTTCTCTTTGTTGCTTACTGTCTGGCTTTTCTCATAGCCACCTCCAGCTACTTTATGCCAGAGACTGAATTAGCTGTGATTTGGGGTGAGTTGATAGCTCTAATATATCCCTCAAGCCATTCATTTATCCTAATCCTAGGGAACAACAAATTAAGGCATGCATCTATAAGGATACTTTGGAAAGTAAAGTCTGTTCTAAAAAGAAGGAAATGTTGACATAAACACATCTAAAAAAAATCCATCATATTTTTAGGCCAAAGGAAGTCAAGACAATTGTCTTCAGTTGTTGCATGATCTGTGCTTTCGTATGGTGAATTACTCATCAATTTTACTTGGTAGACTTACAATTGTGTCTTGAGAAATCTCATATAGAGGGACTTTACCTGTCTCTCTATAGCCCCCACCTCTCTGTTTCTGTTTGTCCCCTCCTCTCTTCACAGTTGGTGACTTTCTTAAGCATTTCGGAACAAATTATAATAAAGTCTCAACATTCGCCATGAGAGGAGAGGATATTTTCATAGCTAGTTCTAAGCATTTCTCCAAATGCAAAACTGTATGGGTAATTCAAAACAACTGTAATGGCATCTTGCTGTTGTTTGAATCCTGATGAAAAGCAGCTGGTCCATCCACATGGTCCTCATGAGAGCTTGCTTTTCAGATCATGCAACTTAGCTTCACCTTTGCGAATGGTTCAATCAAGTGACAATTCCTTGTCTTAGAATTTTTGTTAGAATATATCAATTATGTCTAATAATAGGTTTTATTATGATATTTTCCTACATGATTGGAATGTATTTTGATCATTTCACTCCCCTCAGGTGAGGATTCTTAATAAATGCCCGGGACTTATATGTATGCAACAAAAATTAGTACTGATTATTAGGCCCATTCAGAATTGATTTGTGATTAAAATAAATATCATAATATTATGTCCAATAAATACCATAATATTATGTCCAAACATTCTTTTAGGATTATAGATCAATGAATGAAAAAAACAGTCAATAAGATCTCCTGGAAGATCTACTAGCAGTTAGTGCTTGCTAGGGGAAGGAGAGGCATTTTCTTCAGTGATAACCATTGTGCTATACATATGTTATGCTCCTATAATAACCCCTCACCCATATTTCTGTAAACTACTCTAATTAATCTCATTGAATCACCTCCCCCTGCTCAAAAAAAAGACAAAAATATAAGGAAACTAGTTGAGGAGGTGAAGGAGATAACTGAGGTGGGATGAGAAGAAAAGAAGGAAATAGAGGATGAATATGATCAAAATACATTATGAACATGTGTGAAAGTATCATAATTAAGTCCACTATTGTGGCAAATTAGTATGTAGTAAATAAAAATGGATGGACCTGGATATCATCACTTTACATGAAGGAAACAAAACACAGAAAGACAAAAGGTCTGCATGTGTCCTCTCAGATGCAGAATATAGATTGAAATGGGTAAAAGGACAGGTGGTGACAGGTAGAGGTCATTTGGTATCGGCATTCATATAATATGAAAGTATAAAGGGGAGTAGGAGAAGATATAAAGGGAGAAAGAGGAAAACAAGAGAAGATAATGGGGAACTAAAAGAAAAAGAAAGAAAGACTAGCAGGGCATGGTGGTGCACACCTTTAATGCCAGCACTCAGGAAGCAGTGGTAGGAGGATAGCTGAGAGTTCAAGGCCACCCTGAGACTACATAGTGAACTCCAGGTCAGCCTGGACTAGAGTGAGACCCTACTTTAAATAAACATTAATAATAATAATAAAATAAAAAGTAAAGACTAATATTAGAGGCTATCTCTTACATATGGAACCTAGATTTAAATATACATGTATCTGTATGTGTCTGGAGGGAAAGTGAGAACCAGAATGAGAAGGTGGGAAGGAAAGGGAGGTATTAGGGTGATGAATATAAGCAAAGTCCAAGACAGATATATACAAAAATGTCCTAGAGAAACCCATTTCTTTGTGTGCGTACTTAAAAATGAAAAAGTATACATAAGTGAAAGGAAGGGAAGAAGAGGTGGAAAAGAAAGTGGAGGAGGGAAAATAAATAAGATATTGTGAAAGGACAGGAAAGGAAGTGAAGTAAACTTTAGAATGAGAAGGGAGCAGTGATGGAAAGTAAAGAGAACTGAAAGGAAAGGGAAGAGATGGAGAGGGGGAGCGCAAATGTTCAAAGCCCAGTGTGGTGAGGCACGCATGTCATCCTTGCATTTGGTATGCTGAGACAGGCAGATAATGAGTTCAAGGTCAGCTGGGCAACATGGTCAGACCCTGTCTCACAATAAATTATATATATATATATATATATATATATATATATATATATATATATGGCATAATGGTGCACATTTGTAATCCCAGCACACTGGAGGTGAAAAGCAACAAGATGAGTTCAAGATCAGTCTTGGCGGCTATACAGTAAGTTTGAAGCCAGCTGAACTATATGAGACCCTGTCTCATAAAGAGAGAAGAGAGCCGGGCGTGGTGGCGCACGCCTTTAATCCCAGCACTTGGGAGGCAGAGGTAGGAGGATTGCCGTGAATTCGAGGCCACCCTGAGACTCCCTAGTGAATTCCAGGTCAGCCTGGGCTAGAGTGAGACTCTACCTCGAAAAACCAAAAAAAATAAAAATAAAAATAAAAAAATAATAAAAATAAAAAAAATAAAGAGAGAAGAGGAAGGGGAGAGAAAGATTCTGTGTTTATTTAAAAACAAAGCTCAGATGAAAAGGCATAAATGTTGGGGTGTGATAATGTCAAAATTGATTCAAGGTAAATCATCCCTACACCTTGGGAAAATATTTGAACTGTACATAGTACATTTGTAAGATTTCTGTGTGTAAGAACATGTCATTCTATCACACCCTCCAAGGCTCAGGGTCCATTGCGGAAGAGGTGGTGGAAAGAATGTAAGAGCCAAAGGAAGGGGAGGAGCGCTTACAGCACTGTCTTCTAGATACAACGTGGCCTTGATATTCATGACTTCACAGTGGCTGACACTACATATACAAGACCTTCATAACAGGAGGAAAAATAATTATGACATCAAATAGAAGAGACTAGTTGCAAAAAAAGAAAGGATTCAGTGGAGGAGGGATTTAGGGGGGGAAAGGGAAGGATGGTGGAAGTGGATTATAATCATGGTATATTGTCTATATTTATAAAAGTTATCAATGAAAAGTTAAAAGAAAGGGAAGAAGAACATATCATCTGTGTATGGCAAAGATAATTTGTGGTGATCAACTCTTATTCACCAACTAAAAGTGTCCATGAGCAGAATAGAATATATGTGTACAAAATGAAAATGTCTATCATTGCACATGCATTATCCTCATCAATGAATTTGCTAGAAATCAAAATTATTTTTATCCTACTTTCGTGTGTTAGTTTTTCTTCTGTGAATCTGACAGCATAGAAATATGCATTGATTAAATTCAAACCTTAAAAGAAATTACTGATTGTCTTATATGTTAAAGAAACCAAACTTGATTCCTAGGCTAAAGTTTTACATGTTGTTTGAAAGAGTCCCAGATGGCAACCCACTGAAACAGTGGCTAGTTTGTGTGGATTTATTTGGCATGGAAAGAAAACAAAAGAAAAAGAACTACAGTTCCCAATGATAGACTTGGAAGTCCTCATTTGCTGCCCTGGTTAACCCTGGAGACTTAATTGGCCACTGTGAATGCAGCACCACAACTGCATTCTGTTTCTCTTCCGACAGCACCCAAAGAATCCACAGACAGGGTCCATGGCTGACTGGATATCAACTCTCCTTACTAGGACAGAAGTGACGTCACCAAGGGAGGTGACCTTACTTTCTGAGATTATACTAATGCTGAGACATCATGCAAAGATGAACAGGTTGAAAGGAGGACTCGATATTGATTCTTTCACTCACAGTACTTAAGACAGTTTTCAACTAAATCCCTTCCTGTTTTTATCCCTTGCACACTCAACAGATTGCTATTCAAACCTTGAATATATGTATGTCAAATACCTTCCAATGGACTAGAAATATGTGTGAAATATAATTTTTAAAACTTGCTTTTTAAGTGTATGGAGTTCATTTGCAGTGGCTAGAGGTCCTGGAGTATTTCCCTCTCTCTCTCTCTCCCTCTCTCCCTCTCTCTCTCTCTCTCTCTCTCATAAATAAAAAACAATTTTTAAAAAAATACACATGCTTTTATGATATGTACAGTCATGGAAAACACAGTGGAAGACAAATAATGATCAAATGAATAAATAGTTACACGTTTTAACTAATGCCATTGAGAATAAATAATGAAGAAGAATAGCCTTATATGCAGTCAGGAGAGCTTCGCCTCCCCAAAAGTGAGGTATGGGCCCAAACTTGAAAGACAAGTGTAACGAAAATGCAACGTTCTAGAGAAATGGCATCACAACGTGCACGTAACAGAGACCAGGAGGAAGTACATGAGAAAGAGCATAGCTCTAAGCGATCAAGTATGGTGAGCAAGGATGGCTGGCAAGAAACGAGGGTCAAGACAAGGAAAGGCTTTTCAGACTGGAGGAGAATTTTAACTCAATTTAAGTGTGGTGAGAGGCCATAGAAAGGATGGAAACTAAGTGGATGTAAGTAAGTTTACAGGGAATTTAAGGGTTTTTTGTTTATAAGAATGGGTAGTATGAAGTGATAACAATCTATTACCTACCAAATTAGTATTCATTGTCTTTATTTTTAATTTATTTTTATGTATTTGAAAGACAGAAATAGGTGTGTGGGGGGGGGGGAGAAATGGGTGTACCAGAGCCTTCAGCCACCGTAAACAATCTCCAGCCACATATGCCACCTTGTGCATCTGGCTTACATGGGTCCTGGGCCTTTGAACCCGGGACCTTTGGCTTCATGGGTAAGCACCTTAACCACTAAGCCATCTCCCCAGCCCAAGTATTTGTCATCTTTATTGTAATGCCTGTGGTCCTTTAAATGTGAATGCATATCCCCCATAGACTCAGGTGTATGTTCATTCATTTTATTTGAAAAAGAGAAAAAGAGTGAGCCAGGACCTCTAGATACTGCAAATGAACTCCAGATTCATGTACCATCTTGTACATCTGGCTTACATGGGTACTGAGGAATCAAACCTGGGTCCTCAGGCTTCACAGACAAGTGCCTTAACCACTAAGCAATCTCTCTAGCCTGACTCGGGTGTTTCATTAAGGTAGAAACTTGTGTTTCCAGGCACATGGCTGGAGGAGGTGAAGCTGGGGGTGTCACCTGGGGTACAGCCCAAAGGTGTGTTTGGAGGCATATCTGATTCCTGCAGTGACAGCTGTGTGAGCTCTGGCTGGTATTTATGGTGTTTGGTGTTTGCTGGTTGCTGGTGGTTTTTCTTTCTGCTTGGATGTTTGAAAGGGAGCCAGTTTCTTCAGCCGTTGATGGAACTTCCCTGAACCTGTGAGCTGAAATAAACCCCTTCCTCCCACAAAGTATGTTTGGTTTGGATGTTCATCCAAGCATTGTGGAGCTGACTACAGTAACGTCTGAGGTAATTAGAAGGGTTGGGGGTGGAGGGGTATTTTTACTTTTTCTATGCCTTCAATAATTCTTTTAGTGGAAAATTAGGCAAGATCCGGGTAGAGACCCCTAGCTAACTTGTAATAGAAATAGAAAACATTTTCCTCTCATCTTAACCCAAGTCATTTTCAAATTTCCTAACCCTCTGGTTTATATATTTGCTATTGTAAAATGCACCTGAGTTCAGCCACTGTGTTTCCAGAAGGCGGAAGCTGAATGGAAGGTTGATCAGCAGTCAGAAGGAAACAATACAGCACTAAATCTGGCTCCAGAATTACACACCATAGTGAATGGAGAAAATAATCAGAAGGAAACTGTCTAATCTCTGCTTCTGTCACTTTAGCCTCATAGCTAATACTAATACTGAAACTGCGTATAAACTTGATGGAAATGGCCATGAGTCTTCATTGTTTTTATCCCCATGTGATTTGTATAATCTTTCTGGGCTTCCTGACTTCACATGTTTATACACTCAGAAAAACAAAGAACTTCTAGAGTAAGCTCCATTGAACTGAGAGATGTTGCCTGCAGCCTTATTTTTCCCCTCCCTTCCTTCCTTTCTCTCCCTCCCTCTTTCCTTCCACTCAGCAGCCTGGGAAATAGGATGAAATGTATATGTTACAGCCTGTGGGTGCCTATTCCTACTTGTGAAAAATATGTAGTAGGTAAATTTTGTCGGTCTATTTTTTTTCCCCTAGGGCTGCACTAGAAATGTATGACAAGCTAGGTGTCTGAAACAATGCAGATGTATTCTATTACAGTTCTGGATGCCACACGTTCAAAATGAAAGTAGGGCTGATGCTCTCTGTGAGGTAGAATCTATTCCACGCTTCTTCCCTACCTGCTGGAGGTCCTAGAGGAGCCCTTGAACTCTAGCTAGAAAAATATGCAACAAAATGGCACCTGGGCATTGAAATACGGGCAGAGATAAATGACGTTTATAAGGTAATGTTGTGTTAGAAGAAAAAGGTCTGTGTATTGATAATCTGCCCACGATTTCAAGAAAACATTCTTTGCTTTCAAACCCAGGGGGTCCTTAAGACACAAGCAAATCATCCAAGCCTGAGCACTCTGTAAAGTTCCACAGCACAGATCAAGGGAAGCCCAGTCAGAACCCTGTATTTCCCTCTGTGTCTTTCTTCTGCTTTATAGAGAATTACTACCTAGGAAGGATGACAAGAGCCAAGCCATTAATGCTCATGATTTTATTGCTACTTTCAACTTGGGGAAAGGAAAGATCGAGAAGTTTATTAAAATCCCAGCAGTTGATCTCCATTAGTCTCTGAAAGAAAAAGGATAAGACAGAAGTCACAAACTTGACCATAATATATGTCTGTTAAGGCTAGCATTGCTGGGTGTGGGGCCTCATGCATGTCCTCTGCTCTAGGCACTTAGAAGGCTGAGACATGGCGACACTGAAACCACACAGTGAGGCCCCACCTTACCAAATAGATAGATAGATAGATAGATAGATAGATAGATAGATAGATAGATAGATATATCACATTAAGAGAAAAAACAAGGGATGTAAAAAAGTAGCAATAGGAACACGAGGCTGGGACAAGGGGATGAGAAAGAAGGAGGAGAAAGGAAAGGAGAGAGATGAGAGGGAGAACCCGAGCTGATGGAAGGTACTCTGATGACAAGAGAGTTAGACACTCTCACGAGGTGGGAATACCCCCTGCTCTCATGAGAACGAAGAAGATGTTGCTTTGTGTAAGTCTGAGATGAGGTGAATCCTAGGAAGCACGCCTGGGAAGGAGTTTAAGACACAATAAAGTCATGATATAAAGATGAGAGAAGTAATAGTCAAAGAAAGTAAAGAGAAAGCCACTAAGGGATTGAACACAATTAGTTTTTCGAGACTCATTGGAGACCGTCTTTATCTGGTGCTGCTTTGCACTGGGCAGCAAGACCATTGCTGTACTCACCTCTCTGGCCTTTCTGGCCACCTCGTCCGCCTTTGCCTTTCTGGCCACCTTTTCCACGCTCGCCTTTCTGGCCTTTCTGGCCACCTTTTCCACCCTTGCCTTTCTGGCCACCTTTTCCACGCTGGCCACTCTGGCCTTTCTGGCCACCTTTCCCACGCTGGCCACCCTGGCCACGGTTATGACCTTGGCCTTCTTGCTGAATTTCATCCGTCTGCTCTTGGTCTTCTAGAAGCACTTCATCGTCAGCACCTGGCAGCTCTCTCTTCTGCTTCTTGGGTTTCTGGCCATGACGCCTTGTCAGCTCTTCAGAATGGGAGTGAGAATAGGATTGCTGGGACTCTTCTCCACTCAACTCACCTACTGCTCAGAAGAAAGAATACACATTCAGAAAAGAACAAGGGACGAGAAAGGGTAGCAGCGAACTCAATGAAGCTAAGCACGACGTCTACTGAATGTGACGAGAAGGTTTTGTACTTGCTTAGATGGTGTTAGGCAGTGACCACGTTCAATGTCTGGAAAAGAAGGGTACAGGGATATTGTCTATCTCTGTGTACCCACTTAGCTCCTTTTAATACATCCAGACATATTCTCCCCTCTCTTTTGATGCACCTGCTATTATTCTCTATTGCCATCTATACTGAACTTGGAATGATATATACAAAAATCACCCATAAGTCACCCACAATCCCCTCCATTTTGATATTCTCTATAATCAGCTATGCTGAAATTGGACTTGCTGATATATAGATAGATGATAGATCAATCAATCGATAGATAGACAGATATAGACATAGATATAGATATAGATTAGATATAGATATAGATATATAGATATAGATAGATATAGATATAGATAGATAGATATAGATATAGATATAGATATAGATATAGATAGATAGATATAGATTAGATATAGATATAGATGTAGATATAGATATATAGATATAGATAGATATATAGACAAAATTACCCATAAGTCACCAGATTTCTCATAGTGTCTGAAACCATCATAAAGTCATTTTGTCTGTGAATATATGTAAATACTATCTACATATTAACTTGACCACAAGTCCATTGAAAAGAAAAATGATCAGACTGCCCTCCTTAAGCACCATACACCCCACAAAGAAGCACACATTCTCCTCTTTCTTCTATAGCCTTAACTGTTAAGTGCACAACTCTTCAAACAGAAAGTATAAGCAAAACCCACTTATATATGGTCTTCTTTTTTCTTTACTTTACACTTGTTTATTTATATTTTTTTTGAGACTGGGTCTCATATATCCCAGTTGTCTTTTATCCCATTATGTATCCAAAGATTACCGTGAACTTCTGATTCTCCTACCTCCATTTCCCAAGTGCTCAAATTCCAGAAGCGAAGCACTGTCCCCATGCACATATTATTTTCTTTTATAACTTTTTAGTTCTTAGAATTAAGTCCAAGCCCTCCCCATTGCTTTCATCAACTTTCAATCATTTCTTGGGTTTTTTTTTTTCAAAGTAGGGTTTCACTGTAACCCAGACTGACCTGGAATTCACTATGTAGTCTCTCAAGGTGGCCTTGAACTCACAGCGATCCTCCTACCTCTGCGTCCAAGTGGTGGGATTAAAGGCGTGAGCCACCACTCCTGGTACAGTCATTTCTTTATTATATAATAGCCACTATTCTTGCTTGGAATCACTTTTGTAGATTAAGTAGATATATAATTTCATGCTGTAGATATGATAGATTCTAAGATTCAAAACTTGAAAGACAAATTGGTTCTTTCAAGCTATAGTAGCCTTCATTGTTATCACATCAACAAAGAAATTGTTGCGTTAATTCCTTGTTCAAAAGTCTGGGCTGCACCAATCCTCCTACCTCAGCCTCCATACCTGGATTATAGGCATGCACCACCATATCTGGTTTAGAGAGATTTCTTTTACACTGAAAGAGTTACTTGCTTAAAAAGTAAAGCAAAATAGAGCTCAAGCCTTTAATCCCAACACTTGGGAGGCTGAGGTAGGAGGATCACCTTGAGTTCCAGGCCAGCTTGGACTACAAAGTAAATTCCAGGCCAATAAAGCTTGGAAAGTAAGGAAACATTTCTTTTCATATGTTTATGTAGTTAAATGTATTACATACAAACAACTGAGGTATCTCCCTGGTAAATTTTACCATCATCTTTTTTATTCTTACTGCTCAGAAAAGACTCAAGCTAACTATTTTTATGATTAGAATGACTGAATATGTATATCAAACATCCAAAACCTTTTTGAAATCAGAACATAGCATGTAAAATTTTTGTATATTTGATCTAGTCCCGCAAGGTACATGTTTCAAACATATACTAAATTGAAAACAGCTCAGGAAATACAGTTCTCCTTATTCTCCAGGAGATTTGGAAGGGGAGGTGGATAAGGATTCTGTGCACGGGGTGATGGCCTCTCACCTTCTCACTAAAATACATGAAGGGAATCACGAAAATTATCAACAAGTTGGAAGGCAATGTCCTAAGAGTTCCTTTTCCTTTTCAATTTTAATTTTATTTTGCTTATTTATTTATTTGAGAGCGAGGAACAGAGAGAGAAAGAAGCAGATAGAGAGAGTGAGAATGGGTGTGCCAGAGCCACCAGCCACTGCAAACGAACTCCAGATGCATGAGCCACCTTGTGCATCTGGCTAACGTGGGTCCTGAGGAACCAAGCCTCGAACCTGGGTCTTAGGTTTCACAGGCAAGCGCTTAACCACTAAGCCATTTCTCCAGCCCCGAGTTCCTTTTCTTTTAACATTACTTACAGCTGTCTCCCACCCCCACCCATTTCTAATACCCTCCTGTGTGCTATTTAACCATAATAGCATTGGGGTAACAAGGCTGTTTACTGCTGAAGATAACAGAGAAAATGTGACCCTTCCAAAAGGAATCTTTGTTGCCTATAGAATAAATAGCAGAATCAATTTGCCATTAACAGTATCTGTCACAACCTGAACTAATTCACCCATTCAACTCCATCTTCTCATACTTACGTCAACCATACTGTGACATTCAGGGGTTGAATGTATGCATGGACTATGCTGTGAATATAAATTTAAGGGTGCTTTTCCCAAGATCCAGATCCCATTTCATCTCCAGTGTGAGGCGAGCTCTTTCCTTCCAGGCTCAGGGCTTTCCTGCTGTCTGACCCTACTTTTCTGAGAGTGATCCTAGTTATGCCCAAACATCCTTTTATCTCAGAGGCTGAGTTCCTTAAAGACAGTAATCACGCTTTGTTTAGCTTCATGTCCTCACTGCTGACAAAAACGATCCTGCCAGAATGATACTAGGTGTATACATTTTATTGAGTTAGTGTTAGAAGCAACATGGGGATAATTTTAAAACGTTTTGCTCAGGACCCCCCACCATATACTGGCACATGGCAGCCAAGGCCAGAAATCTTAGACAAGACAAAGACAGGAACATGATAACCCCACCTTGAACTTCAGAAAGCTAAATTGAAAGAAAATCACCCTTCTTATTTCTCTTTCTCCCTTTCTTTTTTTTTTAATTTTCTTAAATATTTTATTTTGAATTATTTATTTGAGAGAGAGAGAAAGAGAAGGAGAAAGAGGCAGAGAAAGAATGGGACACACCATGCCCTCCAGCCACTGCAAATGAACTCTTGATGCATGGGCCACCTTGTGCATCCAGCTTACGTGGATCCTGGGGAATCGAACATGGGTCCTCTGACTTTGCAGCAAGTGCCTTAACCACTAAGCCATATCTCTAGCCCTCTCTTTTTTTTTAATTTTTAAACCATATACAGTGTAGAATTAAAACCTATGTAGCAAAATAAGAAAGGTTGAGAAAGGAACTTTGGAAGATTACACATGATTATTTAATAGAGGAATTTTATAAGACCAAACCATTAACCCAGAGGTTGCCAGAATTAACTTAGAAAAACTTCTCAGTAACTTAAGTTGAAATCACTCACATGCTTGTTGAAGTTCCTCTTCTTCTTCGGGGGCTCCTACAAAGAAAACACACACAGAGAACAATACTTAAAATGATATTACAAAGCAGAAGAATCACTGGAGTTAGGAACGGGAGAATAAATCTTTAGGCTTAAAAGTTTTGGGGATATTTTGATTTTTTTAATGTTTATTGTTATGAATAACATGTTTTGTATGGATACATCATGTGTTTTTATTTTTTTTGCCATGAATTTCAATCCCACCATGCCCTCTTATCATTATCAATGCTCTGAGCTGAACTCAGGGCCATACGTGATAGGCAGCTTCTCTACCACTGGGCTGTTTTCTTTTTTCTCTACATCTTGATATTTGGTAGCATTAAGAAGCAGCTAAGCCATTTGACTTCCTTTTTACCCCTTGTCCATAATGAACCGTCAGGACTAAGACTCCACTTTAGAAGTGGTGGGTACATTGCGTAAAACACGCACACGCTGTATGTATGTCTATATCACAAGTGCAGCTACCCCATGAAGGTGCTGGCTTGGAACATAGGCCTGGATTTTGAGAAACTTGTCAGCGAAAAGTAACTGTCGGGAAGGAATGTGCCTCCCCTTTCGCTGGCCTCCTATGAGAAGATACAGCACTCGCTTTCTGAAGACGATCCACCCCTCTCTACTCTGCCATGAGTTCTAACCCCGCCGGCCCCTCTTACCGTCATTGACCCTCTGAGCTGAGCTCAGGGCCAACAGGGCCACTGAAAGCAGGACCAGCAGCATCTTGATGGAAGCCATGGTGTCCCTCTAGAGGTCTTGGTGCTGCAGGGACTCTGGGCACATCCTTTATAAGACTCGGAGAACAATGTCACCTTTGAGGCCCGTGGCTTGGGGCACTCTCCATCCATAGCTCATTTTCTGTTGGGGCCTCAGCCAGTCTTGCTGATTAAAGAGCTGATCAGGTTCCTGAAAAGGCAATGTATTTCTTCAGGTTCTTTGAAACAATTGCACATTCTCCTCAACTATTAATTCTAAAAATTTCTGATAGCCTTCCGTGTTTAATATTCCATTTAGTACTATGGGTCTCTGTTCTACTACCAGACCCAGTGCTATTCAAGCTGTCCAAAGTGCCAATTAATTCAGGACCCTTTCTTATAAAATGAGCCAAAAGAATTGCCATGAATCCAGAGGCTAAAATAACAGAAGTATGATCACAAGATGAAAAAACAACATTGAGTCAAAAAGACCAGGATAAATTATTTCACATGACTTGGGGGGGGGGTGGAAAATGACAATAGTTGCCAGTGAAAGACTAAACATAAGATTTCAAAGACTATTTATCCAAAATTAGCTTGTGAACTGAATGGACTATCAAACTTTAAAACTAAAGGAGATCAGATTAATGGGTGTGTTGAAGTTCAATGTCCTGTAAGACTCACTAAGTGAATTAAAGGGATTCAGCTTGGAAAGAATAAAGTACAATTAAGACATCAGTTGTTCTTAGTTAAACAGAACAAAGAGCAATTCTGTCTGAATAGTTCTGGAAGGTTAAAAAAAAAAAAAAGGAACCATTGATGTACTAAAGGAGGACATTTTGTGGTGATATGAAAATAATTCTTTAAGATTATTGAAATATCTTAATTTTAATTCATTTCAAAGATGTCTTCAATAAACTTTAAATCTCAGAATCAGATAAGAACGAATTTATTGGTATGTTTAAGACTTGAGAGAATATGGGGAGCTCCACAGGGAAAATCAGTTTATCACTGGAAGTGCTTTTCAACACCTAGGGATCCATAGCAGGTAAAAATTGAGACTCACTGCATAGAATCATCTGTGTTCCAATACTCATTTTTTTCAAAGGTCTGTTTAAAAAAAAATCATTTATTTATTTGAAAGTGTGAGTAGGAGAGAAAGAATGAGAATGGGCACACCAGGGCCTCCTACCACTACAAACAAACTCCAGACGCATGCGCCACCTTGTGCACCTGGCTTACGTGGGACCTAGAAAATCGAACCTGGGTCCTTAGGCTTCTCAGGCAAGGGTCTTCACTGCTGAGCCATCTCTGCATCCCCCACTATTTCTTTAAAAGCCAATCAGTGGGAGAAAGTCTCTTCTTTCTCTGGCAATGATCTAAGCATGAAGCATGGCTTCTCTGATCACTCTTAACCATCATTGTGTCCCAAAACATCACCTCAGTTCAATATATTAAAGGGTCTCATGGTCTGTCATAACAGATCTTTCCATTCCTAGTCAACCTCCACCCAGCTACAACCTTCTGCAAGCAAAGTATCTGCCACCTGGAGAGGTCTTCAGCTAACTGACTTCCTCTTATTTCCAGGAAAATGTGATTTTCTCCTTAAAAAAAGATATTAAGACTTTTCACATAGCCTTAAATATCTTAGTTTAATTTTGCTCCTTTTGGGGAATGTTTCTAATTTTTCTCTCATTTTACCACCAAATTTAGTTTTTAAGACTGTGCTAGTTTCATTTCTTTTTTTTCATTCACTCATGGTACTTTAATTCATTCATGGTACAATAGATACTAAACAGATAAATGATATATAAGTATATGGATGGATAGATAGATAGATAGATAGATAGATAGATAGATAGATAGATAATGATACATCCACTCATACATATATTCATACATACATTCACAGATAGATAGATACGTAGATACATCATAATTTATATCATGAACTTTATTTATAGCAGACATTGACCAGTGTGTAAAATGTACAAGTACTAAATCATTTTGCATTTATATAAATTTTAATTATTAAAAATTTTTTAGGGCTGAAGAGATGGTTTAGTGGTTAAGGTGTTTGCCTGCAAAGCCAAAGGACCCAGGTTTCATTCCTCAGCACCCAAGCAAGCCAGATGCACATGGTGGCGCATGCATCTGGAGTTTGTTTGCAGCGGCTAGAGGTCCTGGTGTGCCCAGTCTCTCTCTCTCTCTCTCTCTCTCTCTCTCTCTCTCTCTCTCTCCCTCTCTGTCTCTCTCTCTCTCTCTCTATCTCTCTCTCTGCCTCTTTCTCACTCTGTCTCTCAAATAATAAATGAAGTAAAAATCCTACAATCAGCTTTTCATACTTTCTCATCTTAAAAGAAGGATTATTTTTTTCCATCCTAAGCTGTGCATTTGTTCTCATTATCGTCTACCTTCTCTAGGATTTGGATTTTATAACTTTTTTTAGAGAGAGAAATGAGAGAGAGAAGAGAGAATTTGTGTGCCAGAGCCTCAGCCACTATAATCAAACTCCAGATGCTTGTGCCACCTAGTGGGCATGTGCAACCTTACTCTTTCTCACCTTTGTGCATCTAGCTTAGGTGGGATCTGGAGAGAGACTGAACATAGGTCCTTAGGCTTTGCAGGCAAGTGCCTTAACTACTAAGCAGTCTCTGCTGCCAAGCTTTTATAATTTTTATCCCTTTTCATTTCATTGGACGTCTTCACGAACTCTCCTATCTACAGCCCAAAAGAACTGATGTTTTCTTTAGCATAAAAATAGATTATTCTGTAATATTTTCTAACCTATTTATTAGCTACCCAATGTTCTCATGGCAAGATTACTTTGAAACTGACCTGAAATTCTAACAAGGAATTATAAGAAAAGCCTGGACTCCTAGCTTAGGCTGCCGTGGCAAAAGCAGGATGGGAGCCCACATCTGTGCTGTCATTTTTGCATCTCTCTTTGACTGTCTGTCGGACTGCTGTTTGGTCCCTGCAAAGGTATGTTTATCACTAAAGAAGTGTCTGTTGACCTCACCTAACTCAACCCCCTTTAAGGCTGAAGGAACAGAGATGAGTCATTTTTCCTAAACCTGTAACCACTTTGGAATCTAGGAACCAAAAAGCTCTACGATTAAATCCTCCCCCTTTCAGACGAGGACGACTACCCTTGGTGGTAAATCACACTCTGCAGCCGAACTTGTCATCTTCCTGGAACCGTGTGGATCCCCACTTCTTTGGACCGCCTTGCAGACCCAGAACGGGGACTATAATCAACCTCACCACACCCAGTTAGCGATGGTCATCTCTTGCTGCTTGCTCCAATCTTCCTTTGATCAAACATGAAGCCCGTGTCGGTTCCCTGAAGGTAGATTTGGGGATCTGCGTACCCTTCACTTGTCCCACTTCCCAACAACATGCGGATTAAACCTTCTCTCTCTTTCTCTCTCTCTCTCCCTCTCTCTCTCTCTCTCCTGTTCGCCATGCCTCATCTCTTCAACTGCCGTATTGGGATGGGCAGCCCAGTGAGCCAGAGCGCTGGCTCCAAAAATCTACTCACAAAATTACTTTGCCAAAGGTTTCGCTTTACCCTTTACTACTATCAAACTATGCCGTTTCTTCCTTCTTTTTTCTACTGACCCTGACACTGAAGTATCTTGGTTATTTTTTTATCTTTTTTTCTTTCTTTTGGTTTTTGTTTTTGTTTTTTTTTTCGTTTTTTGTGATAGGGTCTCACTCTGGCCCAGGCTGACCTGGAATTCACTATGTAGTCTCAGGGTGGCCTCGAACTCTCAGCGATCCTCCTACCTCTGCCTCCCGAGTGCTGGGATTAAAGGCGTGCGCCACCACGCCCGGCTCTCTTTTTTTCTTTCTGTCTGCTTCATTATATCTTCATGTTATAATAACTAGGTGAGCGGGGAAACAGATACTGCATCTGTCACCCAGTTCCATCCTTACCATTTTCCTGGCGGAGGCCCAACAAGGATTAGGAAGGCTAAAAAAAATTTCAGAAACTTTTGCAGTAGAAAGGGATCATGGGCATAACTCCAGAAAACTGAAAGATTTTTTAAGTATATTTTATTTATTTATTTATTTGAGAGACAGAGAAAGAGGCAGAGAGAGAGGGAGGGAGGAAGGAAGAGAATGGGCGACCCAGAGCCTCCAGCCACTGCAAACGAACTCCATACGCATGTGCCCCCTTGTGCATCTGGCTTACCTGGATCCTGGGGAATCAGCCCGGGAGCCTTTGGCTTTGCAGGCAAAGTCCTTAACCACTGAACCATCTCTCCAGCCCCGAAAACTGAAAGATTTTTGAAGATTGCTAGGAAGTGTTTCTAAGACTTAACACCCAAAATAAGGAATAATAAAACAGACGCTTTATGGCCTGATATTTTCTGCTGTCTAGCAATTCTTACTATTTTTAACTCAGCTTCCTAGTGCTTGTAATGCTCACATCAATGCTTTACATTTTAGCGGCCACCTCACAGTGTGGAACCTCCCCAGCATAAGGACGAAAGCTCATGTGTTTAGTTGGGTGGAATTGAAGACAGAAAGATCTCTCTCCCCAAAAGCCGAACTAACCCTCTGTACCAGCTCTGGCCTTGGGACATCATGCTGTTTGAACAAAAATAATTAGTCAAGGGCTGGGGAAATGGCTCAGTGGTTGGGGTGCTTACCTGTCAAGCCTAGTAGCCTGGGGTGCAATTCCCCAGTGCCCATGTAAATACAGATGCACAAAGTGGCACATGCATCTGGAGTTCGTTTGCAGCATCTAGAGGCCTTGGTGAACTCATTTCCCTCTCTCTTTCTCTCTCTCCTTGTAAATGAATATTTAAAAAATTAAGACGATTGGTTCAGAGTTGGCCTGGTGGCACACACCTTTAATCCCAGCACTCTTGAGGTGGAGGTAGGAGGACTGCCAGAGTTCAAGACCACCCTGAGACTACATAGTGAATTCCAGATCAGCCTGAGCTACGGGCAGACCCTACCTTGAAAAACCAAAAATAAAATAAAATAATTGGTTCAGTTGGTGGGGGGGGGCTTAGAAATACAATTAGAATGAATACATAACTGACCCACCAAAGTTCCAACTCTGACCTTGTCAATGGCCATCGTTTGAGCTCTCCCATACACAGGGGTCATGTCTGCAGCTGGCTGGTGGCTGATGACATACAAAACTTGATGCCAGGTGCTTAGGTGACTATGTGTTGAGAAAAGAAGACCTGGAGTCATAGCTTCTTACTGTATAGGACCAGTCACTAGAGGTAAACCTGAGGCAAAAATTCGTCAATTGTTTCAGAGGCTAAAAGTCTCTCACTAGCTTTATGTTCAGAGGGCAGGAATGTGATTTCAAAATGGTTTGTGTAAGGAGCTCAAAGAAGGTGAAGAGTAGGTGACATCTTCTCTTGAGACATGTCATTAGAGAATCCTGTCAGACAAAACCAAACTTCTCCCTTCCTGACCCAACGGTAGAAATGGGATCAAGGGGAGTGGGGAGCATCCTGGAGTCTGCAACAGGAAGAAGACAGTGGCTCTGAAGACAGGAGTCGGCAGAGATGCCTCTGGAAGGCACATTCGAGTTTGGAATTTGCGTTTTGTCTGTGTACTCAATTAAAGGAGTAGCTACGTTGAGATTTGTTGGAACAAGTCTGTCATCAAACTCTGTCTTGACTAAATTCTTGTAAAGTGAGCCATTGTCCACTGAAGAACTGCACTGGAAATGAAGTCAAGGATTGAGTACTCCCTTCGTATCTTCCACATTTTTCTTTTTTTAATATTTTATTTTTATTTATTTATTTGACAGAGAGAAAGAATGGGCATGCCAGGGCCTCCAGCCACTGCAAACGAACTCCAGATGCCTGTGCCACCTTGTGCATCTGGCTAGTGTGGGTCCTGGGGAATCAAACCTGGGTCCGTTGGCTTTGCAAGCAAACGCCTTAACCACTAACCCATCCCTCCAGCCCTCTTTTATTTTTTTATTTTTTTATTTTTTGAGGTAGGGTCTCGCTCTAGCACAGGCTGACCTGGAATTCACTATGTAGTCTCAGGGTGGCCTCAAACTCAGATCCTCCTACCTATGCCTCCCGAGTGCTCAGATTAAAGGTGTACACCACCATTCCCGGGCCACATTCATTTGGAAATGAGCCTCAATGACATACCATCACGATCACAAAAGATGATCACTTAACCAATTTATTAACCACAAATACAAAAGAATATATTCAAACAGTAAAAATAATTCAGTAGTTACAAATATATGTCATGAATATGAAAGATAGCTAAACTAAATAACTGTTAATTTAAAACAAAGATTACCACATTCCATTTTGTATGAAAGAAATCTTTCCATCTTTCTATCCACCTGTCTATCTGGCTTTTTCACTCATCATCTTGTTATGAGAATGCTTATTTTCAAGGGTAAATATATATATATACACGTATGACATAGAGACTTATATTCAGAAAATATCTGAAATTATGGATGAATTATTTATTGTTGATTTTTTGGAAATGAAATTATGGTGGAGGTCAGCTAGACTATTCTTCATCATATTTTTATAGTGGGGATATTTTATGTTTATGAGCTACAAAAAATACTTAAGACCCTTGGCAGCAAGCTGTAACCTGACAGAATGAGAGGACCACTCTGCAGTTTTTCTTCACCCTCAGCCTCCTGCTTCCTCGCTTGCTTCTGCCAACATCAGATCTTGGCCTTTAACTACAACCTCAGCTGTAGTTCTTGCTCCAGTCAATAACTGGAACATTCCTTTCCATCGTCCAATAATTAACTTGTCTCAACACTTAATTCTACCTGGTCCTTTGAGGTTATTATGACATTTGCCAACTCTCACCTGGTGGTTAACCTTTACATAATTCCTTAATTACAGACTTTCCTTCCAAATGTAACTAGGCTTTCACACACTGCACTTCAGAATTCACAGGAGTCATGACCTTGGCCCCAGTGCTCATGTGCCCAATGCTGAAAACGATAATCAATACTTTGTCATTAACTCTTAGCATGTCTGGGTTATGTATCTAAATCGTCTAATTCCTCTGCATTGTTCAGTTAGGTGACCTAATCACAACAACTTCACAAATGTTAAGAGCAAACAAAACTGAGGTGTCGATTATATTTGTCTAGTAAATTTTGGAGATGATAGTTAACCCAGGCTTTTAATCACTACATTATGTCATACACCATTGCTTGTTGATTCTTATCTTATTCTACCTCATTTAACTTATACTATATCCTTAACTGGCTTATAACTTTCTCAAATGAACTAGCAACATTTGGTCATTGGTTTTGAAACAGAGAACGTAAAAGTACGGGAACACTGTCCCTGGTATTTGGATTCTACTTTTGAATCCTCACTTACTTGTGTCTAGGTTTTGAGATTGATTTAACAAAAAGGAAGTGTTTTAAAAGAAATACTAGCCAGGCATGGTGGCGCTCTCTCTCTCTCTCTCTCTCTCTCTCTCTCTCTCTCCATCTTTCTCTGTCTGCCACTCTCAAGTAAATAAATAAAAGTAACAAAAAATTTTTAAAAAAGAAATAAAAACAATCTAAAGCATATGACGGAAAAACAAATCTATTAAGCACAAGGGAAGATATCACGATAATAGGAACAAAACAGCTATAAGACAAAGCAATTAACAAAATAGAAACTCTTAGTTTCATTGATTTTTCTATTGTTTTCTATTTCATTATTTTCTTTTCTAAATTGTAAATTCTATCAAAATTTTATTTATTCTTTTATTTATTTAAATGCAAGTAGAATGAGATAGAAGAGAGACATAGATAAAGGGTGCAACAGGACCTCCAGCCACTGCAAATGGACTCCAGATGCATGTGCCACTTTGTGCATCAGGTTTTACGTGGGTATTGGGGAATCGAACTCAGGTCATTAGGCTCTGCAGGCAAGTGTCTTAACCACTGTGTCATCTCTCCAGCCCCAATAATTTGCCTAAATATGAGTGATTTAACTCTCCATTAAAAAGACATAGAGCAGACTCCGCTTCTGCACACTGCAGTCGGTCGGTGCCACCAAGGAGTCGCCGAGACTCAGCGGACTCACGCCACGGGTGGGAGCCCGGACCAGGCGGGAGGAGCCCCAGGACAGCCAGAGGCTAAGAGCACACAAGGCCGCACCCCGTCATCTGCAGGAAGTGGCTGTGGCTGTCAGCAGGAAGAGGCAGATTCAGCCATCACATCTGAAACTTCAAGCCTGGAGCTCAAAATTTCTGGAGGTCGGCATCAGCCAGTGGTGGCTAAAAACAGTCTGGAACAGAGGTCAAATGCGAAGTGCCAGTCTAGCATTACTGGACAATGGCAACTGAGCTGCAGGTGCCCAGTCACCTTTGAGGATGTGGCAGTAAATTGTACCCAGGAAGAATAGGAAGGTCTAGATGCCAATCAGAAGGCTCTTTATAGGGATGTTATGTCAGAAACCTTCAAGAACTTGGATCTGATCACCAAGTTCGAGCAAGAAGAGAGGGGACAGAGGAAAAGAGATCTCTCTCCCTCACACACAACAGGTCTGCTTTCAGGAGGCAAGAAAGAGGAGCATCAAGGACGAGGTCATGATCTGAGATATAAGGGGGAACCGTGGTAAGATCTCCCTTACTGGCAGAGGGGCAGGCCAGATCCCACCCTCTCTTCCGGCTGACACTATGGATTGGACCCCAGTGTCCCAAGCGTCACAAGCTGGGCCACCTTTATCCTGTCACACCTGTGGCAGGGGTTTCAGTAAGAGCTCCCACCTCCACAGCAGCCGGCTTGTTCCCAGCTCTGAGCAGGCTGATAGCTGCAACCAGTGTGGGAAGTTATTTTGGAGCTCCAAGGTTCTCACCTACCTCAGGTGCCTGCATCGCGGGGAAAGGCTTTCTGTCGCTCACTCTGTGACAAAACCTATTGTGATGCTTCCGGATTGAGCCATCACCCACGTGGACATATGGGCTACAGGGTTAAATTCATGCCCCATGTGTGGAAAGTGCTTCCGGGACCAGACTGAGGTCAGGCGCCACCAGAAGATACACCAGAATCACAAGCCAGTGGCTGGACACCGGAACATATCATAAAGATTACAGACACAGCAGCTGGATTCCAGGCACCTATCCTCCGGTGCCAAGAGTCCATCCAGGAACTTGTGGATATGAACCAGGCATCAGTTGCCAGGACCAACGAACCTGTGTTAAAATCAAGGGTTCTAGGACCAGGACCCAGACAGCTAACAATAGAACTTCTTGCCTGGATATCAGATCCAACTCTCCAGTGAGGCAAGATTCAAAGTCTCCTCTTGTTCCCATTGTCCCTTAACTTTTAGCAAGAAATTCCATCTCTCCAGCCACCAGAAGACCCACTTCCTAGAGCAACCCAACCACTGCTTCCATTATGGCAAGTGCTTTAGCTCATTCTCCAGGCTGGCCCACCACCAACAGACCCACCGGAAGCAGAAAATCTACTGTTGCCCCATCTGTGACCTCTGCTTTGGGGAGAAGGAAGGCCTTCTGGGTCACTGGAGGAGCTATAAAGTCAAAGGACAGGGTATAGGCAGCCCACGTCAAGGCTAGGTGATCTTGGGAGGGTGGCTTCGCTTCTTTCGTGATTCCCTGCAGCTAGGAAGAATTGGAGGCATGGAAGAAATGGATCTCTTAGGAACCTCAGAAGAAAAGAGGGGTGGGAGAAATCATTCCAGGAAGACAAGGCGAAGCAGGCAGTAAATATGAAGCATAAATAAAAGGCTTTTTTTTTTTGAGGTAGGGTCTCACTGTAGCACAGGCTGACCTGGAATTCACTATGTAGTCTTAGGGTGGCCCTGACTTCGCAGTTATTCTCCTACCTCTGCCTCCTAAGTGCTGGGATTAAAGGCGTGTGCCACGGTGCCCAGTTTAAAAGACTTTCTGGCATTTTGGCAAAGGTTTTATGCTTGGTTTTTCCTGAGGACTAGCCTCTGGGGTCAGTCTTGAGTAGAGGGAGAGACGTGAATGGGTAATGAAGGAAAAAGATAACAAAGAAAAGAACTGTGCACATAGGAACCCATTATTGTTAATTAGCACCTATCTGTTCTGCTTCTGACAGACCATCAAGTGGAAATTGTTGAATAAATAGTGGAAACTAGTGAACATGGGAGAAAATGAGAGGATTGTGAGGGACATAAAGATGTAGAAGTTGAAAGGAAATGGATGTACTACCCAGTTTAATCACCTCGTTACTTTCCAAGGACCTCCAGATGCCGCCAAAGCAAGATGGCGATACTCTTGTCCCCATCTCTAGGTTTCAGTGGAGGTTCTGGTTTCCCGTTCATGACTAGGCTGTGCATTATTCATACACGGGTCTTCTGATGAGAGACCACCTGTCTTTAGCCAGAGAGGGCTTCCTGTGAAAGACTGAAACAGGAGTGAAAAGATGTAGGAAAGGCAGGAAGATAGCTGAAAAGGGAAAATCAGAATTCAGAGTCTCTGGAAACAGAGATCGGACTGTGACCATAGCAAAGAGGCCAGTGAATACACACTTGAAGGATGAGAGGCATCCCAAGGGCTTGTCTCTGGACCAGGCTCTCCACCCCAGGAAGACGCAGCGTTACTCAGAAGGGATTTCCTAGAAGAAAGAGAAATAACTTGAAGACTCTGTCAGTGGTTTCTATCGTGAAAACCATTAAACCTGGGAAATGGAAAGCCTTGTGGAGTCAAGTTATCTTTGCCTGCCTCAAGGTTGGTCTTGGGCATGAGGCATATTATAGCTGCTATGCACAATGGGAAAGCGGGATTTTTTTTTTTTTTTTCCTGAGGGGTACTGAAGGAATAGCAAGTCAGGCAGCAGGTAGAAGTGGTCCAGAACATCTCATACCTGGAGACTTGTCTCTTCCTCTGGGACTGTGATTCCTCAGTAGTCCTCCTCCCCCACCCCACCTCATTGTGGTCTTTTGTTCTATTTATAAGAAAGAAGAGTCTGGGAGACATGGTAGCATATGACTTGTGGTCCCAGCACTGGGAGACGGACATAGAAAGACTTCCAAGAGAGAGAGAGAGAGAGAGAGAACTTACTTAGCTCTTCAAGAAACTGCTCTGCAATGAGAAGCTAAGAGAACGGGTAATCAGTAGAAGATTCCTCTGTGATAGCCTCCCTGCTCCATGGACTCTTGAATGATGCATCCTCCCATTCCACATATCTCGGAGGTTCTCTTCAGTTTCTGTGAGGAGCCTTAAGGATGGGCATGGGGACACAAGAGGAAGGAAACCCAACTCTGGGGTCTGGAACCCTGGCTCCACCTTTCCCACTCAGGGCTGCCTTGGTCCCCGCACTGCTTAGTGGTCCTTTATGCTCCCCCAACCACCAGCACCTGCCAGTCTTCTGTGTAGCCATTTGTAGCAGATGATCAAGGCAGCCAGGGGTACCAGAACAGGCACAATGACAAACAAGGTTATCTTCCAGCAGAGTACGCTCAGTAAGTGATGATCCGAAGCATTCAACAGAACAAAGTGTGTGTGCCTTTATGCCACACCCACCTTCGTTTCCCCTCTTCATTCTTTTAAATAATTTCTTAATTTTTAAAAAAATAATTTATTTTCTTGAGAGAGAGAGAGAGAATGGGCACGCCAGGGCCTCCAGCCACTGCAAGCAAACTCCAGACACATGCGCCATCTTGTGTATCTGGCTTACATGGGTCCTGGGGAGTTGAACTGAGGTCCTTTGGCTTTGCAGGCAAACGCCTTAACTGCTAAGCCATCTCTCCAGTCCCCCTCTTCATTTTTTTGTTGAAGATAAAATCTTTGCCTGGCTTTGAATGTACAGTAATCTTCCTGTCTCTGCCTCCAGAGTGTTGATTATCCCTAGCTTTTTTTTGGGGGGGGGGCTATGTTCAAGGTAGGGTCTCGCTATGATCCTCCTACCTCTGCTTCCCAAATGCTAAGATTAAAGGGTGCACCACCACACCCAATCCTAGCTTTTTTTGTTGTTGTTATTGTTTTGTTTTTTGTTTTTCGAGCTCAGGCTGACCTGGAATTCTCTCTGTATTCTCAGGGTGGCCTCAAACTCACAGTAATCCTACCCCTTGCCTCCTGAATGGTGGGATTAAAGGTGTGCACTACTATGCCTAGCCTAGCTTTTTTATATACTAAAAATATAAGCAAAAGGCTAGGGATATTGCTCAGTGGTAGAGTTCTTGTTTAATGTAAGGGTCCCTGGATTCAGTCCTCCAAATTAAAGACTGCGTATGTGAAGTCTGCCCAATGCTGAATACTAGAATAGAGCTGTTGTGATTTGTGCCCTTTTGGAGGGTTGCAGAACAGGGTCATGCTTGACCTCAAGAGATAAGGCCATTCAGGAAGAAAGCTCCCTATAATGGCCATTACACTGTGCCTAATGCTACTTGTCTGATTTCTACAGAATTTATCCATTTAGTAGAAGGTTCCGAGTATTTAACAAACATTTATTGGCTTGTCTTTAGACACTAGGCAATTGTAAGTAAAGGCAGAGACTATCTCTGAGGGATTAAGATTCTAGGGGGTGGGCATTTGTGGCACATGTGTGTACCAGCATTTGATGGGTAAAGGCAAGAGGATCACAAGTTCAAGATCATCCTTGGTTATATAACAAGATAGAAGCCAGCCTGGGCTACTTCAAACCCTTTCTGAAAAGATACAATACTAGTGGATTTGGTGGCTGTACTCAAAGAAGCCTTCCATAAAGAGTCAAGTAAGTACTTGGTCTGTGCTAGTGATGACTTACTCCGCCTTGGACATACAATAGGTGACTTTTACTTCTGTTCTATTCAAGTTTGTTTCACCTCCCCAGTTAGACAACTTTACAGGTAAAGGATCTGTTTACCTTCCTTTTGCAATTCCTAAGAATAAAAACTAATGCAAGGTGGGCTGGAGAGATGGCTTAGTGGTCAAGCGCTTGCCTGTGAAGCCTAAGGACCTCAGTTTGAGGCTCGATTCCCCAGGACCCACGTTAGCCAGATGCACAAGGGGGCGCACGCATCTGGAGTTCGTTTGCAGTGGCTGGAAGCCCTGGTGCGCCCATTCCCTCTCTCTCTATCTGCCTCTTTCTCTGTGTCTGTCGCTCTCAAATAAAGAAATAAAAAATGAAGAAAAAATAAAAAATAAATAAAAAATAATGCAAGGTGCTAATATTAGTGAATCTTGATATAGTGCCTGACACATGTAGTATATTAGGGCTTGCTATCATCCTACCAGTCCTACATGCGAAGAAAAAGAAGGGAATTCAAGTGAATACCAAATTGACCTGGAAGAGCTGGGCTATGACTACTTACCAAAAGTCTGGTGGAGATTCTCTGAAAGAGGAACAAATGGTAATAGATTCAGTAGAGCATTCATAGGGGCTACTTTCCCTTCATTTAAAAAAATTTTAATATGTAATAACAGATAAAACTTTTTTATTCCCTCTGCCCTGTTTCCTGGGGCCCTCCTCAGTGGGGTTATGGGATTCACTGTAGGGTCATGAAGGCCTCAGTCGGTCCCAATGAGGTGGTTAGGGGACCATGTCTCAGGGTATTCCCACCCACTCTTTGGCTCTTACAACCTTTCTGCCCGTCTTTCTCAGTGCTCCTTGAGTCATGGCAGGCTTATTGGTAGTCTGATTTAGTGTTGCTCTTCATGTTTTTGTTGTTTTTAGCATATGCATTCAGCCAGACAGCAGACATTGCACTCCTAAGGCCCATGACTACCCCTGTTGTAGGTTTTCAGTATCAGGGATGTTTTCCCTCCCATAGAGTGGGCCTCCAGTCCAATTCAAAGGCAGTTGGTTTCCCTCATAACAGACGCGCCACTATTGCACCCATTGGCTCATTTGGCCTGGCTGGCCAAACATAAGGCTTGCAGTATCCACTGTTGAGTATCTTCACTGGTGGTATCTCTTTCTCCCATTGAACTGCATGTAGAATGGCTTCTTCCAGCTTTCTGTCAGCTGGTCTACATGGAGGAGGTTTTCAGCTCAGCTCCAGCAGGGTTTCTCAGTGACCTTGCAGCCCAAGTATGTGGAGACTTCAGCACCAGGTTCTTACTATCTATTCCTGGTGGGAAACCAAGGGCCTCAGCACTGGCCTGTAATGTTTTGGGGGTATCAGGGATCTCCCTGGCTAACAGTTTGTTTTTTGAGGCAGGGTCTCACTCTAGCCCAGATAACCTGGAATTCACTATGCATTCTCAGGGTGGCCTCAAGCTCACAGTGATCCTCCTGCCTCTGCCTCACATGCTGGGATTAAAGGCATGCACCACCACACCTGGCCCTTCAATTTTTATTTAATTACTAAAACATGTCCTAGTCCAGACACAGAGTGAAGCAAGCTGTAAGATTTGTTTCTGATCTCTGCCTCCCAAGTGCTGAGATTAAAGATTTGCACAACCACAGCCAGCCGAGGGTTTAGGTTTGAATAGCAAAGGTCCTGGCTGAAGGGAGCACAGCATTGGACAGGCTGAGATGGCTTCTGGAAGTGACCACCTGGGTTCCCAGAAAGCATCACATCTACTTTGAACAAGACTAAACGGACTAATAGGACTTCTATAATTGTGGAAAGGTGGAATATAGATTCAGAGTCGGTTTATCTTGAGCTATGTTTAGCCCATTACTAGTCATGTGTTATCCACCTCTGTGTCTGACTTAACATCCTTGTCACTACCAGGTAATCAGGTGAAACCATTTTGGAATATACTGTCTACCAGTTTCTACCAACACAGAGGCCAAGACTGTCATCAGATAGCATCTGAAGTCTATAGCAGAGATTGACCACTTGGTTGTAACTTGCTACCTGATGTCTCCATTAATTGAAAAGTGCTGGTTTATGATCTGATGCTCTGTAACTATAAAAAACTTCATGAAATTACAAATGTGCTGAAACATGAAATTTGGGATAACCTAAATCTGTGTTTCTGGACCATGGTCATTCATGGTTGGCTCCAAAATAAACTATCACTCCCTTTGGGAAAAAAAAAAAAAGACATAGAGCAACTACACTGTTTGAAGGGGAAAAAATATTTAACTATATAATGGTTACAAAAATTAATTCACGGGCTGGAGAGATGGCTTAGCGGTTAAGTGCTTGCCTGTGAAGCCTAAGGACTCCAGTTCGAGGCTCGATTCCCCAGGACCCACGTTAGCCAGATGCACAAGGGGGTGCACACATCTGGAGTTCGTTTGCAGTGGCTGGAGGCCCTGGCGCGCCCAATCTCTTTCTCTCTCTCTGTCTGTCACTTTCAATAAATAAATTAAATTTTTTTTAATTTAATTCACTTTAGATAGAATAACAGTTTGAAAAAGAACAATGGAAAAGATATTTAATGCAAATGGCAACCCAAAGTGAGTAAGATAAAGGATACTTTAACTCAAAAGTTATCACTAGTCATAGTGTTTCATACCTCTAAGCCCAGGACTCAGGCAGCTGAGGTAGCAGGATGACCACAGACTTGAGGCCAACCTGACCTGTTCTACGGTGAGCTCCAGGCCAGCTTTGACTACAAAGTGAGACACTGTCTCAAAAAAACGAAAACACAAGCCACAGCAGCTACCGTGAGACACAGAAAAGTCCGATAGAATGATGAGAGGTTGGACTCCGCATGAAGGCAGCACCACCCGAAACACGTATGACTCCAGCGTCAGAGCGCCAACATGTATAAAGCAAAACAAACACAGCAGATCCAAGGAACAAATGAGAACTCATCCGGGTGAGACCCCCCGAGCAGAAGCTGCTACGAATCAGCTGGTGGGGTGACTTGAACACACCAGCATCCAGGACCAAAACCAATAAGCAGACAACCAGGAGGTAGAAAGCTATGGGCATCCCCCACCAGAGCCAGGGACCCTGTGGCTAGCAATGCAAGCATCTTGACGTTTAGGAAGGCGGGGGGGGGGGTCCCCCAGCATCCAGGCCTACACGAAGTGACAGAAGTAGACCTCTGGGACATGGAACCCACATATCCTCCTGCCCTCATCTAAAGAACCAAAACCAAGGCTCAAAGCCAAAGGAATATTGATGCGAATTGATATGTGGCCCAAGTCAATCTTGACTATTGAATACACACACACACACACACACACACACACGCACACACACACCACTAGCTGGTACACATGTGATTCTGAAAACATGCTTCAGACCACAGACCTCTGGATCAGAGTACCTCAATGTGAGCAGTTATTCACCCTCTCCCGTGGTAGGCTGAGCCCTTGACATCACGGCTTGCTGGGCCACATGGCCAACGCAGCCTCCTAGAGTGAGTCACCAAGTTTGGGATGGAGGTTTCTTCTTATTGAAAGACTATGACATAGTGAGTCCCAAACCAGAAAGGAACAGAAGACCACCCGAATAAAAATTAAAAAGGAGAGTCTTTATTAAACCAGCCAGCATCTGACCCCTCACACAAGGAGGAGAGCAGCCCCGACCTGTCTCTATAGTGTGTTTTTAAAGGCAAAAACTACATTGCTTTACAATGATCTGAAAAACCCCCAGACACCCCGTTCCACAGTTGTCTTTACCAAGAGCAATGAACCATGATTACAAAAGCAGATTTTTTGCAGTTAGCACCAGGTATGAAGCAGATATCAAATATCGGGTCATCTTGACCTCAGGGTGAGCACAAACAGCAGATGCCTTCATTGGATCCACGTCCTCACTCTTGCAGTTACTGCTCTGTGCTCATCTTTAATCTCCCGTGGCTCCCTGAGAATGTCAAGATGGCCGAGTGGCCTACGATGTCTTCTCTTAGGTCTGTCCGCCAGACATTGTTTCAGTGAGATGTTCCCACAGAGCCTGAACATCAGCGTAGACTTCAGCAATTTCATTGCTACTGCCAGCTTCTACAGGCCATCAGCGTCCCCAGGACATCACCAAGCTGTTGGGCCAGCGGCCAGCGGCCAGCGGTCCCAGGACAAGGTCTGGCAGAACTTACTGTTGATGGGAACATAGACAAGGCTGAGACTGATTACAGCAGATGGCTGCAGACGCGTGCTCAATCAGCCCCGCTTTCCAGAAGCAGTGTGACATGATCCGCAGACACGGAAGAGCTTTGCCAGCTGGGCACAGTGGCACGGCACTATAATTCCAGCACGTAGGGGCTGAGGCAGGTGGCTGGATGACCGAGGAAGAGCCTGACTCAAAAATATCCAAAAGAAATAATAAAGATTAGGAGCAAGGAGCAAAGTAACTTTTCTCCCGACAGGTAGTTAGCCAGGGAAACATGAACGTCACCTTGCCCGCCCCAGCAGGACTGTAACCCCCTCGTCTGACTCAGTCTGAGTCAGGAAGGCTGGAAGCAACAATCTCCTAACACCCTTCTCAGGAGCAGCTTCCGGTTTCTTCTGCAGTTTGGGGGGCTTAGCCAGGTGGGGGGCCCTTCCTGAGTCAGTGTTCCTCTTGGGCCCACCAACTAGTCAGGTTTATCCCCCAGAGTCCGGTGATGAGGCTCACTCTAATGAGATGTTTGCTTCATATAAATGGGCCTGAAATGAAGGCATCATGATGCTGGGAAGAAGTGACAGAGGAGTGCTCAGCACTGCAATATCTCTATCACACCTTCCAAGGCTCAGGGTCTATCGTGGAAGAGGTGGTGGATAGAATGTAAGAGCCAAAGGAAGGGTAGGACTCCTTACAACGTGCTCCTCCAGAAACAAAATGGCCTGGATATCCATGACCTCACAGTGCCTGACACTACCTACACAAGACCATCATAAGAGGAGGAAAAGATCATGACATCAAAATAAAAGAGAGACTGATTGAGAGGGGGAGGAGATATGATGGAGAATGGAGTTTCAAAGGGGAAAGTGGGGGGAGGGAGGGCATTACCATGGGATATTGTTTACACTCATGGAAGTTGTTAATAAAAAATAAATTAATTTAAAAAATAAAATAAATGGGCCTAAAACAGGTGTGTCAGTCTCTCTTAGCCCCTCCCCCAGAGGCTCTTATTCCCTGAGACAGACCTTTCTCTATCTGAGGGAGATTTTCTTGGTCGTCACCGCCCTGGTCCAGCCAGGCTGGGACAGGGGAGAATTTCTTCTGTCTTGGGTGTTTTCCTGCTTTGTTTTGCCTCTTAATCATAACTTTACATTTTTTTTAATTTTTATTTATTTGACAGAGAAAGAGGGATTGGGAGAGAGAGAGAGAGAGAGAGAGAGAGAGAATGAGTGCACCAGGGCCTCTAGCCACTGCAAACAAACTCCAGACGCGTGCGCCCCCTTGTGCATCTGGCTAACGTGGGTCCTGGGGAATCGAACCTGGGCCCTTCGGCTTTGCAGGCAAATACCTTAACCACTAAGCCATCCCTCCAGCCCAATCATAACTTTAAAATGAATTTCGTAGCTTCCCCATCCCATACATCTAGGTTTTTCAGTTCTTTGCTAATATAGATAAGAATCCAAGAATTGAAAGTCACTGGTACAGGAGTTCTAATGGCCCAGAGCTCTCCTTCGCGAAAGCCAGGGCTGCTAGAGCAAGCCTGTCATCCTAGCTGCTCAGAAGGCTGAGGCAGGAGGATCATTAATTCAAGGGCTGAAGCCCTGACTCAAAATAAAAACAAAATGAAGACAAGAGAGAGGAAGGAGTAAGGAAGGGAGGAAAGGAACAGAGGGAGAGAGGGAGGGGAGGGAGGGAGAGAGGGAAGGGAGGGAAGGAATGGAGGGAGGAAGGGAGGGAGGGAAGGATTGGAGTGAGGAAGGGAGGGAAGGAGGGAGAGAGCAAAGGAATGGAGGAAGGGAGGGAGGGAGGGAAGGATGAAGGTAAATAAGCAAGCAAGCTGGTAATATAGCTGTGTAGTCGAGCATTTGCCTAATATGTATGAAGTCCTTCTATCAAGAACTACCAACAGAGAGAGAGAGAGAGAGTCTGTTTCCTCTGACACCTTTATCTTGATTGACGTGGCCTCTGACCTCTGTTGAGCCCCAGAAGCAGTGGAAAGAACGAGGGTAGGGAGAGTGATTCATATAGTCACCATCGCTTATGGGTTACCCCCTGTCCTAGTAAGACTCCTGGCTGGTATTGTCATTGACCCAGGGAGTATCCCAGCCTGAGCTGTTCACGGGGTGTGTGGCTGGGTCCTTCATACACAGGGCACAGGCAGGAGGCCCTAAGCCGTGGGACACCTATCAGGAGATGATGTCACAGAAATACTTTGAATGATCTTTATATACAGAACAGATATAGTACAGAATGGGATTCAAACTCCTTCATACCTTTAATCTAAAGCAACAGCTCAGAAAACAATTCTCTCACTTGATTCGAAAGCTGGAGTAAAAATAATTTTTAATTAAATAATGTAAGATTATAAATATAAAATAATATAAAATAGGGCTGGAGAGATGGCTTAGTGGTTAAGCACTTGCCTGTGAAGCCTAAGGACCCCAGTTCGAGGCTCAATTCCCCAGGACCCACGTTAGCCAGATGCACAAGGGGGCACATGCGTCTGGAGTTCGTTTACAGAGGCTAGAAGCTCTGGCGTGCCCATTCTCTCTCTCTCTCTCTTCTCTCTCTCTCTCTCTCTCTCTCTCTCTCTCTCTCTCTCTCTGCCTCCTTCTCTCCGTTGCTCTCAAATAAATAAATAAACAAACAAAAAAAATAAAATAATATAAAATAAAGATAATTTACTTCTTCACCTGAAGCGTTTGTGCACAAAGAGGACGGTGGAGACAACCTTGTTGCTCGCAAGTCAAGTGTCCCTGCCACAGCTGTAGAAATGCTTCCCACCATATATTCGAGGGCTGCCTTGGTGCGTCCACCCATCCATGCATCCGTCCATCTGCCCATCCATCCACCCATCCAGGAATCCCGGGCATGCCCAGTGTGGGCTGTGTGGAAAGGGATAGGATTCGTTTTACAGATTTGAACTCGATATTTCTCCCGGAGTGAGGCTGGATGGTCAGGGCAGAAGCACGAGAAACGCATTCTTTGGCGAAGAGGAGAATTTGCTTCTGCTTTGGTCTGCTCGGGTTTGTCTGGGGCAGGGCTGGTGATGATGGTGTTGTCTTGGCTGCAGCATTGGTGCCAGCGGCTAGGCGCTGTGGCACCTTATCCACCAAGGAGAATCAAGCAAGATTCATTGTCAGGACACACACACACACACACACACACACACACACACACACGCACGCACACACCCCACGCCTGTTCACTTGGGCTTCAAGGGAGAACTCATTGATGGCCGTCTTCCTGCCGTGCCCTTACTTTGAATTAAACAGGCACACTGATGGACAGAAGCAGGCTCTCACCATGCTTGACTCCTGGATGTTTGGAACAAAGCCTTGCGCCACGCTCCTCCAGGTGGCTGCGGTGTGGGCCAGGGCCAGGAAAACCAAATGCAATTTAAACCATAGTTTCTGCCTCTCTAAGAAAAGTCAAGGCCAACCACTAGAGGGCGCGCTGCCTCCTCCACTGCACAGGTCAGTCTCCTCTCAGACTCCCGAGAAAGCCTGAAGTCTTACCAAATGCCTGCTTGGTAACAAGGAAGCAAAACCCTTTCAGGAATAGAGTTCCATGGTGGGTTAGCTTAGCGTTGCAGTATGTGCTTGCAGGTTCAAGGCCCTGGGTTTGAGCCAGAGCACAATAAAAAAAGAAATTAAATCAAATTAAATAGGATTTCTGCTCTCTCGCAGCTGCCAGGTTTGAACCTGGAGCCAGTAGGTGGAAGAACTGGAATTGGCCCTGGGGATCAGGCAGTGCCAAGGAAGAGGAAACCCCACACCAAGACAATTCGGAGTGCCTTTGGGGCCTTGGTCCCCTCAATTTTCAAATTGAAACAACAAGAAAAGATTTTTTTTTTAATGCAGAAGCTTGTCTATAAAGGTGTCTGCCTAAAGTGCGATGTATACATGTATTAAAACAGCACATGATGCCCCACAAAACTATGTACTGTTTATATCTTTAACTATAAATTAAAAATGAATTTAGATTTGAAAAAGATTTTTGAGGCACAGTCTCACTCTAGTCCAGGCTGGCCTTGAACCAGCCCTACCTCAGTCTCCCAAATTCTGAAATTAAAGGCACACGCCAACACATCTAGCTTGAAAAGATTCTTGCAATTCATGTAAAATCATCACACATTATGATTTCAAAAGTACTAATGCAGGAGAGAGCTCTGTGGGATTAGAACTCCCATATCAGCAACTCTCCGATTCTTAATCCTGCTGGCAAAGAAGTGCGAATGCACACTCAAGGGAAGGATGAGTTATAAGATTTATTTGGGGTGGAGTTAGGACTAAGAGGAAAATAAAAGCAGCAAAATGCCCAAGACAAAAGAAGTTCTCCCTCGTCCCAGCATGGCTGGGAAGGGAGGAGGAAGGCTGGGAAAAATCTTCCTCACATAACCTATAAGCTAGCAATGTGGTTTGCATCAGGCGTCATTTCTGCATTTCAAAAATGAAGCTTTGGGCTAGGGTGATGGTCCAGTGTAAAATGCTTTCCGTGAAAATGTGAGAGCTGAGTTCAGATCTCCAGAACTCACAAAAAAAAAACCCAAAAAACCCACAGATACATCGCAGGCATCTATGAGCCCAGCTCGACTTCACAAGACGGAGAAGGGAGAAGGAGACAGGAGAATCTCCCACAAGCTTGCCCGCCAGCCCGCCTGGCGAATGCAGTGGCGGACAATGACAAGTGACCCTGCTTCAGACAAGGTAGAAGGTGAGGGCTAACACCCAAAGTGCTCCTGTGACCTCCACACGCGTGCTATGGCATACACCCACACACCCCCCACACACACACACATATGACACTTTGATGGTATGACTTTATGCACTAAGGAGAAGAAAGAAGAAACTAATCTTCAGGAATCATAAGGAATCAAATTTACTGATCACCTTGAATTGACAAGGAAGATTATTTTTATTTATTTATTTAATTTATTTATTTACTTGACAGAGAGAAAGAGGCAGAGAGAGGGGAAACGGAAGGAGAAAGAGAGAGCTACAGAGAGAGAATGAGCGCACCAGGGCCTCCAGCCACTGCAAGTGAACTCCAGATCACGCCCCTCCTTGTGCAGCTGGCTTACGTGGGTCCTGGGGAATCGAACCTGGGTCCTTTGGGTTTGCAGGCAAGTGACTTAACCACTAAGCCATTCCTCCAGCCCAACCAGAAAGATTATTAATGAAGCAGACTTCAAGTTAAAAAAAAATAGATGCACAAGGTGGCACATGCGTTTGGAGTTCATTTGCAGTGGCTGGAGGCCCTGGTGCACCCATTCTCTCTCTCTCCCTGTCCTTTCTCTGTCAAATAAATAAAAATAAAATATATTTTAAAAAATAGTTCTTTTTTAAATTTTTTTTTGTTTTTATTTATTTATTTGAGAGTGACAGACAGAGAGAGGAAGAGGCAGAGAGAGAGACAGAGAGAATGGGCGCGCCAGGGCTTCCAGCCACTGCAAACGAACTCCAGACGCGTGCGGCCCCTTGTGCATCTGGCTAACGTGGGTCCTGGGGAATCGAGCCTCGAACCAGGGTCCTTAGGCTTCACAGGCAAGCGCTTAACCGCTAAGCCGTCTCTCCAGCCCTAGAAAATAGTTCTTATAAGCAAGGGTCGGAGCTCCTCTTACTTGCTCTCTGTCTTTTCACCCCCCACGGCAAGGCCTGCAGACCCTGCCCAGACGCCCCTCACTCGCTGCCAGAGCTACGTTCAGCCGCCCCGGCACACTCTCCCGGAGGTGACTTCCCCGACCGCTTCCTGCACCCCTTATGCCCCAGAGAACTGTATGAAACTCTTTGAGAAAAACTGCGACAGCATTTCCATGGTTGATGTTTTTTTCCCCCCGTCGGGTTTTCTCATCTGCGCAATTCTTTGCTGAGCCTCTGGTTTTAAGCAGGTTGTCAGTATCACTGTTTGTAGGCACTGCTCAGGGCATCCAGAGCTTTCATAAAGATTCCATGAAGCTGAGGAGGAGTCTGGTCCTCAGAGGACTGTTGACACACAGCCTGTCTCTGTGGAGACATGACAACAAAGACTTCCGGGCACACCCAGACTTCATCAGGGACACCGACACAACAACCCTCCCACCCTGATTTCTAGAGAACTTCTGGAGTTGCAATAGACAAGCATCTCCTGGTGTCTCAGTGAAAATCCCTGGGGCATTTCCATAAGCTGTACAGAGCGAGTGCACGCTCTGGGGAGGGAGGCTGGCACCCGAGTCCCCTGGGCTTACCGGAGTTGTGCAAGGTGTGGAAGCTGCACTTTGCACACTCACAGCCCTCCAACAGGATGTCCACAGAAAGTCTGCTTCCGAACAGATTGGCCGACTAGTGGTGGACAGCTATAAGGGAGTTCTTTTTGCTGTTGCTGTTGTTATTTTTAATGTCTGTCATTTTGGTGCCAAAGCAGTTATTTTTCTTACCCATATCATAAACGACACTAACTTTAAGTTTACATTTACAGAAGGTGTGACTATCACCTCTTCTAAAATTTATTTTGTCTTACGATTCTGTTTCTGAGGATCCAATTTAGGGCCCTATGCAAGCGAGGCACAAATACACACACATGTGTTCACACAGGTTTATGCAAGAATATCCTCTAAGTTCTTTTGTAGTAGCAAAGAAATTACAGCAGTGTAAATGGCCTTCAAGAGAGCTATATTGGAATTAAATTTGTCTGTAATATGAAATATTAAGCAGTTAGAAAAATGAGTAATTGCTCATAAACTGACATGGAATTACCACCAAGACATTATTAAGTAAGAAACTGAAATAGGAAAACAATATGCTATTATTTGGCTCACATATCTAAATAAGTATACAAAGGAGCATTCATATTTATAAATATTGCTATTCATGAATGCAAGCAGAAGGAATATTCAGATGATGAATCAAATAAGACTATAGTGGTATTTCTGGACATGTCAGGAGGCGTCTTCTATTTTCACAGCTTAAAAATATCTTCAGGTGGGCAAGGTAGATCAGGCCTATAATGCCAACACTCAGGAGGCTGAGGTTGGAGAAACGTGGTGATTTATAGGTCAACCTGAGCTACAGAGTAAGTTCCATGTCATCCAGAACTAGAGTGAGACTCTGTCGAGAATTTCTGTTGAGAATAACTTTATGTATTTTTAAGTGAAAAGTAAATAAAAGTGAGTTTTTGGAAGTTGATAGCTCAGGTTGATAGTAAATAGCCTAGCTTAAAAGTCAGCCTTGGCTGGGCATAGTGGCGCACACCTTTAATCTCAGCACTGGGGCGGAGGGGAGGCAGAGGTAGGAGGATCACCATGAGTTCGAGGCCACTGTGAGACGACATAGTGAACTCCAGGTCAGCCTGAGCTAGAGCGAGACCCTACCTCAAAAAAACAAAAAACAAAAAACAAAAACAAAGTCAGCCTTTCCTCTAGCGTTATCCTTGAGACCCACCAAAAAAAAAAAAAAAAAAAAAATCCAGTGGAAACAAGTGATGTCTTTCCTAAGGACTCAGTAAAATGAAATCAGAAGCACACTGAGTTCAAACCTTGAACACTGGGAGTTGGATTCAGGTGTCCCCCATAAACTTATGTGTCCTGAATGTTAGGTCCCAGCTAATGACAGTTTAGGAACTAGAGCCTCCTGGAAGCATGTATTGTTGGGGGCAGGCTCATGGCTGTTATAGTCAGCTTCCCCTTGCCAGTGTTTGGCACACTCTCCTGCTGCTGTTGTCCACCTGATGTTGGCCAGGAGGTGATGTCCACCCTCTGCCCGTGCTATCATTTTCCCCCTGCCATCATGGAGCTTCCCCTCAAGCCTATAAGCCAAAATAACCACTTTCTTCCCATAAGCTGCTCTTGGTTGTTATTTTGTTTTTATGGATTTTTTGAGGTTTTTTTGTTCTTTTTTGTTTTTATGCCAGCAATACAAAGCTGACTACAACAAACACCATAAAGCAATGCTGATTTATATACAAAGGCCATTAACTTCTAGTAAACTAAATTTTCTCTTGTTTTTTTCTTATGTATTTTCTCCATATCCAGAAAATGTGGCCATATAGATATTGCATCATGCCACAGAGAGTTATCATGTATTTCTCAGTTTTCTTTGAAAAAGCATAAAAGAAACACAAGCATGGACATTTACATGGAATTTCATTCTTGAGTTCAACCTTTGCCTTTAAATGAAGAAATTATAACATCATCCAGGATTTTTAGCTCAACATTCTCTGTGGTCTTTGGAGTCATAAAACCTACTGTCCCTATGAGTCATATATGTTCATGTCACATTGGAAGCCCTGTCTACAGTAAGGTTAGGCTTAATTAACTATTTCCTTAATTAATGAGTCTCAGAGTATACAAATGGGAATAATTCCTCATGCTACAGTTGACATCACAGGAAAGATTCCCACTGGCTTCACTAACTTATTATGTGCTTTACCTAAGGCGGATTAGCAAATGTCAGTGGCTTATATTTCTCCCATGTATTTTCCCAAAATAAATATTAAAAGATTAAACAAACATAAAGTGAAAGATTAAAATAACACCAACTGTATCCCAACGCCGAACAAAGAAGCTATACAATGTGTGAACTTTCAGAATCATGTGCTGGCATTTCAGTGATCAAGTTGAGACTTGTGTCGTTTTAAAATGTCCCGGAAGTTCTTTGTTGCCATTGTTGTTGTTGTTGTCTTGTTGTTGCTGCTGGTATTTCAAGATAGGGTCTCATTCTAGCTCAGGCAGACCTGGAACTCAAATCCTCCCACCTCCACCACCCAGGTGCTGGGATTAACGGTGCGTGCTGTGTGCCCGGATGCAACTCCGGCAGTTCCATTAGGAGAGAAGAGACCATCCGCCCTGCAATTCCCCTTTCTCGCAAGCATGCTTGTACAGCATGGCTATTTTTCTCAAGAGCACGGGTGGTCACCTGTGTCCACTACTCAAGGTCTTGCACCAAAGAAAGTGATGTCACATGGCCTGGTGCCCATTTATGCTTTGGATTGTAGTGACGGCTTGAAAAGGACAGGGACATCCAAAAAGAAGTTACGCATACCTCAGGCCACTTCGAGAAGTGCCACAGTGCTTCACAGCTCCTTAGCAGTCACTGTCCTTTGTACAAGTGTCCTCAGAGTGATACCTGGGGACTTAGATTGTCTCTGTTTGCTTGAATGAGATGTGACTGGGGTTCACTAGGCCTCAAGAGATATTTTAAATTCAGGACATACACCTAGCCTCTCTTCCCCTGTTTAAAAAAAAGGGGGGGGGGATACTTGCACAGTTTACCTCCACTGAAGTTCTGTAAAGTTTAATTCTTTCCAAAGTATATCCATAATTTTCTTAATAATGCCCATCTGTTAGATTATTTCTCTCAAACGATGCTGTAACATCATTATCAAGTATAGTTTAAATATATAATTAGGGCTGGAGAGATGACTTAATGGTTAAAGTGCTTGTCTGCAAAGCCAAAGGACCCAGATTCGATTCTCCAGGACCCATGTAAACCAGATGCACAAGGGGGCGCGTGTGTCTGGAGTTCATTTGCAGTGGCTAAAGCTCCCTGGCATACCTATTCTCTCTCTTTCTCTCTCTCTCCCTCTCTCTCTCTCTCTCTCATTTTCTCTCACTCAAATAAATAATCAAAAATGTAAAAGTATTTAAAATGTTTTAAGAAAATATAATTAACCGGGCGTGGTGGCACATGCCTTTAATCCCAGCACTCAGGAGGCAGAGGTAGGAGGATCGCCATGAGTTCGAGGCCATCCTGAGATTACATAGTGAATTCCAGGTCAGCCTGGGCAAGAGTGAGACCCTACCTCAAAAAACGAAAAAAAAAAAAAAAAGAAAATATAATTACACACTGGCTATTAACCAGGTCCAACCCGGTTACTGTATGTGTGTGTATATATATATATATATATGTGTGTGTGTGTGTGTGTGTGTGTGTGTGTGTGTGTGTATTTAAATATATACATATTTTGAACTTATATATTTGGAGGTCAGTTTATTACTTATACAATAAGGAAAAGTGTTACAATAAATGTTTATTTATATTAATAAAAATATTTTATAGTTCCATACAGGATTAGCAAAATATATGTGTACTCTATATATTTTTAATCACTGAAAGTGTCCAAATGTATACTGAGTAGAAACATGACATGAATAAATAAATAATCAACAAATGCATGTGCCATAAATTTATTCATTTGCTCATGTAAATCTCTAACAGGCATTGTCTACGGTGGCAGAGTTGTCAGTCCTGGGATACATTCAACAGAACAGAGAAACAAATGAAATGCCCCTTCATAGAGTGGAAAAAAGATATAAGTATACATTACCAAACTATGTGGCGTATCAGGCATAGATTACTGCTAGCATGAATAATTAAACCAAACAAGCCCCCTAAAACTTCCTGACTGGATAAGCATTAATCTGCATACATCAGTACAATATAAAAACACTGAGAAAAGAGTAAAACAAATATACAAATAACTATAGTAACCCCTGCTTGTTAAGGAATCGTACAATATAAAAACACTGAGAAAAGAGTAAAAACGTAAAAACATATATAAGTTAAATGATAAATAAAACGCACTTGCGGCAAATTCACTCCTTTTTCTTTATCACCTTTCTTTTCTTTCTATAGTTGGGATTTTGAAATGGCCTCCCCAGCCCAAGTCCTCAGCCCATGGTGTGATTTGCAGGTGGTGACTTTAAGAGCTCAAGCCCAGCGGGAGAAAGGAAAAATAAGTCTGTCTGTCTGTCTGTCTGTCTCTCTCTCTCTCTCTCTCTCCCTCAGCCACCACGTGGCACACAGTGTTCTCTGCCTCACTCTTCCATGATGTACTTACTCACCCAAGGCCAACAGCCCCTGGACTGATGCCTCCAACCCTTTCTCATTCAGGTGATTTAGTTGGCTAACATAAAAGGCCCTGTCCTGGTCTCTCTTACCGGCCAGCCCAACCCCTGCTTGCTTCTTTGATTCTTGGAGGCTCTTAACAGTGACCCTCTGCAGTGAGGATACACGGGCTGTCGTCTCTCCCCCTAGGTGGGACTTAACCTTACTCAGTCTGAGAGGTCAGACGAAGCTAGTGTCTTGGAGGTACTCCTCATTCTACTTCCTGAACCTCGCCTCCTGGAAAAGTCCCGGTGAACACTTTTGCAAAGCACGCTCCTTCGGGCCCGGCTTCTAAAGAGCCTGACCTAACACAAGAGATCACCTTAATCTCTCTTCATCTTCATGCTTCCTCGCATCACCAAGGTCCTTCCTTCCCTCATCTCTAAAAGGACAGAAAATGACCGCTCAGTCGTGGAGATGAAACAAAAAGAGACCGATGGGGCCAGGAAATGTATTAACAATACAGTAGGATGGGTCTAAGAAAAAAGACCTTGTGCAGCATCTGGTCTGAGCCCCGGGATGGTCACATCATGGATGGAACACAGAGGCAAAAACACCCGCTCCCCATCCCTCCTTCTCATACTAGATCAGTACCGGCTGGATCTCCTCCTGAGAATCAGAAGAAAAGATTAACAAAATATCCTCTCAGTTGCTGTACATAAAGCTAATAGATTGGTGTGCCTTCTAGGTATAAAATTCTGGAAGATTCAACCTCATAAGGCAGTTGCTGAGGAAAAAGAACTAGCAGGCAGATTAAAATAAAGCGACCCCATGCTGCGTGTGGTGGTGCACATCCGTGACCCCACACTTAGGAAGTGGAGGTGGGAGGATGGGGATTCAAGGTCATCTTTGGTTGTATGGAATTTGAGGCCAGCATGGGTTGCATGAGACCAGGAACAAAACCAAAGGAAGGAAAGAAGAAAGGGAGGGAGAGATGGAGGAATAAAAGAGGGAGAGAGGAAAGAGAGGAGAGAGAAAAGGAGAGCTCAATCTTTTTTTTCTTTTCAATTTTTTTTTTATTAACAACTTCCATGATTATAAAAAATATCCCATGATAACACCCTCCCTCCCCCCAAGAGCTCAATCTTTTGAGAAACAAATTTAGGTACAATTAATACCAGCAAGCCATACCAGAAAATAAACTGGAAAGAAAGAGAATAGACATTTGCATCAAAGGCAAGCCGATAGGAGCCAGGGAGGTGGTTCTGCAGTTAAAGGAGTTTGCTTGCAAAGTCTGACCGCTTGGGTTCAATTTCCCAGCCACCCTCATAAAACTGGATGGGATTTTAGTTGCAGTGGCAAGACACACACAAACACACACACACACACACACACACACACACACACACCACATTGCACACACACAAATAAATAATTTTTAAATGCAGGCCCAAAAAAGGTTTAATATACACGTATGTGATTTTTTTTCAAATGGGTGGATGTATGCAACTGTTGCTTTGAGAGATGATTACTGCATACTTTCCCTGTCTTACAATGCATTTTCATGAGAACTATGTTATACCAGAATCTTCCAATTATCAGTTCTAATTGTACATATCATACTTGTGATTACACACACACACACACACACACACACACACACCACTATGACTAAATGAAGTATGCAAACTTTAAAAAAAATCAAATTCACGTGGACACTTGGTGAGCTCACTGGAGACTTTGGAATCTAGAGAAAAGAGACATAATGGGAACCCAGAGTACGACTACTTGAACAGTGGTTACCAAGAGCATTCTACAAATGAATTCAAGAAGCAGCAAGTTGATGTATTGCCCGTTTGAAGACTAGGTAGGATTACCTTTTCTTTTCTGTTCTTTATTAAAAGCAAGGTTTGATTCAGAACAAAGGACAGCTATCAGAAGAGGGAGAATTAGAAATAAGTCAGAGCTAGCTGGACATGTTGGTGAATGCCTTTAATTCCAGCACTTGGGAGGAAAGAGGCAGAGGTAGAAGGACTGCTGAGAGTTCAAGGCCACCGTGAGACTCCATAGTGAATTCTAGGTCAGCCTGGGCTAGAGTGAGACCCTGCCTCAGAAAATAAATAAATAAATAAATAAATAGGAAAGAAAAGAGAAAAGAAATGAGTCAGATAAAAAACGAGCATGTATGATTAAGTACATGCTTAAGTTCTGGTCCCTATGATGTCCCCTTGAAGAAAAAAAAATACAGAAATGTGAGCTAGTTTTCAATCATTTTTCTGTGAATGCCTCTAGATGTAGTTCCTCTTGCATGCGTGGTGCTCAGAGGCCTCACTGTGGGGGCTGTCGGCGTGGCTTCTACGTCTCCCACTGAACACAGCCTGGGATTTCTAGATCTAACCCTTTCTTGGTGTTTTTATTTAGTTTTTTTTTTAATTATTTATTTATTTATTTATTTATTTGAGAGAGAGAGAGAAAGAGACAGAGAGAGGGAGAACGGGAGAGAGAGAAAGGGAGAGATTGGGCATGCCAGGGCCTTGAGCCACTGCAAACACCAGATACATGTGCCACCCTGTGCATCTGACTGACGTGGGTCTGGAGAATGGGGCCAAGGCAAGCGCCTTACCCACTAAGCCATCTCTCCAGCCCTTTATTTTGTTCTTAACCTGGCTTCCTATTTTAAGTTTGTATTTGAGTAACATATAACATTAAATGAATATGTAAAACAGAATGTATAATTCATATTACAAAGAGTGGATTAAGTAATAAAAATTTTAAAAAACTCACTGCAGAAATAAAATGCAACATCTTAAATATGGGGTGAAATTTTTATCATGTGCCCAGGTTAACATGAAGTAGGTGTAATGATTCAGTGGCAAGGCCATTGGGTTTAGAATGATCTAGGAGATACACCTCTGGGTGTGTCTGTGAGGGTGTTCCCGGGGAGGTTTAAAGTGAGGTGGGGAAACCCGCCCTGAATGTGGGCAGCACCGTCAGATGGGGAGGGGTCCTGGGCTGAGTGAAAGGGCAAAAGAAAAGCAAGTGAAGAGACAGCACTCGCCTTTCTCTGCTTCCTGACTGTGGGTGGAATGAGACCAGCCGCCTCGCACTCCCACAGCCGCACACTGCCCTCCGTGACGCTCTGCCCAGTCGAACCGAGAGCCAAAACAAAGCCTTCCTTCCTTAAGCGGCAACGAGAGAAGTCATGAAGTCACCGTGCCACTGTGGCGTTTTCCAGCTGAGGCAGAGCATTTGGCTCTGGGTTCAACCCTCACTACTGTAAAACAAATTTGTTTTATTCTACCTCTACACACACACAAAAAAAAAAAAAAAACACAGCGGTATATCATTTTGAAATAATGAAACTCATAAAACAGATTCAAATGATGCTCCAGTTATTATTATAAAGTTATTAATCTTACTCTCCAGCCCCTGCATTCTTCATAGTCATTCTTGCAGAACAACTTACTATAGCACATACGAATTGTCCAATCAAATAGATTCTCTTTGTACTTGTTTCACCTAGACATTTGAATCTTTTTTTTCTTTCTTTCTTTTTATTACGGATATACTTATTATGAATACATAATGTATTGGTACCATCCTCTCCCTCTTGCCTTCCCATTTCGACCTCTTTTTGTTTAATTCCAATACCACAGTTTCAACCCTGCAAGTCCTTGGAGCATGTAACCCTTGCTTGCATTATGTTATCTTGCAGTAAAATTCTAATTTAGTACATTGAAGTCAGAGGGTATTACTCAGAAATAGGGTGCTTGCTTGTCATGTGCAAGGTCCTGGGTTCAGACACACACACACACACACACACTTCTTTGACATACTACTTTACTAGGTACATTCTAGCCTTCCTCTCCTGTGAAGATTGTTGACTCCCTGAGGACAGTAAGTCATAGTACATGCCACTTTTGTATTACATATAATAGATACTCAACACATATGCATGTAATTTCAAATTAACATGTCAAGGAAGACTTACCTCTATGATTCTATAGAAATCATACATCTTTGGTTAACTGAATTATGTAAGATTCTAAAATCTGTGTCTATTGATCAATATCACAAGCTTGTTAATAAGAAATTGTTCTTTGATTAACTATCAGTTAACTATGAGAAATGCCATTCAAAATTCTGTTTAAGATTTTAATACCACACCATATTGTAATGCAAAACTCGTGGGAAGGGATAGGAGTGATTTTGGAAATGTTAGTGTAGGGCTGGAGAGATGGCTTAGCAGTTAAGGCACCTGCCTGTGAAGCCTAAGGGCCCATGTTAGACTCTCCAGATCCCACATAAGCCAGATGCACAAAGGTGAAGCAGGTATAAGGTCGCACATGCCCACTAGGTGGCACAAGCGTCTGGAGTACGATTGCAGTGGTTGAGGCCGAGGTGCGCCAATTCCCTCTGTCTCTCTCTCTCTCTCTCCAAAATAAAATAAAATAAAAATAAAAATAAAGTTAAAGAAAGGTTCATGTATATTACTTGTCAATTTGAACTGCTGTTTAGAAGAAATGTCATCTGTATTAGTTACTTGACTTGTTGACATAACCAAATGCCCGACAAGAGGTAGCTTAAGATGGGTTTATTTCTCTGTAAAGTTCAAGGAGATAAATTCTGTCCCTGGCCCTCATTGGCTCATGGCCATCTCGTGATACAAAATGCATTCAGTTCAGCTGCAAGCTTCAAAGGCCTACAGTCTTTTATCAGTTCCACCACTATTCAAAAGAACCAAGTCTCTGCTGAGCCTCGAGGTAATCTCTTAACTGTGACTCACTGTAAAATCACAGAACAAATTACGTGCTCCAACACATCATGGCACAGAGTAAACATGCCCATTCCTGAAGGAAGGAAGAGGGGCACAGCAAGAAAAATGTGGTGAGAAGAAGCTCTGCGAGAGAACTGGTTGTGTGGCTGCCCATTGCCACAGGCCGTGAAGGGCCCAGTGCTTATTGCCCTAGCACGAACTGAAGCTGGAGAGAAGTATGAAGGTGAGGTATCATACCACAGTGCAGCTGCCCTTCGGGGTGCCAGTGAGCATGGAACAACTGACATTTTCAGTAAAATGGGGCACCTGATATGACTCATCAAAAGGTACCTGGATTGGCATACATAACTCGCCAATTTGTAGACTTAGTGAGGAAGTCTGATGAAGTCCATAGGAACACTGAAAAGAAGTTGTACCAGGCCATAAGCTTGACAGACCAAAACCTCTATGTGGGACTTGGGATTGACCAATTTGGATACCTAGCAAAAACTCGTCCTGGTCAGAAGTTTAAAATGAGCACACAACTTGTATCAGCTGACCTTCCCTAAAACGACGTGGTACTGAGGTATACTTTTCAATCTAGTCCCAAACCAGAAATATTAGCAATATGTAAAAACTTTAGGGCTTGGGAGGGCACTCAGCACTTAAAGGCACTTATTCTACAAGCCTGATGACCAGAGTTGAGATTCCCAACACCCATGTAAAAGTCAAAAAAATAGGGCTGGAGAGGTGGCTTACCTGTTAAAGCACTTGCCTACAAAGCCTAAGAAGGCAAGGTCGATTCCCCAGGACCTGTGTAGGCCAGATACACAAGGTGGCACGTGCATCTGGAGTTCATTTGCAGTGGCTGGAGGCATTGGTGCACCCATTTTCTCTATCTGTCTCTGTCTCTCTCTCTCTCTCTGTCTCTCTCTCTCTTTCTCTCTCTCTCTCTCTGCCTCTGTCTCAAATAAACTAAATATCTTTTTTAGTCAGAAATTTTTTTAAGTCAGAAATAGAGCTAGAGGGATGGGCTAGTGGTTTTAGTGGTTTTGGCACTTGCCTGTGAAGCCTAAGGACCCATGTTCTACTCTCCAGATCCCACATAAGCCAGATGCACAAAGGTGAGGCAAGCACAAGGTCACACATGCCCACTAGGGGGTGCAAGTGTCTGGAGGCCCATTGCAGGGCTGAAGCCCTGGCATACCAATTCTCTCTCTCTCTCCCCTTCTCTTTCTCTCTCTCTCTCTCTCTCTCTCTCTCTCCTTTCTCTCTAAAATAATAAAGAGAAATCTGAAATAATGGGATGCATATGTCTGTCTATAATCTCAACCTGCCTACAGTTATGAGAGACAGATTAGGCACCAAAAAAAATCTTTCAAATGTATTTGGTTGTGTGTGTGTATAGGGACATGGGCACACACATGCCCTGGCACACTTGTGGAGGTCAGAGGAGCTGTCTGGGCTTTGCATTCTCCTGACTCAGTCTCCCATTGGTGTAGGCATGCTGGGATCACAGGTCAACCTGCGTCCCACTGTACATGGGTGCTGGGGAATTGAACCTGGACCAACAGGATTTACAAACAAACACTTTTAGGGGCTGATGAGATGAGTCAGTGATTAAAGGTACTTGTTTGCAAATCCTGCTGACCCAAGATCAATTCCCCAATACACATAAAGCCAGATGTACAAAGTATCACATGCGTATGGAGTTCATTTACAGTAGCAAGAGGCCCTGAAACACAAATTCTTTCTCTCCCAAATAAATAAATTAAATAATATTTAAAGGAGAAATAAATAGGAGTGGAGTTCCGAGCCCTTTAATTAGCTCATAACATTTTGAGACTCAATAAGATCATATCAAGTGTGTATCCTGACACACTGTAATGTTCAGTAAATCTTAGTGACCATGAAAAGTAATAAGTAGGGTTCTTTTCTGCAATTCACAGAACTTTTATAAGACTGTTAATTTTTAAAAATATTTTTATTTATTTGGCAGAGAAAGAGGGGGAGAGAGAGAAAGAGAAAGAATGGGTGTGCCAGCGCCTCCAGCCACTTCAAACGAACTCCAGACGCCTGTGTTCCCTTGTGCATATGGCTAATGTGGGACCCGAGGAATCAAACCTGGGTCCTTTGGCTTTGCAAGCAAATGCCTTAACCGCTAAGCCATCCCTCCAGCCAGAAAACTGTTAAATTTTTAATTTAATTCCAAATGTGTTGTTTGTCTGCCATTGGATTTTCAGTTTTGGCACATGAGCTCTTGCTATGTAGCTGAGGCTGCCCTCAACCTCAGGACCAACTACCTCAGCCTCCCAAGAGATGGCATTACAAATGTGCACGATCAGGTCTGACACAATAAAACCTTAAAAGTACTTCATGTCAAAGGAGTGCAAAGGAAAGGGAAAACCCAGAAACAGAAGTAGGAGAAAATGATCATCTCAGCTTGTCATTTTGTTTACGCAAAACCAATTTAAAAATCTGTGAAATACATTGTAGGGATTTTAAATTTGGATTATAAATCTGAATGCAAAAATCCCTTGACTTTTCTGACTGTGAAGGAGATTCTAAAAGAACATGATTATCATTTAACTCCGTGAGGTCTATTTTGTCCTCTGAAATCATTACTCCTCCAAGGGCTCCATCTAGGGGTGCTAATTTGAAAGCAGCCTGTTCTGTTCATGGATAACTACCCATTGTCTTCCTAACTGGCACCTACCACCTGTGAGATCACTACAAAACAACATTGTTTCACAACAGCAAAAGTGAAAAACAGTGCATCTATGACATAATGAAAACCAGTTATTTCCCAATAGTTATAGTTCTTTCATTTTCTCCTCTAAAATGTTAATGTCAATCAAACTTTATTAGCATGATCTTAAAGGATTTAGATTTAGGTGAAGAAAGTGAGCCTGGGTGCAGGGACTCATACCTGTAATCCCAGAATTTGGAAAGCTAAAACGGGATGGCCACCGTGATTTGAAGACCATCCTGGGCTACATAGTGAAATCCAATCTCAAAAACAGGGAGAATGTTCTAGCTTGCACTTTTGCCTGTTGCCATCTGAAGATGCACCAATTCTCTCTCTCTCTCTTTCTCTCTCTCCTTCTCTCTAAAAAAAAATAAATAGAAGAGAGGGTTGGAGAGATGGCTTTGGTTAAGGCATTTGCCTGAAAAGCCAAAGGACCCAGGTTCAATTCCTCAGGACACAAATAAGCCAGATGCACAAGGGACACATGTGTCTGGAGTTTGTTTGCAGTGGCTGGAGGCCCTGGCATGCCCCTTCTCTCTCTGTCTGTCTCTCTTCTCTCTATCTCTTTCTGCTTGAAAATAAATAAATAAAATTTAAAAATTAGAAGAGAGATTAATTGGGAAGAAGAAGGGGTTCGGTGGAGGGACGATTTGGAAGGGAGGAGGAAAGGTTGGGGGGAGGAGATTATGATCATGACAGAGTGCCTATGTTTATGAAATTGTCACTAAAAAGTTTAAAATATACCCAAATAAAACCAAAAGAGTTATTTAGACCAAAGATGAGCAATTAGGAATACAGAAACACAAAAAATACAAGTAACAAGAGTGTCTAAAAGATCATAACTTAACTACTGAACTAAAATGTACTGGAGTATGTAAAACACAATAAGAAGAATTCAGAAGTTTACTGGTAGTAGAGATCAGTGAACAGAAAGAGGAAACCAGCAAGCAGATGAGTTCAATGCCAATTTAGAAGAGGAAAGTCAGCAAAATAGAGGCTAAAAGAAATATAGAGGAAGAAAAAAATCAGAAATATGGATGAAAATATCAGCAACATAGAAGAAAATTTCAGCAAAGAAATTAAGATTTTGAAACAATAGAAATTTCAGAAATGATAAATTCAATGAATGAAAATTTTAAAAACACAGTGGGGGACGGGCGTGGGGCTCACGCCTTTAATCCCAGCACTCGGGAGGCAGAGGTAGGAGGATCCCCATGAGTTCAAGACCACCCTGAGACTTCATAGTGAATTCCAGATCAGCCTGAGCTAGAGTGAGACCCTACCTCAAATAAAATAAAATAAATTAATAAAATAAAAACAGTGGAAAGTATTACCAGTACACTGAATGAAGCAAGAAAAATTAAAATTAAAAAAAAATCTCAGGGATAAAGAAAGTCAAAGATATCCCATAGTCAAGCAACAATGTCCAAGAACTTTGGAGTTCCATCAATGTGATCAATGTGAGGACCCACGAAGTAAATGAGGAGATTCAATAACCAGCGACAACGCTGAGAATCTATTCAATAAAACTATGGCAGGAAATTAACCAAAACCAAGAGAAGAGAGTATGTACCCAAAAGCAAGAAGCATTTTGAAGCCCAAATGAACATGACCAAAGAGTATAATGTAAACCAATGCCTTACAGAGTCAAGATATAACCCAGGTTGCTCTCCAGGGTTAGATGCCAGCCCAAGGTGCCAGCCGGGGAGGGAGCAAGCTGGTACAAGGCCTGTGGCACCACTGGGAGGCTGAGATTATGCACCAGGGCTAGACTCATTCCAGAACAACTGCTTGGGTGAGAGAGAGCACAACACAAAGCAAACGACACAGAAAAGCCAGCAGAGGGACCCCCCAATCAACACCAACTAGCCCCCCAATGGAGCCTCCAATGAAAGCTTAGAGGGGACCCAAGACATGGAAGCTCAAAATGAAATCTCTACAAGCATTTTAAACAAACTTACACATCTGGCTGATTGAGAAAATAAAATTTAAAAAAAACTGGGCAGAGAATACTCAAACGAACTATGCCTCAAAAAGAGAGGGAAGAGAAAGGAATAGCAATAAAATACAACTAGAGGTCCCAGGAACAGATCTGTAGAAATATAACCATCTAATCTTTGACAAAATTTCAAAAACATGAATTGGAAGAGAAGACAGTCTTTTTAACAAATGATGCTAGGAAGATGGGGTAGCTATATAGAGAAAAAGAAAAGTAGATCCACATATCTCCCTGCACAAAAATCAATTCAGAATAAATCAAAGAACTTAATATAAGACCCGCTAGGGGAAAATGCTTCAAGATAGAGTCATGGGCAAGGACTTTCTGAAAACGACTCCTATAGCACAGGATATAATCTTAGGAACTGACACATGGGATTATATAAAATTAAAAAGCATCTCTACAACAAAGAAATGAATCACTCTAAAATGAAATGAATCACCCTAAAATGAAATGAATCACCCTAAAATGGACACCACCGGAAACCATTCTGTTGAGCAAAATAAACTGTACTCAGAAAGACAAAGACCATATTTTCTCTAACACATAGACTCTAGACATAAAAGCACGTCTGTCTGTCCGTGTATATGTAGATGTGTGTTGGTATGTGCGTCTATGTAGGTCATGAAAATAGAAAAGGAATCATGAGAGATGAAGAGGAGGGCTTAAGAGTGGAGGAAGAAAAGGCAGGTAATAAGACCCATGTGTCCAGAAAGCAGAGGGGGGACTATGGGGGGAAAGGAGCCCAGAAGGAGGTCAGGAGGGAGAGCGAACGCAGTAGGGGCGGAAGGTAAATTACAGCCAAGTACGTAACAGCATGGATATAGGAACTACTAGAATGAACTCTACTTATTTCTATGCTAATTTAAGTTTAACTTACAAAACTTTAATTAAAAAAAAAGAAAGAATTTTTGTCTTTCTTCAATTCTGTAACTCATAAAGAAAATAAAGCAGGGCGTGGTGGTGCACTCCTTTAATCCCAGCACTCAGGAGGCAGAGGTAGGAGGATCACCATGAGTTTGAGGCTAGCCTGGACTACATAGTGAGTTCCAGGTCAGCCTGGGCCAGAGTGAAACCATACTTCAGAAAAAAAAAAAAAAAAAAGGTGGGGGCAAGAAAAGAAAGTGAAGCCTTAAAAGTTTAAATAGGGCTGGAGAGATGGCTTGGCTGTTAAGGTGCTTGTTTGCAAAGCCTCCCAGCTTGGGTTCGATTCACCATGGCCCACATAAAGCCAAATGCACAAAGTGCATATTAGTCTGGAGTTTGCAGCAACAAAAGGCCCTGGTGCCCACTCTCTCTCTTCCTCTCTCCCTGCAAATAAATAAATAATTTTTTTTTAAGTTTAAACAATTTTTTTCAAATTTATATTATTCATTATAGGACACAAATCAGAAATGAAATTTGAATTTTAACTCATGTTTCTTTCCATGTGACATTTATATTTATGGAAATTTAAAATAGATATCAAGGGCTGGAGAGCTGGCTTGGTAGTCAAGGCACTTACTTGCCTGGGAAGCCTAAGGACCTAGGTTGAATTCCCCAAAACCCACATAAGCCAAATACACAAGGTGGTGCGTGCATCTGGAGTTCTTTTGCAGTGGCAAGAGGCCCTGGCAGGCCCATTCTCTTTATTTCTCTCTCTCTCTCCTTCAATCTCACTAATAAATAAAAATAAAATAGATGTTAAGATCAATGACTTTAGAGGACATTTGTCCTCCCTAAGCACTTTCCTGAATGTGAAAGGCTTGTTAACTTTGTTAGTATTTCCATTTAAAAGTGGCTTGTCTCTCTCCCAGGCCTTTGGGAATTGGTGGCTTATAGAATTAATTATGACATGTTGCCCAACCCTTGACACAAGCGAACCCCAAAAGATCCAAAACATAAGAACAGGAAGACAGACTCACAACTGTCATCCTTCCCCCTTTACTCCATACTTGTTTGGTTTATTTTGGGGCCTTTTTTTTTTTTTTTTTTTGAGACAGGGGTCTTACTCTATAGCCCAGGCCTGCCTGGAATCAAGACCCCCAGGCTTCTGCTGAGGGATCGCAGGCTGCAGCACCAGCAGGCTCGGGGGACCCCACTGCTGCTTGACGGCCTCATTCTCTGTGACTCCTTGTTGGAAAGTGTTCCATCCCAGGATTTAGGGAAAGCTTCTCTTGCAGATTTCTACAGGTGGCTGAGATTGTTGGAAGAGCTAGAAATCCAAGCAAAGGTAAAGTACAAAAGTCATTTAACACAGTGCGGCACAGCTAGTGAATCACTGAAAACCACTAAAGGCTGTTTACTGACAACTCTCATCCACACAGACAATCTACAATGATCAGTCTTCTCCCAACACCCTCCCCACTCCCAAGTCCCCCTCAACGCAGTCCCTTCTTTCTAAGTAGGCTCTCTTCTATTTTGATGTCATCATTTTCCTCCTATTATGCCGGGATTTTTTTTTCTTTTCATTGGCAATTTTATACATGTATACAATTTATTTTGATTATATTCAATCTCCATTTAGTCTCTCTGACCTCCCTCCCATTCCTGCTGAACACTTTTTTCTTCCCAACTAGTCTCCCCCTCCTACAATCATGTCTCTTTGTGTGTGTGTGTGTATGTGTGTGTGTGTGTGTGTGTGTGTGTGTGTGTAAGGGAGAGAGAGAGAGAGAGAGACCCACTGAGTTTAATTAGGGTTGCCTGAGCATTGATAAGCAATTGTTTACTGGAACACGGGCATCTCTCCAGTGGTTACGCCACTGAAGAAAACGCTCTCCCTTCCTCTGAAGACATTAAGTACCAGTAGCTCCTCACAGAGAGCATCAGGCCTCGTGACAAAATGTTGACAGGCCCAAATCATGTGCTGGTAACTCTTGTAGGCAGCATCATGTTGCTGGGATATACGAATTTCTTTCTTTGAGAGAGAGAGAGAGAGAGACAAAGAGAAACATAGAATGGGTGCACCAGGGCCTCTTGACACTGCAAACAAACACTAAATACACGGGCTACTTTGTGCATCTGGCTTCACGTGGGTGCTGGGGAATCGGACCCAGACCACCAGGCTTTGCAAGCAAGCACCTTTATCTGCCGAGTCATCTTTATGGCCCAAATATTTTTATTATATTTTTGGCTGCCTTATGAAAGTTCTATGTAGCTTTATTCATACTTCTTTAGTTCTGGTTAGCCCTCCTTTCACCCCTTCCTTTCCAATTCCCCTGCCCGTATTCTCATTTAAACCTTTCCACCTCCAGTTTTTCCCTTCCCACTGCTTTCATATTGTGCTTATTTTTACAACCCCCTCCCGACATGCACACTTCTTCTCCACCAGAGAGGCAAGTGATATCATCAAATTCACTCAGTCTATGTTGTTGATCTGTGTTATACTTCCTTACCTATGGGGAAAAAAAAAAAAGGATTAGGGCTGGAAGGATGGCTTAGTGGTTAAGATGTTTGCCTGCAAAGCCAAAGGATCCCGGTTCGATTCTCCAGGACCTACAAAAGCCAGATGTACAAGGGGGCACATGCCTCTGGAGTTCGTTGCAGTGTCTGGAGGCCCTGGAGTGCCTGGAGTTCTCTCTCTCTCTCCTTCTTTCTCTCATAAATAAATAAATAAGTAAGTAAAAAAATAAACAAACAAAATATTTTTAAAGGATTAAATATCCAAGTTCACCCTGCATTGTCTTCTCTTTATCCTTATGTCACATGGAGATTATCAACCACAATATCCCCATAAAGTAAAAAGAAAATAAAATGGGGCTGGAGGGATGGCTTAGCAGTTAAGGTGTTTGCCTGCAAAGCCAAAGGACCCTGGTTCAATTCCCCAAGGCCCACGTTAGCCAGATACACAAGGGGGCGCATGCATCTGGAGTTCATTTGCAGTGGCTGGAGGCCCTGGTATGCCCATTCTCTCTCTCTCCCTCTTTCTCTGTCAAATAAATAAATAAATAAAACTAAATTTTTTTAAAAAAAGAAAGAAAATAAAATGATTGCAATTATTGTCACTGGTAAACAAGATTTGTTAAAGGATTAGAATCTTGAAAATTAGTATAGCTTCCTAACTGAGAGCATTATTCACTTAAATAAGATATAACGATGTGTGGTGATATGTGCCTGTAATGTCAGCATTGAGAAGGTATAGACTGGATGAACAGAAATTCAAGAACATTCTCAACTACATAGAAGGTTTAAGGTCAGCTAGAGAGCTATACAGTGAGACCCTGTCTCAAAAAGGAAAGAAGCCAGGCATGGTGGGGCACGCCTTTAATCCCAGCACTCAGGATGCTGAGGTAGGAGGATCGCTAGGCCAGCCTGAGACTACACAGTGAATTCCAGGTCTGTCTGGGCCAGAGTGAGAACCCTACCTTGAAAAAAAAAAAAAGAAAGGAAAGAAAAGAAAAGAAAGAGAAATTTCTTTTGACAGCTTCCATAAATATAGACAACATACCATGATGTCACACTCCCCTCCTATCACCTTCCCTTTCCATCCTCCCAATTCCCCCTTCTACTGAATCCCTTCATCTAAGAAAGAGAATTTTGCATAATGAAGGCTAGGAATGTAGCCAGCCTGATAAAGCACTTATCTGGCACATACAAAGCTCTGGCTTCATTTCAGCTGAAGAGGAGAAGGAAGAAGCAAGGAAGGAAGGGAGAGACAGGCAGGACAGGCAGAGAGGGAGAGGCAGAGAGAGAGGAAGGAGGAAGGAGGAGGGAGGGAGGGAGGGAGGGAGAGACAGGCAGAGAGGGAGGGAGGGAAGGAGAGAGGGAGGAAGGAAGGGTGGGAGGGAGGAAGACAGAGAGGGAGGGAGGGAAAGAGAGAGACAGGCAGAGAGGGAAGGAGGGAAGGAGAGAGACAGGCAGAGAGGGAAGGAGGGAAGGAGAGAGACAGGCAGAGAGGTAGGGAGGGAGGAGGGGAGGAAGCAGGGCTGATGGTGAGCCCTTGTAGTCTCTGAGCTTGCAAGGCCGAGGATTGCTAATAATATGCAAGTAAAGAGTTGACCATGTGTATATGGTTGAGGGTACATTTTTGGCGAAAAATATATAGGTGCTTCTCAACTTACAATGAGGTTGCATCTTGATAAAAATCAGTGTAAGTTGAAAGTGTATCTAGTACACTTCACACATTTCATACCATAGCAACCCAGCACAATATTTCCCCGTGTGATCCTGTGACTAACCGCTGCTGCCAAGCATGCTGTTCTAGGAAGTATTGCACCACACACCGCCAGCTCGGGACAAGCTCAACGTTCAAAACGGGAAGTCAGTTTGTACTGAATGCTTTTCTCTTTAGCATTGCTGTAAAGGTGAAAACGTTACTCAACATCCTTGTAAGTCAGGAATGACTGGCTTATTATTATCAGATTTACTTTTCTTTTCTTTTCTTTTCTTTTCTTTTTTTTTTTTTTTCAAGCTAGGGTCTCACTCTGGCCCAGGCTGTTCTGGAATTTACTATGTAGTCCCAGGAAGGCCTGGAACTTGGGACAATCCTACCACCACCCCCTCCTCAGTGTTGGGATTAATGGCGTGAGCCACTACAACTGACTCTAAGATGTTTTATATAAGCCTTGTGGAAATCACAAAGAATAAAATCTGTACTATGTAGATACACAAGAGATAAAAAGAAAAGGATTAAAGAATACCAATATAAAAATATCATCAAATCACACAAGAAGATAATGCATTGTAACCTGAAGGAACTACAAAACAGTCAGAAATAGCACAATATCAGCAGAATGTCCTCATCTATTTATAATTAAAGCTGGGCATGGCAGTGCACACGCATAAGCACACTGTTTAGGAAATAGAAACATGAGTTCAAGTCCAGTCTCAGATACATGAGCCCATCTCATCAGCAAAATAAATTACTTTAAATGAATTAAATTATCCAATCAGAGGCAGAGGTAGGAGGATCACCATGAGTTCGAGGCCATCCTGAGACTACATAGTATAATCCAGGTCAGCCTGAGCTAGAATGCCACCTTACCTCAAAAAACAAACAAAGGTAGGAGGACTGCCGTAAGTTCAAGGCCACCCTGAGACTCCATAGTGAATTCCAGGTCAGCCTGGGCTAGAGTGAGACCCTACCTCGAAAAACCAAAAAAAAAAAAAAAAAAAAAAAAAAAACCCACAGGATTCAGCTACATATTGCTTGTAAGAAATTTACTCCACTTTTAAGAACATATGATTGAAAAGCAGCAGATGGAGAACGATTTTCCATGCAAATGATAACTAAGAGAACAAATGTGTGTGTCTTCACTGACATAAGACAAAATGGGCTTTAAAGTTAAAAACTGGAGACAAAGGTTCGTTACCGAATCACATGAAGGAGACTCCCTAAGAGGATGTGACACTTATAAATGTATCTATATATAACATCAGAATACACAAATATGTAAAGCAAATCTTAGCATAACTAAAGGGAGCAGTAGACAATGCTAGGATAATGGTAGGAGACTTCAACAAGGAACAGATAGGCCAGACAGCAAGTCAACACAAGCAAACAGTAGATCACGTCAACCTGACAGACGCTCAGGTCAGTGCATACAACAGCAGCGGAATACGCCTCCTTGTGCAAATGCTGGTGCAAACTTCTCCGGGGTCAAGCACGTGTTAGTAGGTGAAACACATCTTAACAAACCAACAAGAAGGGGCTCTGCCAGAGCAGCGAAGCAAGGACCCGAATCCACTTAATGTGGTCCACCACCGTGTCTTAGCAGCAGCCCTGTGCGCCTGTACAATCTGGAGGAATATTTCTGTCAACCATTTTAGAAATGTTCACGACAATTTTAGGAAGGCGGGAATCCGCGTTTTGAGTAGACATGATTTTTTTAAATTTATGCACGTATGTGCGTATGTATATGATGTGAGTGTGACTAGGGGGGGGGTGAAAAGCAGAGGATAGCCTCAGATATTTCTTCCTCCTTCCGTCTTCTGAGATGGGGTTTCTCTTGCTGCTGCTCCAGCTGCTGCTGCTGATTGGAGGAGGAGGAGGGGGGGGTGCCCTGGGATCACAGCACTGGGAACTGAGTCGCTGGGCCACAACCATTTTGTGTGATGATGGAGAAGGGACCCAGGGCCCTGTGCATGCTATGCAGGCCCTCTACCCACTTGATGTTGGCTCTTTAGATGAAAGGCCACTAAAGGGGTTTTGGGTTTTTTGGGGCTTTTTTTTTTTTTTGGTGTGTTTTGATGTTTTATTTTATCTGTGTTTTGTTCTGGTTTATTTATTTATTATTTACCTATCTATTTATTTTGGAGAAGTATTTTTTTAAATGCTACTAATGTTCTTTTTTTATTATTTTTATGTATTTATTTGAGAGTGACAGACAGAGGGAGAAAGAGGCAGAGGGAAAGAATGGGCACACCAGGGCTTCCAGCTACTGCAAAAGAACTCCAGACACGTGCGCCCCCCCCCCCTCTTGTGCATCTGGCTAATGTGAGTCCTGGGGAATCGAGCCGCGAACCAGTGTCCTTAGGCTTCACAGGCAAGCGCTTAACCGCTAAGCCATCTCTCCAGCCCTTGGAGAAGTATTTTGCTATTTCCCAAGCTAGCCTCAGATCCCTGCACTCAAGTGGTCCTCCTGCCTCAGCCTCACAACCATCTAAGATTAAGGTCGGCAACATCACACTGGCTCTGAAGTATGCTTTTCTTTTATTTTGTCTCTCCTCTCTCTCTCGTTATGGTTTGCCTTTTTGTGATGGGTCTCATTGTAGCCCAGGCTGACCTGGAATTCACTCCATAGTTTCAGGGTGGCCTTGAACTCACTGCAATCCTCCTACCTGTGCCTCCCAAGTGCTGGGATTAAAGAAGTGGTCAGTTTTCTTGAAGTAAAGATATATCTGAGGCTGGCCTTGAACTCACTATGCAGCCAAGATTGGTCTTGAACACCTGATCTTTCTGCCTCGGCCTCCTGAGTTACACCCAGCCTTGTTGAGACAGGGTCTCACGTAGCCCAGGCTATCCTCAGTCTCACTATGTAGCCAAGGATGACTTTGAACTCCTGATCATCATCTACGTGGGCTTCTTTTGTCCTTGCTCCTTTCACAAAGTTCTGTTCGGGAGTTGTAAGCAAACGTCTCAAGTGGCCTGAGCCTGAGTGACTAGAGCCATGAGCCGCTCACTCTGTCTTCTCAGAATGCTTCCCTAAGCGTCTCTCATCTCTCTGTCTCTGACATCTGGCTTCAGCATCCCTTGACTTCGTCAACGTGACTCTGCCAAGGCGGGCCATCGTCCGCGCATAGCCTGAATGTTCTGCCTGGAAATAGAGCTGGCTAGCTGGTGACTCCGCTCACACAATGAGTCTAGCAACACATGAGCAGGCAAGTGCGGTTGCTTGGGAAGAGCTAGACAGTGCGGGGCCTCGGGACAGCGAAGGCCAGGCAATCCAAGGACGCCCAGCAGCCGGCCCATTCCTTAGCTAACTGCAGCTCCACCACTGCTGCTTGGCCCTGAGTTCAAGCATCAGACACAGGGTCCCATCCCTGCAGCATCCCTCTGCAAACACAGGGCGAACTGAGAACCAGTGAATGTTTTCTTTGACTTATTTGAGAGTCGGTATGTCCCAAATGCATGAGAGAGTGATCAGGAGGTAGTAGGTCATTCGTCGGAAATCACTTTATACGACATTGATTAGCATGTATTGATTAGAGTATTACGTATTAAAATTCTCAATAAACATGTTTCCAAACAATGTGCTAGAGATGTGTTGTATGTCTCCCAAAACGAGGTCAAGCATTGCAGTTCCTTGTGAGATGTCAAGTCATGGTTTATTTTACTATATATTTAAGCTCGGCTATGAAAATGTGTATGACTTGGGCTGGAGAGATGGCTTAGCGGTTAAATGCTTGCCTGTGAAGCCTAAGGACCCCGGTTCGAGGCTTGATTCTCCAGGACCCACGTTAGCCAGATGCACAAGGGGCCGCACGCGTCTGAAGTTCGTTTGCAGTGGCTGGAAGACCTGGCGCGCCCATTCTCTCTCTCTGTCTCTCTCTCTGCCTCTTCCTCTCTCTGTCTGTCACTCTCAAATAAATAAATAAAACTGAACAAAAAAAATTTTTAAAAAAATGTGTATGACTTGGAGCTAGGACAGCAGCAAACCCTGCCTGCGTGGGTTTAATTCCCCAATCACCAACATAAAGCCAGATGGGCATTCATTTGCCACAGCAAGAGACGCTGGCAAACACACACACACACACACACACACACACACACAGTAAAATAAATCGATATAAAAAAATAAGTAAGACTATGTGAGTGAGAAAGTTTTAGTGTTCATTTCAATGATGCTAGTGGAAATCTACTGGAACATTTAAAATCATGTAGGTTGCTGTAATTTATTTTAAATTTCCAGATGTCCCACTTAGTTAAAGTTCTAGCTTTACAATTATAACACCTGTGTGATCTTTAGTTACGTAGCAAGTAATCATTGACTATGGATTCAAGTTTCTCTGAACATTTTTAAAGAAAAATTTATGTTGCTTGTTTCCTTACTAAACAGCTCAATAAAACCACAGTAACTGAGGTGTTATTTTTCCACATACTGAGTTGTCTAATAATGCTCCTTGAACCTGCAAAAAAAAAAAAAAAAAAAAAGCAAACAAAAAGAAAATATTGTATTGATTAGAAATATCACAACAAAAATTTTCAAACTTATTTAAAAAAGAGAGAGAATATGGGGGTCCAAGAGCCTCCTGCCTCTGCAAAAGAACTCCAAATGCAGGTGCCACTTTGTGCATCTGGCTTTTCGTGGGTCCTGGGGAATTGAACCTGGAGTCTCGGCTTTTCAAACAAGTAAGTACCTTTCACAATTAAGCCACCCTTCCAACCCCACTGTAAGTATGTATTTATTTATTTGTTTATTTATTTACTTGAGAAAGAGAGGGAAGGAAGGAGAGAGAGAGAAAAAGGCAGAGAGAGAGAGAGAGAGAGAGAATGGGCACATCAGGACCTCCAGCCACTGCAAATGAACTCCAGATGCATGTGCCCCCTTGTGCATCTGGCTTACATGGGTCCTGGAGAGTTGAACCTGGGTCCTTTGGCTTTGCAGGCAATTGCCTTAACTCCTAAGCCATATCTCCAGCCCCCCTCCACTGTAAATTTTTAAAGATAACTTTTTAAATAAATGACTGAACTGGGAGTGTTTGCCTAACATGCATGAGGCCTTGAGTTTCCTCCATCCTCAGCACGACAAAAGAAAGAAAGAAAGAGAGAGAGAGAAGAGGAGGAGGAGGAGCAGAAAGAAAGAAGGAGAAGGGAAGAGGAAGGAAAAGGAAGAGGATAAATACTTAACCATACTGGGGGAAAGAACAAGTGTGGAGGACTGAAATGCGGAAGGACATCTCGGTTAAAAGATAGAAACCAGGCAAGATGTCTGATAGGGGCGAGATTAGTTGTGAAGATTCTCCTAACGCACAATTAATGAAAACAAAGAAAGGTAGAGCACCAAGGACAGGCATTACAGTGACGGCGTAGAGATGGAATGTAGAATGGTCAGACAGGTTAGCCCTGTTTCCACACCCCTACACACACACACACACACACACACACACACACACACACACACGCCACAGTAAGCACTGCTGCTTCCGGTGTGGAGAAGTCAGTGTGAGGAACTGGGTCGTAGACACAATGCGTTTGCAGCACCCAGAAGACAAGCCGGTCTTCTGTCCTGTGGGCTGCCAGTTTCAGTGCTACTAACTCTCAGCCACCTCCGCTACAGCCCCAGGGGAGGGGAAGGGATTCTCAATCCAACGTGAATCTTTCCATTAGAAATGCCAAACTCGGAGAAAAAAAAAAGTGTCAAACCACACACCGGGGATCCAAATAGAAAAGTAATAAGAAAAAAGAAATGAATAGGAATTCAAAAAAAAAAAACATCAAAATTGGAAAAGGAGAAAAGAGAAATGATAATTGTCATTGAAAATTCAAGAGAAGCCAAAAAAACAAAGCAGTTAAATCAGTAAGTCCACCAGGTAAAAGATTACTGAGGAATTTCAAATAAGTTAGCAGCCCTGGTGCGCCCATTCTCTCTCTCTCTCTTTTCTCTCCTCCTCTCCCTCCCTCTTTCTCTATCAAATAAATAAATAAATAAATAAAAATATTTTTAAAAAACTTTAAAATAAGTTATCAAGTAAGTTGAAGCTATAAAAAAAAAAAGCAGCGTTCAATGGAAGTTGGGAAAAGCTCAGTGGCAGGTCTTTGAAAGAAAATCGCAAACATTACTGAAGGATTTAGAAATGAAGATCTAAAAAAGTACACTAAGTCATGTTTAGAGTTGAGAAGAAGGGGGCTGGGGAGACGGCTCAGTGGATAAGAACATTTGCTGCCCACGCGTGAGGACCTGAGTCCAGTGTTGTCCGGCACCACTGTGAAAAGCTGGGTGTGGCTGCACACGCCTGAAACCCCAGCGCTGAGGGGTGGGGTGCAGAGACACGGGAGGATCCCTGGGGATCATTAATCAGCCAGTCTAACCCACCGCGGCTCCAGTTTCAGGGTGAAACTCCGCCACGAGCAAAGACGGCAGAAGACGGGCATGAAAGGGCACCTGACATCTTCCACGGGCCTCAGCTTGCATGCTCGTGCTCACACTCATCCGTGTACACACACACACCACACATGCCACATACATGCCACACACACACACAAAATTTGCATCTAAGCTGGTGGTGGGAGCACACACCTATAAATCAGAAGACTTGGGAAAGCTGAGGTAGGAGAATTGTTTTGAGTTCAAGGACAACTTGGGTTACATGGTGAGTTCCAGGTCAGCCTAAACTACAAAGACATATGTCAATAAATAAATAAAAAAAATAATAAGGCCGGGTGTGGTGGCGCATGCCTTTAATCCCAGTACTCGGGAGGCAGAGGTAGGAGGATTGCCATGAGTGAGTTCGAGGCCACCCTGAGACTACAGAATGAATTCCAGGTCAGCCTGGACTAGAGTGAGACCCTACCTTGAAAAACCAAAAAAAAAATAATAATAATAATAATAATAATAATTAATAAATAAATAATAAATAAAAGGAGCTGGGTGTGGTAGTAAACACCTTTAATCCCAGCATGTAGGAGGCAGAGGTAGGACTGCCGTGAGTTCGAGGCCACCTTGAGGCTACACAGTGAATTCCAGGTCAGCCTGAGCTAAAGTGAGACTCTACCTCAAAAACCAAATAAAATAAAATAAAAATAAAAAGGGCAGAAGAGATAATAGTGGTTAAGGCGCTTGCCTGCGAAGCCTAAGGACCCAAGTTCAACTCTCCAGATCCCACACTAACCAGATCCACAAAGGTGAAGCAAGTGCAAGGTCATACATGCCCACTAGGTGACACAAGTGTCTGGAGTTCAATTTCAGTGGCTTAAGCCCTGGCATGCTGTGGTGGTTTGAATAGATGGCCCCCAATATATCCAGTGGTTTATTCGTTTGTAGTTTGTATCTGCAGTCACCTGGCTAGAAGCCGTGTCACTGGATGGATCTTAAAGTGTGGTGGTGGGTTTCAGATTTCAATCTAAAGATCTGCAAAGTGTGCCTAGCTGGAGTTCCTGAAGTGTGCTGTGCTGGGTGGCTTTTGGCTTTTAGGCTTGTGCTTCTCTCTCTGCTTGGACCTGTGAAGGCAGACCAGCTTCTTCTGCCATTATGGAACTTCCCCTGGACCTGTAAGCTTCAATAAATATCCCTTCCTCCAGCACTGTGCCTGATCTGGAAGTTCAGCTCAGGGACCTGAAGCTGTCTGCTACACATGCCAATTCTGTCTCTCCCTCTGTCTCTCTAAAAGAAAAGAAAGAAGGAAAGAAGGAAAGAAGGAAGGAAGGAAGGAAGGAAGGAAGGAAGGAAGGAAGGAAGGAAGGAAGGAAGGAAGGAAAGAAAGAAAGAAAGGAAGGAAGGAAGAAAGAAAGAAAGAAAGAAAATGAATAATTGAAAGATACTTATTCTCCCTGAATTATCTACTTCAAAATCCAAACAGAATTTTGCCATGAAATTTACAAGATTCTAAACTTAATCTGTCTCCTGCCTTAAGATGTAAACGTGATACAAGTGGGACATGAAACATGGAAGGCATTAACCAATCCATATTGATTGTGTATGTGTGGGCACTCAAGTGCTCTTACTCATCCAATTAAAACCCAGCAGGGACAGTCTTCTAGCCAATGGACTAACAGCAGGTGTGTTTAAATCCCTCACTAAGCCTGCAAAAAAGAAACCAGAGTGACTGTGGCCTAAAGGGCTCAGGAGCACTCAAGACCTAAATCAAAACTAAAATAAAGGTATGTGTGGCTTCTCTGAAGTAGAGAGATGTCTCCTCTGGAAGTGAGAAGAAGAAACAAGGGGGGGGGGGGTTGGTGCTTGCAAAGCCTGACAGCCCAGGTTCAATTTCCAAGTACCCACATCGAGCCAGATACACATAGTGGTGCATGCATCTAGAGTTTACAGCGGCATGAGACCCTGGCATACCTGTTCTGTTCTCTCTCTCTCTCTCTCTCCTTACTAATAGGTAAATTTTAAAAGAAGAAAGAAGCACGGCAGGAACTCTCAAGGAGTGTTTGGTGAATAGGGACAGGCCTTGAATTCCCCCCGGGCAGCAGTTCCGCAAAGAAGAATGACAGAAAAATAACAGAAAAAATGCTTCTGAAGACAGAAGGTGGACTGCTGGGCAGAAATAGACCAGAAAGAGGCAGAATCCCACCAAAAAAAAAAGTCCCGTGAGCTGGATTGCTCAATTAATTAACTACTCTCAATAAATAATAAATGCTACAAATAATAAACATCACCCCATTTCAAAAAATAAGCATCTATTATTCAATCGTATAAGTGGAAAGTGTGTTGAGAGTATTGAACTGGAAATTGGGGGACCTTGGATTCTCTTCCAAGATTTATGAAGTAGTTCAGCATTGAAATTCAGATTCTATGGAATTGGTTTTTACATTTGACAATTTTGGAGGATTTAGTGCCAGCACACTGATTCTCACTCACAGAGGACTGCCGTAAGCTTTAGAAATCAGAACCCACTGAGGACCGTGTTGCCTCCCCCAGAGCTGGGAAAATGGGCACCGACTGTCTGAGTCTCATTACCCAAGGAATCCACTGGGTGGCAATGACACTGAACTGAAAGCCAATGCCCAGCGAAGCTACCAGGCTGCTGGTGCCGGTGGAGCAAAGACCACACACAAAGTCGGAGAGTGAGAGCAATGACTCCCCTGGGAGGACACGTATGACCTGGGCCCTTTGCCATACAAAAAAAAAAAAAAAAAAAAAACCTGTTTCGTGCTCATTTTATAGAAAAGGAAAAAACAAAATCTTAGGAAGAGAGAAATCAAGTAAATTATCAAAGATAACAGAGGAAGTGAGTGATCTAGACAGAAATCAGTCCTCACGGATCATCTGTCCACTCTCCACAGCAAACTGAGCTCTGTGAAGAAGAATCATTAGGCCACCCTCACAGCGGCCTCTCCTCCCAACCATCCTCCTCATTGGTACAAGGATAACACTTTGCTAGTTTCTTTCATAATGGAAAGGAAGCTTAAATAATCCTATTAAAGCTGGAGAGATAACTTAGCGGTTAAGCGCTTGCCTGTGAAGCCTAAGGACCCAGGTTCGAGGCTCCATTCTCCAGGACCCACATTAGCTAGATGCACAAGGGGGCGCAGGCGTCTGGAGTTCGTTTGCAGTGGCTGAAGACCCTGGCGCGCCCATTCTCTCTCTCTCTCTCTCTCTCTCTCTCTCTGCCTCTTTCTCTCTCTCTGTCCGTCGCTTTCAAATAAATAAAAATAAAAATAAATAATCCTATTTATTTTTAGTATAGTTAATATGAATAACTGTCCTAGACACGATTAAAATAATGGCTTGATAGCTACAGCAATATCAACTTCACATGTCTTTCCCGCTGTTTAAATTGCCCACGAGGAGCTGGGGAATATAGCAGAGTTACATACAGGGTGCTTGCCTAGCATGTAATGGCCTAGGTTTAATCCTCAGGAACTCAAAATAAATAGAGCAGGAACATTTCTGGATTGTCTCTTATCTATTTTATAATATTTTGTTTGTTTGTTTGTTTGTTTATGTCTATCGCTCGGTTATGTGTGCAGGGCAGAGGACAACTTCCAGGTGTCTATGTCTTCTTTGGAACAAGGTCCCTTTCTGGCTGCTGTACAGGAACTGTCAAAGTGCACACAACAGCAGACCAGCTGGCCCCTGAGCTCGGGGTTCTTCTGGTTGCATTTCCCAGTGACATAAGGGGGGGGGGGGCTTCATTTTCCATCCTGCTTCATGGAAGTACTAGGGATTTGAACTTGGATCAGCAGGCTTGACAAACAAGCACGTTTAAACCACTAAGAAATCTTCCCAGCCCCATTTTCTCTCATCTGAATCAAAGAACTTTGAGTTTGAAATAACAGAATGTTGCTCGGTTTGAGTCCTGTGGGGGCAGGAGGAGAAGACAGCTTTGTAAAGTAAGGATGGAACAATGCAAAGAACCCAAGGCTCCTTGGCCTGTATCGCTGATCCTTCTAATCCCTATCACTTCAAGAAGCTGCTTTGAGCTGGGGAGATGGCTCAGCAGTTAAAGGCATTTGCTTGCAAAGCCTGCAGGCCCTGGTTCATTTAGAGTGGCAGGAAGCTTTGGCCTGACTATTTCTGTTCTCTCTCTCTCTCTTCCTCCCTCCAAATAAGTAAATACAATTTAAAAAAGAAAGAATCTTCGTGTGTGTGTATGTGTGTGTGTGTGTGTATGTGTGTGTGTGTGTGTGGTGTGCACGTGGCCTGTATGCATATTCACATCTGTGTGGACACGTGTGTGCGGCTGCATGCGGGAGCCAGAGGTTGACATGGTGTGCCTAACTCCATCACTCTCCACCTTATTTGCTGAGACAGGGTTCCCTCACTTGAGCCCAGAGCTTGACAATTTGGCTCGTCTGCCACTTTGCCCAGGGGACCTCGTGTTCACCCGCTGAGCACTAGGGTTACAGTAGGCCCCCATGCTGGCCCAGCACTTACCTCACTGTTCAGCGTCGCAAGTAAGGTCATCGTCACGCTTGCCCAGTGAGTGCTTTGCAACCAGAGCCCTCTCCCTGGCCCTCAAGAAGCTTCTGTGTGGTACAGATTAGACATAGATACAGAATGGAGAAGGAGGGATCCAGCCAGGTGGGGTCATTCATGCCTTTAATCGTAGCACTCTAGAGGCAGAATAGAAGGATCTCTGTGAGTTCAAGGGTAGCCTGAGTTACGGAGTGAGGTCCAGGTCAGCCTGGGCTACACTAAAAACCTGCCTAAAAAAAGAAATTAAAATGGGCCGGGCGTGGTGGCGCACGCCTTTAATTCCTAGCACTCGGGAGGCACAGGTAGGAGGATTGCCATGAGTTCGAGGCCACCCTGAGACTACATAGTGAATTCCAGGTCAGCCTGAGCTAGAGTGAGACCCTACCTTGAAAAACCAAAATAAATAAGTAAATAAAATTTAAAAATTAACAAAAAGACCAGAAAACACAGAATGAAAAGAAATAGGAAATCATCAGAAATGATGACAACTGTCTGTGCAGGCAAAGCAGCCATCATGCATAAATTGGAAATATAACTCGACATTGCGATTCATGCTTTTAATCCCAGTACTCAAGCAGCTGAGGCAGGAGGATTGCCACATGTTAAAGGACAGCCTGGGTGCTACATAGTGAATTGAAGGTGTTCCTAGGCTACAGAGTGAGTCTGCGACTCTAAAATAATAATAATAATAATAATAATAATAATAATACATCAATAAAACAAGTCTGCAATGCTCCAAAACTCAAAATATTCTGAGTACTGACATGACGCTGTGAGTGGAAAATTCCATACCTGATCGCATATGAGTCACAATCAAAACGCAGATGCAATAAAAATACAATATATAATTACCTTCGGGCCATGTGTATAAAGAATAGGTGAAACAAATGAATTTCATGTTTAGACCCGGGTTCCTTACACATTAGGCTCCTTATTATGTACCTGCAAATATTAAAAAAAAAAAAAAAAAAAAGATCCAAAATCTGAAATACTTCTGGTCTCAGCATTTGGAACAAGGAATTCTTAATCCAACTTTGTCTCTGTGAGCCCCACTCCATGATTTTCTTGGCATGTCCAAACTATTGCCTCTTTCTCTTCTGCTCACATAGCCTTAGCTCTGGTGACTAGCAGAGCCTGGTACACACCTTTGATTCCTGGTCGCTGATCTCTGAGAGAGAGAAGTTCCTCCCCACCCCCTGCCAAACCTGACCACAGCTGCAAAACAACTAAGCGTGAACAAGAGTGACAATTATCAAAGTAGTCATTCTAAGGCACCCAGATTCCAGAAATGACTGGCCAGAAATCTTTCCATGGAATTAAAAACTAAGTTATTTGAGCTTGGAATGTAGATTAGTGGTACAGCTCATGCCTAGGACGAGAAGGGCCCGGGATGTAACTCTGGTACTGGAAAATAGAGGAAAGATAGATACATACATACGTACATACATACATACATGATGGATAGATAATACATGATAGATAATAGATAGATAATATAATACAATATAATATAATTAATTAATTTCCCAGATAGGATCGAATTTTAAATTAATTGACATATTCATATCCCCCACCTCGTTCCCAGTGATTACACTATAAAATGTACAAAAATTTAAAATGGTATGCAGGTTTTGACAATTTGCAGAGTATTTAAAGTTAAGCACCCCAGCCCCTCTTTATTTTTTTTTTTATATTTATTTATTTATTTATTTGGTTTTTCTGAGGCAGAGTCTCACTCTAGCTCAGACTGACCTGGAATTCACTATGTAATCTCAGGGTGGCCTCGAACTCATGGTGAGTGCTGGGATTAAAGGCGTGCGCCACCACGCCCGGCTCCAGGCCCTCTTTTTAACTTTTATTTTGAAACAGAGTCTCACTAAGTTGCCTAAGCCTTGTTATCTATCTGTCTCTGTCTCCTGAGCTGCTAGAATTACAGGCCAGTGCTACAATGACCTGCCCAGTAATGTCATTTGTAACAATTCTTTTTCTCTTCCAGAACACAGACTCAGGCTTGCGCTGCATGTGGTCGTCATGGCTCTTTAGCCTCCTTTAACCAGGACCATATCATATCCAGTTTTGTAAAGTCATGCTGGCATGTTTGAAGAACACATCCCCACCCCCTATTTTAAATTTATTTTTTAGCCAAGCCCAACAGACTGGCCTTTTTTTTTTTTTTTTCTGCAAGAGAGTGAGAGAGAATCGGCCCATCAAGTCTTTCAATCACTACAATCAAACTCCAGACCCATGCACCCCCGTGTGCGCATGCACAACCTTGCATGCTTACATCACTGTGCGTCTGGCTTACGTAGGACCTGGAGAGTAGAACGTGAGTCCTTAGGCTTCCCAGGTAAGCGCCTTAACTGCTCAGCCATCTCTCCAACCCCAGCCCCACCTTCTTTTTAAGAATTCCTTATAGCCGGGCTGGTGGTGCACGCCTTTAATCCCAGCACTTGGGAGGCAGAGGTAGGAGGATCACCGTGAGTTCGAGGCCACCCTGAGACTACATAGTGAGTTCCAGGTCAGCCTGGGCTAGAGTGAGACCTTACCTCAAAAAAAAAAAAAATTCCTTATGAAGGGTTCCCTGATATGTCTTTGTGATTAGATTGAAGTTTTGCAACAGTAGCCAGAGCACTACCTCAGTCTTGTGTTCTTAGCGGATACCGTGTCAGGAGATTCAAGTGACCCCTCCGCCCCTCCTTGGGGATGTTCATTTGAATAACCTACTCAACGTCTTGCCCAATTTCACTGAGTAAATTACCTTGTTCCTCTCCTAATTAATAAGCTGTCTGTGGGGAAACCTTTTTGTGGTCATCAGAAGTTCCTCTAGTTAGTGTCCAGTGATGACCCTTACTTGAGCCAATGTCACGCTGGCTGGAAAAGGCCGACTTGTACCCCCAGCTGACCTTCTCCATTTAGGGATGAGCCCTCAGCGTCTTGTTACTAACAGGAGTCCTCCTTCCCCTCCGTCTGTTCATTTTCTATTACTATGGCTTGGTGCTCACTGTTCCCCTCAATGGTCAATAGCTCAATAATGTACATAGATAAAACGCGCTTTACGTAGTGATTATCTCGAGTGGGTGGAATGGGGGCTACTTTATAAGAGCTTATAGATGGGTACCCATCATGCCCATGCCCAGTATTGTGTTTTGTGTTTTTTTTTTTTTTTCATTTATCAAATGGGAAAATAAAGAAGTTGTGAAGACGAAACTTTCCTGAGCACTGTCAAGTCAGCAGGAAGCAATGAGGTGACATTGGGGCAGAGAACATTCCTGAAGCTCTGTTTCTTATTCAGCATGTTCACATGAGAAAGGCAGGTTCTTGGAGTTACACTGGTGACTCGTGGTCTCTGAAGCAATCTTGTCATCAGCTAGCTGGATGCACAGATTAATCAGAAGGAGTCTGGTGTGGGGCTCAATATGTGGTAGAAACTACATTGACTGTTGCAAAACATCTTCACCTATTACAGAACTCGCTGGCCTTGCAGAAAGGTTTTGAGCCAATAATAATATAAAGGCATGAATCTTCACAAGCTGAGGCACTTATGGCTGGTCACAGCACTTGAATTACTTTGTTTATTATAAATGAAGTGAAGTCAAATCTAGGTGTGTGGTGCTTGCATTTAATTCTAGCATTCAGGAGGGCAAGGCAGGAGAATACAGGTGAGTTCCAGGCCAGCCTGGGCTACAACAACATTGTGTCTCAGAAACAAAACAGATTAACAGACCATTCATATTTAACCTGACAGATGTGTCAAAGGGAGGAACTGTCTGAGAATTATCAATATCTGCATATAAAATAAATGTTTTCCCTAAGTTACCTAAGAGCTGAATGTGGAAGCTGAGAAGAGAGGGATCTTTTTTGTCCGTCTCTTGCAAGAACTGAGACTCGCAGACAATGTTCTGACCTCCTAAACTGTCACAACTCCTCCCGCTGATGTCATTGCTTCAGAAAACTTGGAATCGCTCATGACGGAGCAGCTATGTAAGAATTAAACAAGGATATGAGAACGTGGTGGGAAACAATGAGTTGTGCCTCCAAGCCCAATTGTGAACAGAACCTCTTCAATGGAGAGACATTGTCCTTCCTCCTTCCGCTGGCTCCTCGTCACACCTATCCATTTGTAGGGGAAAAGTGATGGGGTGCTCTCCTCTTCAACCTTTGCCCGTGACCTAGGCAGAATGTGACTATGTTCTCCTTTCGTATTTCCAGTTTATTTAACAATTTCATAGAAAGTTTATGAAGTACTGGTCATTCTCAATTGAAATAAATTTCTTGATAGAAGCTAGCTGCCTTTACCATTTCTAAGAAAAACCCAAAGAGCTGCAATCCCAACGCTCAGGAGGCTGAGGCAGGAAGGACTGTCATGGGTTTGACGCCAGCCTGGTCAACAGAGTGAGTTCCAGGTCAGCCTGAGGTAGAGCAAGAGCCTGTTGCCAAAAACAAACAAACAAAAACAAAAAACAAACAAACAAAAAGACCAGAATTGAGGTTGCTTTGACTCATTTTAGCTGTGAGTTAAGGAAAGGAGGACCAGAGTCCTCCAACTGACAATACAAGAGGGTGATCACACACCTCTAAGTTGTTGGCGGCTACTACGTGAATTCTTTTCAAGTGTGAGGGAACACAAGCATTTATTGAGCATTTGGCTTGTGAAGGATGCGTCTCTAAGACCCTTATATTCTTCATTTATTTTTTAAGTTATTTTATTTATTTATTTATTTGAGAGAGAGAAGCAGAAAAAGAGACAGAATAGGCATGCCAAGGCCTCCAGCCACTGCACACGAACTCCAGACACATGCACCCCCTTGTGCATCTGGCTCACGTGGGTCCTGAGGAATCGAACCTGGGTCATTTGGCTTGGCAGGCAAGTGCCTTAGCTGCTAAGCTGACTCTCCATTCCCCATTTCCTCTCTTTTAATCTTCACAGCAAGATTATGTGGAGTTAAGATGTTAGTGTTCTCATTTACCAACGAGGAAACAGAACCTTGCTCAATGTTACCCAGTCTAGTATGATTGGAAGCCCAAGAACAGTGACTCCATTCATCCATTCCTAACTCCCAAAGACGCTGATCAGAGGCACAGCTCCTTCCTCAGGGTCACCGCACTGATGACAAGCCAAGGTCTGTTACTCCTCGAGAGGGGACAATGGGACTCACTCCCCTCCAGAGCTGAGCCAAAGGAGACTTGTCTGCCACACACCGCACCTTGCTGTGCGAGGAAATAGTTTGCTCTGCCCACTTTGCCCTGTTGCTTCTGTGGTGAGGAGAAGTTTGGGCTGAGCAAGACCAGGGCTTTTTTTTTTTTTTTTCATTTTTTTTTAACAGGCTTAATCCACTTTTATTTATTTTTCTGTATAAAATCCCTATGTGGTAGCCACAGCTGGAGCCTGAGTCCTCTGCACTGAGACTCTGGTGTGGGTTTTCACAAGATGGTGAGTGAATTCCTGGTAGGGGTGGTGAACACAGTCTCTTTCCAGAGGTCGGGGGTCAGATAGCTGCAGGTCTTAGAGATGGCGTCAAAAGTGGCCTTAGCAAAGTTGCCCAGGGTGGCAGTGCAGCCCCTGGCTGAAGTGTAGCAGTCATCAGTACCAGCCACCATCAGCAGCTTCTTGGGCACGGGGGCAGAGACAATACCAGTGCCCCTGGGGGCAGGGATGAGGAGCACCAGCACAGAGCCACAGCGGCCTGTCACCTTACAGGGGACTCTGTGGGGCTTGCCGATCTTGTTTCCCCAGTATCCTCTGCGGACAGGCACAATGGAGAGCTTGGCCAAGATGATGGCCCCTCGGATGGCGGTGGCTACCTCCTTAGAGCACTTGACACCCAGGCCAACATGACCGTTGCAGTCCCCAGTGGCGACAAAAGCCTTGAACCTGGTCCGCTGGCCAGCGCGAGTCTGCTTTTGCACTGGCATGATCTTCAGAACCTCAGCCTTAAGGGATGCGCCCAAGAAGAAGTCAATAATCTCAGACTCCTTGATGGGCAGGGAGAACAGATAGCTCTCCTCCAGGGACTTGATCTTCATGTCCTTGACCAGGCGTCCCAGCGTGGTGACGGGGATCCACTCCTTGTCTTCGGCTTTGCCTCCACAAGCCCCGTGGCCTCGGCCCGACCACGGCCACGCCCAGGACCGCGGCCCCGGAAAGCGGAGACTGCTGCCGAAACCTCCGCCAAAGCCGCCGCGACCTCCCAGGCCCGCGCCCCCGGGTCCTCCGGGTCATCCGCCATTTGGTGTTTTCCCGAGAAAGAAGCATTTTTTTTGTTGTTGTTTATTTATTTATTTGAGAGCGACAGAGAGAAGGAGGCAGAGAGAGAGAGAGAGAGAGAGAGAGAGAGAGAGAGAGAGAGAGAGAATGGGTGCGCCAGAGGTTCCAGCCTCTGTAAATGAACTCCAGATGCGTGCGCCCCCTTGTGCCTCTGGCTAACGTAGGGTCCTGGGGAATTGAGCCTCGAACCGGGGTCCTTAAGCTTCATAGGCAAGCGCTTAACCGCTAAGCCATCTCTCCAGCCCCTGGTACCCGGGCATTTTGAGGCTCAGCTTTAGGGACAGCTGCCTGGCTTTCTGCTCCTGTCCCCGCTGTGCGGAGTGAGCCATCTGCAGTCTTCCCCAGCCTCTGAGGCGGTGTGTCCTGCGTGACAAGCTCTGCCCTTTCTGTGAATACACTTCCCCTACCTCTCTGACAACATTCTGGGGGTGGGGTCTACCTATAAGAATCTCTGGCTCTAAGACCCCCAAATCACCTTTCAAGTAACTTCACAGAGAAACACGTTGCTTGAGCTTCAGTGTTCGCAGTGGCCTGACCTCCTCACACAGTCCCCAGGTCACTTTCTTTTCTCAGCTTCATGCCATCTCACTATCCCAAGATAGAAATGTCTTTCCTCTTGGGATGGAAATCCTATCTCATATAAACACTCTTAAGTTCTAGTAGGCAATCGCTTCCATTATAATCTGAATAGCCTTTGCTTAGCTATGTCCTGTGTCCCAGCACACCAAGCCATGTGCTAGGTGGCCATTTCAGAGTTAGATAAATACTATCAACTTGATAACTGTGTGTGTGTGTGTGTGTGTGTGTGTGTTATATAACAAGTCTTATATCACTATATGCTCCAAGCAATTGCATAAATGCTACACAATGTGGTTTCCCATATTTCTTCCTCCTCTTCTTCCTTCTCCTTTTGTAACACTGAGGTTTGAGCCAAGGGTCTCCTGCATGCTAGGCAAGCGTTCTACCACAGGGCTATATCCCCAATCCTATCTGTACTTTTTCTTTAGTGGCAGGATCTCGCTATGTCGACCAGGCTGGCCTGGCACTCACACTCCTGTGGCCTAAACTGGCCTCAAACTTACTATCCTCCGGCCTTAGGCTCCTGAGTAACCAGGGGTTACAGGTGGGCACGATCAGAGCTGGCTGTCAGTATGGACTCAACACCTGCATCCCCAGCAAAGCTGGCCACTCACCGGATTTGCCTGCATTAGCTGTGGACAAGATGTGCCCAGGACAGGGAATATTTAGGGATAAATTTTCAAATTGATTTGGCTCCAGTGTCAAAATTCGCAATCCACCATGCCTCTCATATGAACTACACAAGTATTTCGTTTTTGGTAATTGCAGAAAAAGGGACAAATGCAGTGGAATGAATCATAGTCTCTATATTCAAGTGTGGGAAACAAGCATGTATTAGGCACAGCACTGACAGAAAGAAAGAAAGAAAGAAAGAAAGAAAGAAAGAAAGAAAGAAAGAGAGAGAGAGAGAGAGGGAGGGAGGGAGGGAGGGAGGGAGGGAGGGAGGGAGGGAGGGAGGAGGAGAAGGAAAGAAAGAAAGAAAGAAAGAAAGAAGGAGGGAGAGAGGGAGGAAGGAAGGGAGGGAGGGAGGGAGGAAGGGAGAGGAAGGGAGAGAAAGAAAGAAAGAAAGAAAGGAAGAAGAAGAAGGAAAGAAGCAAGGAAGGAAGGAAGGAAAGAGTAAAAGAGAAAAGAGAGAGAGAAGGGAGAGAAGGGAGAGAGAGAAGTAATTAACTGCACATAACTGACTCTTCGAGGAGATACAGGCAGGACTGAGGAAATCAGTTAGGAATGATAGCAGCTCCCAGGGCTTCAACAGCACTGGCGCTTTTAAAGATCCTAGGGTTCAAAGACGAGGAGGAAGGGATAGCTCCAGAACCCAACCCAAGAAAAACTACCATGACAGCCACCAGGCAAGACCTGTTACCTCCACCGAAATGACCCAGTCGACTCCTAGGGAGAGAGTCATGGATAATAAATATCCCAATTCCCTTTCTGCCCATTCCTTCATTATCTCCCCGGTGCCTGCCAATGGCTGGACCCAACCAGAACCAGGGGGCAAAAAGTTCTGTGGAAGATAGCCAAAATGGTTACCCTCCTGAGACTCAGAGCAAGAAGAGAAGGTGGAGAAAAGACTGAAGGTACACGCACGCACACGCACACACACACACACACACACACACACACACATGCACGCGCGCGCACACACACACATGCGCGCACGCGCACACACCACAGACTATATTCTTTTCTTCTTTTCATTTCTTTCCCTTTCTGGCAGGAATGGGCATTGAACCCTGAAGTTCTTATGTGCTCCGCAAGCACTCCATCGCTGAGCTACATCTCCAGCCATCCTGCCCCCCATTTTTTAAAAGGTGTTATTTCAAGGCAAGAATATCATTGTCTAGGCTTTCCTAAATTCACTCTGTAGCCCAGGCAGGACTTGAATTCCTCATTTTTTCCCCAAAACAGATATTACTGAAAATCTTTATAATATGCACTTAATATTGTATTTTGATCATAATCTCCGCTTTCTCTTGTCCTCCCTCCCTGTCCCCCTTTCACTGAACCCCTTCTTTCTAACTAGGGATTCAACTTTGGGTCCTCCTATCTCAGGTTCCCAACTAATTGGGATTACATGCCTTTTCCATCATACCCACTAAGTTCTTTTTTCTTTTCTTTTAAAATAATTCATTGATTTTTATTTATTTATGAGAGAGAAAGAGGGAGAAAGAGAGAGAGAGAAGAGGCAGATAGAGAGGGAAAATTGGTGCACCAGGGTCTCCAGTAACTGCAAACAAAATCCAGACACATGGCCGCCTTGTGCATCTGCCTTATGTGGGTACTGAGGAATTGAACTTGGGTCCTTAGGCTTCGCAGGCAAGCACCTTAACCACTAAGCAATCTCTCCAGACCTTTTCTTTTCTTTTTTTGTTGTTATCTTGTTTTGTTTGTTTTGGGACAGGGTCCCAGGTAGCCCTGGTGCCTTCAAACTCTCTATGTAACAAAGAATGACTGTATAGACTAGATCCTCTTGTGAATGCCAGGATCATAGGCGTGGACCACCTCAGCAGGGTTGTGTTATTTGCTGTCACTTAAAACTAATCTCAGGCAGGGCATGGTGGCACACGCCTTTAATCCCAGCACTTGGGTGGATTGCTGTGAATTCAAGGCCACCCTGAGACTCCATAGTGAATTCCAGGTCAGCCTGGGATAAAGTGTGACCCTACCTTGAAAAACAAAAACAAAAACAAAAACAAAAAAAACAAAAAGAAAGAAACAACAAAAAAAACTCTAATCTCAGGCTGGAGAGATTGCTTAGTGGTTAAAGCACTTGCCTGAATAGCCAAAGGACCCAGGTTTTATTCCCCAGGACCCACGTAAGCCACCAGATGCACAAGGTGATGCATGCATCTGGAGTTTGTTTGCAGAGGTTGAAGGGCCTGTTTTTTTTTCTCTCTCTCTCTTTCTCTCTCTATCTGTCTGCCTCTTTCTCTCTCTCTCTCTCTCTCTCTCTCTCTCTCTCAAATAAAATAAATTAACTAATCTAAAAAACTAATCTCATACAGGAAACTCATCCCAGTACACTGGTTAGGGCAGCCCAGCCTCTCCTTCCTATCCATGTTTATCTGGAGTTATTTAAAAAATTACTTATTTATCTGGCGAGAGAGTCGGGGGGGGGGTTGCACACTTATTTATCTGGAGACAGACAGAGTGAGGAGATTGCACCAGAGCCTCCTGCCACTGTAGATGAACTCCAGACTCATGTGCCACTTTGTGCATCTGTACGGGGACTGAACCCAAACCATGGGGCTTGACAAGCAAGTGCCTTCAGCTGCAGAGCCGTCTCTCCAGCCCCCGTCCGAGAACTCTCGCATGGAGCACACTGCTGAGCCTGTGGCCTGTGTCCACACGGAACACTGTCCAGTCTGCAGCTGTGCTCCAGTCCAGCGGTTCTATGACTTTGCAGTACAGTGATGAAAGGAACATCTGCCAGGGACAGGGTGCGATCCAAGCGCGCCTCTATGAAGATAACTCCTGCACTTCAAAGTTCTTCTGGTGGCCACAAAAGTCCCTGTTACCCATAGCAACCAACTGTCCCTTCCCCAGGCTTGAAAAACCCCTAGCCTTGGATCCTGCTTTTATAATCTCTTCTCAAAGACATGACCTCTTCCCCTCTTACACTCTGAACACCCTAGCATAGTCTCCTTTAGTGGGTTTGGATTTTCACAAAATAAAAAGAACTCCTCTTGAAACGGCTTCTGCTTTCAACTCTTGCAAACTATGAGCTGCCAGAACCCTGGCTTTCTTTTAGAATAAGGAGAAAGAAAATCACAGAAAGAAGCCCAGTTAGAGTTCTCTTGGATCTTTCTCTTGCAACATAACTAACAGGCAGGTTAATTTACATAAATCAAATCGGAAATTTAAATGGACTTGAGATTGCACAGCAGATGCAGAAGTTGAGGTTAATTCTAGCTTGTAAGATAGTAACGCACACACAAGGATTTAAAAGCAGTTTATAAAAAGATGAAAAAGCAGCCAGAGTCTTGTCACTTATCTCACTCCATATTCACTCTCCCTCTTAGCTCCATGTGTCTGAACCTAGGAGGTGGATCAAGATGGAAGGAGGTGGGAAGACATCAACTGCAATTTCCAAACCAATATGCACCCGGATGAATGCTTGACCCCTGGGTTTTCTGGTGCTGGTAAGATCATCTTCATGGATGGACACGTGTAAAGCATCCAGAGGAAGTGTCCATGGCAGAGTTGGAGGGGTGATCTTGGCTTTGGCGCAGACTGACCTAAGTTTGTGTCCCTGTTCTGTAATCTACCAACCTGTGTCCAAGTCATATAACCTGTCTGACTTTTATTTTTCTCATCTTTAAAACTAGGATAATGAAGCCAGGTGTGGTAGCACATGCCTTTATTCCTACCACTCGGGGAGGCTGAGATAGGACTGCTGGGAGTTTGAAGATAGCCTGGGTCTACAGAGTTCCAGGTTAGCCTTGGATATAGATTCTGTCTTAAAAAGTGAAGTAATAGGGGGCTGGAGAGATGACTTACTGGCTTAGGAGCTTGCATGCACAGCCTAAGGACCCAGGTTTGATTCCCCAGCACCCACATATGCCAGATGAACAAGGTGGCACATGCATCTGGAATGTCCTGGCATACCTCCCTCCACCATTGAAATATTATTTATAATATTATAATAATATTAATTAAATCTTTCAAAGGGCCCTAGAGAGGGTAAGATGAAGACTAACCTTAATCTTCTCCTCTCTCTCTCTCTCTCTCTCTCTGTCTTCTCTCTATCTTTTATATTACCCATCTTTTTCTTTCTTCTCTTCCCTGGCACTGACCTGTAACTCCCAGTACTAGCATGTGGTTAACATCCACAATGAGCTGTTGATCAGACAGACCTACAATGTTTCCCAAGAAAAGACACATTTCTGTCAGAGTACGTGATAATCCACCAAAGGTTAGTGGTAAGACCCTACTGCTGAAGACAAGAGATGCTGTTGGTACGGAACATGGAGTAACCTGGCTAGAATCTGGAAGAGAGTCAGTCCCAGACAGTCAGCGCGTCTAGTGCCAGAAAGGTGCTACATGAGCGACTGGGGGAAAATGACCAACATCTGCCCAAGCAACTCATGATCTAAGCTACTCAGCAGCAAACAACCTGTCGTGATGCTCACTCAAGTTCAATAGTGGCGCACAGCCATGGTGGCTAACCATCTGCTCTTGATTTGGCTAACTGATCCACTCAGTGGAACGGAAACCATAGCTGGAGCTGGGAAACAAATCAGAACCATATCCAAAAACAAGCCTGCTCTCCACTATCAAGTTCCCACCAATCGTGGTCTACAAGATGGCCTACACCTATTAAATTTTCTCTAAAATAATAATGGTTATCCCATTTACCTGGTGCTGACTTCACTCGTTATTGGAGAATTTGCTTCTCTTTTTCAGATGGACATAGACCCAGAGGAGAGAATCAGCCCATCACACCTCACCAGGGCTGCAGCTGAAACCATAGAGTAACTGGGAAATAAGCAAGAGTGCTGCTTTCTTGGTGAACCTTGTATCAGCACAAGGGTGAAGGAGATAGACAGAGAGAACACTCGACCTCCTACCAAACCAGATATCCAGAGACACAGAGGCTCCCAAGACCTCAGTCACTGAAGTAGACCTAAAACAAACCCAACATGGCTCAGGGAAATTTGTAGGAGAGGGCAGAAAGATTGTTAGAGCCACAAGTTGGGTCATTATGCACAGATATATTGCCTCTTACACATAACTGATGCTGGCTAACCCCACAATGCACGACCCATATTCCCCAATGAGGAGGGTCCCTTCAGAGGGAGGAGGACAGAGAGGAGGCTAACGATGGTATCAACATGAATATACACACACTGTGTACATAACTAATAAAAACTAAATTAAATTAAAAAATAATAATAAAAATAGGGCTGGAGAGATGGCTTAGCAGTTAAGGCACTTGTTTGAAAAAGCTTAATGACCTGGGTTTGATTACCCAATACTCATTTAAAGCCAGATGCACAAAGTGGCACATGCATCTGAAGTTTGTTTGCAGTGGCTGGAGGCCCTGGTGCAGCCATTCTCTCTGTCTCTCTCTCTTCTCTCTCTCTACCTATTTGCAAATAAGTAAAAATAAAATATTTAAAAGATAAAAATTAATGAATTAGGGCTGGAGAGATGGCTTAGCGGTTAAGCACTTGCCTGTGAAGCCTAACGACCCCCGTTCGAGGCTCGATTCTCCAGGACCCATGTTAGCCAGATGCACAAGGGGGCGCACACATCTGGAGTTCCTTTGCAAGTGGCTGGAGGCCCTGGCGCACCGATTCTCCCTCTCTCTCTCTCTCTCTCTCTCTCTCTTTCTCTCTCTATCTGCCTCTTTCCCTCTCTCTCTCTGTCCATCACTTTCAAATAAATAAATAAAAATAAACAAAAAAATTGTAAAAATTAATGAATTAAAACTAGAATAATGATACTAATCTTGCAGAGCTGGTATAAGAGTTTGAAATGATAAATATAAGGCCTGGGCTGGAGAGATGGCTTAGCGGTTAAGCGCTTGCCTGTGAAGCCTAAGGAGCCCAGTTCGAGGCTCGATTCCCCAGGACCCACGTTAGACAGATGCACTAGGGGGCGCACGCATCTGGAGTTCGTTTGCAGGGGCTGGAAGCCCTGGCGCGCCCATTCTCTCTCTCGCTCTCTGCCTGCCTCTCTCTCTCTCTCTCTGTCTCTCTGTCACTCTCAAATAAATAAATAAAATAAAATTAAAAACATAAAAACAAATAAATAAATATAAGGCCTTTTTCATACCACTATGGACACAAGAAAAATAGTACCTCCTCGTCATAATACTCAAGGCATATGCTGTCTTCACTACCACAGAAAACAGGAAGGGAGACAAGGGTCTGAAAATCTGCTGGATCCAAATCCTAACGGGGCTGAGTGTGTTGGCTCATGTTTGTAATCCCAGTATCAGGAGGCTAAGGCAGGAGGATTGCTATGAGTTCCAAACCAGCCTCTGCTACAGTGTGAGACCCTGTATCAGAAACAAACTAACCAGAAAGAAAGAACTGGACGGCAAATGGAATGACAAGAATAACGAGTGTTCAGGATCAACTGAAGAGAAGGGCACATTTATCCAAGAAAGACGCTGATCAGTTCTTTCCTGCTTTCTATTTGAGGAAGGGAAGGGAAGAAGCAACAGCCACTGGGAATTCCAAGCCAGTGTTCTCCTGAGTGCCTTCTGCCCCACACAGCACTCTGGCCTATTTCTATAGGCATGCGCAACTTGCTTAAGAGTTTCAGGCATAACAGAGACCAAGAGCGTGCCAAGTAATCTTAAGGAACCGGAGCACGCTGAGATCAGAAACTGAGACTCGGGCGTGTCCTGTTACACCTGCTGAGCACTCCTGGTGAGCCTTATTTCCTAAGCTGTGGAGAGCTGAGAAGTAGAAGGGAGTGTAGACATCCTCCCAGAGAAGAGACCTTCTCCCATCCGATCTGGGTAAGGAAACAGAAAAGGGCAGAGCTCACTGAAGGGAAGACCACATCTGACCCTCAATCAAAGCCCGTCCACAAAGATTATAACTAAGCCTCAGAGGTCCACCTCCAAGTCACTTTGTCACATGGTCGACATACCTCCCTCTCACACACTACTAACCTGAGAACTTTCTTGGTGCAGTTGAACTTGCATTCTTAATTTTCTCTTATTATATAATAATGAAATAGCTGGTCAGCATTGGTGCATAGCTGGATAATTTGAATAAACTCACATTCTTCTGCTTGCTTAGGCCCTCGAATATCTACAAGGGTTCCCTTGAAAAAGTTATATTCTGTACGGTAGCATTAGGGAGGAAAATATGTCCCTTCATGGTAATTATAGGTTGTGAATCTTTTCGGGGGTGGGGGGACAGGGTTTCACTATGCAAATGCAAAAGGCACTTCGTGCATCCAGCTTAACGTGGTACTGGGGAATCAAATCCAGGTCATTAGGCTTTTTGGGCAAGTGCCTTAACTGATAAGCCATCTCTCCAGCCCTATTTTTATTTATTTATTTTTTAAATATATTTTATTTATTTATTTATTAGATAGACTGCAGGGGGAGGCATGCCGGGACCTCTAGCCACTGCAAACAAATTTCAGATTCATGAGCCACCTTGTGCATCTAGCTTTACGTGGGACCTGGGGAACTGAACCTGGGTCCTTAGGCTTCACACACAAGTGCCTTAATTGCTATGCCATCATTTAAGCCCTAAATTATTTCTTGAGAACAGATTTCCTATCTGAAAGTAAAACCACATCAGATGCATGGATTTCTGGAAATCTACAACAAGCTTATTTCTATTTCTAAGTTTTGGTCAAATATAGTTTAGTGAGGTGTTAGGTGCTCTGGTTTGAATATTTGTAACTGTCCAAACTTCATGTTTGAAACCTAATGAACAGAGTGCTGCTATGAGAACGTGATGAGAAGATGAGTAGCTGATAAGGGTTACTTCTTCTTTCAAAGAGGCTTGAGGGCTGGAGAGATGGCTCAGCAGATAAGGCATTTGCCTGCAGAGCTAAAAGAGCCAGGTTCAATTCCCTAGTAGCCCATAAGCCAGGTGCACAAGGTGATGCATGTGCCTGGAGTTCCTTCACAGTGGTTGTGCCCTGGTGTGCCCATTCTCTCTCTCTCTCTCTCTCTCCCTCTCCTTCTTTCTGTGTATCCAACAATAAATATTTTAAAAGAGGCTTGAAGAAGCTGGTGAACCTTTCACCCAAGCCACCGTGAGCAAAGGGCCCTTACAAAACACAGAACCATGCTTAGAACTGTGGACAACGCATGTCTGGTGTCTATAAATTACCCAGTGTAAGCCATTGTATGACGGTAGCTCTAACAGGCCAAGGCAAGGTGTCTTACCATAATATCTACTCTTGCTCAGACACGGCTCTCCTCAATATTCCTCATTTGTCTGTGTAAAAGCCCGTGGCAGCCAGTGTGGTGGTGGCGCACACCTCTAATCCCAGTGCTCCGGAGGCAGAGGTAGGAGGATTGCTGTGAGTTCGAGGCCAGCTTGGACCTACAGAGCGAGTTCCAGATCAGCTTGGGATAGAGTGGAACCCTCCCTCCACAAACAAACAAGCCCGTGGTGAAGGATACAGGGATCCCAGCTGAAGCAGAGAAAGGATAAGAACCTGTGCTTACAACTCAGTACGGGTTCTGGACATCTAACTCTTCAGAAGACGTAACGATTACTACTTATGTATGGATTTATTATTGGTTTAAGACAGGGTGTTTCTATATAGTCCTGGGTGGCCCACAACCTGCTATGCATACCTCTTGGCCTCAAACTTATGTCTACCATCCTGCCTCTGTCTCTCAAGTGCTAGATTTAGCAGACATTATCCACCAGGCGTGCATGGTTTTACTATGCTTATTTATAGCTAGTCCATAATACCAAAGGGAAAAAGAAAACAACATACTTGGAGCTACACTGGCAAATGCTGCCATCCTGCGATAAATTTTATTTTATTTTTTCCAGCATCATGACCTTATAGACATTCGTGTGGTGTTTTAACTAATTCTCTACTCTTGCCATTTAATGAAGAGACAGAGTAAAGAATAAGCAGAGCAGATTAAAATGGAGAAACTGTACAGAAAGAGGCAGAATAAAGCCTTTTTAGGATAAGAGGATATGTTTTATTAATTGCTTCAGAATGTTCCGAGATGTTCTGAAGGGAAATTGCACGCAGCTGTTTTGGTTTCCATCTGCGAGGGAAGAACTGAACGGCTCCAGTGGCCAGAGAGCCGCTCTCTGCAGATGGCTGCAAGTGGGCACCAGGTTCCCTGCGGTTGCCGGAAAGGGCAAGTCACTGGGAGGAAGGAAGCTCAGGCTTTGGTTCCGGCTGGTCCATTAAACAGATGAGTGTCGAAAAAGTAGTCAACCTCTGCTCTTGATTTCTTTTGCTAAAATCAGTAGGATTGAAATGGGTAACATACAAGATTTCCTTTTTTTTTTTTTTTTAACAACAACAACAAAACGATCCCTCGAATAGCCAAAGCAATTCTGAACAATAAAAATAAGGTCGGCAGTGTCACCAGTATCTGATTTTAAGATATATGACAGAGCCATAGTGACACAAACAACATGGTACTGGCACACAAACAGACATGTAGGTCAGTGAAGCTCAATAAAGGACCCAAATGTACACCTAGGCGGCTACAGCCATCTAACTTTTTCTTTTATTATTATTATTAACAACATATATCATATGGATACATCATGCGCTGGGAATGGGGGCCATCTAATTTTTTACAAAAAATGCCAAAAATATTCACTGGAGAAAAGACAGCCTCTTTAACACATGGTGCTAGGAAAAACTGGATATCTATATGTAAAAGGATGAAAATAGATCCTTATCTCTGTCCATGTACAGGAACCAACTCCAAATGGCTTAAAGACCTTAATATCAGACCTGAAGCTCTGAAATTGCTAGAGGAAAGATAGGGGAAACATTTCCACATATAGGCACAGGCAGCGACTTTCTGAATAGAACCCCAGCTGCTCGGGCAGTAAGACAACTAACTAACCATTGGGACCTGATGAAATTAAGAAGGCTTTTGTACAGCAAAGGATACTGTGAATATAGCAAAGAGACAACCTATAGAATGGGACAAAATATTTGCCAGTATACATCTGCCAGAGGACTAATATCCAGATATACAAAGAACTCAAAAACTAAGTAACAGAAATAAAGCAATCCAATCAAAACATGGGCTATAGGGCTGGAGATATGGCTTAGTGGTTGAGGCACTTGCCTGCAAAACCAAAGGACCCAGGTTTGATTCCCCAGGACCTGTGTAAGCCAGATGCACAAGGTGGTACATACATCTGGAGTTCATTAGCAGTGACTGAAGACCCTGGCATGCCTATTCTCTCTATCTGCCTCTGTCTCTGTCTCTCTCTCTCAGAAAAAAAAAATTTTAATGGGCTATAGAATTCAAGAGAGTCTCAAAAGAAGAAATACAGATGGCCAATAAACATCTGAAAACATGTTCTACATCCTTAGCCATCAAGGAAACTCAAACTACTTCGAGATTCCATTTCATTTCTTTTAGAATGGCTGTCATCAAGAAAACAAATGACAATAAATGCTGGTGAAGGTTTTGGGAAAAGAGGAACATTTCTCCATTGTTGTTGGGAACATAAACTGGTACAGCCACTGTGGAAACCAGTGTGTAGGTTCCTGAGACAGGTAAAAATAGATTTACCTTATGATCCGGCTACACCAATCCTTGGCATATAGCCTAAGGACTCTACTCACTACCTTAGAGATACTTGCTTATTCAATGCATGTTTATTGCTGCTCTATTCAATATATCTAGGAAATGGAACCAGCTTAGGTGCCCATCAAGTGACTAATGGATAATGAAATTGTGGCACATTTACACAACAGAGTTTTATTCCACTATAAAGAAAAATGAAATTTGTAGGAAAAATAGATGGACCTGGAAGGGATAACACTGAGGTAAAAAGAGAGAGAGAGCGAGAGAGAGAGAGAGAGAGAGAGAATTTGGGGATAAATACCATAAGGGGGTGGATAATGCTATGACCAGAAGCCATTGGTTGATAGAAAAATTTCAGTATCAGGAATTCAACAGCTTCCAGTGAGTTATAAGGGAGCACCCCATCCCCCCCCCCCCCATTTGCTATTGTGAAGACTCTTGGCTGTCCATCAGAACTAGATGGTGAGACCCTATTGCTGACGACTCCACGTGCCTGGGCTGCAGGTCACTGAGAAAGGAAGCTGTAGCTGAGCTGGAAGCTCCCCTGTTGCTTAGCTGTCAGGATGCCTGGAAAGAGCAGTGCAGCCTTTTGCTGAAGAGAAGTCATCAGTGCCCTTCCCCAGCAGTGGGCCCTGCAGGCTCTACTGCCAGCCAGCCAGACTGGCCAAATGTGCCAACTGGTGAGATGGTGGCACGTCTGTCACGGGGGAAACCAAGAGCTCTCTTATTGAACCGGAGGCCTGCTCCACAGGAGGGAATGCAAGCCTCATCCTGAAAACCTAGTCACAAGCCTAAGGCTTGGGAGGTCCTAAACCCTAGGCGGGTGTGGAAAATGCTATTGTTTTTGCCTAAATGCATAGACTGTGCTCAGCAAACTTCCCTCTAAGCGCTCACAGGTATGCCTATGTATTAATGCTACTCTCACTGTTCGTTAGAAAAGCTTCTCTTTACAGATGGTGGTGACCACTGGGGTGACTCAAAACTATCACCACAGTGCTAAGAAGCGACAGTGAGGCATTCAGCACTAAGGGAGATATTTCTATCACATCCTCCAAGGCTCAGAGGGGGCAGAAGGAATGTAAGGGCCAAAGAAAGGAAGACTGCTTGCAGTGCCATCTTCCAGATACAAAGTGGCCTGATATTCATGATCTCCTGGCATCAAAATAAAAGAGAATTTAATTGGAAAGAAGAAGAGAGTCAGTGGAGGGGGAATTTGGGAGGGAGAAATGAGGATCATGAGAAGGAATTACCTTCATGGTATATTGTGTATCTTATGGATGCTTTCACTAAAAAGGTTTTTAAAAGATTTCTCTCTCTATATATATATATACACACACACACACACACACACACACATACATATACATCTCAAACACAACACAATAGTTAGTGCCCCACGTCCTACAAACATCCCTGAAAGCATTCTGAAAACCATCTGCTGTCTTTTTCCTTTTTTTTTCTTTTGGTTTTCCGAGGTAGGGTCTCACTCTAGCCCAGGCTGACTTGGAATTCACTATGGAGTCTCAGGATGGCCTCGAACTCACGGCAATCCTCCAACCTCTGCCTCCCGAGTGCTGGGATTAAAGGCATGCGCCACCACACCCAGCTCTTTCCTTTTAAATATTTATTTTTATTTATTTGACAGAGAGAGAGAGAGAGAGAGAGCACCAGGGCCTCCAGCCACTGCAAACGAGCTCCAGACACGTGCGCCCCCTTGTGCATCTGGCTAACGTGGGTCTTGGGGAATGGAACCTGGGTCCTTTGGCTTTGCAGGCAAACACCTTAACCACTAAGCCATCCCTGCAGCCCGTCTCTTTCCTTTTAATCCCAAGGCATTGCCCGTCTGTGTGCTTGCAGCATCGGCATCACCGTGAGTACGTCACCATTTTCCAGTTTCAGTAATGATAATATGTTGATGCTTCTTTCCGGCCTTCATCAGCTGCCTTGACCTTCCCTTAGTCTCTTTAGTCACTTAATAGCCTTTTCTTCCTGGGGTGACGGGCTGCATAGTCTCTTCTCGTCTTGGCACCAACCTTAGCCCCTTCAAGGGCAGGGACTACATGTCCCCAGAATCTCCTCCTCCAGCTCTGCCCCGTAGGTACCACCTCCAGACTGAGAAGTAACAGAGGAGGGGACCATTATTTGCCACAGTCAGCCACAGGAAGGTGCATGGGCAGGTGGAGGATTTGGGGCAGATGCTTCCAGATAAACTCCAGTAGAAGTTGTTGAAACTTCTGACGGCGAAAGCTGGCCCAGCCGTGGTGACGTGAAGATAGTTAACTCGCATGGAGCCTTGTCAAGACTCTCAGAACGGTCCTAGCAAATTTGTTCTCATAAGGCTTTCTAAATGTTTTTGCCTGTAACCTGGATGTACCCCTGAGCAGCCGAGAGTTTCTGAGAGCTGATTGGCTGCTGTGGGACCTAGAAATGCTGAGAAAGATAACTGTAGAGCTGGTCTGAGATCAGCAGGGGAGCTGCAGCCACCTGCCCTTCTCCCTCTCTGCCCTTCCACAAATTGTGGAAACTTAAAAAAAAAAAAAAAAAAAAAACAGAAAAACTTCTTACTAGGAATGGAGTGGCTTTTGTTCGCATTCAGAGCCGACTTAGTGCTTAAAAACGTTGGCAAGTAAACTTTTTTTTTTTTTTTGTCTACTTAACCTCAAAATTTAAAAAGAGTATTTTCTTAGAATTTCAATAAGAAACTGAGCATGGTGTGTCCATGCCTATCTCAACACTTGAGAGCCTGAGACCCGAGGATTGCCATTAGTTCTAGGCCAGCCTGGGCCATAATGTGAGACCATCTCAAAATAAATTTAAAAAAATTTAAGATAGTGAAAGTTTACTTATTACTTAAAAATTCCAGAGAAGGTCTGGTGGACAGATGGCTCAGTGGTTTAGGCACTTTCTTGCAAAACCTAACAACCCAAGTTCATTGCCCTAGTACCCACATAAAGCCAGATGCACAAAGTGGCATGTGCATCTGGAGTTCGTTTTCAGTGGCTAGAGAGAGGCCCCAGTGCGCCCATCCCCCCCCCTCCGTGTGTCTCTCTGTGATTGCAAATGAATAAATAAAAATAATAAAAATTTCATAGTAAATTCTGCCTTTACCAATATTGGAAGCTCAGAATGTAGCATTTTGTTTACATATAGATGTACTTATTAAACATGTGAGGGCATGAGTGTGAGTTATGGAATGGATGCCTCTACATCCAAGTTGCTACCTAGTTGTGATTATTAAAACACCATAGGTCATGTTTGTTCTCATTAGTTCTCTCCAGGTATATTTAGCACAGTACCAAGAACTCCCAGCTTCTTTTATTTGGATGGAAATGATGAGTAATTTGGGGAGCTATTCCCACACAAGGTCTGGTAAATCCCAGAGTGTCTTTTAGGGTCTTCTAAAGGTTGGAGGCAACAACTAATAGTTATGAATTTAACAGTGAATATAGTTTTGTTGTTAGATTTTTAAAAAATATTTTATTTTCATTTTTATTTATTAGAGGCAGACAGAGAGAGAGAGAGAGAGAGACAGAGACAGAGACAGAGACAGAGGGAGAAAGAGTGAGAATGGGCACATCAGGGCCTCTAGCCACTGCAAAGAAACTCCAGATGCATGTGCCATGTGCATTGGGCTTACGTGGAACCTGAAGAATCGAACCTGGGTCCTTAGGCTTCACAGGCATGTGCCTTAACAGCTAAACCATCTCTCCAGCCCAGACTTTTTGATGTTGTTTATTTTTATTTATTTATTTGAGAGCGACAGACAGAGAGAGAAAGAGGCAGATAGAGAGAAAGAATGGGCACACTAGGGCCTCCAGTCACTGCAAACAAACTCCAGATGCATGTGCCCCCTTATGCACCTGGCTAACGTGGGTCCCGGGGAATCAAGCCTCAAACTGGGGTCCTCAGGCTTCACAGGCAAGCGCTTAATCGCTAAGCCATCTCTCCAGCCTGATTTTTTTTGAGGCAGAGTCTCACACTAGCCCAGAATGACCTAGAACTAAATCTTGGCTGGCTTTGAACTCACGAAGTTCCTCCGTTCTCTGCCTCCTGAGTGCTGGGATTAAAGACTTGTGCCAACATAGTCCATTTTTTTATTGTTATTGTTGTTTGTTAGTTTGGGTTTGGTGGTGCATGTCTGTAATTCCAACACTCTGGAGACAGAGGCAAAAAGATCAGTTCAAGACCAGCCTCAGCTGCACAGAAGTTCAAGGCTGGCCTACATGATAACCTGTCTCAAGAAAACAAAGCAAACAAACAAACAACAACAACAAAAGGAAACTCTTGAACTGAAAGAGTTGGGCTCCTCTCGTTATTTTTTTCCTTGTGATCTGATTCTGCATGGTAAGTGGTGGGGTTAGCATCTTGCTGCAGAAGAACGTAAGTCACTGGCAATCCACCAGGATAAATCACACATACAACGTAATTAACAAAACCTTAATCTTTAAAATTAAACTGAAGCTTAATGATGTTTAGAATTTTGTGATCAAGTGTTGCGTGTTCACCTTTATATGATGCCAGTGTACGTTTCACATTATAATCAAAAGAAAATATGCATCTACCATTTGAAGATTTATAATTTTCAAAATATAGATTGATTGTATGGAAAGGCTCAATGTTCCATATTTTGTTACTTCTAAGAATGTATTTATTTTTATCTTGTTTTGTGTGTGTTTGGGGGGATGGGCAGACAGGTACAGGGTGGGTCTGGTTATGAAACTTGGGCTGAACTTGAACTCCTGATCCTCCTCTTTGCCTCCCAAGTACTTGGGATTACAAGCCTGGGCCAGTAACAAACACTCCAGCGCGAATTTACATTTCAAATTTGTACTTGTCGCAGATGGAATCAAAACATTAGATGGCAGAATTGTTTCATATTGGTAAGGAGTGCAGTGCGGGGCGTGGAGCATTTGGTCTGCTTTGGGTTGCTTTCAGTTTGCAAACACTGAGCGACCCGCTGCAGGCTGGGGCCTGTCCTTACCAGGGGAAGCACAAAGATGAATGGTTCTGGAAAGCTACTGGGCAGATGGGCAGATGTCTGATAAGTTCCAGGGGGAAGAACAAGTAAATACTTGGGAAAACAGCATTTTTTACAAAGAGCCTGTGTTGGACCACTGACGTCACCCAGGACCATCTCATCTGTTTGTCATGACTCCTTTGAGGAACTCAAAAATGAGGAGACTGTCTGTCGCTGGAGCATTGGGTACGTGATCCAAGTTAATCTTATTAATAAAGCTGTCATAATTAACATCTGGGGGTGAAATAGTTCTGTATTTCAGGTAGTCTCTTTGGCTATGTGCTTAACATCAGTCTGTAAAGAAACGTTTTGTGGGTGAGCTGTCTCTTTGTACCACTCAGCCCAGCAGCTAGCTGAAGTTTTCTCCAGTCTGCAGCCAATTACAGCCAACTGGAGCAGAGGGTAAAATTCACGTTAATTCAGCTCTTCCAAAGTACATTCTTTTTAATTTTTTGTATTTTATTTATTTGTTAGTTTATTTATTTGAGAGAGACAGAAACACACACACACACACAGAGAGAATGGGTGTGCCAGGGCCTTCCGCCGCTGCAAACGAACTCCAGATGCATGTGCCACCTTGTGCATCTGGCTTACGTGGGACCTGGGGAACTGAACCCGAGTCCTTTGGTTTTGCAGGCAAAATCTTAACTGCTAAGCCAACTCTCCAGCCCCCCAAAGGACATTCTTTTTTTAAATTAATTAATTATTTATTTATTTGACAGCAACAGACAGAGAAAGAGGCAGGTAGAGAGAAATAGAGAGAATGGGCGCGCCAATGCCTCCAGCCACTGCAAACGAACTCCAGACGCGTGCGCCCCCTTGTGCATGTGGCTAACGTGGGGTCCTGGGGAATCGAGCCTCGAACCGGGGTCCTTAGGCTTCACAGGCAAGCACTTAACCGCTAAGCCATTTCTCCAGCCCCAAAGTACATTCTTAATTACATGCTAATAGCTCATTCTGTTACCTTTAACTTGGTGTAAGTTCTGCGTTCGCATTGATTCCCTAATATTCTCAACATGTCAAATAGTCTCAAAAGGTTTTTGCTTGTTCTTGTTTTTTAATTCTTTTGAGTCAGGGTCTCAGTGTGTGGTGCCAGGTGCAACAACCCAGCCCGCCTCCTCCCCAGTGCTGGGATTACAGGTGAGAACCACCACCCCTGGCTTACGCCAGTTCTTCTTTGTTTGCTTGCTTTTAGGAGACACAGGGTCTGAACTGTAGCTCAGGCTAACCTGGAATTCACAGCACACCAACCCTCCTACCTTGGTCTCTGTTGGGATTAGTGTGGTTTACACCAGGGTTCTTTTTTTATTTTAATGCCAGAGAGAGAATCATCGCACCAGGGCCTGCAATCGACCTCCAGATGTGTGCGCTACCTAGTGGACATGTGCAACTTTGCACACTCGCGTCACCGTGCATCTGGCTTATGTGGGTTCCGGGGAACCAAACACGGGTCCTTAGACGTTGCAGGCAAGCACCTTAACCGCTAAGCCATCTCTCCAGCCCTCCAGGGTTCTTTTTTAAAAATATTTTATTTTATTTACTTGTGAATACAGAGAGAGAAAGAGAGAGATGGCGGGAAGGAGTGAGGAAGACTATATGAATGGGCGCTCTGGGCCCTCGTGCCGCTGTAACTGACCTCCAGACACATGCACCACTCTGCGCATCCGGTGTCACCGTGGGCACTGGGGGACCGAACTCGGGCTGTGAAACCTTTGCAAGCAAAGTGCCTTTAAGCAGGCATTACGCCAGCGCTTCACGAATAGTTTCTGGATTTTTTGATAACTGTGAAATGAATCGACGTCAGACGGTTTTTATAAGAAACTTACGCCAGCGTTAGAGAGAGAAGGGGGTTAGCAGGGAGGGCGGACACAATGTGAATGGGCGCTCTGGGGCCTGTTGGCCACTGTAAGCGAACTCCAGACGCATGCACCACTTTGCGCATCTGGCGTTACTGTGGGAATCAAACTCGGGCTGTCAAACTTTTGCAAGCAAGCAAGTTCCTTTATGCACGCATCTCCCCCAGCCTCACTCCAGCTCTTCATTGCTGAACCAGGAATAGTTCTCTGGATTTTTGATAAGTATCGACGTCAAACGGTTTTTATAGGAAACTTAAGGCAGCCTTAAAGAGGGAGAGAGAGAGAGAAAGAGAGAGCCACGGAGGGAGGGAGGGAAAGGAGAGAGGAAGCGATGCTCCACCTTGCAAAGGTCTGTCTCGGGTGGGCACCGCCTTCCGATGTGCAGGGCGGTAGTTGGGGGGAATGGGTGGTCCCGGGATGACGCCCACACCTCCAGGTCCCTCCCCGTCCCCGAGCGCGCGTGTGCGCCGTGGCTCTACCACGTGTTTCCCTCTCTCTCTCTCTCTCTCTCGCTCTTTTCTTCCCCTTTGCCAAGGGCACCGGGCGCCTTTAAAAGGTCCTGACGGCGCCCCGCCCCGCCGGGCCGGCGTGCCCGCCCTCTCCCGGGGCGCGCCCAGAGCCCGGCCCGGCGCGGGGCCATCTTCGGGGCAGCCAGGCCGCCGCGCGCCCCGCTCGAGCCTCGCCGCCCGCCGCCGCCGCCGCCCGCCCGCCGCCCCGCGCGATCCGCACCGGCCCCGCAGCGAGCGAGCCCGCGACCCGGCCGCGCCGCCACCAGCCGCAACCGCCGCCAACCGCCGAGCGAGCCGCCGCCGGAGCCAGACGAGGCGGCATGAGCGAGGCGGCCGAGGCCCCCGGCGTCCCCGGCAGCGCCCCCGGCAGCGCGGGCTCCTGCGGCCCCGCCGTCCCGCACGCCGCGGCCGCGGACCCGGCCGCCGCCCCGGAGCCCGCGCCCCCGGCCCCGGCGCCCGCCGCGATGCTCGCGGGGAGCCCCGGGGGCGACGCGGTCCCCGCCGCCGCCACCGCCACCGCCACCGCAGCGCCGGCCCCGGCAGCTCCCGCCGGCGGCGAGGACGCGGAGAAGAAAGTTCTCGGTGAGCGTCACCCACTCGTGGGCCCCCGGCGATCCCGGCCGTGCGGGCGGCTCCGCTGGGGATTCGAACTCACGGCGTCCCCGAGCTCCGCCCCCCTCTTGGCGCTTCTGCTTCCGGAAGCTCGGCTGGGACGGGCGGGGGCGGGTTGATGGGGGGTGGAGACCACCGGCCCTGGGGACCCAGCGGGGTGGGCTTCGCATCTGCACCCCGAGGAGGGCGTTTCCTGAGACGGGGAGGGCGGCTCGGGACGGCGCCCCGGGGGCTTTCGGCTCTGCCGGGGACGGAGGGAGGGACAGAGGGACAGGTGTCTGTCTGTCCCCGACGCCCTTTCTCTCATGGGCTTGGGAAACACGCCATGCGGCTGTCGGGCCCCGTGCCGGCCTGGGGATGTTGCAATCCTCCTCCCGGGAAACTCGGGTCTCGGGTCCGGGCGTCCTCCCTCCTCCCCCCACAGCTCCCCACCCCGCCCCCGCCGCCCCTTTTGCGCGCCCACTCATGCAAACAGCCCCCCCAGTTGTCCACCAGGTGCTGCACGGCTTCCTCTGGCCGGGACTTGGGGGGGGCACGCACGTGGTGTGGCAGCTGAGAAAACTTGGTCGGAAGTGGAGGATGACGTTTGTCCAAAACATGGTTACCGTGGGACTTGTAACTTAGGAGGGGAAACAGGAAGACGACAGGTTGATTTGGGGGAGGGAAGAAAGGCTTTCTCTGGTGGTGGCTGGTTTTGTCACCGTCTTAAGGAACGCCCTGAGGGAGGCCTTCCACCTTGCACCAGCCTGCTGAGCAGGTGGGTGAATAAGCGCCCTAAAGTGGGGTGTGTGTGTGTGTGTGTGTGTGTGTGTGTGTGTCAATCGCTCTCTGCAAAACGAAGGAAGGTTAACAGATGGTGGAGGATGCTTCCAAAATTTTCCCTCTCCTGGGTGGGGCTGGCCAGTCTGTCTGTCTGTCTGTCGGATTCCTTGACATTTGCAGGGAGAAAAAAAAAAAATGGAGGGACTAATGTGAAAGAAACCTCTTAACATGTTTCGGGGTACCCCACCTTGAGAGGCCACCTTTCTTGTGGTGTTTTACAAGGCCTTTTTATTCAGCAGCGTGCTTGAGTGTGGCACGGTGACACTTTCCAAAAGTGCAGCTTGGAGCGCTTCCATGCAAAACTTGTGAGAGCCGCAGCTTCGAGCTGCGGTCCCAAGCGGGCTCTTAATGACACCCTGTGTGCGAGCTGACGAAATTCCGCAGGCTCCCACTTGCCCCTTGTGCCTTCCGAGATAAGGAAAGCAGATAGCATCGGTAAGGATGGATGAAGATGACTGGAGGGGGATTTCCTCAATCACCAGCAAGTTCCTTTATTTCTGCCAAGTCCCTGGTGATGAGTGTTAGGTCTTTCCACTCAAAAGTCCAGACTCCCAAGGATGAAGGATGGCCTCGCGCTGACCCTTCAACACCGCTTGTGTCCGCCTGTCCAGTGAGCTCGGCCACCCCCTGGCCTTTGCCAAGCAGACACATGGTGCCTACGGTGATGCAGACGCTGTGCTGGCTGAGATGGGCATCTGTTCTCGGACGCTCCCATTTTGCTCGGTGCAGCTGGGCCTTAACTGCTTTATGGCACATAGTCCGGAAAAACACATTACACGAGGCCAAAAGGAACTTTATTAAAGCAAGGCTTGTGGCCTTCTGCCCCCCTCCTCCTCCTCTGCGTCCCTTTCCCAGTTGTGCGCTTGAATTTGTTTAGGGTTTTAAAACAAAGTGTGAATGGATTTGTTTGGCTGCATGAGCTCCTTGGAAATACTTGTGGAATTAGTATCTACTACACTGAGAAGTAAAAATAACCTTAGGCCTGGAAAGCAGTTTTGACTGGAATCTTTTCTCCTCTTTCCCTCTATTACTCATGTTGCCTTTGGTTTATTAATTTATTTCTTGAGGTAGGATCTCATGTAGTCCAGGCTGGCGTTGAATTCACTGTGTAGGGGAGGGGGACCTTAAGTCGCTGGTCCTCCTGCCTCCAACTGCCAAGTGCTGGGGTTCCCGGTGTGCACCACCATGCCCGGGTAGCTCTGCCCTTCTATTCCTGATGATCCTTTCATATGTGACTGTTGAAAGACAATGACGTGCAACTTCTACAGAGAAGTCCACATCCATGCTTTCCCCGCGTGTCTCGCTTTCTCCCCAAGAGCCTCTTCTCTTAATTCTAGTGCTGAAGTGTGACCTTGTGGAATAAACCAAGTAGATAAAAAAAAAAAAACAAGTTAAATAGAGCTAGGTTCATAGAGAAGGCCAAGTTTGAGTCCTACCAACTGAAGAAAGTAGGGCAGGTGCCCAAACCCATCCCTGTGGTGGAGACCTGCAGCATCCTGTGTTGATGGTAAGCCCAGAGCCGTATTGTGTCCATAGCATTGCATCGGTTTTGGTGGTAGTCCGGACTCCTGACCTGCCTGCATTTGGCAACTGGACAGGTCTGTGTCTTTGTAGGTCTGGTTATTAACAAGGAGCTATTTTGAGTCGCTCATGAAAGTCTACCTAGCGTTTCAAAGTGTGAAAGTCTACATCATCTGTCGTTGTGGCTTCTCCTTTGTACACATGAGAGAATTTTGTGGAATGTGGGGTTTTGTTTGGGTTGTGTTTTTTTTTAATTTATTTTTATTTGTTTATTTATTTATGACAGAGCAAAGGGGGTGGGGAGAATGGGCACACCAGGGCCACAAGGCACTGCAGATGACCTCCATATGCATGTGCCACCTTGTGCATCTGCCTTACCGTGGGATCTGGGGAATCTAACCCAGGTCCTTAGGCTTTCCCAGCAAGCACCATAACCAGCTAAGCCCCATCTCTCTTCAGCCCGGATTGTGGGTTTTTGTTTGTTGTTTGGGGTACTGGGGATCACATCCTGTACCACTGAGCCACATCTCATATCCCAGCACCCTGGAAATGTATCCCTTTTTTTTTTTGGAGGGGTTAGAGGGGTGGAGTGGGCAGTCTCACCCCAGGCTGCACTTGAACTCCTGATCTTCCTGAAAGTATTGGGGTGACAGGCATGCACCACAGCACCCACTTTGGACCTGACTCTTGCCTGGTCCCTTTCCTCAAGTATATTTCTCAGTTTTATTTACTGCAGAATTGTTTAGGCTTCTGAGCACTTCTTAAGACATCAGTGAACATGTAACAAGGAAGACGTGTTTAGTCTTTCAGAAGCCAGCTAGTCATCATAACAAGCTTCTCTTTTTCAGTCTCTTGAGATTCAGCTGTTAATGGTTTACTGGGCGCGTATGGGCTTCAGTGATAGGAGCTTTATCTCTTTGTAGGTCAGATGCTAACATATCTGCTTAATCTTATTTTAGCCACCAAAGTCCTTGGCACTGTGAAGTGGTTCAACGTCAGGAATGGATATGGATTTATAAACCGGTACGTTTCTCTTTCTGCATGTTTGGACGTTTACACTCGACTTGTGGCACCAGCAGTTTTAAGCCCACTGTCCTGTTTTATTGATGGGTTGTGTGTATTAAGTACTGTGGATTTTTTTTTCCTCAACCTTAAGCTACTGGTCACTAAATATTAATTACAACACATACTTCCAGAATACTAATAAATAGCCACTTTCTCCTATAGTCTAATCATTAAAAGAAAAACAGAAGCCGGGCGTGGTGGCGCACGCCTTTAATCCTGGCACCCGGGGGCCAGAGGTAGGAGGATCGCCCTGAGTTCGAGGCCACCCTGAGACTACATAGTGAATTCCAGGTCAGCCTGAGCCAGAGTGAGACCCTACCTCGAAAAACCAAAAAAAAAATAAAACAGGAAGAGGCCTTACTCCAGAAGTGGAATGACTATAGCCCAGAGCCCGCGTCCATAATCTCACAGATGTGAAGATGAGGCGAAGCCTCTTTCCCTCAGTCACACCTGATGAGCGTTGGCTCCATCACCTCAGTCCTGCAGGGTCCAGGTCCTCCGAGGAAACTCGCGTCTTCTCTAACGCAGGATAAATTATGACCATATAGGATGGAGGAGGACTGCAGTCTGCCGTGGGAGACTTAGGGTGTTTTCACGGGATATGGTGGTTTTTCTCTGTCTCTTCTGCTACTTAAACCAAGTGCCTCCCCTGTCTGCCTTGTCTGCTCGGGTGGGGTGGTGGGAGAACTGTTTTAAGTTTCAGTGTAAGGAGAGCCTGGTTCACAGCTGTGGCCTGTCCTTTTGACTGGCCCGGTTTGCTTTTGCCGGGGAAGAATTTAGGGCTCTGATTACATGCCGTGTGATTCAGGAAGGCAGGAAAGACGTGTGTGTGTGTATGTAATGTAACATGGAGGGGCGCAGTGGGTACCTGCAAGAGTTAAAAGTTTCATGAGGGTTGGCTCTGGGTGTCTGAGTTTCGGGAACAAAATTTGTTGTATTTATTGGTTAAAATACATTGTTTTTTTTTTTAAGCTCCTATACAGCGTTCAGTCCCTTTAATTGTAATTTTTTATTTTTATTTTTATTTTTTTTTGTCTCTCAAACAGAAATGACACCAAAGAAGATGTGTTTGTACATCAGGTAAGCGATAGGGGTGCCTCAGTCAAGTCCTGCAAATTGCTCTACTATTCTCCCGTTTCTTTCTTTGGCTTACCTTGGCATGAGAACTCCGTTCAGCATTTTTATCTTACTGTCCCCATGGTGCGGTTCCCTCATGTGTGGCTGGCACCAACCTTGCTTTCTGCCTGGGCTGCCTGGCACTGGAGGACGCTCCTGACCGAAGTAAACAGCGCCGAGCAACAGAAGGTCAGGGTGTGTCTGTCCCACATGGGAGAAGACTTCTAGTCCCTGGGACAGTGCTCCCTCCCGGGCCACGTGGGCTCAGCACAGGGCCTGCTCCGCGGGCCCCACCTCCCCGGCCATGTGAAAGAAACGTGGAGAAAGCACCGGTGGGGCAGGAAGTCCGCTGAGCCTCGGGTGTAACTTTCTCATCTCCCCGGGTTGCCTTGCTTTACAGACTAGGTGAAGACAAGTCACACCCCTCCGCATGCCTTCCCTTTGTGTTTCCAGTGAGTTGTCTGGGCTAGGTGTGATCGCCTGAGTGGGATGACACTGAGGACAGACGTGTGGCAGGCACGCCAACCTGCAGGCAGGCCCGGAATGCCAAGGATTTCTGTGTTTCTGTTTCCTTCCTCTTTGTTTGGCAGCTGGGCATTGCCACATCTCAAAAGCTCTGGCTGCTCTTTTTCAAACCGATCGTACTATTTGAGCCCTCCCGGATGTCTTTCTGTTGTGCCTAGGTTATTAAATCGGAATAGATTTGTTAAAGCGCCCTGTCTTTAAGTCAGGACAGACTGCAAAAGCCAAGTTTTTCTTGTCACACCTGGGGGTTCAGGACTTGTTCCCTGGCTGCTGGCTAAAGGCATTTCTGTGCTGGTGGCCGGCCTCTCTCAGCCTGTGAGGGAATGACCTGATTCCAGCCCCATGTGCTTCAGTGGTGAGTCACCCCTGGGTGTTGAGGCCTGCCCAGTTGAACAGGAAAAGGGGACCGAGCCAGCAGGGAGGGGCTGGTTTGGGAATGGCTGGGTGTCATGCTGTGTGCGCATGAATCCTGTCCTGAGCTGCTCTGCTCTGCTCCCTGTGGGTGTGGGTGTGAGTGAGGTCTCTTCCCCCACTTCTTTTCCCTCTCCCCTCCCTCCTACTCAGTAGAGGAAGGGCTGGATTACACACGTCTAATCGCTTTATAAAATAAGGCTGACCTAGTTCCATAGAAACTCTGTGGCCCCTTTAACTGCTTAAAGTTGCCAGCTGAGGAGGAGGGAAATGGCTGAGTTTCACCCGGTCCCCGAGTTTGAAAAGAGAAAGAACATCTTCCTTAGCTTTCCAGTACATTCCCCTGTAACTGGTGGGGGGGGGGGGGGCGAGTGAGCAATGAGCCACCCCAGGAGAAGGTGGAATGACTCGCAGATGCTGTGTAGGGATGAGAATTTTCTCTAGCGCCCTCTTTTGCTGCTGTTGCCTTTGTGATGAATCATTTAACCATGTTTCTTCATCAATAAAGTAGGTTGGCTGAGAGGCCAGATTGTCAGTAACATTTTTTTCATTCCTGAGGTAATTTTGTTTATTCATACCACGTTTATATTAGCATAATATTTACAGGCAAATATTTAATCTCCCCTAATATTCTAGTTGCCCTTTTTTTTTTTATTTTGAGAGAGAGAGAGAGAGAGACCTTCAGCCACTGTGAACAAACTCCAGACGCGTGCGCCCCCTTGTGGTGATTCTGCGACATTGCACACATGCATCGCTGTGTCTGGCTACGTAGGACCTGGAGATTCGAACATGAGTTCTTAGGCTTTGCAGGCAAAGGCCTTAGCCGCTAAGCCATCTCTCCAGCCCTAGTTGCCCTTTTTGTTGTTCATTGGCCTTATACTGTTCATTTGTGAGACAGAGTGTCATGTGGCCTTGAACTCCTGATCCTGATGTCTCCACTTCCCAAGTACTTAGGGTTACAAACATTGGCCACCACACCCTGAAACACCCACATTTTGTTTTGTTGTTTCTTTAAATGTTATTTATTTATGAGAGAGAGCCTTCTGCCACTGCATATGGAATCGATACATGTGCCACTTTCTTTAGGTGGGTACTAGGGAATTGAGCCCTTGAAAGAAAGCACCTTTAAATCTGAGCCATCTCTCTAGCCTTGATTTTTGTTTTCATGAGGCAGGGTCTCACTGTAGTCCAGGATGGTCAGGAACTCACTCTGTAGCCCAGAGTGGCCTCAAACTCATAGTGATGTTTCTACTTTTGCCCTTTTTAATTAAAAAAAATTATTGACAATGTCCATAATTATAGACAAAAACCCATGGTAATGCCCTCCCTCCCCCCACTTTCCCCTTTGAAACTCCACTCTCCATCATATCACCTCCCCCTCTCAATCAGTCTCTCTTTTATTTTGACTTCATGATCTTTTCCTCCTATTATGATGGCCTTGTGTAGGTAGTGTCAGGCACTGTGAGGTCATGGATATCCAGGCCATTTTGTGTCTGGAGGAGCGCCTTGTAAGGAGTCCTACCTTCCTTTGGCTCTTACATTCTTTCCACCACTTCTTCTGCAATGGGCCCTGAGCCTTGGAACATGTGATAGAGATGTTTCAGTGCTAAGCACTCCTCTGTCACTTCTTCCCAGCACCATGATGCCTTCTGAGTCATCCCAAGGTCACCGCCATCTGAAAAGAGTAGCATTAATATACGGGTATGAACATTAAGAAAAGTACTTCCCGGGTAGTTTGGTGAGCATAGTATATATACTTTGCCGGCATCCTTTTGAGTGCTCGGATTACAAGAGTGAGCCACCATATCCAGCTTGACACACACACATTTTAAAAATGATTTTGGCTAGGCGTGGTGGCGCGTGCCTTTAATCCCAGCACTAGCAGGCAGAGGTAGGAGGATCGCAGCGAGTTTGAGGCCACCCAGAGACTCCATAGTGAATTCCAGGTCAGCCTGAGCTAGAGTGAGACCCTACCTCAAAAAACCAAAAAAAAAAAAAAAAAAGATTTTGAAGTGAGCGGTTTCTCTCATCAGTAAGCCTCGGTACCTAAAACGCTCCTGTGTATCTATGTAAGATACGGAGGCATCTTTCACCCTTGAAGCTGCAGTGCAAACCCCAGGAGGTTCATGGCTTGACCTAACTGATGCAGCCAGTATTTTTTCTTCTTCCTTTGGCGTGCGTGTGGGTGTGCCTGGGCCGTTGTGTGCAGGTCTGCGTGTGGCAGTCAGAGGACAGCGTCAGGTGTCTTCGTCTTCCATCTTGTTTGCGTCAGGGTTTCTCAGCGTTAGCCAGGCTGTCCCATAGGCTTCTGGGAGACTCTGCCCTTACCCACTGGAATTGCAGATGCCTGGTACTGCATCCAGCCCTTAGGTGGGCGCCCGGGACCCCAACTCAGGTGCTTATACTTGTGTGGTGGGTCTGTAACCACTGAGCTGTCTTCCCAGTGTCATGACTTAAGTGACCAGCACACAGAAGGAGATCTTTATAATTGCTGTGCTCTTTATTCTGTGTCAAGGTGAAGCTTGAAATAGCCACAAATCAAGAAAGATATGTGAACTGTACTTGTGGAGAGCTGTTTGTTTGTTTGGAAGGTCCACACTAGTGGGTGAATGGATGATTTTTTTCATGTTACTTTTTATTTATTGGAGAGAGAGAAAGAGGCAGATAGAGAGTGGGTGTGCCAGAGCCTCCAGCCACTGCAAGTGAATTCCAGACACATGCGCTGTCTTATGCGTCTGGCTTATGTGTGTCCTGGGAAATCAAACCTGGGTCCTTAGGCTTCACAGGCAAACATCTTAATTGCTAAGCCATCTATCTCTCCAGGCCAGGATGATTTTTTTTTTCAAGGTAGGGTCTCACTGTAACCCAGGCTGACCTGGAGTTCACTACGTATTCTTAAGGTGGCCTTGAACTCATGGCTACCCTCCTACTTATGCCTCCTGAGTGCTGGCACTAAAGGTGTGCACCACCACACCCAGCTTTTTTTGTTGTTGTTGTTTGTTTTGTTTTAATAATAATAGATGGACAGTTTCCTTTATTTAAGTTCTTTTTTATATTTTATTCTTATTTATTAGACAGATGGGGGCGGGATGAATAGGCACACCAGGTCCTCTAGCCACTGCAAACGAACCCCAGATGCATCACCACCTTGTGCATCTGGCCTACTTGGGTCCTGAGGAATCGAACCAGGGTCCTTGGGCTTCGCAGGCAAACTCCTTAACTGCTAAGCCATCTCTCCAGCCCCTATATGGACAGTTTCTTCACGTTGTCCCCAGTTAGGCTGAAACTGACGAAAGCCTTCAGTATTGGCCGAACCAACCTTGAAACGCCTCAAGGTCACGTTCTGTTTTATTGACAGACCGCCATCAAGAAGAACAACCCCCGGAAATTCCTCCGCAGTGTGGGCGACGGGGAGACCGTGGAGTTCGATGTGGTCGAGGGGGAGAAGGTGAGAGCGGGAAGGACGTCAGCGTGCGGGCACTAGTCTAGTTGCACAAGTGGCTTGTCAGCCCTATGAGTTAATGTTATTTTGGATTTTTAAATTTTCTTTATTTGTATGTTTTAAGTTATTTATTTATTTATTTGAGAGGGTGAGAGAGAGAGAGAGAGAGAGAAAGAGAGACAGAGAGAGAGAATGGGAGCGCCAGGGCCTCCAGCCACTGCAAATGAACTCCAGACGCATGCGCCCCCTAGTGTGTCTGGCTTACATGGGTCCTGGGGAATGGAGCCTGGGTCTTTTGGCTTTGCAGGCAAATGCCTTAACCGCTAAGCCATCCCTCTAGCCCTTGGATTTTTTTGTTAATAGTGAAAATACCATCTACTGGCTTGCAATGGCTGCAAACAGCAGTCCGTTCAGTGGTGTGAACAGCCTGTCACTTGTGTGGGCTGGGGTATATCTTTGCAGCGGGGACTCATGTCCCTCGTCCACACTGTCCCAAGGTTAGGTATGCAGGGTGACTTGGGCAAGCCACAAGGCACAGCAGCCAGAGTTGGCACTAACCAGGTCATGGCCCTCTGCACATAGCTGCAGAGTCAAGAGTAGGTGACTGAGGCTTGGCAAGGCTGGGTTCACGTTCTTTGGTTGATACAAGATCCACATCAAAGACAAGGATCTCTCCAGGTTTGATGTAGATGAACTTGAAGACTGGATGCTGGAAGCAGCTCATCCCCCATGACTATGGAATCAAACGCTTTCCCCAGCAATAGCCCCTGGCCCTGCATTGCCCTCTGGAAAGCTCCATGCCACCTTTGTGCCCGCCAGCAAAGCCTACACCCTGTGCTACTCAGGAGACTAAAGGTTTCAGACTGAGTTAGGAACACTTCCTCTTACAAACAACCCAGCAAAGGGTGTTTGAATTTCAATAAAAGAAAACCTCTTTTGCCAGGTGTGGTGGCGCACGCCTTTAATCCCACACTTGGGAGGCAGAGGTAGGAGGATCGCTGTGAGTTCGAGGCCAGCCTGAGACTATGTAGTGAACTCCAGGTCAGCCTGAGCTAAAGTGAAACCCTACCTCAAAAGTCAAAAGACAACAACAACAAAAAAGAATACCTCTTTTGGTTTGGTTTTGGAAAGCAGAAGACATTTGGATAGACAGACAGCTTTTTGTTTATAAGTCGTCTATCCAGGAAGTATATGGATTGTCTTGAAGGATATATACAGATTTTTCTTTTTAAGAAAGAAATGGTCACTTGCAATTTTCTTACACTTTAACAAGCTTTTTTAAAAAAAGTATTATTAGACTGGAGAGATGACTCAACCATTAGAGGCCCATGTACGTGGAGCATAGTGGCAGGAAGCCCTGGTACACCCATTCTCTCTCTCTCTCTCCTTCTGTCAATGAAGAAATGTTTTAAAAAATTAAATACATAAAGTTATTTTATTTCTTCGTGTGTATGGACACGCATGTGTCATGGCACGTGTGGAAGTCAGAGGACAGCCTTGAAGTGTCTCTTCTTCCGTGAGACAAGATCTCTTACTGTCGCAAACAAACTAGCTGGTGCATGAATTTTTCGGATCCTCCTGCCTCCACTTTCCACCGTTGTAGGCACCATTTTTCATCAGCTTTACGTGCGTACTGCAGAGGACCGAATTTGTTTCAACAGGCTTTGCAAGCAAGAAGGAGCCTTCAACTACTGAGCCATCTCCCCAACCTAGATTGGCTATTTTTAAAATTATTTTTATTTATTCGCAAGCAGAGAAAGAGAGAGGGCATGGGCATGTCGAGGCCAACTGCCACTGCAAATGAACTTCAGACACATGTGCCACATTGTGCATCTGGCTTCACGTGGGCACTGGGCAATCTAACAGGGGCCATCAGGCTTTGCAAGCAAGCATCTTTAACCATTGAACCATCTCTCCAGCCCCTTCGTTTTTTTTTTAATGTTGAAATATTAATGACCTTAAACCTTGATTTTTAATTTTATTTTATTATTTATTTATTTATTTATTTGAGAGCCACAGACAGAGAAAGAGGCAGATAGATAGAGAATGGGCGCGCCAGGGCCTCCAACCACTGCAAACGAACTTCAGACGCACATGCCACCTTGTCCATCTGGCTAACGCGGGTCCTGGGGAATTCGAGCCTCTAACCAAGGTCCTTAGGCTTCACAGGCAAACGCTTAGCCGTTAAGCTGTCTCTCAGCCCAGGGAAAATATTCATAATGGTTACGTATGGCTTCTGCTTACACAGTTGGTGTTTGCTTGTTTGTTTTTTCCCCCAGTTCATGTTCTGAAAGGTACATATCACCCTTGAACTTGGCAGACAGACAGTGAAAGGAGCTGTGTGAACAGCTCACTCCCTCCTTACACTGGGGGAGCCCGCTGATGGCTTCAGGAAGCAGTGTGTTCCCTTTGTTTGCACACCCTCTCTCTCATCCTCAGGGGGCCGAGGCCGCGAACGTGACTGGCCCTGACGGGGTCCCTGTGGAAGGAAGTCGCTACGCCTGCCGATCGGCGCCGCTACAGACGCGGCTACTACGGCAGACGCCGCGGGCCTCCCCGAAACGTACGTTGTCTCCGCTCCTCACCGTTACTCGGAAATGGTCTCATGTTTAAAATTAACTGTATGGAATTGGAACATGCATACACCAGGTCTGGTGGTGCCACATCCTATATAGAACACATGATTTTTTTTTCTTTTTTTTTTTATCATTTTTATTTATTATTTGAGAGCTACAGAGAGGGAGAGAGAATGGGTGCACCAGGGCCTCCAGCCGCTGCAAACGAGCTCCAGATGCGTGCACCCCCTTGTGCATCTGGCTAACCTGGGTCCTGGGGAATGGAGCCTTGAACCCGGGTCCTTAGGCTTCACAGGCAAGCGCCCAACCACTAAGCCATCTCTCCAGCCCTTTTTTTTTTTTTTTAAGGGAACGTTTTTTAGTGCTCAGAACTTATCTAAAGCCACTGGTCTTACTGGAAACTTGCCAGTCAGAAGTTGTATCCGTTTGGATGTGTTTGGCTGCAAAGTTACAGACATTTAATTACCTTGTAACAAGGAGACTTAAGTAAGCTTGCTAAGATTGAGGAAAAGCCGGAACTTAATCATGTGGTCAGAGGGGGCGAAATGGGGTCCTCCTTGTTAGCAGTGTGACCTGTTTTTTCCTCAGGGCTGTTACTACTGCTGACCCGAGAAAAGAAGGGGTGTTTGGTTCTGCCAGAAAGAGTGGTGGGGAGCTCAGGAAGCACAGTAAAAGTGCTGGCCAAAGGAGAATAAAACGTCTGCCTCGAGTTGTGATTTTATTTAGCATAGCACTTGGCTCTTATTTCAAAGTGAAGAAGCAGTGAGTAATTGCAGATTTTTAGTTCTGTAGATTGGCCCCAGCCCAGGTGAAAGCATTTACAGGTGAATCTGGCTGGAGCACGCTTAGGAGGCTCCATTTAAAGAAGTACCCTCAAGTCGTACGTAAGGAGCCCAGTTGACTGGCCATCGGGACCTTGCTAGATTTGAATTAAAAGGTAAGATGACAAGGAGTGTATTCTTGATGTGTTTAGAGTCAGAACGCAAGGCCAGCTCCATAGGATAGATACAAGTGGGAACATGTTGTAAGCACTACCTTCTGTCATACAAAAAGAAAACTGAAGCTTAGTGGTTAAGCGCTTGCCTGTGAAGCCTAAGGACCCCGGTTCGAGGCTCGATTCCCCAGGACCCCACGTTAGCCAGATGCACAAGGGGGCGCACGCATCTGGAGTTCGTTTGCAGTGGCTGGAGGTCCTGGCGTGCCCATTCTCTCTCTCTCTCTCTCTCTGTCTGTCTGCCTGCCTCTTTCTCTCTCTGTCTGTTGCTCTCAAATAAACAAATAAAAATAAACAACAAAAAAAATTTTTAAAAAGAAACTTGAAAAACTTCTCAGCAGACTAAGATATCTGCAGATTGAGAATGACTTGTATCTACTTTGGTAGGTACATCTTTTTCCTAACCCTTTATTCTGTCTTTACTCCACATTAAGTAATCATATTCCTTATGACATCTATTTTCCTTGCCTTGTTTTATTTATTTTATTCTATTTTTTTTCACTGTGGCATAACTCAAGTTCATTCTGTTCGCAGGTTTCTAGCTGTGATTAGATTATTTTGGCTTCTAGATCAATTAAGAAGAGAAAGTGGTAGAAAAGTTTTAGCAAACTTTTTTTCCTTGAAGGTTTTTCCCCTCCAAGAGCTGGAGAAGATATTTAGAAATACAGTAAAGCTTCAGTGTTCAGCCGTGCGTGGTGGCACACACCTTTAACCCCAGCACTCGGGAGGCAGAGGTAGGAGGATCGCCGTGAGTTCGAGGCCACCCTGAGACTACATAGTGAATTCCAGGTCAGCCTGGACCAGAGTGAGAGACCCTACCTGGAAATTTCCTATTATGCTGAAGCCTGAACTTACTGAGCGTCTTTCAGAAGTTTGGTCGGCAGTGGTGGTGCCACTCTGATTGTCTCCTAAAGTGTCTATATAAGATTTGGCTCTATGAAACTTCAGAAATGTCTGCAGTCTCAAACACTTAGTAATTGCTGAATGTTTCTATGCAAATATATCTTTACGTAACTGTGCATCATTTATTTATGCAGGTATTGTAAAGAGTAGAATGAGGGCTGGAGAGATGGCTTAGCGGTTAAGCGCTTGCTTGTGAAGCCTAAGGACCCCTGGTTCGAGGCTCGATTCCCCAGGACCCACGTTAGCTGGTGGCACACTCATCTGAAGTTCATTTGCAGTGGCAGGAGGCTCTGGCATGCCCATTCTCTCTCTCTCTCTCTCTCTCTCTCTTTCTCTCTCTGTCTGTCACTCTCAAATAAATAAATAAAAATAAACAATTTTTTTTAAAAAAAAGAGTAGAATGAGCCAGGCCTGGTGGAGCAGGCCTGTTATCCCAGCTACTCGGATGCTGAGGCAGGAGGATCGCAAGTTCAAGGCCAGCTTGAGTAACTTAGTGAGACCCTGTCTCAAGATAAAACATAAAAAGAGGTCTGGGAATAATAGCTCAGTGGTAGAGTGCTTGCCTAGTATGTGCAAGGCCCTGGGTTCAAGCCGCATTACTGCAAGGATTAAAGTGTCTTGATTTTTTTTTTTTGTGAAATTAGACTGTGTTTTGGGAAACTTACTTGTGCATGTGGGTTTGCTCTAGAGGTTGTCCCTCCTCCACGAGAAATTGGTCATTATTTTGTTTGTTTAAAATTCATTTTAAAACGCTCATTTGCATATCCTTTAAAATGAGATTTGACATCACAAGTTCTTTGAGGAGTGTTTGCTGGTTTAGTTTGTTAAAATGAAAAAATGGTCACATGTAAATTACTAACTTAAACATAAAGACAAGTTGGCAATTCCCCCTTCTGGTCTGTATTTAGAAACAGCATTAGGTGTCACTGCTAGGAAAGCTCAAGTAAAAACACGTGAAGAGAAACACACTCAGTAGGTCATTAGTTCTCAAAATTTGGTCTTTGGACCCATTTATATGTCTAGATGTTAATGAGGATCCCAGAATTTTTCATTATGGTATTTATACTTACTAATATTAGTTGTATTAGAAAATAGATCTTTTTTAAAAAGGGAAAAAAAATTAAATATTTGATCTAAACTAACCCATAACATATTAATAATAAATAACACTTAGTGGGAAACACCATGAAAATTGAGAAGACTGGTATTGTTTTATCTTTTTGCATATTTCTTTGTATGGTTTAAATAGAAGATAGCTGGTTTCTTGTCATGTCTGTTTTTGCATTTGGTCTGCTGAGAGACTGCAGGTCACTCTACCCTGCATCATGTCTGTAGAGGACCCCCACACCATACGCTAATGGCACGAGAGCAGGAAAGGGGGCAAATAGCATCGTAGTGGAGACCTGGGGACAGAGAGAGGAAGTGGACCACTGAGGTCCAGAACTGACGACATCGGAGCGCGTGTTTTCCCTTCCTTCCTTCCTTCCTTCCTTCCTTCCTTCCTTCCTTCCTTCCTTCCTTTCTTCCTTCCTTCTTTCCTTCTTTCTTTCTTTCTTTCTTTCTTTTTTACTCTCTCTCTTTCTTCTCTTTCTTTCTTTCTGTCTTTCTTCTTGCCAATCCTTGACTTTGCCCCAGTAGGTAAATACTGGGCAGCACCCTTGTGGAAGGGCTACTTGATGGTGTCTCCGTAGATGCCCTTGGCGTGGTCAGCCGATAGATGGCAGTTCTAACCCAGTGTCTGCTGAAGCGTTGGTAGATGGGTGGCTTTTGCCTTCTGCTGCCCGGGATGTGGCACCCGCATAGGCTACTTGACTCTCTCTCTGCCGTTCCCGCGCTCTCGTGACCGCCTTGGCCTTAAGATGCGTTTTGTCTGCAGAGTGAAGGGGGCTTGGGGCCGTTGTCGTTGGTGATGCCCGTGTTGGTGATGTCCCTTCCCGAGTGGCGCTGTGGTTCTTGCCTTCTGAATCTCTTGTTTCTTTGCTTCGCTAGTACGCTGGGGAGGAGGAGGAGGAGGAGGAGGAAGGGAGCGGCTGCAGTGAAGGATTTGAGCCCCCTGCTGCAGACGGGCAGTTCCCGGGGGCCCGGTGCCCGCGGCGCCCCCACTGTCGCCCTCAGTACCGGCCGCAGCGCTGGTTCCCGCCTTACCACGTGGGACAGACCTCTGACCACCGCCGCGCGCGGGTCCTTGCCCGTCCCAGCAGAACGCAGGTAAAGGTGCGCCTGGGCCTCCTCCGCAGCCCGCTCCCTTCCTTCCGTCCTCCTCTGCCTCCTCCTCTTCCTCCTCCTGCAACTCCAGCGGCTGCGGGGAAGTGACACCTTGCTTGTGGCCTCCACATGCTACAAAAGCCCCAGGCAAGACACACCCCCCCCCCAGCTTTTTCCAGGCAGCCATTCTAGAAACATATCTAGAAGGATCCCATACGGGCCATACCTATCGGGTGGGACCGGAGGGTGGCGCTTGGGGTGTGAAAAGAGAAGCGAGCCAGACCCGGTGGTGCGCGCCTGCCTTCCCGCGGTTCAGGAGGCTTGCAGAGGAGGATTCGGGACTCCAAGGCTAGCCTGGGCTACTTAGAGTGGCAGGTGGTACGTGCAAGAGCTTGCACTCAAGCCAAAGGAGGCCTGCCCTTGAATCCTGTCTCTGCTGCTTGGTACCCGCAGTCTGGGGAAAACAGTTGTGGAGAGACTTGGTGGTTCAGCTGTTACCGAGAGGCGTGGAACGCTTGCCACGAGTGTCCCGCCTCTGGGGGTGTAGCACTGGTGGTGGAAAATATGGCAGATCTCGAACTCGGAAAGCTTGGGGGCCGGGGCCAGGTCCTGAGGATTTTACTAACAGCCATAGCCTTTTCCTCCTTGGTGTCGTAGATGCCCCTCCCCAACCCCCTACCATGGTCCTGGAATGTTTTGGCTGTTTCCGTCCCGTCATGACTACCGTTGTTTCTACACTGGGTCTTGTTTTCTTCCTTGTACTCTTCAGCAGCTGCCCCTGAGAGGTGTGCTAAAAATAACAAGTGGATTCAGAGCTCAGGACCCACCTCCAGGCTCCTTTAGGGCAACACTCTGGGCTTGTAGGAAATGAGGGCAAGACAGGCGCCTGTCTCATAACAGACCAGATCATAGCAGACGCTGGTTTGGGGCACCTTCCTGGGATAATCTTGCTGCCCATTAGCTTTCGGAGAGCATGGTGATTTTTACACGTGTCTTTTGAAGAGTGTGTTTCATGCTGGGATTTCCTTAATGCTAGTGCAACATGGTTTGCAGAAGCTCACTGAAGACGCGGTTTGCGTATGCGTGCCTCTCAGCACAGAACTGCGTGCATTGCTTTCTAATCTGTGCTGTGGCCTGACCTGTTCACATAACTAGACAGCTTCAAAGATAAGCAGTGTAAAGATGCTTTTGGAGTGGTGAAGGCTGGGCTGAGGGGATGGCTCAGTGGAAAAGGCATCGATCCCATGAGCATGCGGATGGGAGCTCGAACTGCCAGCATTCACATAAATACCAAGCCTGTGTGGCAGCCTGCTGCAGTCCCAACACTCGGAGGCCGAGACGGGACCTCTGGGGCAAGCTATCTAGCTAGACTGGCCTTATTGGCAACCTCTGTGTTCAAGTGAGAGGCCCTGCTTTGATAAATAAAGTAGAGAATGATTGAAGGAGACACCCAATATCAGCCTCTGGCCACCGTGCAAATGGGCACACACTTATGCCAAGAAATAAAAAGGTCAAGCTCAATCTTTAGAGCAGTTACCAATATTAGAACCAAATAGAAAAGGTGTTTTTTTTTAATTATTTTTTTTATTTTAGAGAGGGAGAGAGAAAATTGGTTCACCAGGGCCTCAGTCATTACAATCGAACTCCAGACGCTTGTGCCACCTAGTGGGCATGTGAGACCTTGCGCTTGCCTCACCTCTGTGCATCTGGCTTACGTGGGATCTGGAGAATCAAACAGGGGCCCTTGGGCTTCTCAGGCAAGTGCCTTAACCACTACGCCATCTCTCCAGCCCTAGAAAAGGTTTTAACAACATTTTCTTACGTCGCCCCTGAGTGAAATTTACTGGGTGCAGTAGTTGAGGAATGGTGCTATCCAGGCCCGTGGTGTTGGTGAAATGTTTAAAAGACGTAAGTATCGATGGCCAAATAAATGATCTCCATTTTCAAGTGTAGTTGTAGCACATCTTTGAAAATTATGTAGAATCGCTTGAACTAATTACCACTCTTTGTTTACAAAAGCAGCTGCTCGCTGGAAGGGGCTGAAGAGATGGCTTGACAGGCAGGAGCGCTTGTTGTTCAATCCCTAGCACCGATGTAGAAAGCGACATGTGGTCAGGCACACCTGTGACCCAAGTCTGGTGAGGTGCAGGGACAGGAGAATCACTGGTGCTCCTTGGTCAGCCAGTTTTACCAGCAGAAGGACAGCTTCAGTGAGAGACTCCATCTCAAGGGAACAATGCAAAAGAAAAAACGTTGCTCTCTGGCCCCCACATGTGTGCACACACGTACACACATGCTATACGTAGACTCACCATCCCCCCCACACACACGCCGAGAAGAACAGAAATGAGAGGGAAGGGAGCGACGTTTGGCTTTCACCAAAATGGCAGATGCTTGATGTCAGCCCTCATTCTGTCTTTTTATAGCCATGAAAGGAACAGTAGCTTCCATACTTGTATTGTTTCTTACAAATGAAGACGTGTGCTTTTCAGAAGGAGGACCATTACCTAAATTGCCATGGGCACGGAGCGGACACTGGTGTGACATCCGTGAGTGCTTTGCACCTCGTTCCCCTGGCTGTCAGCTCTCAGTCGTGCTCCCTGCAGCTTCTGCCGGGCCTTGTTCTCCTGCTCGGGAAGCGAGCATGGGATCACGTGGCGGGAGCGGTGGGAATGGAGAACAGGGGATGATTAGGATGAGGTCCTACGGGGCCAGGGCAACCAGTATCTTTCTCTAGATCCCATGAGAAGCCAGAGAGAGGGATCTCAGCAGAAAGAAACACATGGTCACCAGACTGTTCTGTGGACACCAGTCGATAGGGGATGGATAGTAGTGTAGAGGAAATACAGGCCAGTGCAGATTCCCGGTGACCAGTGGAGGTGAGGGTAAGTGGCCAGGGTCAGGAAATGTTGTCAGCTTGGTTCAGCCTTTGAGGATGGCATAAATATGCCATGTGGAGTCAGTGATGCCTCTGTGCACTTAAGCAAGTAGAAGAATGCAGAACGATTGTGTTTGAGGGGAAAGAGGGAAACGCTTGGAGGTCTTTTCCCACAATAAAATTTGTCTTTTGTGTAAAAACTCAAAGTTGGCAGAAAAATAAATAAATAAAGCAGAGGTTGTAAAGTAGTGGGAGGGAGAAAAGCATGGACCTGGATGTGCTGTGTTGAAGGCGCTGTCCTGGATGTAGTTGGCACAGTGTGGAAGGTGCCCTCTCGGACGTGGCAAGAGAGAAGAGAAGCGAGTATGTTTCACTTACCAGGAACGGTGGCACCAGGAATGGCAAGGGCAGGGCGTGACCAAGGAGGGAGGTCTGAAGGCTGAACGCTGGAGTCAGGGAACATGAACCTTCAAGCCACGGGGCAGAACGGGCTGATAAGGCAGGGTGCTAGGACACGCCAGCACCCAAGCCTGGATAAACTTGTTTAGCGAAGGGCGGTGGGGAAGAGCATGCGGAGAGAAGGCGCTTCAGGGAGGAAGTGTATTCCGTGTGGAACAGTAGAGGGAGCTAGCCTGAGGATTGATGACTGGCTTTGATGAGCTGGAGGGCAGCGTGTACTGTGGTGGGGACAAGTTTGGTTAGAATGTGCTAGTACGTGGGAAGGGAGATGATACATCCTCTGGGGAGTTTTCTGTGATGGTTGTAAGTAGTGGGAGTGGTTTTTCTGTAGCCGATGTGTCTGTAAAGAGATGTGGTAGAAGAGTGTGGGATCTCCACGGTAAGATAGTTTCCTGATTTGTTTTGCAGTGGTGAGTCCCCCTTACTGTATGAAGAACTTATCCCTAAACATACCTGGAGTGTCAGGTCAAGGTACATATGCAAATGTGCCGTACACACGAGCTCTGCAGTGTATGTGTTTTTGCATGTGTGTGTGTACACATATTTTTCTAGTGCTGTCTCCCGACAGGCCCCCAAACAGGGATGCTCTGGTCGCATTTGAGCACCCCTCATCCTACTGTTGTTTCTGGGAGTACCGTTCTTCAGCAGGAAGAAGCTCTTTCTAGAAATGATTGACCTCGGAGCTGGGGCAGAACAAATACAACACAAGCCTTGAACATCTTGTACTGGGATGTACTCAAAAGAAAGCCAGGAAGTACTCAAAAGAACATTGGAGACATGTCAAGAGGCCATGGGCCAGCTTGAAGGGGCTCCCATGTCCTGCTAATGATGGTAACAGGTGATAACTCATTGAATAAAACAGATGCCCCTGAGTCCATACAGATACAAATAAATAAACGGACACACTGACAGAGTTGATGAGGATATTTGCAGGTCCCAGGAGTGCCACTTATAAAATACAAATTAACTAATGAGAAAGAGGGAAAAGTTGGGGAGACGCTTCAGCATTTAAAGGTGCTTGCTTGCGAAGCTTACTGGCCCGAGTTCAGTTCCCCAGCACCCAGGTAAAGCCAATTGTGTGGTGTTGGTTTGTAGGGGCAAGAGACCCTGGCATGCCTATACACGCACAAAGGTAAATAAATAAAAATTCAAAAAAGGAAGTGGGGGAAAGCGAATGTGTCACAGAGAGCCAGGTGGGTACCGCCTGCATCGTTCTCCACAGGGAGGTGTCTGGTGGCGCACGCTGAAGCCGCCGCACGGGTGCCCGGGGAAGGGCACAGTGGCTGCCACTCGCGCTTTCCTCTTCCCGCCAAAATGCGAAATGCAACCTGACAGCCAGGAAATGCCAAAGAGTCCAAATTGTAGGGTATTTTTACAAGGTAACTGGCCTGTAATGTTTTATTTTTAATTGCTCAGGTCATAACAGCTATATAAAGTTTGACGGACTCTTACAACCCGTAAGAAAGACAAGTCGATTTAGTACATGATTCTAAATAGGGCTTTCTGCTACATCAAAAATGGGAAAGTTACAATGAGATCTGAATTTAGATTCTGTGCCACCAACCTTCATGTGTATTTATTTACTTTTAATTTTTTTGTTTATTTTTATTTATTTGAGAGTGACAGAGAGAGAATGGGCACGCCAGGGCCGCCAGCCACTGCAGACGAACTCCAGACGCATGCGCCACCTTGTGCATCTGGCTTACATGGGTCCTGGGGAATCAAGCCTCGAACCTGGGTCCTTAGGCTTCACAGGCAAGCGCTTAACCACTAAGCCATCTCTCCAGCCCCCATGTATATTTATTTAAATGTGAAAGGGATGAGTGCTATTTTAGTTTGTTTGTATGCCTTAGTGGGTGGGATGGAGTAAAGAAAAAAAAATGTATGTATGTATATAAATGTGTGTGTTTATGTGTAAGTGAAGGAGTTGAGCGGTTAAGAAGAGTTAGCCCACTCTCAGAGACGTTAGGATAGAAGCCTGAGCCCCTCACCTGGGGAAACAGGGGAGGAGAAACCGTGTGCCAGCATAGGCAGGTTAGTAAGCTTGACAGGAATTGAAATTTCCTCATTTCTCTTTTCCGAATGAAGGACGGTATTTCACTCTGAGAAGGAACAAGGATATTAGTTGTTGGTTTTGTTTTCCCAGCTAGAATCTCACTCTGTAGCCCAGTCTGGCTTCATACTCTTGGTGGTCCTCTTGCTTTATTCCCCCAAAGTGCCGGGATTACAAGTGTGTGCCACCCTACCTGGGCAGGGGTTTCAGTTCTGCAAAAAAGAGCAGGAAGGTAGCCAAGATGTGCCTGTGTGCTGTAAAGAATTGCAGAGGTTATCAGTGAGATGGTTTTGGTTGTTGGTTGTTCGTTTTCTTTTCCTTTGGAAGTTACACAGTGAATCAATTGCATTCTCCCATATTGAAATAAATTTGTCATCAATGTATTGTTAAGCTAGGTGTGGCGGCGTATGGTTGTAATCCCAGCACTGGGGAAGCCGAGGCTGGAGGCTTATGTATTTGTGGCCACAGCCAAAGCTATATGGTAATACTTGACTCCAGGAAAAAAAAAAATACATATGTGTGTGTGTGTGTGTGTGTGTGTGTATAAATAGATGTTATATTTGACCCAAGCAGATGAAAAAGCTGTGAGAAGAGACCAGAAGTGAAGGTGTGCTTAAAATTTGCTTTGTTTTGGTTTGTTTAAAAGCTGTGCGGGGGAGGGAGCCAGGGCCTTGCGCAGGTAGACCGGCCTTCCAGCCCCGAGCTGCTTCTGTTCTGCAGCAAATGGTTAGAATTGGACATCCACAAGAAAGCCAAGGGTGCTGAGGTGAAGCCTTTATATAAAGTTAGTGTGTTCGAGTTTGAAACAGTTGAACAAGTCGCATTGCTGAGACGTAGGATGCTCTCCCACCTCCACTTATAAGCTAGATCGTGTTACTAATGGTTGTTGTTAGCAGTAGGGGCCCTGGGCACTGGTGGTGCAGTGCAGAGCTTTGCACACGCCAGGCGGGAGCTCTGTTAACCGAGCTGCAGCCCCAGCACCGCACCGGAAGTGGGTTTTCCTTTCTCAAGTGTCAGGTTTCAGAGCCTTAACCTGACCGCCGTGAAATAACGTTAAAAGGCTATTCCAGCAGGACCGAGTCCTCCCTTCTTGGAGCTCACCAAAGACCCGACCGAGTAAAGAACCGGCGTGTGTAAGCGGAGCGCCCAGCTTTGTCTGAGACAGCTTGGTCTTGACTTGCTGAGGCCGGCTGTGCCCAGCCTGGCACCCCGCTCCCCTTCGCCCTGTGCCCGATGCTCACGCTCAGCTCCTGTCGCCCTCCAGGCCGGTGAGATTGGAGACCTGAAGGACGGTGGCCCCGAGGGAACACAACCTCCGATCCATCGAAATCCAACTTACCGCCCACGGTTCCGCAGGTACGCAATGCTCCCCGCAGCATAACAGCCCGCTCGGGACTGGCCAGGGACGGGGGAGTGGATGAGGACCCCGCATGTCTGTTTTGTGCATTTAGCATGGAATTGGAAGATGTGGATGCTTTGACCACAGGCACAGTCTTTTGTTGCTTGTTTGTTTGTTTGTTTTTCTTTAGGCAGGATCTCACTGTGTTGCCTAGTCTTGTTTGAGGTTTGCTATGTAGCTCTGACTGGCCTTGACCTTGAGGTCCTCCTGCCTCAGGCCACAGATTCCCAATTGTTAGGTCACATGCCCGGCTTAATACTTACTTTTATTAAACTAAATGGGACAAACAGACACCGGTTGGTAGGCAACAATGTGTTATTCTGTTATTGGATACTTTGATAACTTAGGTAGTCTAATGTAGGGATTGAATGGAGCTACGAGTCATTGCCTGGGTTTAAATTCTACTTTGGAATTTAGTAGCCATATGCCCTTTGTCAAGTTTCTGGGCTTTAGGCTGTGGCCACTGGGTCTGTCCATTTGGATGTTGTAAACAGCTCTGTAGTGGCAAGAAGATGTGTGCAGTGTGTCTAAGACAGGGGTTACAGTGATGGTCAGGAAGCCCTCCACAAACCCTGGATGTCCCTACTTCCAAAGTTTATGCTAGGGAAAGAGTGAGTCCTTTGACTTGCCTTATCTCTTGTGAACACTAAATTTGGGTTAGACGCCCTGAGATCTTGTGAAGGTTTCCGTTTTACAAGCTTTCTACTTCTTTTACTTACTTACCCTTGAGGTAAGTGGAGAAATGGAACTTCCTGGATGGTGCGTATCCTGCAAGCTGCCCCCTCCCGCTCCCCCCACTCTGAAGTGTTTGGCACCAAGGTGGTTTCCACTCTCACGGTTCTTCAGGTTTGGGAGTATTTGCATAGATTATCCTGTTTGGAAACCTTCATGTTGAAAATGTCAAGTCTGAAATGCTCCAGAGTGTTTTGTTTTTCTTTCTGGAGGCAGGCTGATGTGGACCTCTGTATAACCTAGGGTGGCCTGGAACTCACGGAGTTACAGCCTCCCGAGTAGTGCTGGGATTACGGGCCTGAGCCACTGCACCCGGCACAAAGTGTTAAGGGTTTTGACTGCCTCAGGTGTTCAATTTTCAGATTAAGAGTACCCAGCCTGTACCTTGAAATTTACAAAGAAGCTAAAATAAATATATTGGGAAAGGATTTATACCAGCCTCAAAGACTGGTTCCAGTTTTAGTTGTGACTGTGAATGATCAGTTACTAAGGACTTTCAGTGGGCGTTTTCGGAGTACCCTGTAGAAGCAGAGAAGAGACCGTAGCATATGGAGGTACTCACTCCCTAGCTGTGTGATGCTGGGCCTGGGACCCCTGTCCTCTCTGATCGATCTCTTCATCAACATCATAGAAGCAGCACTTCCGGCCCAGCTCGGCCAGTTTCCATCTCTCCATCCACTGGGTTTCCCAGATTCAGCACTGAAAGCGCGTGTTTCATGTGCAAACAGGCCTCGGGGCCGTCTCTTCATGCTCCACACACCTCTGTGCCTGGAGGGCACACCCCAGGCCACCCTTCCTTCTTTTTCCATTTTCCTATCCTTAGAACCTCTCCAGGTATTCACGTAGCGTCATAAATGATCTCTGTAAGTTGTCCATTCACCACGGATCAGTATCCCAACGAAGGAAGAAAGCGATGGAGAAATAAGATTTCCAACCAAACCTTTGTTCCCTGTGTGATGGTGTAGGGCGTCCTTGGACTCTTCAGCGACAACCCCGTGTTCCCAGGAAATCCCTTGCCCCCCCCCCACACCTGCTCTCTCGTGGTTTGTGTTCCCTCCTTTAGGGGGCCAACTCGCCCACGACCTGCCCCCGCTAACGGGGAGACTGAAGACAAAGAGAACCAGCAAGCAGCCAGCGGCCCGAACCAGCCGCCTCGCCGCGGGTTCCGGCGCCCCTACAACTATCGGCGTCGCCCCCGTCCACCGAACTCTGTTTCCCAAGATGGCAAAGAGGTAAGTAAGGTCTCCCTTGGTTATGTCACCTTCTGCGTCCTGAGCACGGATTAACCCGTATGCATGACAACCAGACACAGAGGATGTCCTGCCCACACACGCTACCTGCCTGGGGCTCTGTCACCTTCTCTGAGGAAGTACGCTGACTTCCAGCGGCTGGGAGCCGTCATGGTGAAGCCCAGCAGTTGGTTGACAGAGGGACTCTGGAGACAGTAGTGACATTTACTGGCCGATGAGAAGTCCACTCTCGGGCAGCACTTAACCGCCGACTCAGGCACACGTTGAGTTAACATTTGCATTGTCCTTTTTCTTCCTCAGGCAACAAGACTCACTTTTGAGACCTTTACCATAAACGTGGCAGCCATCTGAACGAATCTCCTTCTGGTTTTGCTTTGTGTTTTAGGCCAAGGCAGGTGAAGTCGCGTCTGAGAACCCCGCCCCAAGCGCGGAGCCCAGAAGTGCCGAGTGACCCCGGCCCGCAGGCCCCTCACCAGCAGCAGGTGAGTCACAGCAAATGCCACCCACAAATGCCACCCACCACAAATGCCACCCACCACAAATGCCACCCACAAATGCCACCCACCACAAATGCCACCCACCACGGAGCTCTCCACAGAGGCCCAGCTGTGATGACTCTGTGCCAGCCTCCTGTCTGTCTCCATGATCTTTCTGGTGGTTGGGATGGGGGGAGGTTAAAAGCACAGTTTTGGTGATTAACTTTATTTGGATAAGTTTTGAGGTGCAAAATTAGATACAAATTTGATGGTAGCCAACTTGTTTTTTTCTAGACAGGCAGCTTCTATTTTGTTTGTGTTTTTGTTGTTAATGTTTTGATTTTTTTGTTTTGTTTTTTGTTTTTGTTTTTGTTTTTCCAGGTAGGGTTTCACTCTAGTCTAGGCTTACCTGGAATTCACTCTGTATTCTCAGGGTGGCCTTGAACTCACTGCAATCCTCCTACCTCTGAGTACTGGGATTAAAGGCATGTGCCACCACACCTGGCTTTTTCTTTTCTTTTTTCTTTTTTTCTTTTTGGAGACAGTCTTTGTAGCCCTGGGTACTCACTGTATAGCCTAGGCTCACCTCAGACTTGGGGCAGTCCTCCGTAAGTGCTGCGATTAGAGAGAGACACGTGCCCACCATGCCCTGCTTGACAGACGATATAGGAAAACCAATGCCGCTCTGGGACCTACTGACCAACTTCATATTATTATTAGTACCAGTGGTAGATAAAGTCTTTTTCTATATAGCCCAGGCTGTCCCTGAACTCACAGTCCTCCCGAGCGCCTGCGTGGCTGGCATGCACCACTATACCAAGCTCGGTTTAATCATTTTAAAGCCTCACAAGGACCTGGTCTTAGTAATAGGAGGCACAGTTACCTACAGAATAAACCAAAATGCTATGTCTTTCCCTCTTTCCTTTGATAACCAATATTTGTTTTGTGATGTCAGCTTCTGGCCTCCATACGCACGCGCACACACACACACACTCACACACACACGTTTCAAGAGCACCCCTCCCCACGTACACATGAGGACATACACACTAAAGAGGGAAGAAATTAGCTTGTTTTCAATCATCGTCATTGTTTTCTACATTTCATTCATGTAAGTCAGAATATATCTAATAAGACCAACCCATTTACAGAGCTAGTCTTAAGAGATTATATGCCATAGTTCATTACATTCTGAGATTTTCTTTTTGTTCGTCTGCTTTTTTTAAAAAAAAAATATTTTTATTTATTTATTTGACAGAGAGAATGAGGCAGTGAGAAAGAGAGAGAGAATGGGTGCACCAGGGCCTCTAGCCACTGCAAATGAACTCCAGACACATGTGCCACCTGGTGCACCTGGCTCACGTGGGTGCTGGGGAATTGAACCTGGGTCCTTTGGCTTTGCAGGCAGGTGCCTTAATTACTAAGCCATCCTTCCAGCCCTTGTCTACTTTTTAATTTTTTTAAAAATATTTTATGTATTCATTTACTGACTGAGAGAGGCAGATAGAAAGAGAGAGAGATGTGCACACCAGGGCCTCCAGCCACCACAAACAAACTCCAGATGCATGTGCCACCTTGTACATCTGGCTTTCGTGGGTACTAGGGAGTCAAACTCAGATCCTTTAGGCTTTGTGAACAAGCGCCTGAACTGCTAAGCCATCTCTCCAGCCTACTTTTTTTTTTTTTAAGTTTTGATTTATATGTGAGCAAGGAGAGAAAGAGGATGAGTGTGCCAGGGTCACTTGCCACTGCAAACAAACTCAAGGTGCATGTGCCACCTTGTGTATTTGGCTTTACGTGGGCACTGGGGAATTGAACCTTGGGCCTGCAGGCTTTGCAAGCAAGTGCCTTTAACCAGTGAGCCATCTCTGCAGCCCTGTTTGTTCATCGTTTTTGTAAGTGTGTATGTAGCATATGGGTAGTAATGGTTTTCCGTGTGTGGTGTAACGCACTTGTGTGTGCAGAGGGACATGTGTGTACAGAGAACTCCAGGTGCTCTTCTCTGTTGGCCATCTGCTTTCTGGAGACGGGATCGCTCCTGCCACCCGGAGCTGTCGTTTGTGGTCAGTGAGTCCCAGTGATTCTCTGGTCTCTGTCATCCATGAACTGGGGCTGCCAATGTGTGTGGCAGCTTTTGATGTGGGCTGTAGGGAGTCGGCCTCAGGTGGTCTCAGACCCTCATGCTTAAGCAGCTAGCGCTCAATTGCTGAGCCATCTCTTTAGCTCTGTTGAGTTTCATTTTATTTCTTTTGGTTTTTTTTTTGAGACAGCGTCTTAACTTCATCACCCTACCTGACTAAGAATTCACTTTTATAGACCAGGCGTAGCCTCAACATTAGGCCCTAGTGTGGGGATTACGGGTGTACATCATCATGGACGGCTCGTCCTGGGCCTTCCGCCTTCCAGCCAGGACTTCACAAGACTTCAGCTCTTGGTGTGCTTTTCAATTGTTATTATTTCATGTTAGTTTTTAGCTTTGGTTGTGAGTCCGTAAAACCTGTGTATCGACACTCTTTTTCAAACAGTTGTTTCCTGCAGTCTTAGGTTATTATTAGTCCTGCTTTGAAATGCAGAGCTGTGAGATTATCAGACGCTGAGGTCCTGGCAGCGGCGATGTTCCTCTGGGCAGCGTGGACTGTGTGTCCTAGGCATAGCTCCCATCCAGCTGGCACACGCTGACCTAGAGCCGCATATTAATCTCTGAAAAATGGTCATTGCCTTTCAGTAAGCATTGTTCCTAAAACTGTCCAGGAGTCAGGCATGATGACACATTAACTATAATCCCTGCACTAGGGAGTTGGAGGCAGGAAGATCAGGAGTTCAAGATCATCCTCAGCTGCATACAGAGATGAGGCCAGCCTGGGTTACATGAGACCCTGTCTCAAGTATGAATGAATGAATGAGCCAGGCTAGGGTCACAGGCCTTTAATCCCAGCACTAGGGAGGCAGAGGTCGGAGGATCACTGTGAGTCTGAGGCCACCCTGAGACTAGATAGTGAATTCCAGGTCAGCCTGAGCTAAACTGAGACCCTACCTCAAAAAAAAAAAAAGTAGAAGAATGAATAAATGAATGGAATTAATCGATAAATAAATGGAAGGAGGGGAATATTATGTACTCACCTTTCTAATTTGTAAAAGTAATTTATTGAAAAGTACAAATCTTGGGCTGGAGAGATGGCTTAGTGGTTAAGCACTTGCCTGTGAAGCCTAAGGACCCCAGTTCGAGGCTTGATTCCCTAGGACCCATGTTAGCCAGATGCACAAGGGGCCGCACGTATCTGGAGTTCGTTTACAGTGGCTGGAAGCCCTGGCGCACCCATTATCTCTCTCTCTCACTCCCTCCCTCCCTCTCTGTCGCTCTCAAATAATAAAAAAAACAAAAAAAATTTTAAAAAACACAGTATGAATCTTCATCACAACATGTAGTATGGCAATCTGTATAAAACGTTCAGACTTTGTTTAGAGCCTCTGAAATACTGTGCTTTGCATTATACGAAATGAATATTTGCCATTTTATCCTAACTCGTGGTCATTTTATCCCTCTTGCTAAGTTCAGTTCTGATGTTTTCCAGGTGACCTAAAGAATCAATAACCATTCAGAAACAAGGCAAAAAAGCACACCCACGACCTTAAACACCAAAGAACCATCTAAGCAATAAAGTGGAAGACTAACCAAGATTGGACACTGGAATGTCACTGTTCCTCTTGAGCAACTCACAGCTGCCCCAGGAAGCTGTGGGCAGCCCTTGGCACTACCCCCCGGGAGGGCGCGCCTGCTCGGGCGCGGGAGAGCAGCCTCCCCACTCGGAGCAACCACTAGCTTTGTATTATTTTTTTCTGGTTTTTTACTGTTTTGGTAATAAGAATTGAAAGAAGAAATATTAATACCACATGGGAGAACCCCAACCAAAGAAATCCGAAGTAAATAGTAAACACATTTTTTTCCTTTTTTTTTTTTTTTTTTTTTTTTTTTGTTCATTTTGGATGCTGGTGCTAAACTTTAAAAGTGTCATGATTTAAGAAATTTTATGCCCTTATTTATTTCTAGGATGAGGGGAGGAGGATGTTTTTGCTTTATTATATAGCTCTCTGTGAAAAATGTGCTGTCACAGGTTCCTCAAAAATAAAATTTTTACCCTTGGAAGGAAACAGCGTGATTGAGGTATATTTGTCTGTGTTCTTTCTTTCCCTGCATCACTCAGTTGCCATGGTGACAATTAACAACAAGCCCAGGCACAAGCAAGTTCACGCGACATAGTGAATTTGGGGTCATTGAAAGCTGTGTGTCGTTGAACTGCGCCCCTGAGTTCACGCTGGGCTGGGAGCAGGCGTGCGGCATTGGCTGTGTGTCCCCCACCTGAGTGACCTCCCTGCCGTAGCTGGTGGCCTTGTCAGCAGCTTCTGGTCCATTATAACTTCTCATGGACAATAATGCTGGGGTCGTCTTAATGTCTTTGAACTTTATGTCTGAGGTTGGCAGCACCAAACTGCTATGATTTTCCTTTTGTAAACTTATTTTTTTTAATTATTAGATATGGACATATTTTGTGTCTAAACATCACATGTTGGTACCATCCTTTCCCTCCTCCCTGCCCCTTTTTCTGAAGAGGGCTTCCTCGTTGGGGATGCAGGTCAACCCCATGCGGAATGTGGGTGGTGCATTGTGGGGGCAGCAGTCAGTTACGGGGGTGAGGCAATGTCTCTGTGCAAAATGTCCCAACTTGTGGCTCTAACAATCTTCCCGCGCCCTCTTCCGCAACATTGCCTGTTGAAATGCTCCATGCGGGGAGCATTTTAAGTCTACTTGCTTGTATCCAGTTGTGCTTTGATACTCGCCCCGGGACTCGATGCAGGATCGCCTCCTCCAACGACAACCCACGCTTGCCTGAGTCCTCCACACGAAAGGATGGGGACGGTGTTTGCCTATAACCACACACGTGTTCCTTGGATACCTCAGACGGGGCAAATGGTTTGTAAATGCTTAGGCTGTGTTGTTCTGTAATGAAAAGCCTGGCTTGAAACACAGTGTAGCTCAGGTTGGCCACCAACTGCTGGCCATCCTGCCTCGGCCTCCCTCGTGCTGGGATGACAGCTGTGAGCCACCGCAATGACCCCCCAAGTATTTCTGATCTGCAGTCGGCTGAATCCGAGGGCGCCGATACTGTGATGTTTGGCAGGCAGGGCTCCCCAAATCCACATCTTCCAGAAAACAGGTTGGGGGGTACTTCTCAACCACACTGCGGGTGGCGCCCAGGTCATCAGCAGACCCCGTTGGTGCTGTACCCATACTTAGATCAGCTCTTCGCACATTTTGTCTCTGATGAAGATCCTGCTGGGCCTAGTTGCGCGAAATAAGAAAATATGGAGTTAAATGTCAGATGTTACCATATTCACCTATGAAAAAAAAACGTATGAGGATAGAGACTGGCATAACCAAGGGGACATGTTTGTTTCATTTAAGTTAGATCTAAAGACACCCACTATATGACAAAGTGACAGAGCGTGGAATTCTGGGGCAGGAGCCAAATTAATCTTTCTGGGATGAACATTTGGGCACAGTGAACTTGTTAAACAGCAAGCAGGGCTGGATGGTAGCTCGGTGTTTAAGGTCACTTGCTTGCAACGCCTCCTGGATTGGGTTCACTTCCTTACTACATAAATCCAGATGCACAAAGTGGCACATGTGTTTGAATTTCATTTGCAGCAGCAAGAGGCCCTGGTGCATCCAAACACTCTCTCAAGAAAAAAGAAATACTTTTTTTTTTTCTAAAAAGCTGGGGAGATGGCTCTACTGTTTGTCTGGAAAGTCTGCTGGCCCAGGTTTGATTCCTCAGTACCCATGCACTAGGTAGTGCATGCATTGGGAGTTTGTTTGCAGTGGCAAGATGCTGTTGGATGCCCACAGTCTTTCTTTCAAATAAATAAAGATATCATTAAAAAAAAAAAAAAAAGCTGGGCGTGGTGACACACACCTTTAATCCCAGCACTCGGGAGGCAGAGGTAGGAGGATCGCCATGAGTTCGAGGCCATCCTGAGAATGCAGAGTGAAGTCCAGGTCAGCCTGAACTAGAGTGAGACCCTACCTCGAAAAATAAATAAATAAATAAAAGAAATGGCAAGCAGGTAAGAGGCAAATGAATCTTGTGTTATCTTCTAAGTTGAAGAAATTCCTTAAAATTGGCAACATGAGGACCAACATAGTCAAAGGTATAAAAATGTTCGAGTCCCCTTAGGCAAACAACCTGTTTCTCAAATCTGCTTTAAATATTGTATGTGTCTATATTTGACAAACTAATGCAAACTCAGAGGCAAGTTTTTCAATGTGGTGCCTGTGTGTGTGTGTGTGTGTGTGTGTGTGTGTGTGTGTCGGGTATGTGGAGGTCAGATACGACTTTTGCTCCTCATCTTTCAGGAAGGATCCTCTCTTGATTGACTGACCAGGATACCTGTTCAAATGATCTACCCTGGAAGTCCTCTCTTCTCTGCCTCCCTTCCTGCCATAGGTGCACCAGAATTACAGACGCCCGCCCCAGCTTCTGGCTTTCATGTGGACTCAACAGATCTGAACTCGGGTACTCACAGCAGCCAGCAAGTCTCTTATCCACTCTACTGTCTTCCCAGCCCTGGGCAGGGGAGTTTTAAATGTGATTACCTTGGTGACATACAAATCACCATTGCACATGTTTGAAATTCCAGACAGTAATTTTACTGTGCTGGGATTACAGAAGCCCACCACAGCTCTCAGGTTTTACATGGGATCCCACGATACGACTTCATGTACTCAGAGGTGCACAGCAAGCACTTTATCCACTGAATCATCTCCCCAACCCCTGTTTGTCCCTTTAAAATATTTATGTATTTGCCGGGCGTGGTGGCGCATGCCTTTAATCCCAGCACTCGGGAGGCAGAGGTAGGAGGATCGCCATGAGTTCGAGGCCACCCTGAGACTCCATAGTGAATTCCAGGTCAGCCTGGACTAGAGTGAGACCCTACCTCAAAAAACCAAAAAATAAATAAATAAATAAAATATTTATGTATTTGTTTGCAAGCAGTGAGAGAGATAGAGAGAAGAGAGACAGACAAGAGAATGGGCACACCAGGGCCTCCAGATGCTGCAAACAAACTTTAGATGCACGCACCACTTCGGGCATCTGGCTTTACGTGGGTTCTGGGGAGTCAAACCCGGGTCGTTAGGCTTTTCAGGCGAGCGTCTTAACCGCTGAGCCGTCTCTCCAGCCCGCTTGTGAATTTTGACATACAGCAGCTATTGCAAAGCACCACCCAGCTAAAAGTGTGTTAGGTGCCCACCAAGTGTGAGCAGGGATGCTGGCTGCATGCAGACTGTGTGCCGAGGCTTTTAAAATGTCATGCAACTGAAAAGTGTCACAGACCGCTTGGTTCATGGCAAAGTTGCAATTGTTGAGTTAGTTGGCCTTCAGTGGAATAAAGAAACTTTTTTCTTTTTGAGATAGGGTCTCACCTTAGCTCAGCCTGGAACTTTTCTAAGTAGCCCAGTTTGTCCTCAACTTGTGGTAATTTTTGCTTCAGTCCTAAGATGACTGGTGTGAGCCGCCAATGCCCAGCTAATAAGAATAATACTTTGGGCGCACGCCTTTAATCCCAGCACTCAGGAGGCAGAGGGAGGAGGATCGCCATGAGTTCGAGACCACCTTGAGACTCCATAGTGAATTCCAGATCAGCCTGGGCTAGAGTGAGTCCCTACCTCGAAAAACATAAATAAATTTTAAAAGAGAATAATACTTTGATTTTTTTAACACACCTGACAAATGAAAACTTCTGGAGGCTAGCATTTGGGTTTAGTTGAAAGGGAAAAAGATCATCCCTTGCTCTGTGAGAAATGATTTTTATAATATGGCTTAGGGTTCTGAGAAAAAGAAACTGGTACCAATATAACCTCTGAAGATTAGATGTTCTCGTCAGTAGCAATGGTAAGAATCCGTCAGCTTTGCAATTTTCCCAAAGTGCTCTGTGAAAGCGTTTTATTTTGTCTGATGAGCTAACTCCAGAATCGCCCAGGTTTTCAGCGTGGGGGAGGGAAGCTAGAGCAGAATGGAGATCCACGCTGGTCCCGTGACGCAGGGAGCTTAGCTTGCAGATCCCGCGCTTCTGCAGAGCAGTATTCTATTAAAAGGGGCATGTGATACCGAAGACTAGAATTCACCACTTGATTGCCATGCCATCCCCCTTCCATGCGCCAATTTGTTTGTCTAGTTTGTGAAGTTGTGTGCATACAGGCTCCTGGCTAATTGCTGTGCCTAATTACTGTGGAACCTGTGTCCCTGAGGGGAAGAAAAGTCACTCTAAGTTGAGAACAGAGTTTATTTTATTTCCTGGGACAGGCTCTTATGTAGCCTAGGCTGGCCTCAGACTCTATACAACCGACAGTGCCCCTGACCCACTTGACCTTCCTGACTCCACCTCCCAAGTTTTGGGGTTCTAGGCAGGCACCACCTTGCTGGCTGAGAACAGAATTTCTTGAATAACAAAAATGAGTACCAGGCATGGTGGTGCACGATTGGAATCCCAGCACTTCAGAAAGAGTGGCAAAAGGATTGCTGTGAGTTCGAGGCTGGTCTGGACCACATATCCAAACCCCTCTTAAGAAAGCAAAGGGGGGGGGGGAACATTAATAATTTGTGGATGTATATGTGTTTCTTAAATCCCAAACTAGAGGTCTTCCAGAGTAGCTGCTCTAGACCAAATTATATCACACACAGCCACAAATTCTAAATATTTATTTAGAAGGCAATTTACCTACCTGTCTATTTAATATAACAACAGTAGTTTCCCTCCTAGGGCTTAGGACCTCCTCAGCTATGATTTGGCCAAGTTTGCAGTACCTGCGTGAATTTCCTCCTGTGCACCGAGCCTCAAATCCACTCAGAAAGCAGATGGTTATCCCCATAAGTGGCGCCTCTGCTGTCTCAGTGTTTGCTTCATTTTTGATATTAGTATAGCGTGTATTTTTGTTGTCTTTCTTTCCATGGGCTGTCCATTCTGTTAATCTTTTGAAAGAACCAGCTTTTTTGTTTCTTTTCTTGATTTTGTTTTGATTTTGTTGATTTTTTTTTCTAGTGTTCATTTAATTGACTTTTTATTTCATTGATACCTTCCCAGCATCACTTCTTCTCTTCTGCCTGCTTTGGGTTTATTATGCTCTTCCCCAAGTTTCTTAGGACGGAAGCTTGGTTGATTGATTTGAGGCTCTTTCATCTCTCTAACGCGGTCATTTTATGTCATGAACGTGCCTCAGTACTGCTTTACTGTGGCTCGTGCATTTCAAATGTTGTCTTTACAGTTTTATGAACAATGTATTGTTCAGTTTGTTTGGTTTTTTTATTTCTTTTATCATTTTATTTTAGAGAGAGAATTGGCACACCAGGGCTTCAGCCACTACAATCAAGCTCCAGACACTTGCGCCACCTAGTGGGCATGTGCAACCTTGGGCTTGCCTCACCTTTGTGCGCCTGGTTTATGTGGGATCTGGAGAATCAAACATGGGTCCTTAGGCTTCGCAGGCAGGCTCCTTAACCACTAAACCATCTCTCCAGACCTTGTTAAGGTTTTCAATCACTGTGACAAAATGCTCAATATAAACCACCTTTGTTTTCTTGGTGTGTGTGTGTGTGTGTGTGTGTGTGTTGTGTAGTACGTGGTGTATGTGTGTGCATATATGCGCAGTACATGCATGTGTATATGCAGATGTATACACCCAAAGTGCACATCTGTAAGCACTGAGCCATCTCTCCAGCCTCTAGCCTGGTGTTTACTATGTGAACCAGCCTGGCCTCAAACTCACCACTATCCTCCTTCCTCCACCTCCTGGGTGCTGGCGTTATGGGTATGTTCCAGCCCACCTGGTAGAACAAGAAACTCTGGGTTCACATCCCGACCTGGCATCCTATATTCCCTGTGACTACAGACCAGCCTCAATTTCTCAAGTTCCCTACAGAACAATTTAAGAAGTCATTATAAATTTCATCCTATAATGATGTTCCATGGGAGGAAGATATTGTCCAGTAAGGCTATCTTGATAGAAAAAAAATCATTTGCAACATTATGGAAGATAAGACAGGTGGGGGCTAAGAATGGGGAACAGAATCAAGTTAGAAGACTTTCACAGAATCCAAGCAAGGAAACAAGAGGGATGTATGTAGATAGTAGAAGAGAGGAAAAAGACAGGGTAAAGAGAGTCATATTTTGGTTTTGTTTTCTTTCTTTCTTTTTTATTTATCTATGTCATTTTTTTTTTTTTTTTTGAGACAGGCTCTCATGATATAGCCCAGACTGGCCTGACACTCACTATGTCACCCAAGCTGACCTTGAAATCATAGTAGTCCTCCTGCCTCCCTTGTGCTGGGGTTATAGGCAGGAGCCAGGCCTGGCTTTCAGAGAGACTGAGAAGTTAGAATGAGTGCACTTGACATGGATGAAAATGGATGAGCAGTTCTGTGGCACATCACAGCTTTCTGCTTTGCTCTGCCCAGTGCATAGTTTCCAAATTTGAAGCTGACAGTCACTAAGGGAAGAAAGTAAATATTGAAAATTCATATAGTGTTTATCAAATAAGATGAACCTTTTGTAGGGCTATTATTGACATGTGTTAAGACCCTTTTGTTTTTGCTGTTATTACATGGACACATTAAACGAGGTGACTGTTATTTGAAAGTGAATCTAACTCAATAACATACCTGGAACGGCATCTGTCAGAGCTTTAAATTAGGGTTAGAAAAAATTTCAAGTTAGCATACAATGTCATTCTAAACAGCAACATGCCACTTTCTTCTTTGCCATTAGATGATTGTGGACAGCCTGGTTTTTCCTAACAAATATTTCCTGCCCCTCCCCCGCCCCCATCCCTGGGAGCCCTCCAGGGAGTAAGGGAGCCTCTTACCGACTTCAACTTACTACTAATGTGGAACCCAACATTCTTGTTACTGGTTTAAATTCCCTTGGCGATGTCTACTGTTCCATCATGCCTGGAGAGTCTCATGTAGGTGCCAACCACTGCCATGGTGCGTCTAGTGTTGAAGATTTTATTAAGTCCCATATGATCATGCCCTTTTGCCAGTGAAGTCTTTAAGGTCAGTCTCAGGTGATGTGGGGCCACCACCTTCTGATAGCCATAGCTGGCTTTCTGAGGTGAGGTTGGTGGTGTTTTCACATAAAGTTGGAAAATCCATCTGCTTGACGTTAAGTTTATTTGAAACCATCTCAAAGCAGTATCCTCTCTCCACCATTAGTTTTTAATGAAATAACATTACCAGATGTGTTTATAGTCCCTTCATTAGGATTCAGTTATAGGTCATGAAAGCTTAGCCAAAGGACAGTAAGAGACAGACATGACTGAACTGCAAGCTCTCTTTGTTAATAGTTGATGACTTCATCCTTTGACTTTCTTTTTTTTTATTTTTTAAAATTCATTTTCAGAGAGAGAGAGAAAGCATACCATGGTCTCTTGCTGCTACAAACTCCAGATGCATGTGCCACTTTGTGCATCTGGTTTTATATGGGTACTGAATTGAACCTGTGCCATCAGGTTTTGCAAGTGTCTTTAACTGTTGAGCCATCTTGCCAGCCTTGACTGTCTCCGTGTCTCTTCCTTCCTTCCTTCCTTCCTTCCTTCTTTCTTTCCTTCCTTCCTTTCTTCCTTTCTCCCTTTCTTTCTTTCTTTCTTTCTTTCTTTCTTTCTTTCTTTCTTTCTTTCTTTCTGAGAGAGAGAGAATTGGCATACCAGTGCCTCCGGCCCCTGCAGTCAAACTCCAGACACATGTATCACCTTGTGCATCTGGCTTATCTGGATTCTGGGGTGTCAAACCTAGGTTCTTAGACTTTGCAAGCAAGTGTCTTAACCAGTAAACCATCTCTCCATCCCTGATTTTTTTTTTCCATTGTAAGAAATGATTTCCTAGGGATTCACCCATGCTTTGTGTAAGTAAACTGTACAGGTATCTGCCATACTATGCTTCAAGCTGGTAGCCTTGGTCTCACTGAAGAGAGAAAAGCTACACAACTGGGGAATGGATGTCTGTGTAGAGCTGAGAGAATGGGATCAGCGAGCTTGGTTATGTGCTGATTAAACGAGGGTATGGAGATATCCCTAAGGTGTATTTCCACATGACTTCCTTCTCTCCAGTGCTTATCATGAGCAGAATAGACAAGGGACGCCCAGTGAATGCTTATCAAATTAAAAGCAAGGCAGAAATATCCATGTCGAAGGGCCACAAGGGTTACAACTTCACAGAGAGCTAGATAGAAAGACCTGCATTAGAGATGGAGGCAAGAGTTATAATTCCAAGGGGATGTATTTGCTTACGATCCTCGTTACTGTGACAAAATGCCTGATAAAAGCAACTTAAAGAAGAAAGGGTTTGCGCTGGCTCACAATTCAAGATCACAGTCCATCATGCCAGAGAAGCTTGTGGCAGTAGGAACTAGAAGCAGCTGGCCATGTTTGCATCTGCAGTTAAGAAACAGGGAGACACAAATGCTGGTGCTCAGCTCACTTTTACCTTCTTCTTTTTTTGTTTTTTAAGCAAGAGTGAGAAAGAAAGAGAGACTTGGCATGCCAGGGCCTCAGCCTCTGCAATCAAACTCCAGACACTTGCGCCACCTAGTGGGCATGTGCCACCTTGTGCTTGCCTCACCTTTGTGCGCCTGGCTTTCGTGGGATCTGGAGAGTCAAGCATGGGCCCTTAGGCTTCACAGGCGAGTGCCTTAACTGCTCAGCCATCTCTCCAGCCCGCTTTTGCCTTTTTATACAGTCCCAAAGCCCTAGCTCGTGGAATGGTGGTACCTACAGTGAGGATGTGTCTTCCCATGTCAGTTAAGCTAACGTAGAAACAGCCCCACACACAAGCCCAGAAGCTGGTCTCCAGGGTGAGTCCAAATCCCATCAAGTTGGCGACATTAACCATCACAGATCCTCTCCATGTCAACTTGGTAATACATCTCTCTTAAGCCACAACCTTCTGTTTCCGGTATCCAGAGACTCACAGACTTTGCGCAGTGCAAAATGCGTTCAGTAAAACTTCAAGTTCCTATAATCTTTAACAGTTCCAACACTGTTCAGAAGAGTCTCTTCTGAGATTTACATTTTCTTCCCACCCCACCCCACCCCCTCCTTGGTTTTTCGAGGTAGGGTCTCGCTCTAGCTCAGGCTGACCTGGAATTCATTATGTAGTTTCTGGGTGGCCTCGAACTCACAGTGATCCTCCTACCTTTGCCTTCCAAGTTCTGGGATTAAAGGCATGTGCCATCATACCCTGATCTTTCTCTCTTTTTAAAAAAAAATCATTTTATTTATTTATTTGCAAGGGAAGACAGAGGGGGGAGGGGTTAATGAGCATGCCAGGACCTCTTGCCATTGCAAACTTCCAGGCACATGCACCATTTTGTTCATCTGGCTTTACATGGGTTCTGGGGAATCAAACCAAGGCTGTCAGGCTTTGCAGGCAAGTGCCTTTAAGTGATGAGCCACTTCCCAGGACCACCCCCCGCTCTCTTTACAGTCAAGAGTTTTTGACAATTTCTGTACATGCACATAATGTATTTTGATCTCAATTCTCTGACATTACCTTCTTTTGTCCCCTCTTCCTTCTACCAAACCCCTTCTTTCTGACTAGTCCTCATGCTTGCCCCCTTCACCATGACAGAACGTTGGTGGGCCCCGTATGCATGTCTTGTTCCAGTAATAACAGGTGTTGTGTGGTCATAAAGGCAGTAGCTACGCAATGTCTAGAAGACAGTATTCCAAAGCCACCCTCCCCTCATTCCACCTCCCTTTTCCACAATGTCCCTTGAGACTTGGAAGAGTGATGTAGATGCCCCGTTTAGGGCTTGTGGTCATTTGAATCTGTGTCCCCCAGACTCAGGTATTTTATTAAAATTGAGTTTGCAGTTTCAACCCCTATCAGGCAGACTCCTGCTAAGCGGGAGTGGGGGGTGCTTGTCACTGGGGGCAGATCTGAATTCCAGCCTGAAGGAATGTAGAGAGGTTTTGAACTCTGGCTGCACCTGCTTGTGGTGCTGGCTATGTGGTGGTCTCTCTCTACTCTGATTTATGAATGGGAGCCAGCTTCTTCTGCCATTTGATGGAACTTCCCCTGGATCCGTAAGTTTGAAATGAATCCCTTCCTCCCATAAACTATGTCTGATTTGGACATTCATCCCAGCAATGTAAAGCTGACTGTAACAGGGCTGAACACTTAATAGTCACTTATTCTCAGTACTGGGACTAGATTTGAACCTCTCCAGTAGACACTACAATCTGAAAAAAAAAAAATAAGTTTCTTTGATCAAAAGTGAGAACAGCCCTAATATATGGGCATAGACATAAATATTTAGGGGCAACTTGTTGATGGACACAACATATGCATTTAGCCAGACAACAGTGGAATCTCCTGCCTTAGGTCTTATGACTTTCCGAGTCATAAGATTTTAATGAGGCTTTCAATTACCACACATGAATTTCTTCCCAGGGAGCAGGTCTCAAATCCAATCAGAAAGTTGTGATAATGTGAAACCTGTGACGGTTTATATTCATTGCCAACCTGACAGGACCTACAATCGCCAGTGAGGAATTATAGGCACAACTCTGAGCATGTCTGTGAGGGATTGCCTTGATAGAGTGCTCAAAATGGACCTTTCCCTATTTTTTCTAATAGTTTTTATTTATTTATTTATTTATTTATTTATTTATTTATTTATTTACTGGAGAGAGAGAGGGGCAGATAGAGAGAGAGAATGGGTGCACCAGGGCTGCTAGCCATTGCAAACGAACTACGCATGCACTACCCTGTACATTGGATATGAAGGAGTTGGACCTGGGTCCTTGGGCTTTGTAGCCAAGTGTTTTAACCACTAAGACATCTCTCCAGCAGGGATTACCTTTCTTTCAGCACTCTCTGCTTCCTCACTGAGCTGCCTCAAGCCCCTGCCACTCCCCCTTCCCTGCCTTGATGGACCGTAACCTGGAACTGAAAACTGAAATAATAAAGCCTTCCTCCCTTAATTGGTTTTTGTCAGGTATTTTGTTTCTCTCTTGTTATATTTTGTCTTTTTTTTTTTTTTTTTTTTTTTTTTTTTTTTTTGAGGTAGTGTTTCACTCTAGCTCAGGCTGACCTGGAATTCACTATGTAGTCTCAGGATGGCCTCAAACTCACTGCTATCCTCCTACCTCTGCCTCCTGAGGGCCGGGCTTTTGTCTTCTTTTTTTAAAAAAATTATTTATTTGACAAAGAGAGAGAGAAAGCACAACAGGGCCTCCAGACACTGCAAATGAACTCCAGACGTGTGTGCCCCCTTGTGCATCTGGATAACGTGGGTCCTGGGGAATCAAACCTGGGTCCTTTGGCTTTGCAGGCAAATGCCTTAAACGCTAAGCCATTCCTCCAGCCCTATTTTGTCTTCTTTTAATTAGTAGAGGTTATACCTTTTAGCACTAAAAATGATTCCTTGATGATATTTAGTTTTTAAAACAAAATTTTACATGTCACACACTATCTGTCAACATGTTGCAGGAGTTACAGAAATGAGAAAGCCATGGGCTATACTTACCTTTGAGGAGATCAGTGGGTTGGGGAGATAAAGTAGGAAATTACATAATAAGTTGACCTCCGTTTGTTTGACTTTTACTTATGAATCATGATATAAAGAACAGAAATAACAGGGCTGGAGAGATGGCTTAGTGGTTAAAGGTACCCAATATCCATGCAGGCTAGATGTACAAAGTGGTGCCTGCATCTGCAGTTTGCAGTGGCAAGAGGCCCTGGTGCACCCATTTATTCTCTCCTTTCCTGCTTCTCTCTCTCTCTTTCTCTCTCTCTCTCTCTCCCTACAGATAAATAAATAAAAATATTTTTTTAAAGAATGGAAATAACAATTAATGGATAAGACAATATTTTTCCTTAACAATGAGGTAAGGGGGATGGAGAGATTGCCCAGTGGTTAAGGCACTTGCCTGCAAAGCCTAACCACCCAAGGTTTGATTCCCCAGTACCAATATAAAGCAAAAAGTAAGTAAAAATAAAAATGAGGTAAAAAAATCTACATTTTATTAAACTCTTATCCATTATTTATTTAATTATTACTTTATTTGGACTTTTCTGGTCATACCTTTTATTAAATTTTTACAAGTTTGAATTGAATTTTGGAGTTTTGGAATTTTAATTTCTTTTAAAAAAACTTTTTGACATATATATGAATAATATGTTTTGATCATAATCCTCTCCCACCACCCTGTCTTGTCCTCTTGTCCCTGTATCTATTCTACTGAACCACATCCTCTCTCCAATCACTCCCTTGTCTATTTTTTAAAGTTTTTATTTATATATTTATTTGAGAGTGACAGACAGAGAGAGAGAGAGAGAGGATAGGCACACCAGGGCCTCCAGCCCCTGCAAACAAACTCCAGATGCATGCGCCACCTTGTGCATCTGGCTTATGTGGGTCCTGGGGAATCAAGCCTTGAACTAGAGTCCTTAAGCTTTACAAGCAAGCGTTTAACCACTAAGCCATCTTCCAGCCCTCCCTTGTCTATTTTGATGTTTATTTTTCCCCGCCTTTCTTCATCATCCATAATGACATTTGATGGACCTACTATTGTGCAAGCAATGACAGCCACAGTAAGGTCAAGAGCCAGGACTCCAACCCAGTTAGAGAGCAGTTGCTGACTCCCATGATGGTCATGACACTATTGCACTGATAGGCTCACCGCGCCTGGCTGGCCAGTTACACAGTTCTAGTGGGTCACCGATGGTTAAAGCTGTTGATGACTTTCTTACCCACCCCAACCCCCACAGGCTGCACAGCACTTTCTGGCCCTGTGGCAGTTAGACAGCAGGGAGGAGGCTTCCAGCTCCCTGCCAGCATGATTTCTCAGTGTCTAGCAAACCTACGCATATGGTGTCTTCAAGCAATAAGGTCTCACATTCTCGTTCTGGTCGGGGAAGCAAGAACATTGCTTGTATTGTGTAGAGGGCCTCGTGGACCTCCCTGGCCAACTCACTGGGAAGTTTCCCAACCCTGGAGCCAGGATTTTCCTATAACAGTTTATGGCTGAAATTTTATTTTCTAACCAAGGAGTAGGTTTCCATACAGCTGATTCATATTGTGTTTAGTTTTAGGTAAACCTTCCCCTACCTCTTTCTTTTCCATCTCCTCTGAGTCTCCTTTAACTCTTTTCACTCCCAGTATTCTGTCTGTCTACTTACAGATCTGCTATGTCCCACCCCCAACACCCTCCCCCATCATGGTCCTTTTTAAGTTTCTTGGCCTCTAATACTGATTTTATTTTGGAGGGGAGGGCAAGCACAACAGACTGGCCTTTAAAAAAACATATGTGTGTGTGGTGTGTGTGTGAGAGAGAGAATTGGCATGCCAAGGTCTCCTGCACTGTAATTGAATTCCAGACACATGCGCCCCCTTGTGCGCATGTGCGACCTTGCACGCTTACATCACTTTGTGCATCTGGCTGACATGGGACTTAGAGAGTCAAACATGAGTCCTTAGGCTTTGCAGGTGAGTGCCTTAATTGCTACTCCATCTCCCCAGCCCTAGTACTGATTCTTACTGTACGTGCAAACCACTCTAAAACTTCAGTGCCAGGCTCTGCACATGACAAAGAACACGTGACATATGTCTTCCTGTACCTGGGATGCTTCAGTTACTATAATATTTTCCAGGTCCATTTAATTTTCTTTAAAACTTTCTAATTTCATTTTTCTTCACAGTTGAAAAAATCCGATTGTGTATATGTGCCACGTCTTTATTTTCCATTCATCAGTTGATGCACATCTATGTTGAAGCCACTCCCTAGCTATGGTGACTAGTGCAGTGATGAACAAGGAGAGCTGGTATCTCGACAGTAATGTGTGGAGTCCTCAGGCTGCATGTGGTAGGTCCAGGAGTGGTAGGTCTATTTTTCAACTGAGTAACCTCCACACTGATTTCCATCGTGGCTGTGTTAATTCACACTCCCACCAACAGTGACTAAGCAGTCCTCTCTCACCACACCCTTGACAGCATTTGTTATTTGATTTTTTTTTTTTTTTTTTTGATGATTGCCATTCTAACTAGTATGGGATGGAATCTTGAGGTGGTTTTAATTTTCACTTCCTTGTTGTGTTTCCATTTTCTTTCAGTTCTGGGTTACTTTTATTTCTTTCCTGATCAGTGTATTATTTAATCTCCAATAGTTCGTGGATGTTCTTTAGTATGTATTGCTGATTTATTGTAGATTTATTGCTTTGCGCTAGAATAAAATACAAGGAATGGTTCCAGTTTTCCGAAATTTTTTGAGACTTGCCAACATGTGATCTAGTCTAGAGAAAGTTGCATGGGCTGCGGAAAAGAATATGCATTATGTAATGTTTGAAGGAGCTGAAAATGTCTATTAGGACAATTTGTTCTATGGTGTCATTTAAAGATTTGCTTTCTCTGTTTATTTTCTGCGTAGGTGGCCTGTCCATTGGTGATAGTGGGATATTGAAGTCACCCACTATTATTGTATTGGGACTCGTTTTTGACTTTGTATCAAATAAAATTTGTTTTTATCAAATTAGATCCAACTGTGTTTGGTATGTATATGTTTAGCATTGCAATGTCCTCTTGTCCTCTTGATGAACTGTCTCCTTGATCTGAAGGAAGTGACCTTGTTTCTCTCTTCTGATTTGCTTTGAAGTCTAGAGTGAGACCCTACCTTGAAAAACCAAAAAAAAAAAAAAAAAAAAAAAACCTGTATGCCTTGGGGGCAGGAGAGATTGCTTAGTGGTTAAGGCCTTTGCCTGCAAAACCAAAGGACTTTGGTTGGATTCCCCAGAACCCACGTAAGCCAGATGCACAAGGGGGCACACGCATCTGGAGTTTGTTTGCAGTGGCTGGAGGCCCTGGTGCACCCACTCGCTCTCTCCCTCTCTCTGCCTCTCTGTCTCTCTCTCTCAAAGAAATAAAAATAAAGTTAAAAAATTGTGTGCCATTAAAGAGGATTTGCACAAATACCAATCGGAGCTGGAACGCAGTGGTGGGTGGTGTAGGTGAAGACCGTGTAGTGGAATAGAGGGGAGAGTATACGTGCTTTTCTGACCCCAGTGGTGTGCTGGGTGGAAGGGTGTCTTATTTGGAGTTTTTTTTTATAAATATTTTATTTATTTATTTATTTACAGGAGAGACAGAAGGACAGACAGACAGAATGGGCATGCCAGGGCCTCTACCCACTGTAGACAAACTCCAGATACATACACCATCATGTGTATCTGGCTTACCTGGGTTCTGGAGAATTGAACCTGGGTCCTTAGGCTTCACAGGCAAATGCCTTAACTGCTAAGCCATCTCTCCGGCACTTATTTGGAGTTTTGAAACAGTTTCTCACTGTGTCACTTGGACTAGCCTCAAACTCACTATGACCTTAAACCCATGGCTATCCTCTTGCCTCCGTCTCTTAAGTACTGTGATTATCGGGACATGACACCATGCAGGGCTCCCTTTATTCACTTCAGGTCTTCATGGCACAGTTTGTCTGTTTATGTTGTAGTCTTGCACATAGTACATGAGCGCACTACCAATGAGCTCCTCCTGTAGCCCCTAATCCTGCTCGAAAATTGTTCTGAAGGAAAGCTGGGTGTGATGGACCAGGTTTGCAATTCCAGAACTTTGGAGATGGAGGCAGCAGATTTAGGATTTCAAGGCCAAACTCTGCTACGTAGAGAATATGAGGCCAACCCAGGTTACATGAAACTGAAAAAGAAAAGAAAAAAAAGAGTGGTGGTGGTGGGATTAAAGGAAAGGAGAGGGGAAGAAAATAAAGGATTTCTGAAGGAAATAAAAATTTCAAAAGAGGGGCTGGAGAGATAGATGGCTTAGTGATGAAGGCACCTGCCTGTGAAGCCTAAGGACCCAGATTCAATTCCCCAGAACCCACATAAGCCAGATGCACATGGTGACACATGCATCTGGAGTTCGTTTACAGTGGCTGGAGGCCCTGGTGTGCCCATTTTCTCTCTGTCTATCTGTCTTCTCCCTCTCTCTTTCTCTTTCTGCTTGCAAATAAATAATATATAACAATATCTTAGCCCGGCATGGTGGCGCACTCCTTTAATCCCAGCACTGGGGAGGCAGAGCTAGGAGGATCGCCGTGAGTTCGAGGCCACCCTCAGACTACATAGTGAATTCCAGGTCAGCCTGGGCCAGAGTGAGACCCTACCTCGAAAAAAAAAAAAAATCTTAAACATTTTCAAACAAGAATATTCCAGAGAACTGAAATACCCAAATATTGTATTGCACCCATGTTAATTTCGTTCTGGGGATGTCACCCGGTCAGGTGTACTATATCGATTGGTCCCTTTGAGTTACCTGAGATGAGTAAAGTGTAGTGCACAGAGCTTGTGTGAGGCCTTGGCTTCGAAGGACAGGCCATCCTCTGAGCCGTGAATCTTCTCAAGGGTGCCCATGCTTCTCAATTCCGGATTCCCATTCCTGGCACTTTCATTTGAACTTACTCCTCCTAGATTTCCTCACCGTGGTCGTGGTCCATGCTGCCTTTTAACTCCTGTCCGAGGCTGGGGTGTCCCAGGGGAGGGCTAATCCCCCTGAAAGGTGCGCTCATCTGGATTCCAAGGGCCCACGGAGCGGCGGCTCCGCAAGCAGCCAGGAGGTGGCGCTGACGCGCTTCGCCGAGCCGGGTCTCCACCTGCGCGGGCGTCTCCAGCCTGCACACCTGGGCCACCCGCAGCAGGCTCGCCAGCGGGGAAGCAGTTCAGCTGCTGGGTAACAAGGGTAACGAGCTCAACGTTTTACAGCTCTCAGCCCAGGAGGCTTCCTGCTGGTTGGTGTGTGGTTAGTCCAGGAAACCTCAGGGCCCGCGGACTTCCCTTTGTGGGGAACCCGCCCCAACTCCATCCTCTAGCTTGGCAGCCACGCCCCACGGAGGCCAGGAGCGCCTGGGCTGGAGGCTGGCACACCTGGCTCTGGCCAGCCCCGTCGTCCTCTGGCCCCCTGACCTGGGCCAGGTCCCCCCGAAAGCCCAAGGACAAGACGAGAGACAAGGTCGTGAAGTGGACCTTGCAGGTACAAGGGAAGGAGGGGCACCCCGTGAGGCTGCTAGGGGTGGCTTTGAAGTTGGGGAGGAGAAAGAGGGTTGGGGGGGGGGAGCTGGTGGTGGAATGATCGCTCTGTGGTTTATGTGGACAGAGGCCATCAGCGAGCTCTTGTATTTCTTTGGAAACAGCATCTCTCAGGTTTCGCCCTCTGTGGTTTTAGGTGGGTTATCTCCACAGTGTGGGTGGGAATGCCCGGCCTGGGGGGAGGGGGGCAGCTTGGTTTGTTCCTGGAGAGGCGGCAACCAGGAGGACGGGATGTGGAAAGAGTGGGGGTACATGAATTATTTGCCCGAGGCCCTTCAGAGGAGCGCCCAGGGCTCCTAGGTTTTGTCCATTTAAATGAGATGCTGACAAATTACATGCTTTCCCTTGTTGGGCCAAATTGCTCTCATTTTTCTTTCCATTTATTGATTTTTATTCATTTTATTATGGTCAATTCCCTCTCCTTTATCCCCCCTTTTTTATGCCATTAGTTCCGGTTTCATATGTGTGATAGTTAACTTCCTTCTTTAAAAAGTCCTCTCTCCAGCCGGGCGTGGTGGCACACGCCTTTAATCCCAGCACTTGGGAGGCAGAGGTAAGAGGATTGCCATGAGTTCGAGGCCACCCTGAGACGACATAGTGAATTCCAGGTCAGCCTGAACTAGAGTGAGACCCTACCTCGAAAAACCAAAAAAAAAAAAAAGTCCTCTCTCGGGCTGGAGAGATGGCTTAGCCGTTAAGGCGCTTGCCTGCAAAGCTAAAGGACCCAGGTTCAATTCCCCAAGACCCACGTAAGCCAGATGCACAAGGGGGTGCATGTGTCTGGAGTTCACCTGCAGTGGCTGGAAGCCCTGGTGTGCCCATTCTGTCTCTCTCTTACTCTTACTCTGCCTCTCCCAAATAAATAAATAAATAAACATAAAATATTTTTTTAAAAAGTCCTCTTTCCCCAACATAAGATCAGGCTCTCTCCCAACACACAAGTGACATCCCTCCACGGCTGTGTGGTGTGTGGCCCGCATACCCTGAAAGGGACCAGGCCACAGAACTCTTGATCCATGGGATCCTGGTGCCTTCCTGAGTCTGCCTGGAGTATTTGTTTCAATGGAAATTATATGCTCCCCCCACCCCCCACACATACCTCCCGTGCCTCCATTGCTGTGTGAAATGGTCAGGGCTGCCGGAACGAAGAAACTGGAACTGGGTGGCTTGAACACATGAAATCCTTGTTTCAAGTTTGAGGAAACCAGAGCGCTAGTGAAGGCACCTGCAGATTCCTAGTGGCGGAGGCTCTGTGGAATTTACTTCGGGCCTCCTGCGCTAGGGAGTTGGCCTGGTATACTCTCCCTGTGGTGTATGTCTGCCCCGACTTTATAAGGAGGTCAGTCACGGGCTGGAGAGATGGCTTAGCAGTTAAGCGCTTGCCTGTGAAACCTAAGGACCCTGGTTCGAGGCTCAATACCCCAGGACCCACAATAGCCAGATGCACAAGGGGTGCATGTGTCTGGAGTTCGTTTGCAGTGGCTGGAAGCCCTGGCGCGCCCATTCTCTCTCTCTCTCTGTCTCTCTATCTGCCTCTTTCTCTCTTGTCACTATCAAATAAATAAATAAAAATGAACAAAAAAAATTTAAAAATAAAAAAAGAACGTCAGTCATATAGAACTAGGGCCCATCTGACTAGTACTCTGTTTTACTTACTTACTTTACTTACTCTGTTTTATCTTGTTTGTCTCTTTAAAGACTATATCCTCAAATCTCAAGTTTGGAAGTCCAGGGTACTGGGATGTCATTAAATGAATGGGAGGAGGCATGATTCAGCCTTGGCAATTGCTTTATTTATTTATTTATTTATGTGTGTAGAGTAGGTGTGGTGTGTAATGTGTGTGTGGCTTATGCACGTGTGTGTGTGCGTGTGTATGTGTGCACTCACAGATGTGCATGCAGAGGCCAGAGGAGAGCTCAGGTGCTCTGTTCTGGCCTATCCTTCATCCACGGATCTGTTTGAGACAGGTCTGTCCCTCAACTTGGAGCTGCCGTTTTTCAGTCAGTGAGCCCCAGCGATTCTCCAGTCTCTGGCAGAGCTGGAGTTATAGTCACACTTGGCCAGGTCCAGCTTCCTATGTGGGTGCTAGGGAATCGAACTCTAGCCATCGCAGTCCCTCTCGGGCCCTCCTGCTTCAGCGGTAAGTGGTCTTGCTCACTGAGCCACCTCCGTTTTAAAGCACGCGCGCCCTCAGTGATCCTGGGCATTGGCTCAGTTGTCTTCTGCGGGAACCCCTGCCCCTGCCAGCCCTCGTGCCCTCCGGACAGACAGGTGGTCAGTGTTAACCTAGGTGTGCCCCTTCTTTCTGACCGATGGAGCATCACCACAGGAGGTGTCATTTCTAACATTCCGGGGTTCGCTTAGCCAGTCCCTCCGTCTGCAAAGCCGGGGTCCAGAGCTACATTCTTTAACTGGCATCTCCCTTCCCTTGGCACATGTAAGGATGGTGGAGACACGTTGGACTCCACTGTCTGGGGTCATCGCCCTCTTTTAAGGTCAATTGATTAATTCCATCAGCTAATTTAATTCTGCTTTAAATTTTTTAGCACCTTAAAAAACTAATATACTTACAGGTTCCAGAGATAAGAACATGGGCATCTTGGGAATAGAGAGGTATTTGTTTTTTAATCCTGTACCAGTTATTTCTTGGATGGTATGTCCTTAATTGGATTTATTACCCTCTTTTCTTTCTCAATACTGGGATTGAACCCACTCCTCTCTCCTCTCCAGGCAAATGCTCTGCCATGAAGCTCCATCCTCAGCCCTCTTTTTATTTTGTTTTGTTTTATTTTATTTTTTCACTTTTTATTGTGGCTTTGAACTCACTCTGTAGCCCAGGTGGGCTCTGAATTTGTGATTGCAGAGTAGCAGTTATATGACTCAAAGGAGTGAGGGTCTTGCCTGCTGTGTGTGACAAGGAAGCTTAAATCCCCTTTATTGAGAGAAAGAGCAGCCCACCTAAAAATAGAAAGAAAAGTGTGTCAATTGGTGTACTATGAAGCTTTCTGCATAACACTGTTAAAAACCACTCCTTTTATGTTTGACATTGGAATGTAATCCTTGTGGCCATTAATTTCTATAGTTTTTCTTTTCCTTTAGAAATTTCTTATAGGAGGTGGGCGTGATGGCACATGCCTTTAATCCCAGCACTCAGGAGGCAGAGGTAGGAGGATCGCCATGAGTTCAAAACCACCCTGAGGCTACATAGTGAATTCCAGGTCAACCTGGGCTAGAGTGAGACCCCACTTCAAAAACAAAAAACAAACAGAAAAACGTTAAAGATTCTTATAGACCCAGCACTACTTTTTTCCTTTAAAAAGCTTTCTATTAACTTCTATAAATATAGACAATATACCATGATCATAATAACCTCCGTTTCCCTCCCACCATTCCCTTTCTCACCCTCCCAAGTCCCCCTTCCCAAATCCCTTCTTCTTATCAACTAGTCTCTCTTCTATTTTGATATCATCTTTTTGTTCCCTGCTCTCCTATTATTCAGGTCTTGTGAAGGTGGTTTCAGCCACTGAGAGGTCTTGAATATCAAGGCCACTTTGTATGTGGAAGACAGCACTGTAAGCCCTCCTCCTGTTCTTTGGCTCTTACATTCTTTCCACCACCTCTTCTGCTATAGTTCCTGAGTCTTTCAGGGTGTTACAGAGATGTCTCAGTGTTGAATACTCCACTTCTCAGCACTGTGGTGACTTCTGAGTCACCCCAGTGGTCACTGCCATTTTGCCATTTGAAAAGAGAAGCTTCTTTAACCACAAGTAAGAGTCATATTAACACAATAGCCCTACTTGTATAGGCAAAATGAACTAATAATTCAATAAATCTGTTGCAGGTGGTAGAGAGAGAGAGAGAGAGAGAGAGAGACTGCAGTGAGTCAGTCCCAGCACCCCTACGTTTCATGCTCACTGGCTAGCTGTGTCATTTCGTTTCCTTCCTGCAGGGCTGTGTAAATGTGGAGCTTAAGGGGCCGACTGTGCTGTCTGATGGAAATGACAGTCCGTAGGGAGGAACAGGTGATACTGAGAAGCAGTATTAAGTATAGGATGAGTAGTTCGGGTACCAAGTGCTCTATATTAGGATATCATGTCTTGGACACAGTTTTCAACTGGGGAGAATGGGAGTAAAAGGGATGGGTTGTATGAAGGTAAATCTGTTTATTACATAGGTGTTGATGTAGATAGAATCCTGCCTTGAATCCAGGTCCTAGAATCTATTTTTGTTTATTTTTTAATTCTTCCCTTTGTTATTTAACTTTTTATTTTATTTTATTTTTGAGGCAAGCCCAACAGACTTCTTGTTTTTAATGTGAGAGAGCAAATTGGGGCACCAGGGCCTCCAGCCACTGTAATTCGCCCCCTTGAGTGCATGTGTGACCTTGTGCACTTGCATCACCTTGTGCATCTGGCTTATGTGGGACCTGGAGAGTTGAACATGAGTCCTTAGGCTTTACAGGCAAGTGCCTTAGCCACTAAGCCATCTCTCCAGCCCTTATTTAACTTTGTTTTAATTATTTATTTATTTATTTTTGGTTTCCGAGATAGGATCTCACGCTAGCTCAGGCTGACCTGGAATTCACTATGTAGTCTCAGGGTAGCCTCAAACTCATGGCAATCCTCCTACCTCTGCCTCCCGAGTGCTGGAATTAAAGGAGTGCGCCACCACACCCAGCTCCTTATTTAACTTTTTATTGACAACTTTCATACATGTAGACAATATACCGTGATTATAATTCCCTCCCACACCCTCCCTTTTCTCCCTTCCCTCTCCCTCCTCCACTGAGTCCCTTCTTTCTAGCTACTTTATCTTCTCTTTTATTTTATTTTATTTTTTTATTGAGAGAGAGAGAAGGAGGTATATGGAGAGTGATAATGGGGATGCCAGGGCCTCTAGCCACTGCAAATGAACTCCAGACGCATGTGCCACCATGTGCATCTGGCATCTGGCTTCTGTGGGTACTGGGGAATCGAACCTGGGTCTTTAGGCTTCCCAGGTAAGTGCCTTAGCCACTAAACCATCTCTCCAGCCCTGTCTTCTATTTTGATGTCATCATCCCCCCTTATTATGCAGATCTTTTGTAAGTAGTGTCAGCGCTTTGAGGTCATGAATATCATGACCTCTTTGTGTGTAGAAGACAGCATTGCAAAGTACCTCTTTCTTTCCTTTGGTGCTTACATTCTTTCTACCACCTCTTCAGTAATGTTTTTGGTTTTTTTTTTGAGACGGGGTCTCATGTTGTCCATGCTAGCCTTAAACTCACTATGTAGCTAAGGATGACCTTGAACTCCTGATCCTCCTGCCTCTGCCTCTCTCTCCAAGTGCTGGATTATAGGAATACGCCATCTCTCCTAGCTCTGGCTCTGAAATCTTATTCTAAGCTCCGTCACCATTTGTGACTAAAGAACTCATTGGTCTGGGTTTATTATTATAACTTTTACTCTTAGTAAATGAAAAGTAGAGGTAGACTGGGTAATGTCCAGGGATCTTTCTAGCTTTAAAGAAAGAGACTTCAGGCTGGAGAGATGGCTCAGCAGTTAAGGCGCCTGCCTGCAAAGTCTAACAACCTGGGTTCAGTTCCCCATGTGCGCTCATGTAAAGCTGGATGCACAAAGTGGTGCATGCATCTGGAGTGTGTTTACAGTGACATTAACTGTGCTTGGTGTGCCCATTGTCTGTCTGTCTCCCTCTTTCTTTCTCTGCTTGCAAATAAATAAATAAAAACATTTAAAAAATAGACATCTATGCTTGGACTTCTCAGAATTTCTCCGAGTTTTCTACCAGAATAACAATGAGAAGAGAGGTTAGAGTATAGTTGGAGACAATTACTTCTGGACAAGGAAGGGAAAACTGGGAAGGGATGGAAGGTTCCTCTCTACTCCTTGACTACACGTAGCCTCATTTCCTGAAGTTTCTTGTACTGCCTTAGCTCGGGGAGTTGGGAGAGGTCCACGTAGAAGTTTTCTCTCCCTGTGGCATCAGCCGAGCTGGCTGTTACATTATTATTGTGACTAAATACCTGATAAGAAACAAATTAAGAAGGCTTTATTTATTTTGCTTCACAACTTAAAGGTACAGTTCACCCTGACTGGGAAGGCATGGTATGGTCCAAGTAGCTTGCGGCTGTGAGGGAAGGAGGGTGAGACTGTTTGCCCACGTCTCGTGGGTCAGGAAGTGGAGAAGGGAATGTGCACTCATTTAGATGTCTCTCTTTTTCCTCTTTCTCTGTTTATTCAGTCTGGGCCCAGCCCATAGGATGGTGCCACCCACATCCAGGGTGGGTCTTCCTTGGGCAGTTAAACCTCTCTGGAAACGCCTTCAGAGAAAGTCCCAGAGGTGTGTCTCCTAGGTAATTCCAAATATAGTCAAGTTGACATTGAAGGTCACTCTCACAGATGCCCAGCTCTCTCATGGTGGAAAAACAGCTTCCTTGAAAGGGGGAGTCTGCAGGGAACAGACACTGCCAAATGTATGTACAGTGTGAATTCTGAGAACCAGCCTAGTCCTCCTCGTTCTCATCCACACAGAAGTTACCTAAGTACAAGAGAAAGAAATACCCACTCAGCCTTCCAAATGCTGGGAAGTCATGGAATGAATAGCACATGGAGATCCCAGACCCCAGTGCTAGTCTTGGCTTACATGCTAATTAACTGATGGGGTTTAGATCTTTTGCTTGTGTCGAAAATCTCTTTTGTCCATCATTCTTTTTTCTTTTTAAGAGAGAGAGAGAGAGAGAGAGAGAGAGAGAGTTGATGCACCAGGTCCTCATCCACTTAATCGAACTTCAGACACTTGCGCCACCTAGTGGGCATGTGCGACCTTGCACTTGCCTCGCCTTTGTGCATCTGGCTTATGTGGGCTCTGGAGAGTCAAACATGGGTCCTTAGGCTTCGCAGGCAAGCGCCTTAACTGCTAAGCCATTTCTCCAGCCTACTCATCAATTTTTTGAAATTTTTCTTTCTTTTTTACTTTTATTCATTTGCAAGTAGAGAAAGAGAGAGAACGAAAATGGGCACACCAGGGCTTCCAGCCACTGCAAAAGAACTCCAGACATATGTGCCATTTTGTGCATCTGGTTTTATGTAGGTGCTGGGGAATCAAACCTGGGTTGTTAGGCTCTGCAGGCAAGTGCCTTAACCACTGAGCCAGCTCTCCAGCCCTTGCCCATCATCTTTAATTCTTGCATATTAATTGTACAGAATAATAGTCTCATAATGGCATTTATATGATACACTGATCATTTTTGCCTCACATCATAACCTTCCTTTACTCTTTCCTTCCCATCCCCTTTTCTCAAATACCCACCTCAGAGGACTCCTGTTGCAGTAATTAGAATTCTGCTGCATTTCAGAGTGTGTTGGTAGAGGGTTAAGAAAAGATGGCTGTCATTTTTCATTATTTCCGTATCTTTGGGGGAGTATGACAGTGTAGAACTTACAGGGTGCTTGTCACTTTTGCAGAGTGTAAATGGAATGGCTTCTGACACTGAGGGTTAAGCCTCCTGTTTGCACCCATGCTTGAAGCCCAAGAAGCTCCTGTGACCCCAAGTGACCTCATGGTAACTCTCGTGTCTTCACCTGTGACTCATTCTTAAGGACACCTAATCCATTTACAGTCAAGAAACCACCTGTCTTCTGAGCAGAGCTCTGAGGTTTCTTCTGACCTCGGGCCAGGCAGCTCTGCGCTGAACAGACCTGCGCTGCTGCACACTTGCGACGCTGGTCAAACAGCCAGGAGGTAGTCTGAACCAAGTTCCTAGAAGAATGAAGGGAAACTTGCATACTATTCAAATTATTGTAGAATTGTGAGAAAGAAAAATGCAGTAAACTACAAGTTATTTGTAATTATCTTACATTCCATCCCTTTTCATCACATGTATCTACCTAAAGACCCTTTTTTGGGCCATTATGAAGTGGGTAAGGGTGGGAGAGACAGCTCAATGGGTAAGGCACTTGCCTGCAAAGCCTAATGATCCAGGTTCGATTCCCCAGTACCCAAGTAAAACCAGATTGCACAGAGTGGTGCATGCATCTGGAATTTGTTTGCAGTGGCTGGAGGCTGTGGTGAGCCCATTCTCTCTGTCTGTCTTCCTGTCTCTCTCTCTCTCTCTCTGCTTGCAAATAAACTCACAAAAATATTTTAAAAAAATAAAGTGGGTACGTTTGATTAGCAATGAGTAGGCAATGGAGGCAGCCAGACTTGAGAGTAAAAGCCAGAACAGAGGTTATCTGCAAACAGGCGGGCAATAAACATTTGGTAGTATCAGCAAGGCCCTGGCTTGTGACAGGCTGTAATTCTCTAGATACTGGAATAATGCTTGACATAAATCCTCACAGAAAGTTCTTTGGACTTTACCTTTGGTGTGTCTCGATGAGTTAAGGGTTGAACAGTGACACTGGAGGCTTCAGTTTTATGGGCTTTTATTTAAAGTCTAATCAAGGGTTGAGGACTTAACTCAAAGGTAGAGTATTTGCCTGGTGTACATGAGGCTGGGTCATGTTGTAGTTCTGTTTCCATTATTATTATTATTATTATTATTATTATTATTATTATTTTGAGTAACCTCCATAAGGATTTTCATAGTGGCTGCCCACAAGCTTACCTTCTCACCAGCTGTGAATCCAGGCTCCTCTTTCCCCACAATTTTATCAGCATTTGTCGTTATTAGTTTACTGGATGCTAGCCCTTTAGACTGGGGTAGGGTAGAATCTCAGATCAGTTGTTTTTTTATTTTTTTAATTTTAGAAAGAGAGAGAGAGAGAATTGGCACACCAAAGCCTCAGCCACTGCAACCAAACTCCAGATGCTTGCGCCACCTAGTGGGCACATGCAACCTTGTGCTTGCCTCACCTTTGTGCGTCTGGCTTACATGGGACCTAGAGAGTAGAACATGGGTCCTTAGGCTTCGCAGGAAAGCGCCATATCCACTAAGCCATCTCTCCCGCCCTCAGAGCAGTTTTAATTGACATTTCCCTGATGGCAATCATGTTGCATATTTTTCTCATATCTATAGGCCATTGGATTCTCTTCCATTGAGAATTGACTATTCAGTTCATTAGCCCATTTATTGATTGGAAGATTTTGTTTTGATTTAATTTTTCAGTTCTTTATATGTCATAGATACACATCCTCTGTGTGATATGTAGTTGGTAAAGACTTTTTTCCCCCTTTCTAGGTTATCTCTTCATTCTTGTGATGCTTTCTTTTGCTGTGCTAAAGTGCTTTTTTGTTTGTTTATTTTGTTTTTGTTTTTTTGCTTTTGTTTTTTGAGAGAGAGTCTTGCTCTAGTCCATACTGACCTGGAATTTACTATGTAGTCTCAGGCTGGCCACAAACTCATGGCGATCCTCCTGCCTCTGCCTCCCAAGTGCTGGGATTAAAGGCGTGCACCACCACACCTGGCTCGTGCTAAAGTTTTTAATTTTGTGTAATCCCACTGGTCAGTTCTTGGTATTATTTTCTGTGCTATTAGAGTCTCTTTCAGAAAATTTTTGCTCATGCCTTCATGTTGAATATTTTTACCTATGTTTTACTCTAGTAGTTTCAAAGTTTCAGGTCTTATAGATCTTTTGAATTGATTATTGTACAGGGAAGTCACGCACAAATTCTGTTTTTCCTTCTCTGGATAATGAGACTCATATGCTGAAAACTATAAAACCTCCATGAAGGAAACTAAAGGAGATGAAGTAAGAGGAGAGACATTCATTTTCTTAGGTCAGGAAGGTAACACTGAGAAAACTGGCAATAAAATGGTCTATATATTTAATATCATTTCTATTAAAATTCTAGGTTTTTTCACAAATAATCAAGCTGAGAGTAAAGTTCATGTGGAAAAAAAAGGACTTAGTAACTATAACCATGTTGAAAAGGAAAACAAAGCTGGAGGAATCATACTTAGGAATTTTCAAACTTTTTGTGAAACAAGACTATAGGTGAGGTTGAGTGTACTTGGTGGCACATGCTAATTATGTCAGCACTTGGGAGGTGGAGGCAGGAGAACCAGGCGTTCAAGGCCAGCCTTAGCGTCATGAGATCTAGGCTCATAAAAATCCAAACACAAAATAATCAAAAAGAACAAATACAAAACCAAAAGCTTAAAAAAAAAGCAGACTGGTGCAGGATTTGCACCAGGAAAGATATAGAGACCAATAGAATAGAACTGACATTCTGAAATAAACCTTTATATTCATGAATAAAGTATTTTTGACAAGAAGGATAAAACAACTCATTAGGGGAAGAAAAGTCTTTTTAACTAACTGTGCTGGATATCTACATTAAAGAAAATGAAATTAAACTACCAGTTCATACCATAGCAAATAATAATACAAAGTGGATCAAAGACCTGATTGTAAGAGGTATAAAATTCTTAGAGTAAAAATATAGATGTTAATCTTCATGATATTGCTTAGGTAAATGATTTCTTTATGATAAAGTCATAAGGGCTGGAGAGATGGCTTAGCAGTAGCATGGTGCTTGCCTGTGAAGCCTAAGGACCCAGGTTCAATTCTCCAGGTCCTATGTAAGCCAGATGCACAAGGTGGCACATACATCTGGAGTTTGTAGTGGCTAGAGGCCCTGGCTCACCTGTTATCCCTCTCTCTTTCTCTAATAAATAAATAAAAATAAAAAACTTTTAAAAAAAACATAAGCAAATGAAGAATAGAAACTGAGTATGAAGAGAATATCGGCTCAGCAGAAGAGACCACTGCTCCCTTAGAAAGAGCGAGGTGGCCCATCCAAGACTTAACAACTATTGAGCATTGACGAAACTGAAGACTGAAGCTGGAGTCCCGTCTCAGATGACATGAGCCACACCAAAGTTTCAAACAGAGCAGAATGGCTCCTGGCAGTGTCCGGCTGTAAAAGCATTCTTGAGTTGGCGTTGAAGATGTACTTAGGAATCTATGCTGACTTTTTTGTTTGTTTGTTTTAGATCATTGCATACCTGAAATATATACAATCTAAACGTGGCTCTGATGAATGAAGAAATGCTTACTTGATGCGAACATACATTGTCTTCCTAGATCTATCTTTAGAAAACGATCCCATCTGATTGCTAATGTTGACTGTGGTGCCATTGTGGTAGCGATCGGGTTGAGTTCTGCTGGGACAACATTCATTTTGCCTCGGTAGGCCCCGCATGACAGTTTTGTAGTCTGGAAAAATAACAATCATCCCAGTGATATTTATATATGCTAGGAATCCATATTAGAGTTTCCAGGATGTTTCTGAAAAAGCAAGGTTCACACATACATGTCTGTGTACGTTGTCAAACTAGATTTACACTCACAGCACCGTACATCTTTGCAGTGTATGGAATGGGGGTGTGATAGGAGTGGGTGAGAAAAAACAAAACACTGATGCAGCTTTGAGAATCATCATTTTCAGTTAAAACCCCGATAAAATTAAAACTAGTAAGCTTATGGCGAGGTGAAGGCAGGATGATCGGAAGTTCACGGTCATCCTTGTTACATAACCAACTGGAATCCCGAGAGCCTACATCAACGTAAGACCAGTGGGGAGGAGACACTGGGGAGACGGCTCAGTGGGTAAAGTGCTTGCTGTGGAAACGTAAGGACGTGAGTTCAGGTCCCCAGCACCTGTGTGAAAGCTGGTCATGTAAGCCTAGTGCTATGGAGACAGACACAGGATGACTCCCAGGACTCGCCGGCTGGCTAGGACAGTCAAACTGTTGAGCTCGAGGTTCATTCAGTAGGAGGGAGGTGTTGCCTTGAAACGTAAATACAAGGTGGAGAAGCACTGAGGAAGATGTCTGCCATTGACCTCTGGCCTCCATACCTCATCGCAACACACACACGCATTCACACCACACATGCATGCTCACCTGCACATGCACCTGCCCCCCCCCACAAACCCACACAGATGTAATCACACGCCCCACACACATACAAAAAATTTTTTTTGAAATAGGTATGCACTTTATAACAAAGCAAGTGACAGTTAAGCACTTGTGACTTTAGCCTCATGCTTTGGACCTTACCATTACCCCGTTACTTACCATTAGCCCGTTAGTACATGGCATCTCAGTGCCTTTACAGGTACTTGGGGGAAAAGTCTAGGAGCTTCTTAAGGTTCCCTTTTTTAAAATATATTTTATTTATTTATTTATTTGAGAGAGAGAGAGAGAGAGAGAGAATGGGCATGCCAGGGCCTCCAGCCACTGCAAACGAACTCCAGATGCATGCACCACCTTGTGCATCTGGCTTACGTGGAACCTGGAGAATTGAATCGGGATTGTTTGGCTTTGCAGGCAAACGCCTTAACCGCTAAGCCATCTCTCCAGCCCTTAAGTTTCCCTTTTAATTGGCATTCACTTCCTTTACACGCTCAGCAAGGACAGATGAATGAAAGGACAAAGCTAAAACAAAACCACTCACTTTATGCTACTCCATTTTGAGTGTCTGTGACAATTTCTCCATTAGGTAACCTGATATAAATGAGCAACTGAGCAGTGGGAGGGAAGTCTCCATTCCGCTTCTTTCAGGAAATGCTTCTTTCCCCAGAGAATCAAGACATGTTGGGGCTGGAGAGATGGCTTAGCGGTTAAGCACTTGCCTGTGAAGCCTAAGGACCCCAGTTCGAGGCTCGATTCCCCAGGACCCACGTTAGCCAGATGCACAAGGTGGCGCACACATCTGGTGTTTGTTTGCAGTGGCTGGAGGCCCTGGCACACCCGTTCTCTCTGTCTCTCTCTCTCTCTCTCTGTCTCTCTCCCTCTCTGACTAACAAAAATATTTTAAAAAAAATAAAGTGGGTACGTTTGAATTAGCAATGAGTAGGCAATGGAGGCAGCCAGACTTGAGAGTAAAAGCCAGAACAGAGGTTATCTGCAAACAGGCGGGCAATAAACATTTGGTAGTATCAGCAAGGCCCTGGCTTGTAACAGGCTGTAATTCTCTAGATACTGGAATAGTGCTTGACATAAATCCTCACAGAAAGTTCTTTGGACTTTACCTTTGGTGTGTCTCGATGAGTTAAGGGTTGAACAGTGACACTGGAGGCTTCAGTTTTATGGGCTTTTATTTAAAGTCTAATCAAGGGTTGAGGACTTAACTCAAAGGTAGAGTTCTTGCCTGGTGTACATGAGGCTGGGTCACGTTGTAGTTCTGTTTCCATTATTATTATTATTATTATTTTGAGTAACCTCCATAAGGATTTTCATAGTGGCTGCCCACAAGCTTACCTTCTCACCAGCTGTGAATCCAGGCTCCTCTTTCCCCACAATTTTATCAGCATTTGTCATTATTAGTTTACTGGATGCTAGCCCTTTAGACTGGGGTAGGGTAGAATCTCAGATCAGTTGTTTTTTTATTTTTTTAAATTTAGAGAGAGAGAGAGAGAATTGGCACACCAAAGCCTCAGCCACTGCAACCAAACTCCAGATGCTTGAGCCACCTAGTGGGCACATGCAACCTTGTGCTTGCCTCACCTTTGTGCGTCTGGCTTACATAGGACCTGGAGAGTAGAACATGGGTCCTTAGGCTTCGCAGGAAAGCGCCATATCCACTAAGCCATCTCTCCCGCCCTCAGAGCAGTTTTAATTGACATTTCCCTGATGGCAATCATGTTGCATATTTTTCTCATATCTATAGGCCATTGGATTCTCTTCCATTGAGAATTGACTATTCAGTTCATTAGCCCATTTATTGATTGGAAGATTTTGTTTTGATTTAATTTTTCAGTTCTTTATATGTCATAGATACACATCCTCTGTGTGATATGTAGTTGGTAAAGACTTTTTTCCCCCTTTCTAGGTTATCTCTTCATTCTTGTGATGCTTTCTTTTGCTGTGCTAAAGTGCTTTTTTGTTTGTTTATTTTGTTTTTGTTTTTTTGCTTTTGTTTTTTGAGAGAGAGTCTTGCTCTAGTCCATACTGACCTGGAATTTACTATGTAGTCTCAGGCTGGCCACAAACTCATGGCAATCCTCCTGCCTCTGCCTCCCAAGTGCTGGGATTAAAGGCGTGCACCACCACACCTGGCTCGTGCTAAAGTTTTTAATTTTGTGTAATCCCACTGGTCAGTTCTTGGTATTATTTTCTGTGCTATTAGAGTCTCTTTCAGAAAATTTTTGCTCATGCCTTCATGTTGAATATTTTTACCTATGTTTTACTCTAGTAGTTTCAAAGCTTCAGGTCTTATAGATCTTTTGAATTGATTATTGTACAGGGAAGTCACGCACAAATTCTGTTTTTCCTTCTCTGGATAATGAGACTCATATGCTGAAAACTATAAAACCTCCATGAAGGAAACTAAAGGAGATGAAGTAAGAGGAGAGACATTCATTTTCTTAGGTCAGGAAGGTAACACTGAGAAAACTGGCAATAAAATGGTCTATATATTTAATATCATTTCTATTAAAATTCTAGGTTTTTTCACAAATAATCAAGCTGAGAGTAAAGTTCATGTGGAAAAAAAAGGACTTAGTAACTATAACCATGTTGAAAAGGAAAACAAAGCTGGAGGAATCATACTTAGGAATTTTCAAACTTTTTGTGAAACAAGACTATAGGTGAGGTTGAGTGTACTTGGTGGCACATGCTAATTATGTCAGCACTTGGGAGGTGGAGGCAGGAGAACCAGGCGTTCTAGGCCAGCCTTAGCGTCATGAGATCTAGGCTCATAAAAATCCAAACGCAAAATAATCAAAAAGAACAAATACAAAACCAAAAGCTTAAAAAAAAAGCAGACTGGTGCAGGATTTGCACCAGGAAAGATATAGAGACCAATAGAATAGAACTGACATTCTGAAATAAACCTTTATATTCATGAATAAAGTATTTTTGACAAGAAGGATAAAACAACTCATTAGGGGAAGAAAAGTCTTTTTAACTAACTGTGCTGGATATCTACATTAAAGAAAATGAAATTAAACTACCAGTTCATACCATAGCAAATAATAATACAAAGTGGATCAAAGACCTGATTGTAAGAGGTATAAAATTCTTAGAGTAAAAATATAGATGTTAATCTTCATGATATTGCTTAGGTAAATGATTTCTTTATGATAAAGTCATAAGGGCTGGAGAGATGGCTTAGCAGTAGCATGGTGCTTGCCTGTGAAGCCTAAGGACCCAGGTTCAATTCTCCAGGTCCTATGTAAGCCAGATGCACAAGGTGGCACATACATCTGGAGTTTGTAGTGGCTAGAGGCCCTGGCTCACCTGTTATCCCTCTCTCTTTCTCTAATAAATAAATAAAAATAAAAAACTTTTAAAAAAACATAAGCAAATGAAGAATAGAAACTGAGTATGAAGAGAATATCGGCTCAGCAGAAGAGACCACTGCTCCCTTAGAAAGAGCGAGGTGGCCCATCCAAGACTTAACAACTATTGAGCATTGACGAAACTGAAGACTGAAGCTGGAGTCCCGTCTCAGATGACATGAGCCACACCAAAGTTTCAAACAGAGCAGAATGGCTCCTGGCAGTGTCCGGCTGTAAAAGCATTCTTGAGTTGGCGTTGAAGATGTACTTAGGAATCTATGCTGACTTTTTTGTTTGTTTGTTTTAGATCATTGCATACCTGAAATATATACAATCTAAACGTGGCTCTGATGAATGAAGAAATGCTTACTTGATGCGAACATACATTGTCTTCCTAGATCTATCTTTAGAAAACGATCCCATCTGATTGCTAATGTTGACTGTGGAGCCATTGTGGTAGCGATCGGGTTGAGTTCTGCTGGGACAACATTCATTTTGCCTCGGTAGGCCCCGCATGACAGTTTTGTAGTCTGGAAAAATAACAATCATCCCAGTGATATTTATATTGTGTTTTCATGCTAGGAATCCATATTAGAGTTTCCAGGATATTTCTGAAAAAGCAAGGTTCACACATACATGTCTGTGTACGTTGTCAAACTAGATTTACACTCACAGCACCGTACATCTTTGCAGTGTATGGAATGGGGGTGTGATAGGAGTGGGTGAGAAAAAACAAAACACTGATGCAGCTTTGAGAATCATCATTTTCAGTTAAAACCCCGATAAAATTAAAACTAGTAAGCTTATGGCGAGGTGAAGGCAGGATGATCGGAAGTTCACGGTCATCCTTGTTATATAACCAACTGGAATCCCCGAGAGCCTACATCAACGTAAGACCAGTGGGGAGGAGACACTGGGGAGACGGCTCAGTGGGTAAAGTGCTTGCTGTGGAAACGTAAGGACGTGAGTTCAGGTCCCCAGCACCCGTGTGAAAGCTGGTCATATAAGCCTAGTGCTATGGAGACAGACACAGGATGACTCCCAGGACTCGCCGGCTGGCTAGGACAGTCAAACTGTTGAGCTCGAGGTTCATTCAGTAGGAGGGAGATGTTGCCTTGAAATGTAAATACAAGGTGGAGAAGCACTGAGGAAGATGTCTGCCATTGACCTCTGGCCTCTATACCCCATCGCAACACACACACGCATTCACGCCACACATGCATGCTCACCTGCCCCCCCACAAACCCACACAGATGTAATCACACGCCCCACACACATACAAAAATTTTTTTTGAAAGAGGTGTGCGCTTTATAACAAAGCAAGTGACGGTTAAGCACTTGTGACTTTAGCCTCATGCTTTGGACCTTACCATTACCCCGTTCCTTACCATTAGCCCGTTAGTACATGGCATCTCAGTGCCTTTACAGGTACTTGGGGGAAAAGTCTAGGAGCTTCTTAAGGTTCCCTTTTTTAAAATATATTTTATTTATTTATTTATTTGAGAGAGAGAGAGAGAGAGAGAGAATGGGCATGCCAGGGCCTCCAGCCACTGCAAACGAACTCCAGATGCATGCACCACCTTGTGCATCTGGCTTACGTGGGTCCTGGGGAGTTGAATCGGGATCGTTTGGCTTTGCAGGCAAACGCCTTAACTGCTAAGCCATCTCTCCAGCCCTTAAGTTTCCCTTTTAATTGGCATTCACTTCCTTTTACACGCTCAGCAAGGACAGATGAATAAAAGGACAAAGCTAAAACAAAACCACTCACTTTATACTATTCCATTTTGAGTGTCTGTGACAATTTCTCCATTAGGTAACCTGATATAAATGAGCAACTGAGCAGTGGGAGGGAAGTCTCCATTCCGCTTCTTTCAGGAAATGCTTCTTTCCCCAGAGAATCAAGACATGTTGGGCTGGAGAGATGGCTTAGCGGTTAAGCACTTGCCTGTGAAGCCTAAGGACCCCAGTTCGAGGCTCGATTCCCCAGGACCCACGTTAGCCAGATGCACAAGGTGGCGCACACATCTGGTGTTTGTTTGCAGTGGCTGGAGGCCCTGGCACACCCGTTCTCTCTGTCTCTCTCTCTCTCTCTCTGTCTCTCTCCCTCTCTGTCTGTCACTCTTAAATAAATAAATAAAAATAAACAAAGAAAACTAAAAAAAAAAAAAAAAAAGAAATGTCAAGATTGCAGATTAGGAGTGGAATTCCCATTGATTTTTGCTGGTGCGTGTGGGGGTGGGGGAGTGTGCAAGTGTGTCTAGTGCGTACACACGGCTGTGCCCTCGCCTGTGGTGGATGCAGGACAATGTTGGTCGTCCTCCTCCATGGCTCTTCCGCTCCTCTGTGCTTCAGCTGGAGTCTCTTAGGGGTTCGGGGACTCGCTGTTTGTTGGTGAGCTCCAAGGGTCCTCTGCTCCCCACAGAAGTGAGGTCACAGATGTGTGTGGCCATGACCAGCTGTTTACATGGGTCCTGGAGTTCACCTACTCATCTTCCCTTTAGTTTATTGTTCGATGGTTGACAAAATAATGTCATTTTCGACTTTTCATTTGGACGCGACCATACACTCACAGGGAAGAGGTGGGGTGGGATGAGCGGCCGAGGGAGCCGGTTGCCTCGCCTGCCCCTTAGTGACTCACTTCCTGCTCCTCAATGCCCTTCTCTGCTACAGCGGAGAGGAGCTCTGCTAATTCCCCAAGTAGGAAGGAAAGGCAGGCCACAGCTATGCTGTTAGATGCCCACCAGACCTGGCCTTCAACTTCAAACCTGTGACTTGGTTATAGCAGCAACTCAGTGCTTCGTCCCCCAGCTCCCAGACCACTCACCAAACCTGGACTCGAACTACAAACCTCGAACTCAGTCGTAACAGCCAGTCACGGCCTTCCCCGCCCTCCCAGCTCCCAGACTGCAGCCTCTCCACACTCCGTAGGAGAGAACACGCTGCTGCCCTGGCTCCTGGCTCTGAGGAACGCAGTGGCGATGTTCTCTTGGGAAGGGACTTTTCACCTGGATAGCCACTTGTCGCTGGCCTGGGATCGCATGCTCTGTATAGAATCGTCACCAGCCCACACCCCATGTGACTCTGCATCAAGGCAAAGGCAGCTGAGCTGACTTCCTCATTGTGAAATCTGCCCTTCTCTTCTCTGCCTGTCTGACCTGGGCTCATTCAGTAGAGAATGAGAAAGGTGGGTGTGAGGTGTGTGGTTGGGGGGGGGGACGACCCAGGGTACCTCACTGAAGTCTCTTCTCCTCTTGTCCCCAGTCTGTGCTCCCTTCTCTACCAGAGAGAGAGAACTGGGCAAAATGGACAGAAAACAAGGCAGATCTCGGTACTTACAGGGAAAACGGAAGAGATATTTGAAGACTCGGAAGGACCCACTTAGAAAGCGAAGCCCGGTGGGATGAATCCCAAATAGGGGGACCCAAGCCTTGCAGACACAAAGTGACTGACAATGTGGTGGACATGGCATTTGGGAGAGGGTCTTGACAGTAGGTGCAGGCACTGTGTGGTGTGTCCCACAGGGCAAAGGAAAACCAGGGGGAATCCAGGTGACTATGTTTAGGGTGGGCTTACCTTTTGTATTCCTTTGGGGAGCTCTTATTCTGGGCTGAGGAAACTGGGGACTTTGGGAAATTGTTACTGAGCAAACCTGGGTAGACACAATAACCAGCAGAAATTATTCAAGGTACATATTGTCTCTGAACTATGGAGGTGTCAAGGTAATGGGCTGTAGAATTAGGATTATTAAAAAAAAAAAACAACTAGAATGACAGTTCTGAACAAATCAACTGTTTGTAATTGCATAATAGCTTTTGTAAAATCAAATGCGCTCATCTATGTTGTTCTGCTCACATCTGGTGCTGCTTGTGATGTCTGTGACTCGCTGTCACCTTACCTCGATGCTACGCAGATGATCTGCCTTAAAGCCGCCCCTCTGTTGCTCTCCAGAGTCAACTTTGCCGAGGTGCTGGGTTACAAACAGGCGCCCTCGTCTCCATCTTCTGTCACACATGGCTCAGGAATACCTGCAGACAGGTGAGAGTAGCATCAAGAAGAGCTGTCCACAGTCACTATGTCCAAAAATAGCTCTGTTCAAACAGGCTTAGAAACCCTAGGCACCAATGTAGAAGCCCTTTCTGGTGGGCGCTCAATGTGCATTTCTAGGGCCCAGCTCTCTAGGACGGCTCAGGAGGGAAAACAACAGAATCTCACCTATCTCAATTCCCGAGCCGCACAGAGGGAGGGAGAGTCGCTTCTCCTCACTGAACCACTGGCTGGCATCAGAGGCACAGGGCGGCCTCCCTGGGCACAGAGAGCATCAGCTCTGGAGTATGCTTCCGCCCTCTTGCAGATTTGCTTCAGGAGAAAGGTGGGGCCTGGGATCCTATTCTTGGGGCTCGGTCCCTGGGATTATGGCCCCTTGCTGACTCCCATGCTCACAGTAGGAGGTGGGTATTCTGCAGAAGTTTAAGAGACAGAAACGGAATTGAGGGAGAAGGCCTGACTCGGGAAAATGAAAGAAGAGACAAGCCAAAATTGAAGATTCTGGTTGAGTCCTTTTATTTAACCTTTACTTTATTGATTTTACCCATATTTCCAAATACACTTAGAAGACAGACAGCGGACACCAACTGTGTACACTCCGTGAGAACCGGAAGGACACGCAGGGATATTTTACCCATGTGTTCTTTCAAAATTCTAGCGTATTTGCTTGTTGACAAATTTTGGTTTAGCCTTGTGGTTTCCGTGATGATTGTGGATTCTGACACAAGTCTGTCTTGACACTGTTAATTTTCTGAACTCGCATTGCAGTCTCTTAACGAACACAGGATGTGTAAATAAAAGATCAGGCCCAGATGTGAACCCTCACTCTGCTGTTTATTTGCCTTTATTAGTTTCTCTCACGGCTGATGAATAGCCACTCATCATCTAATTTGCTCTTGTGTGTGGAAGGGTTGATCACGGCACCCGATTTTCTTCTTGTGCGTGGAAAGGTCAATCACAACACCTGCCTTTCCCCTTATGGAGAGATTAGTGATCACATGACTGGGCACGCTCTACTTGATCAAATGCAAAGTCTAAAATCAGGAAGGACAGCTTTTTTATCTTTATTTTATTTTTTAGGCAATTGGACATAAGTAATTCTGGAATCTTCTAGATGAGTTCTCAGTCTTATTTCCCACTTAATGTGTTCATTCAGGGAAAACGAGTTTTGTTGTTAGATAGCTTTAGTGGTGAGAGGCAAGGAGGCTGGGTGGCCATGTAGGAGAGGGGTCTGTGGCTGTCTGTGGCTCCTTACGGAACGTTGACCCTTCCCACTCTCAGTGTTTTGAGTCCTGTGCCCCCTACCCTAGACACTGACAACTCCTTGACCTGGTTACCCGCCTGTTAGGGCAGAACACTTGGATGTCTGAAAAGCATCTACCTGGAGGACTTGCAAGGGCTACTAAGCATGTCCTGAGGCTGGGGATGAGGTGGGCAGAATGGACAGAATCACCCCTGCCCTGCTCGGGTCAGCCAAGGAGATTTCCACAGCCCCCATGCAGGCAGAGTCTAGGGGAACAAACCTCTGTTTCAAAGCCATACATGGCAGATGCATTTTGATGGGAGATGTTTCTTTTGAAAACTTCTGGGTAAATTGTGATTGTGCCTGGGAGCTGATATTGTGCTAATTGAATAGAAATATCAAGAACAAGGGCTGTGCTCTTGCTGCAAATAGAACCATCTCTTGATGCATTTAAAACAGATGCAGAAATGTAGTGTGGCTCTGTGTTTGTGTTGTATGTGGAGTGTCAGAATGGAAGGTATGTGTGAATGTTTAGTTCAGTCCAATTTCAGCAACTAACTCCTGTGGTCTCCAGACTGTTTAAGTAACTCAGGGACCCTTCATGCATCACTTCACTCTTTTCCTGTTGTTTTGTTTTGTTTTGTTTTGTTTTTCGAGGTAGGGTTTCACTCTAGCCCAGGCTGACCTGGAATTCACTATGTAGTCTCAAGGTGGCCTCAAACTCACGGCGATCCTCCTACCTCTGCCTCCCGAGTGCTGGGATTAAAGGTGTGCGCCACCACGCCCGGCTCTTTTTCTGTTTTATCTCCTTCATCATTGTATTGTGGATGCTTAATTCAAGAGGGTAGTTGAACCCTCCAAACAAAACACTGAAGTAAGTGAGAGGAGAAAAATCAAGAAATAACAGGCATAGTGAGACAATGATACTGTGTCAGTTAGAACCCTGCCTGGAGAGAGTTGGCACGGCAGGTACACAGACATGCAAACGGCAGGCAAGCAATGCACACAAGCACATTTTGCAACTATCAAATGAGATACCAAAATAAACAGTTTCATAACTTCACTAGCCCCTTGATTCCAGTGCCCTGACTTTTTTCATGGGACTATCTGTGGGCCAGTGCGTTACACAATGAAACATTTTGAAGTCCAGCTAAGACAAGTTGGAGTAGCCAGTATACAATTTTTTGGTACAATAGGAAAATCATCTATGATACTTTAAATAGTTATAAATATAATATAAATATGTAACATAAGTAATCCATATTATTATTAACATTTATTCATATTAATTATAGTAGTAACTTACGAATGTTCTTTTGTGACACCAAAGTGACTTACCCTCCTAGGTGGATACAACACTGGATCCAAGTATTATTAGTGGCTCTTTTATTTTTTTCCCAGGGAGAGTCTCACTCTATCCCAGGCTGACCTAGAATTCACTATGTAGTCTCAGGGTGGCCTCGAACTCATAGCAATCCTCCTACCTCTGCTTCCCGAGTGCTGGGATTAAAGGCGTGCGCCACCACACCTGGCTTATTAGTGGTTCTGACTTATGGTACAAGGACTCAAGTATTTAAATATAATATTATGGCTGGAGAACTGGCTTATTGGTTAAGGCACTTGCTTGCAAAGCCGAAGGATCCAGGCTTAATTCCTCAGGACCCACATAAGCCGGATGCACAAGGTGTCACATGCGTCTGGAGTTCATTTACAGTAGCTGAAGGCCATGGTGTGCCCATTCTCTCTCTATGTATCTACCTCTTTCTTTCTCTCTCTATCTCAAATAAATAAAATAAAAGCTTAAAAAGTTAAAAATATATACTATTAATTTGTTGATTGATTTAATGTGTTTATCATATTCATAGATACAGATATTGGCCACAAGCATTTTTAAGTAGTGAAATGGGTTCAACTCTAGCCCATCCCACAGAATTGGGCATCAAGACATCCCTTTCCTTAGCTTTGTGTAGATGTGGAGATAAAACCATTTACCAGGTGATTATGAATTACAGGGAGAATGGTGGTATAAGGAATAATACTGTTGGTATAGACAAGATTTCATGTGTAGGGTTTTGTGGCTATGTGGGTATGCCTGGGGTGCATGCTTTAAAAATAATAGACGGGTTGGACTTACGAACTTACAGTAGATCTGGTTAACTGCACAAGGCCTGTATGAGATTGGGCCTGCCAAGATTCCACCGTGTGTGTGTGTGTGTGTGTGTGTGTGTGTGTGTGTGTGTGTGTGGTGGGGTTCTTAAAGACCCACCTCTCTCTGAAAATTTATTTTTTATTAATAATTGCTAGAGGAGAAAGAAACATTTCAGTGGTGTTCAGTGGTATGACCACTGATAAATTGCCCATATTCTGGTAAATATCTCTCCACTTCTGCTCATGCAAGCAATCCTAATCACCCTACTTAACCTCAGTGGTTCACAAAAGAAAAAAAAAAAGACATTAGATGGTCTGGAGAGAAGGCTCAGCAGTTAAAGGTACTTGCTTGCAAACCCTGATGACCTGGGTTCAGTTACCCAGTACTCACATAAAGCCAGATACACAAAGTGCTACATGTATCTGGAGTTCCCTTGCAGTGTCAAGAGGCCCTGGAATGTCCGTTCTCTGTCTCTCTGTTCCTCTCTCTTTCTGATTGCAAATAAATGATAAATAAGACACCAGAGTCAAAGAGGGCTCACTGGAAAGAAGAGTTTCAGTTGAAGTGGGAGGGTCACAAAAGAAAGTAATGGGGGGGGTAAATGTAATCAAGATACATTATATACCTCTGTAAAGATGTCAGAAAGTATATTAATTTTTTTTTTTAAATAGCCGCACTAGGAAAACATCCGGGGGTAGTTTGTCTCATCCACATCTGTGGTGGTTTGAATCAGATGCCCCTCACAGACTCATGTGCTTCGAATGCTTGGTTCCCAGCTGGTGGCAGTTTGGGCCGTGGAGCCTTGCTGGAGGAGGTGTGTAGCTAGGGGTGGGCTCACAGCTTCCTGTTTGCCGGAGCTCGGCGCACTCGCTGCTGCTTTCCGCCAGCTGCTGTGGCAAGAAGTGACGTCCGGTCTTCGCTCCCCATTCTTTCCCTACCACACTGAGACTTCCCCTTGAGGCTGTAAGCCAAAATTAACCCCTGCCTCCCATCACCTCCTCTTGGTCTGGTGTTTGGCCCCAGGCACACGAAGGTAATGATGGGACTGGGCCATCGTGTTGTATGACTGTCTTGAAAGCAGATTTGCTGAGTGTGCTGACCTCCCTTGTTCAGGCGTCCAGTTGCATTGGGTTGCGACTGTGTGCTAATAGAGCCTGCTCAGTCTACCAAGACAAAGCAAATCCATGGGGAGAACCAGGTTCAGAAAGTGCAGGAGAAGGTCTTATGGTACCTTAATATGGTTACTCTGTGTACTGTGAAATCCAGGCACAATGGAATAAGGGTGGTTTAGGGCACTGGGAAAGGTGTGTTTAGCGATGGCCATCTCAGAGCAGTTCAACACAGGGGTAGACTACTTCCTTCACTATGCACTAGTGGGTGTGTCATTTGGTTTCTGGGCAGAGCTCCCGAGTCTGAGCTGACTGCTGACCGACCCTTTTTTTTTTTTCCATGTGTACTACGATAGAGATTGTGTTCATAGCACCTACTCCGCAGTGAGCCAAACTTGCTCAACTGGCTGCTCCCCGAACAAAAAATAATTACACCTGATAATGCCCTGCAAGGGAAGCAAGAGGAAATGAAAATAAGAGTGCCCACGGCAGTGAGACGTTGTCAGATGGCCTCTGAACGCGCCCAGCTTGCGCTCATGGTTAGTTCCAGGGCCTCCGCCCTCCCCAGGTGCTGCTTCTCTGATGTTGCCCGCGCCTAGCCTCCCTCGTGTGGCCGCGTCAGCTGCGGAGGTTTTCCCAGCTACCTCCTGCCCCTCGGTTCTTTGGGGCTCTCAGACTGGGTGAGGTGGGCTACGCTTTCTAACTGTGATGTCCTGGACTTCGGGGATTCCCTAAAGAAGGCTCCCGTGCGCAGCTTTTTGTTCCTACCCTCTCCTGTTTGACCTGGCTTTGTCCACCAGCCTCACGTGAGTTCTGAGTTGCCACAACCCTTCTGAATTGTCCAAACATGATCCACAACACGTGCTCTTGGGGCTTCAGGGAGGGTAGAAAGGGGTGAGGCAGGACTGGCAGGTTTCTTTCGCTGGATCTTCTAGGCACACAGTGTGTCTTTCTCAGTAAGTAACACTCTGATCATTACGATCACTAATTATATAACATCAACCATAGAATCTGCTAGAGGACAGCTAAGGTGCAGACCAGCATCATGCCATGCAGACTGTACTGCTGGTTTTTAAAAATCTTTTTTTTTAAAATCACAGACCTGGAGAGATGGCTTAGCAGTTAAGGAGCTTGCCTTCAAAGCCAAGGGACCCAGGTTCAATTCCCCAGGACCCACATAAGCCAGATGCACAAGGTGGCACATGTGTCTGGAATTCCTTTTCAGTGGCTGGAGGCCCTGGCATGCCCATTTGCCCATTTTCTCTCTCTCTCCCTCTTTCTCTCTCTCAAATAAATAAAAATTAAATTAAATTTTGAAAAATTAAATCTTTTTATCAAGTCACCACAAAGTAGGACTACACATTCAGGACTACTTAGCAGAAAATCACCATATTCTGCTTTGACAAGTCAGAATTAAAGCAATAGGCTGGGCTGAGTATAGAGTTATCAAATCTTTTCAAGTGAGACAAAATAAAAAGTTGGTCGATTAGACTGGATGTGGTGGTTCATGCCTTTAATCGCAGTACTTGGGAGGCAAAGGTAGGAGGATTGCTGTAAGTTCCAGGCCAGCCTGAGACTACATAGTGAATTCCAGGTCAGCCTGGGCTAGAATGAGACTCTACCTTGAAAAACAAAACAAAAGAAAAAAGAAGAAGAAGTTGGTAAACACATGGAGATTGGTAGCTTTCCATTCTCCTTAGGGAGAGAGAGCCAGGTTTCTAGAGGTGTCGCTTGAAATGTACGCTGATTGTAGACTCAACCACAAGGCACACACAGGATCCACAAGGAACTAGTAGCTGGAGTCCGTTTAGAGGAGAGATGGGAACTGGATTGCTGAAGAAGGATGGGTGGGAGAAGATTTTTATACTCTTAACATTTTATGTTATTATTCTAGATACACATACATTGTATTTTATTTATTTATTTATTTATTTATTGGAGAGAGAGAGAGAGAGAGAGAGTGGCAGATAGAGAGAATATGGGCACTCCAGGGCAAACTAGCTCCAGATGCATGTGCCATCATGTGCATCTGGCTTATGTGGGTACCGAGGAATCGAACCTGGGTCCTTAGGCTTCACAGGCAAGAGCCTTAACTGCTAAGCCATCTGCCCAGCCCCGCATAAATACTTTTCACTTAAAATCAAGACGAAGAGACAGTAGTCTGACAGTGATGCTTTCCTTAGTCTGTATCCTGGCAAGATTGTCCGGCGTCTGTATCCGATACAAGTAGTGGAAGCTCCCGGGAGTCCCTGGAGCTGAGGAATTAAGTGGTTTTGATTGGTAAATGCTGTCTGTCCCTTTGTTCTGAAAGTGCAAGCATTTCAGAGGAAGCAAGCAAATGCATGGTCATCTCTCTTGAAATCTGCCAAGCACGAATTCTGAATTAGCTGAGCACAAAAATGAAACTAAATGTTATATCTACAAATGTGACCCCTGTCGAAAAGAAATTTGGCCTGCTTGAGGACTGTCGCAGAGGCAGAGCTCATGACACTTCAGCCCGGTGCTGCAAGTCTGAACTTGAGCACGGCAGCCGGTGTCTTGGGTGGGGAGGCATATTTAAAATAATTTCACTAACATTCAGAACACTGTCTTCCAGATAGGAAGTGACCGTTGCACTCATGACCTCACAGAGACTGTGGTTAACCGTCCAAGGCCTGCACAGTGTTGGGCCCAACAACATTTTGGCACAGATAGTGGAGGAGGGCAAAAAAAAAAATTTTTTTTTTAAAGACATCAAATTAGAAGCAGGGGGCTGGGAGATAGCTAAGTGGTTAAAGGCACCTGCTTGCAAAGCCTGATGGTCTAGGTTCAATTCCCCAGTACCCACCTAGAGCCAAATAGACCAGAGTGGTATATGTATCTTGTGTTTGTTGCAGCCTTGGTGCATCCTCTCTCTCTCTGTCTCTCTCTCTCTCTCCCCTTCTCTCTCAAATCAGTAAAATAGTAGAAGTAGGACTAGTTGGAAAGAAAAAGGTTCAGGGGAAAGGAGACAGTGAAGGAGGGACCAGAGGAAGTAACGGGGAAGGGATAATGATCAAAGTACTTTATGAAAATAGTCAATTAAGCCGGGCGTGGTGGCGCACGCCTTTAATCCCAGCACTCGGGAGGCAGAGGTAGGAGGATTGCCGTGAGTTCGAGGCCACCCTGAGACTCCATAGTGAATTCCAGGTCAGCCTGGGCTAGAGTGAGACCCTACCTCGAAAAACAAAACAAACAAACAAACAAAAAAAAAGAAAGAAAATAGTCAATTAAAAGAAGTTAAAATAAGAAAAAAATTCAGTAACGATGAGATGAACGGATCAGAGCAAGGCTGTGAAGCTGTGTAATAGAAAAGGAAGAATGTCATGGAGCAAATAAGATGTCTTCAGCCCACGTATCAGATGGGACGGTGAGGGAAGTGGGTAGTTTAGAGGGACCTACGTGTATATTAACAGAGAGTCACGAATGCATTTTTGAATTCTATGGGTTTTCCATTACCTTTTCTAGAAAGACTCACTTCTTGGAAATTGCGCAGTTGTGCCTGTGTTCTGTGTGTTCCTCCGTGGGCCTAGCGGAGACGTGGGTGGCCCTGTGGCGATGGGAGAAGAGGGCCACAGGACCCGGGTGCTGTTAGAGTGCGACCTCAGCGACAAATTGTGCAGTAAGTACACATACCACGATGATGCCTATCCTCTGGTGTTAGGGTTATGAAGACTAAGGTCTAGAGTAGAAATGAAGGGTGACTTTATTTCTAGTGGAAATAAGGACAGTGGTGATAAATGAATGGGGACTAGCAGCCATCGCCTCTGTGGAGTGTCAGTCAGAGATTCAAAGATCAGAGTAGGAAAAATGACAGGAGAAACACAGGGAGCGGGGAAGAAGGATTCTGGTGAAAGATGGCTTCCCGTTGTGCTTCCATTGACAGGGACAGAGGGGGAAAGTAAAAGAGATGACTTTCGAGCTGGGGAGATGGCTTAGTGGTTAAGGCACTTTCCTGGAAAGCCAAAGGTCCCAGGTTCGGTTCTCCAGAACCCATGTAAACCAGATGCACAAGGGGGCGCACGCATCTGGAGTTTGTTTGCAGTGGCTGGAGGTCCTGGTGCGCCCATTCTCTCTCTCTCTCTCTCTCTCTCTCTCGCTCTCTCTGTGTGTGTGTGTGTGTGTGTCTCTACCTGCCTATTTATCTCTCTCAGATAAAGAAAAATGATTTAAAAAAAAAGAGAGGTGACTTTCCATGACTCCAGCCTTCTTCACTCTCCATTGTCTACCCAGTTGTCCGGGAACAGCAATACGAAATAATCGTCGTCCCAACTCTCCTGGTCGGTGGCTTCCTTATCCTTCTTGCAGTCATCTTGTGGCTTTTTATCAGGGGACAGCGATCTCAACAGCGGCATCCTGGATCTCAGGGTAAAGTTGAAACTCTGGGCTAGGTGGGGGGATGTCTATTTTAGTGAAAGCATGGGACAGGTTCCAAGAGGCCCAAGTCAGCGAGTCTTGGTGACTGTAATGAGAAGCAAGGGTTCCATGTGTGTGTGCGTGCATGTGCGTGCGTGCACACATGCAGTGAGCTGTTCTCTCAGAGGTTGTGAGTGGAGCTACACGCATTCTTGGTGATTTAAAGAGTAGCATGAGAGGCCCTACCTGACCTCCTCTGTCTTCTTGATCCTCCTGGACTACCCAACTGTTTGATTAGGATGTATTTAATCACTTCTCCAAAGAATATTCCAGACATCACACTAGGTGGTGTGGATATAGTAGAGAACATGAAATATAATCAGTTAGTTTGGGAATGCATCTTCATCCTGAGTTGAATGCTGTATGATTTAGAAGTCTTTCCATTTCTCGTGGTCCAGACCTGTCAAAGTTAGTAAGCCAGTGGTGGCTGGGTGGGAGTTGCTTGTTGGCTCATAGATTAAAAAGGGAAATGTGAGTTTCAGCATGGGCTGGTGTAGTCTCAGAAAATGTCTTCAAAACTAGCCTCCTCTCCAGTTAGCCCCTTACTTTCATCTAGGTTTCCTCCCATGGTCAAGTTCCAAGATAAACAGTTTCCGCTCAACAAATGGTCCGAGTGTGCTCTTATTAGCTCAAAATAGAGCTCTTGGGGCTGGAGAGATGGCTTAGTGGTTAAGGTGCTTGCCTGCGAAGTGTAAGGGCTCATGTTTGACTCTCCAGGTCCCACGTATGCCAGACGCGCGAGGTTGCACATGTGCACTAGATGATGCATGCACCTGGAATTTGATTCAAGTGGCTGGAGGCCCAGGTGTACAAGTTCTTGCTCTCTCTCTCTCTCTCTCTCTCTCTCTCTCTCATAAGAAAAGGCCAGTCTGTTGGGCTTGCCTAAAAAAAAAAAAAATAGACCTCTTGCACATTTCTTAAGTACTTTTCCTTAGTGGACTTTTTGGCCAAGCCCAGCCCCATGCTCTTCACCGGAACTGGGATTAGAACCAATTCCAGCCAAGACCAAGGCAAGAGGCTTAGTCCTCAGGAGAATTAGGAACTTTGTAAAAGGAAGAGGAATGGATGTTGGCCACCAAAACACTTGTCCCGGGAGCACAGTTTGATTACTCCTGTCCTGGAGACAAATACAGCCAAGCAGCATTGTATTAGGGTGATTTCTATCCTTCACAGTGCCTCTCAAAGCATACCAAAGGTTATTCAATGAATGGCCTTGTAGGCACACATCTATATATGCTCCCCCCACCCCCGACTGTATTCCCCATGCTGTCACAATGCCACCATGCATACTCTTTAGTGCAGGTCTTGAAATCTTTTTTTTTTTTTAAATATATTTTATTTATTTATTTGGGAGAAAGAGAGAGAGAGAGAAGGAAAGAGAATGGGCAAGCTAGGTCCTCCAGCCATTGCAAACAAACTCCAGATGCATGCGCCCCCGGTGCATCTGGCTTATGTGGGTCCTGGAGAGTGGAACCGGGGTCCTTTGGCTTTGCAGGCAAACGCCTTAACAGCCAAGCCATCTCTCCAGCTTCTTGAAATCTTTTGACTACGCATGTGTCTGAGAGCCAAGGAGGAAGACCTAAAAGGTCCAGCCTGAGGCTCTGTTAACACCCCCAGAAAGGATTACATTTTCTGCTGTGGTTCATTCCATCCTTACTTCACCTCCAAATTATGTGATGAAAAAGAATGACTTTCATACTAGTCTTTTCTGGAGTACCAGTAAGCCTATGACAAAAGGGAACCAGCGCACGCGTAAGGCTAAGTGTGAGAGAAGCAAGGATGTCCTGATGGTGCTGTGGAATTCTGTAGTGGCTGATTCCACGGGTCACTGGAAGTTATCACCACCCTTAGGTGTCTGTGATGCAGAGAGACCTTTTCAGGAACTCCTTTGTTTCCATACTCCACTCACGAGGAACCTCGAAGAAATTCCCAAGGATGGTAGAAAAGGCACTTCCTGACCCCTTCAAGGAGCTCATGTGGAGCTGTCTGGGAGTCACAGGATTCCTGTGCAGGCTCTACAAGCTTTGTGTTGATGCTCAGTAGCATGTTAGCCACAGGGAAAGTAACAGACTTGGCCAGTGTGTTGCAGACTCCCTCTGGAGCCCCCTGGGCAAGGAGGACCTACCTGCTCCTTACGATCTCTGTTCCAGGCAGCGTCCCGGTGCCTCCATCGAGGAGCCTGGGCTGGGAAGCAGCAGGAGGCGGAGGAAAAGTGCTTGTGCCGCTTAAGGAGACATCAGTGGAAAGCTTCCTCCAGGCCGCTGCGCCCGCCCTGGCTAAGCTGCAGGTGCCCAGGGAGCAGCTGTCGGAAGTGCTGGAGCAGATTCCAACCGGCAGGTGTGGGGTCATCTATCGAGCCAAGATGAACACCAGGGACCCCCCGAAGCCCAAGAGCGTCATCCTCAAGGCGTTGGAAGGTAAAATGAAAAGTGTCCCTCCTCCGTCTTGCTTTTCTACTGGGAGCCCCTAACAGTAAGCGTGATCGGGGTTTGTGAGCATTAAGATAATCTATCAACAGAGACTGTGACCACAGCTGTGTGGAAGGGAGTGGAGAGAGGGTGGGAGGGACACACTTGTTCACCTGTTCTTCCTGACAGGGTCATTCAGTGGTCAACTCATTCTTGCCTACTGAGGTTATTACGATAGCTTATTTTCCATACTTGATGTTGCTTGTTCTAGGATTCCGAGATTCTTTCATTTTTCTTTACCATTTAATACTCTTTCTTTTTTAATACTTTATTTCTTTATTTGAGAGAGAGGCTAGAGAGGAAGGGGGTGCCAGGACCTCCAGCCACTGCAAATGAACTCCAGATGCATGTGCTTCCTTGTGCATCTGGCTTATGTGGGTACTGGGGAATCAAACCTGGATCCTCAGTCTTCACAGGCAAACACCTTAACCACTAATCCATCTCTCTATCACCCCCTCCCTTTTTGAGGCAAGTCTAACATGCTTTTTCTCTTTTTTCTTTTTTCTCTTTCTTTGAGAGCAAGAGTGAGAGAGAGAATTGGCACACCAGGGCCTCCAGCCACTGTAATCACACTCCAGATAAGTGTGCCACCTTGCACGCATGTACAACCTTGCACGCTTGCGTCACCTTGTGTGTCTGGTTTATATGGGACCTGCAGAGTCTAACAGGGGTCCTTAGGCTTCACAGGCAAGTGCTTTAACCACTAAGCCATCTCTCCAGCCCCAACGCCACTTTTTCTGAAAATTATTTATTTGAGGGAGAAAGAGAGAGAGAGATACTCTTTCTTGATTTTACACCTTTTTCTCTCTTCTTTCTTTCTTTCTCAATATAGACTGTTAATGGTGACAGTATAACACAGGTCAGGGGAAAGACAAGCAGGAATGCTAATCAGAAGGCCCAGGCAGTGATAATGTTTCCCTGTGAATAGACTATTTTGCCGACTCAGGCAGCTGAGGACCTGTCCAGTTTTAAGACCTGTGATTCTGGGTGACCCTTGAAAAAAGATAGGTGACAGTAAGCATCGTTGTCTTCCGATCTGTCCCTACCTGTTTGCTTTTTGGCCTGTGCTTCCTTCCTTCTGGCGGCCCCTTCCCAAGGAGCCTTGGGAACCACCACCTGCAGTCGCTTGCTCCCCTCCCGCCGTGCCACCAGTTAGGCTGTGACTGCTCCCTGCCCCGGTTCTCCTGTCGCCCACAGCACCAGCCGGACTCCAGGAGGTTCAGGATTTCGTGGGGCGGATCCAGTTCCACCAGTACCTGGGGAAGCACAGGAACCTGGTACAGTTGGAGGGCTGCTGCACAGAGAGCCTGCCGCTCTACATGGTGCTGGAGGATGTCGCCCCGGGGGACCTGCTCAGCTTCCTCTGGACCTGCCGCCGGGTGAGCAGGAGGGTAGAGCGGGGAGGAGGGAAAGACTTGGTTGTTCAGCAGGTCACTTGTCAGTGAACACCACAAGTGACAAAACATAGCGACAACGTTAGAACATGCTAGAATAACTGAGCACCACCTTCCAACAGAACTCCTTGCAATAATAGCAATGTTCCATATCTGCTCACCTGTGCTACCCGTTACCCCCTAATCACAGGTGGATTCTGATGCCTGAAATGAGGCAGGTGAAACTGAGAGGCTGCATTTTTGATTTTACATAGCGTAAGGTTAAGTGGACATGTGTAGCTCGGGGCCACCATGTTACTCAGTGCAAGTTTAAGGTATGGGCTCTTGCCTCCACCCACTAGCTCCGTGTTACTTCTCTGATCTGGAGTTTTCTGTGTGAAAACGGGAGACACAGAGGCTGGGGACAAAGGCCCAGCAGGTAAGAGTGCTTGCCACGTAAGCATCAGAGCCTGAGAGGGCCAGAGATGGTCTTGAGGTCAATTCCCTAGTATGCAGTTAAACAGCTGGGCATGGCCCTGCATGTGTGTAATCCCAATCCTGAGGGAAGAAGAGACTGGAGAATTGCTGAGGCTCACTGGTCAGCCAACATTAGAGAATTTTAATGTTTTTTCTCTTTTTGAATTATGTTCTGTTTACTTTTAAGTTGCTAACATGGGCACTGGCTCAATACAGGCCCTCACTGAAGCTGCATTGAGATAATGTGGCAAATTAATGCTGTGTGTGTGCATGCACGCGTGCACACATACATGTGTGTGCACACGGCCCCAGAAAACCTCCTGCTGTATCCAGTGGGTAGAGTTACAAGGACACTTCTGGCCCTCTGTTCACATGTTTTCCTCCTTGTTTCTGTACTGCACAATCATATTCCTCTCCATATCTACACATCTCTCATGTCCTTACTCTCTGACTCTTTTTCATTTATTTTATTGTATTGAGAGATAGAAATGACGGGGAGAGAGAGAGAGAGAATGGGCACACCGGGGCTTTCAGCCACTGCAAATGAACTCCAGACACGTGCGCCCCCTTGTGCATCCAGCTTACGTAGGACCCGGAGAATCGAATCTGGGTCCTTTGGCTTCACAGGCAAGCGCCTTGACTGCTAAGCCATGTCTCCAGCCCTCCATTTGTTTATGTTCTGCTTGTATGTATTACGTGTGTGTATAACATGGCATGGGTGGTGATATGCGCGTGATTGTGCCCTTGCCTGTGATGGGGGGACAGGAGGTATTTGCCTTTATGATAACTTAAAACAGAACATCAGGGCGCTGTGCTCCATCACCTTTCTGCCTTTTCTAATTTTGAGCCAGAGTCTCTTACTGGTACCAGAGCTTGCTGGTTTTTGTTTGCTTGTTTGTGAGGCCTAGAGAGTTCCTGGTCTCTCCTCTCCTTTTGCAGGACCAGAATCACAGGAATGGGTGGCCATGCCTGGCTGTTTGAGAGGGAGCTGGAGACTAGAACTGGAGTGTTTTCTGGTTCTTTCAGACCCTCATGCTTGTGCTAGAAGTTCACTTAACCCCCAAGCCATCTCTCTAGCCCATTCTTGTTCTCACCTTTGTTCCCTATTTTTTTTTTTTTTTTGTTTTTGCTTTTGTTTTTGTTTTTGTTTTTGTTTTTCAAGGTAGGGTCTCGCTCTAACCCAGGCTGACCTGGAATTCACTATGGAGTCTCAGGGTGGCCCCGAACTCACAGCAATCCTCCTACCTCTGCCTCCCAGTGTGTTCCCTATTTTTTAATGTCTTTCTTAGCTTTGATATCTTCATTTCAGAATATATCTACCACAATTTTAAAAGGAAAATTTCCAAGGCTGGAGAGATGTCTTAGGGATTAAGGTGCTTGCCTGCAAAGCCTAAGGACCCAGGTTTGATTCCCTAGTACCCATGTAAGCCAGACACACAAGGTGGTGCATTCGTCTGGAGATCGTTTGCAGTAGTTCTGAGATCCTGGCATGCCAATTCTCACTGTCTCGCTCTACCTGCCTCTTTCTCTCTCCCTCTTCTGTCTCTACTTGCCTCTTCCTCTCTCTGTCTCTTTCCTTCCTCTCTACTTGCCTCTCTCTCTCTCTCTGTCCTTCCTCTCTTTCAAATAAATAAAATATTTTTAAAAATAAAATTTTCAGTTGTGTGTAGTTGGGCACACCTTTAATCCCAGCACTCAGGAAGCAGAGGTAGGAGAATCAACATGAGTTCGAGGCCACCCTGAGACTACAGACAGAGTAAATTCCAGGTCAGCCTGAGCTAAAGTGAGACCGCACCTCAAAAAATAAATAAATAAAATTTTCATGTCACTTTCACATAATTTGTTCTGTTTGTTTGTTTCTCTGTGCTTTAGGATGTGATGACCATGGATAGTGTTCTCTATGATCTCACAGAGAAGCAAGTATATCACATTGGAAAGCAGGTCCTTTTGGCTCTGGTAAGAGCGGCCTAAATAGACACCAGTGGTGGGAGTCTTTTTTTTTTTTTTTTTTCATTAGCACAACATCTTATGCTCTATTTTCCATACTGACAATTCTAAATGGGGGATATATATTAAACATAATTATATAAAGTTAGGGGGAACAATGAGTCACAATGGTTTTTACTCTCTTCTTTATGAAGTCATTTAGGTAATGTAGTAGAGTTTGGGGCATTTTCAGCAGAAGGTTGTCATTTTACGATTGATAGTAGGAACTTAAAGGATTAAAAGAAAAAGTTGCTTAGCCCTCAACTCCAGAAGCCAGCGCTAAGAGTGATTTACCTGACAGTTGTACTTCTCCACGCATGTATCTAGATATAAAAGGAGAAAGGAGGGGAGCAGGGTGGACGTGATACGGAAAGAGAAGGTGAATAGGTGAAGGGGCCATAGAAGCAGAAATTTATACATTTACGCCTGAAAAACCAGAATGACCAGTTCGGAGCATGTTTGGTTGGAATTTTGCATTGATAATGAATGTGACCAGGAATGCAGATATTAAAAAAATAAAATAAAGAACAGCCTGGGTGTGGTGGTGCACACCTTTAATCCCAGCACTCAGGCAGCAGAGGTAGGAAGATCGCTGTGATTTTGAGGCCCCCCCTTAGACTACAATAGTGAATTTCAGGTCAGCCTGGACTAGAGCAAGACCTTATCTTTGAAAACCAAATAAATAATGAATGAATGAATGAATGAATGAAATAAAATAAAGAACAACTACAAAAGAAAGGACGGAAGGGCCAGCTGGGAGTTTGTTCCTTATTTTTAAATAATTTAAAGATATAAGAGAAAGAACTTCTCTTATAAGGGAGAAAAAAGTTACCTTCACCTGAACCTCTCAGTAAATTTTTATGACTATCTCTAGAAAATTGTTTGGATTCGGGCTGGAGAGATGGTTTAGTGGTTAAGGCAGTTGCCTGCGAAGCCTAAGAACCCATGTAAGCCAGATGTACAAGGTGGCACATGTGTCTGGAATTTGTTTACAGTTGCTGGAGGCCCTGATATGCCCATTCTCTCTCAAATAAGTAAATAAATAAAGTATTTAAAACAATAGGGGCACTTGCCTGCAAAGCCAAAGGACCCGGGGTTCGATTCCCCAGGACCCATGTAAGCCAGATGCACAAGGTGGCGCATGAGTCGTGTTCATTTGCAGCGGCTGGATGCCCTGGCAGCCCATTCTCTCTCTGCCTCTTTCTCACTATCTCTCCCAAATAAACAAAAAAATAAAATATTTAAGACAATGGATAATTATGTTTAAAATGAACAGTCTTATAGAAAAAAAACCAAGGCTTTGTGATGCTACTATTTTAAGCTTTTTATTTATGTTTTTATTGATGTATGTGAAATATACAAAATATCTAACTAGACTCATAGTTCTGTTCCTCTGTTTTTGTGGTGGTGCTAGAAATTGAACCCAGGCCCTTGGTCACGCTAGGCAAGAACGTTAGCACTAAGCTATATTCTTAGCCCGTCAGGTGTGTAACTGGAATCTGGAAAAACAGAAAAACAGTGATGTGAGAAAAGAGCAGTCGTTACAGTTGAAGCCCCCATGGGATGATGAACCACGTGACACCGGTGGAACTATCAACACACTTTGGAGGGCACAGTTAGTGTGCACCCAAGTGAGATGTCTGGCTCAGCCTGCTGAACCATGAGGGCAGAGGTGCTCTATCGTGATGCGTCCGTGAAAGGATGCCTCCGCTGGGCACCTGCGTTTTCTGTAACAGGCAAATGGCATAGTCACTAGTCTCACTTTATCAACCTCAAAGTGAATACATTCCTTAATTCCTCTCGTTATAACATCACTTCTTTGTTCCAGAACCTCACAGGGGACTGAAAACTGCTAATCACTGTTTTTTTTTCTTTTCTTTTCTTTTCTTTTTTTTTTTCATCAATGACTGAAAAAGCCCTATCACCTTAACTTTAAAATTTTCTTATTCCAGTATTGGGGGAGGGGTGGTACGCAGTGATAGAGTGTTCACCTAGAACGCATGAGCCCCTGAGTGCTAGCCCTCAGCCCTGGATGAATTCCCAACACTGGAGGGAAAAATCCTGCAGTCATGCCATGTGGATTATTTGCTCAGTCTGACTATGGTAAACACAAAATAAAAACATGTGATCTGTTAGCCATTTGGAAAAGATGTCATTTTTTTTACAAGACAGAGAGAGAACAAGAACACTGGTGTCCCAGGGCCTCTAGCTACTGCAATCAAACTCCAGACATATGTACCTTCTTGTGTGTCTGGCTTTCATGGGTTCTGGGGAATAGAACCTGTGTCCTTAGACTTTGCAGGCAAGTGCCTTAACCACTAAGCCATCTCCCAAGTGCAGAATGTCATTACTAATGGGACTGCTTACACCAGAAAATGCCCTTGTCTTTTGGAGGCTTCCCTGGATTGTGTCATCTGTGAACTTTGACCTTCAGAAAACTGACTACCTTTGATCTCCTGCTGATAGGAATTCCTGCAGGATAAGCATCTGTTTCATGGGGATGTTGCCGCCAGGAATGTCCTGATCCAAAGCGATCTGACTGCTAAGCTCTGCCGCCTGGGCCTGGCTTATGAAGTCTACGCCCGAGGGGCCATCTCTTCCACTCAAACCATACCTTTGAAGTGGCTTGCTCCAGAACGGCTTCTTCTGAGACCTGCCAGCATCAGAGGAGACATGTACGGGTTGTTCCTGCCCTTTTTATTTCTTCTTTTTATGACCTGGGAGTGCTTCCTGAATGACTAGGTCTGTTGCAATTATGCGTGCAAATGAGATCCCTATTTGGAAGTCAGATGTTCTCTCAAGCAGAATGTTATGTGACAGAGTTCATGTTTGTCACTTGCCTGCAGTCTTCTTTTAAGGCCTTTTCAAGTGATTTCTTTTATCTTTTTTGTGAAATAGCCTTTATTGGAAAAGAAAATGAAAATATAATTCACACTAATATCTGATCACTTTGACCCTGTAGCCTTTTTTTTTTTTTTTTTTTTTTTTTTTTACTTAAGAGGCCAGTAATAGGGAAAATTAATGAAATGTATATATGCCAAATTATTTACTTTCAGTCAAACAATATACATACATATTTATTTGTCATTCTTTTGAAGAAGAGATGAAAATACAATGCATCAGTTATATGGGTTTTGTTTTGAGATACTCTCTGTAGTCTAGGCTGGCCTTGAACTCCTTACACTCCTCCATCTCAAGTGCAGGCATTATAAGTATGTCCAACCATGCTTGGCTGTAAGTTATGCTTCTTGTTGTTCAGTACCTGTAATGACAAATGTTTGATTACTTCGGGATGGTTCTAAGTACAGTGAGAAACTTGAAAACAACTGAAACAAGTTGAGACCAAACTTTTATTGTTATTTCTTCCAATTTTCTATACTTCGACTCATCCACACAATTATTTATTTGTTATTTGTTTGTTTATTTATTGAGACAGGGTTTCTATTTGTAGTCCAGGCTGGCCTCAAATCAGTGAACCTCCTGCCTCGGCCTTCCAGTTGTTGGAATTACAGGTGTGCATCACAATGTTAGCACATTTTTTAATGCATGTGTGTATATGTGTGTGTGCACATGAGTGTGGTTGCATGCATGCATGCATGTGTGTGATACCAGGGGAAAGTTTCATGTTATTCCTCAAGCATACCACCCTACCTTTTGAAAATAAATATTTTACTTAGTTCATTCTTTCATTTCTTTATTTATGAGACAGAGAGACGGGAGAGGAGAGAAGAAAAGAGAGGAGAAGAAAGGAGAGAAGGAGGGAAAGGGAGAATGGGTGTAGCATGGCCACTTTGTGCATCTAGCTTTGTGTGGGTACTGGAGGGTTGAACCCAGGCCAAAAGGCTTTGCAAGCAAGCACCTTTAACTGCTGAGTCATCTCCCCAATCCTCTTTTTTTTTTTTTTTTTTTTTTTTTGAGATAGGATCTCTCACTGGCCTGGAGCTAATGCATTTTTCTAGCCTTGCTGGCCAGCAAGCCCCAGGAATTCTCCCATCTCTGCCTCCCCAGTGATGGGGTAACAGGTCCATGGGGTCTTACTGAAGCATTTTTATGTGGGTTCTGGGTATCAAACTCAGGTCTCCATATTTGCAAGTCAAAGTACTTTACATACTGAGCTTCACCCCAGCACCAGCATTTTTCTTTCACAATATGTTATTATAGACTATTTTATGCATCTGGCTTACATGGGTCCTGGGGAATCGAACCTGGGGAATCCTCTGGCTTTGCAAGCAAGTGCTTAATCATTAAGCCATCTCCTCAGTCTGACTATAGACTATTTAAAAAAAAAAACATTCAACATTTTAGAGGGATAATACCTTATGCATACATTTAAGCAGCCTCTGCACTCTTAACTGATTACATAATGTCACATAACTGAAGTCACACATACAACTGGTATAATCAGGAATTGTAAAAAGTTGCAGTTCTTTTTGGTAATCATATACACCAACTGCTTGAAGATGCACATAGATAAATGCGCACTATATCCCACTGACTGTGTACACCACAGACACCAAGGAAGTTCAAGCATCCGTTCACATGGTGAGTCAGTTAAAACACCTGCATGGTTGCATCACTGACTCCCGCTTCTCAGCAGAGTTTACTTGTAAAATATTATCATCTTATCATGGTACTAGTAGTGAAATAGGCATCTCTCAAGTCATGTTGATTAGCAAATCCTCAGTCCAAATCTATCTGAAGCTTGATTAGTATTTTATTTTTCCAGGTTTGGCCAGTTAAATCCATTGAGAGAGTTGAGATTAAATGAGGCATCTGTCTTGGTCATGTGTCAATAAAAGCTAGAGTTTCAGCTAAGAAGGAAGGAAAGGCTGAAAAAGACAGAGGGGAATCCCTTGGTTTTGGTGAATGGATTCATGTGACTGAAGATACACACACAGGTTAATGAGCAATACTGAATATGTATTAATGTGAACTATGGGAGAAGAGACAAGGATCCAATCCTCAAAGATTAGGATCTAAGAGAATTGGACAGAAATGTTCCCTAATAGCTCTATTACCTTGCTCATTTTGTCAGATACCCTTTACTCACCTTCATTCTCTCTTTATGGGGTGTTCTGGTGTTATGCTGAGCTCTCTTTAGAAAAGGAAAAATAGAAATTAAGTAGATGGCTTTGTTTCTTTTACAGCTGGTCCTTTGGGATTCTGCTTTATGAGATGGTGACTTTAGGTAAGGATCATCCAGAACTGTCTGTACGCAGATAGGTGGATTTGCCCGTTTGAAGGGTAGATGATGTTTTGTTTGAGAAAGTGTTTTAGTATAGGCTGGAAGATTGCACTAGGCTGACATGGGTACCAAGCCTGATTCCTCAAAAGTCTTAAGTAATGACACTGGGACTGGGGGAAAATGGCTTATCTCCCTTACTGCATGAGCATGGGAACCTGAACCTAATCCACAGGACTCACATAAACACCTAGGCATGGCCGTGCTTGCCTGTCACCTCAGTGTGGAAGTGGGCAGAGACAAGAGGATCACTGGGGCTCCCTGGTCTAACCAAACAGAGAGCTCCAGGTCCACTGAGAGACTCTGTCTCAGGGAAATAGGTCGAAAAGCAGTAGAACAAAAGAACCTATTCTATCGTCTAAGATCCCCTAGTGTCTTCCTATGACCTCATATCTAGGCACAGGGTCTATATATCTGCATATATATGTGCATACACTACCTGCACACCACACATACTACACACACATACACACACCAAAACTGAAAAGAAAAAAGTGATGATTCCTTCCCCCTTCTTCTCCCACTGTTCCTTTCTGAACTTTTAATTCTTGCTGTCTTCCTCATTTTTCCACCTGAATGAACTAATTCCAAAGGATACTTTCAAATGCAAAGGAAAATTCCCAGAGTAATGTTATAGAAATACAAAAAATGTTTTCTTCAAATGTGTTAATATAGTTAACAAAGAAGCTACATGACCTTCCCATGTTGTGAAGAATGGAAGGCACATCTGATGCCCTGCTTCGCCTCATTTTATTACTTTCCTAAAGACTCAGAATCTTCCACATTAGCTTTCCCTCCCAAATACCTGCTTTTCAAAAGTCACTGTTTTCTTTTTTTAATAGCATCCTATCTTTCTTTACTTATTTATTTTTACTTTTTATTTTATTTTATTTGTTTGAAGAGAGATGGAGAGAGAGAGAATGGACATGCCAGGGCCTTCAGCCACTGCAAATGAACTCCAGATGCGTGCGCCCCCTTGTGCATCTGGCTTATGTCGGTCTTGGGGAATCGAACCTGGGTCCTTTGGCTTTCACAGGCAAGCGCCTTAACCGCTAAGCCATCATTCCAGCCCAAGTCACTGTATTCTTACCTGATCAGCAGGAAGCAATGATGTTGTCCCTAGGATTTTTCCTATGGAGATCTTTTTCACAGACAGTTGGCTTAAGTCAATGGAGAGGGGTGTTATTTCAATTCTTATATTAGAAGCCCTAAAGTTCTCTTTCTATTCTTAATTTTTTTTTCCATATTGGTAGGGGCACCACCATATCCTGAAGTCCCTCCTACCAGCATCCTGCAATATCTTCAGAGAAAGAAAATCATGAAGAGACCCAGTAGCTGCACTCATACCATGTAAGTGACTTTTAAATGCTTGTTTCTCTATAATTTTAATCATTGTCTTGCTCCCCACCAATCACACTTTTTCACTGTGGCTCATATGACTGTTATCTTTTCTTTTGTGCATAACACATAGCCTTACAGAAAACCTGTGAAGTAAAACACATTGATCCAAATATTGTGTCAGTCACTCTCCTTATTGTAACAACATGCTTGACAAATAATGTCAGAAGACAAAAGGACTACATTGGTTCATGGTTTGAGTGCATTGCCTATTATGGTAGAGAAGGCTGACAGAGCTGCTCAGCCTGTGGCATCCAAGCAGAAAACTTGCTCACATGATTGTGGACCAGGGGGCAGAGAACACAAGCTGGGATCAAGGGAGGCTATAACTGTCAAAGACCCACCTCTAGTGACCTATCAGCCCAGTCCACCTTCCATATTTCTAAAGCCTCCAAAAATAACGTCACAGGCCAGGGACCAAGCAAATTCAAAACCTGAACTTGTGGGAAACATTTCAGATCAAATTATTAAAATATAATGTAAGCATACCTATCATATGCTCCTGTATGTGTGTGTGTAGTATATATATATATATATATATACTACACACACACACACACACACACACACACACACACACACAAACCTCACACACAATATCAAGGCAACCACTGAGAACTCTATTGAGAATCTATATTATTTAGAGCCAGGTGTGGTGGCACACACCTTTAATCCCAGCACTCAGGAGGCAGAGGTAGGAGGATTGCCATGAATTTGAGGCCACCCTGAGATTACATAGTGAATTCCAGGTCAGCAAGAATCTATTATTTAGTTCTACAAAAAAGCTTCTAAAATAAGTAGGCATTATTGCAAATGCAATACCCAATGCAGAATTGCTTTATTTGTCTAAATGGTCATATTCTACCAAGCTCAGTTCAGAAATACATATCACAAGGTCTGGGGATGTAGTTCAATGACAGAGCATATCCAGTACCCTGGGTTCAATGCCAGCACCACACACAGAAAACGTCCATCGTACCAGACTTGCTGATTGAGTATGCATTGTCTCTTATTATTTTACCTCTATAAACTACTAACTTTGCCCCCAAGTTCTAGAATGGTAGAAGCCAAGAAGAAGGAGGAAGGAGGAAGACATTAGAAAGGCAGAACAACGGGCAGGAGGGATGGCTTAGCAGTTAAGGCATTTGCCTGCAAAGCCAAAGGACCCAGGTTCGATTCCCTAGGACCCACGTTAGCCAGATGCACATGGGGGGGGGGCGCACGCATCTGGAGTTCGTTCGCAGTGGCTGGAAGCCCTGGCTTGCCCATTCTCTCTCTCTCTCTCTCTCTCTCTCTCTCTCTCTCTCTCTCTCTCCCCCCCCCTTCTCTGTCAAATAAATAAATAAACAAAAATATTTTTAGAAAGGCAGAGCAAGGAGAGATGTGGTCATCAGAAAGTAGTGGTCAGTTAACCCATCAGTAGACATAAAATGAAAAGAATCCAAATCATACATCGAATTCCATTATTAATAAACTTTAGAGACTTATGGCAATGGAAAAAAACTTAAGTTGTATATAAGAGTGTAGCAGAGACTAAATCAACAAAAATTTCTCTTAAGATTTTGTAAACTTTCAGCACCAAAGGGGCATGTTTCTAGCACTCGTTTGTCCTCTACAATAAGCAATGGCTATATAATGCATATTTTGGAGATTAGATATCTTAGCTGCCTACAGACATGCATGCATGTACACACACGCACAGAGCACAGTGCTGGTAGTGGCTAACTCTATAACTACTAAACAACTGATCAGTATCTCTTACAGGATTTCTGTGTGGCAAGACAGTCCTTGATGCTGGGGGAGACACCTCAGTGACAAAGTGCCCAACCTCACGAACTTGACAAGTAGATGTCTGAAACAACATGAAAATCAGCAGAAACACTGTGAAGCAATACAATGGCAAGGATTAGAAACGCCACCTCAGCTCACAGAGTAAAATAGACATGTTTCAGTTTCAGACCTGACGCCATACTGAGGAGATGGTATTAAGCTACTTGTGAAAAGTGTGGGAAATAACAAAAAAAAAACCACAGTGTCAGTCTCTGGAGGTGCCATGGGCAGGGCACAGAAAGAAGTCTGCAGAATTACAGAGTTTTCTTTGGTCAGTTTTGGGGTAGTGGTAAGGAGACACTGATTTTTATGGCGAGGAGACACGTTCCTCATGCACTTGTCTGTTTCTCCTGGTCCCATGTCAGGTATAACATCATGAAGTCCTGCTGGCGCTGGAATGAGGACAGCCGGCCCTTGCCTGGAGAGCTGCGCCTGCGCCTAGAAGCCGCCGCCAGGTCCGCCAATGACAAGGCGGTGCTGCAAGTGCCAGAGCTGGTGGTGCCCGAACTGTACGCGGGCGTGGCCGGCGTCCCTGCAGAGAGTCCGTCCTACAGCATCCTGTGAAGACAGATGGAGCCCTACAGCATCCTCTGAAGACAGACAGAGGCCCTACAGCATCCTCTGAAGACAGACAGAGCCCTACAGCATCCTCTGAAGACAGACAGAGCCCTACAGCATCCTCTGAAGACAGACAGAGCCCTACAGCATCCTCTGAAGACAGACAGAGTCCTACAGCATCCTCTGAAGACAGACGGAGCCCTACAGCATCCTCTGAAGACCGAGTCCTACAGCATCCTGTGAAGACAGACAGAGTCCTACAGCATCCTCTGAAGACCGAGTCCTACAGCATCCTGTGAAGACAGATGGAGTCCTACAGCATCCTCTGAAGACCGAGTCCTACAGCATCCTGTGAAGACAGACAGAGTCCTACAGCATCCTCTGAAGACCGAGTCCTACAGCATCCTGTGAAGACAGACAGAGTCCTACAGCATCCTGTGAAGACAGACGGAGCCCTACAGCATCCTCTGAAGACAGACAGAGCCCTACAGCATCCTCTGAAGACAGACGGAGCCCTACAGCATCCTCTGAAGACAGAGTCCTACAGCATCCTGTGAAGACAGACAGAGCCCTACAGCATCCTCTGAAGACCGAGTCCTACAGCATCCTGTGAAGACAGACAGAGCCCTACAGCATCCTCTGAAGACCGAGTCCTACAGCATCCTGTGAAGACAGATGGAGTCCTACAGCATCCTCTGAAGACGGAGCCCTACAGCATCCTCTGAAGACAGACGGAGCCCTACAGCATCCTCTGAAGACAGACAGAGTCCTACAGCATCCTGTGAAGACAGACGGAGCCCTACAGCATCCTCTGAACACGGACGCCCTCCAAGACAAGAGCCGCCCAGGTGTGTTCATGTTCACCTGCAATCAGTTTCCCCAGGAGCAGAAGGGATGGGCTGTCTAGTGGGCCACGCAGTGAGAGCAATGGCGCGGATCCCTTCAAGACACATTTCCCCTAGAAATCTGAAACGCTGCTGGATGAGGCTCTGGGCACCACATCCCCGAGCTGAGGACTGCTGTCGGTCCCATTTTGCTCACCCAGTCCTGAAGGCCTGAGTCAAAGCAATAGCAAAGGACTGTGTCACTCCAGAGGCTTTAAAACTCTGCCCTCTTTGTTGGGGTATGGGGGCAGAAGGGCTGGCTCCTCCCACCCCAGGCTAGTTTACTCCTGAAAAACCTTTGCATCTAGACTGTTAGAAAAACTGCAATAGCATGAATGACCAGAAACCCAATAGAGGAGTCCATGAGGAAGAAAACCCGGGGTTCTTTTAGCTGAGGAATGTAGGTAGGGACCAAGATCTCCTTCCCTTTCATGGAGATACTGTGCTGCTTTAATGCTGACGGGACATAAAGTTCTTCATCTCCCGCCACTTCATAAACGTTGGAGAGGAACTATGAAAAAAAAAAAGCCTTGAAGAAAAAAAAAGAAAAGAAAAACCTTGAGTACAGATAAGAGAAAGACTCCTTTTTACCCCACTCTGAGACACTAAAAGTAGTACTTTTAATTAGACCTGGAGGAGACCTTTCATAAGAACATTCAAGAGATACTGTACATCAGATTTGTGTCCTAGTGCCAGTGAAGACAGTAAGTCTAAGGAAACAAAGTTAGATTGTGGTAAAAATTCTCTTTGTCTCTCTCTCTGTCTCGTGTGTGTGTGTGTGTGTGTGTGTGTGTGTGTGTGTGTGTAAAACAGGGGGTATGGGGACCCAGCAAGAAAGCTTAGTAGCTCAGCTGGTCACTAACAGATGTTAGAGAATTTTTATCTGCTATGGGAGAATGGTAGCTTCTAATTTCCAATCACCCATTGAGGTACAGTGAAACAATTCATTAAATTAATATTTATTGAGTGGAAGTAGATTCTCTCCTGGAATACAGTTGTCCCAATCTGCAATAGGAAAAATAAAAAGGAAAAATAATGGAAATTAATTTTAATAGGTAAATGAAAGATCGTACGTTGTCTCAAAGGGGTTCTTTATGTGTAAAGTAGGGAAGGCTACCTGCCTCACTGGGCTAGTGTGAAGACCAAAGAGAATATTTATTTGTACCATATGTGGCACATGATATATGCTCAATAAATGTTAATTCCCTTTTCTGCCCTTCCTAATCCAGAACTTTTTAATATGTTTTTAATTGAAATATTTTTATTTTTAGTTTTATTTATTTGTTTAAGAGAGAGAAAGAGGGAGAGGGAGATAGAATGTGTGTCCCAGAGATTCCAGCCAGTGCAAACGAACTCCAGATGCATGCACCACCTTGAGCATCTGGCTTATGTGGGTCCTGGGGAATAGAACCTAGGTCCTATTAAGGCAAATGCCTTAACCACTAAGCATTCTCTCCAGCCCTAATACATTTTTTTTTTTTTTTGGTTTTTTGAGGTAGCGTCTCACTCTAGCCCAGGCTGACCTGGAATTCACTATGTCGTCTCAGGGTGGCCTCGAACTCACAGTGATCTTCCTAGCTCTGCCTCCCGAGTGCTGGGATTAAAGGCATGCACCACCACACCTGGCTTTTTCCTTATACATTTTAAATAAAAAATATAATGTAGCAAGAAGAGAACCCTGGCCTGTGACAGTACAGGGTAGGGCTTACCTAAAGATGATGGTTTGGTACAAGTACCACATGACTAAAATTATCAAATTACCATGTGCTGTTTTTGTGCTCAGCACTGAGAATTGAACCTCTTATACACAGTAGATGAGTGCTGTACTGCTGAGCTACATCCCAATGATGGTGTGATGTTTGGGTGATGACAGTAATTCACTATTGTTTCCAAATCTTGATAATATTGCAATGAGGGCAATTCTGTTGAACATGCTGATCTGTGAATTTAAAGAACATCAGGTATCTTGGAAAGGACACCTGAGGCTCTGTAGGAAAGATGTCTGGCTGTTGCCAGAATCTGGATGTTATCATGAGTTGGCTCTATGAAGCATGGTTCTTGCTCCTGTGACAATACCACAATGAGTAGTTAGGACATAATTGGGAAGTAAGTGGCTATAGAAAAAACAGAGAGGTAGAATGGCTTCAAACACAATGGTAATAGTATAGAATCCCACTGCTGCCTTATAGAAGTTAATTTAAATTTGAAGTTTTAAATTATTTGAATATTTTTTAAATGACTGTTAAAGCTTGCTGTACCAGACAATGAGCTAGGTGTCTCTCCATCATGGTGAATAAGTGGTAAAAAAAAAAAAAAAAGTGGCTCAAACCCATAGAGAGTTCTATTTATAATGGATAAAAAAAGAGAGAAAAATGGGTGGATGGAGTAAGAATGGTAATAGACTACCTCATTCTGGCTTTTCTGTTTATTTAACTGTTCTTTTAAAAATATTTTAATTTTAATTTTAATTTATTTGAGAGAGAGGCAGAGAGAATGAGAGAGAGAATGGGCATATCAGGGCCTCCAGCCACTGCAAATGAACTCCAAACACATGTGCCACCTTATGCGTCTGGCTTACGTGGGTTCTGGGGAATTGAACCTGGGTCCTTTTGGCTTTGTAGGCAAGCACCTGTAACTGCTAAGCCACCTCTCCAGCCCTGTTTAATGTTTTTATCCTTTGACAATTTCCTATATGTACATAAGACAATCTGATCATATTCACCTCCATTACCCTGCCCTCCCCACTCCTTCTGTGTCTCCTTCTACTTCTCTTGTTGTTTTTCTGTGACACAGAGTTTAGCTGGGGTTGCTTGTACCAGAATGTTGGGGGATTTACAGGAGGATAAGCAGCTTACCAGTAGAGGCAATACCACTGAAAAAAATCACCCTTCTCCTCACTCAGCAACCATTAACTGCCAATAACTCCTCGGAGGAGTGGGACCTCAACTCCACCCCCCAATGCTCATGATGGAATGTGGACTGGCCCAATCTTGTGCAGGTCTTGTTTATGTCATCACGGCCACTGTATGTTCATGAGTGCAGAGACCATGTCACGCCCAGAAGACAGACATTTTACAGTATTCCTCCCCATCTTTTGGATCTTACCGTCCTTCCAATCCTCCTCTGCAAATCTTTGAGCATTGAAAAGAGTAGTATAGGTGTTCAGTTTAGCTGAGCGCTCAGCATTTTGGCACTTTGACCACTTACATTTATTGCTTTATGTTTGTTGAACCATCCCTGAATCCCTGGAATGAAGTTCACTTGATCAGGTTAAATGATTTTTTTAAGAAAAATATTTTATGTTTATTTGTAGGAAGAGAGAATGGCAGGGAGGGAGAGGAGAGAAGAACAGAGGAGAAGGAGAAGAGGAGAATCTGAACACCAGGGACTCTTGATAAAGCAAAGGAACTCCAGATGTATGCACCACTTTGTGCATATGGATTTACATGTACTAGGGAATTGAACATGGGTTGCCAGGCTTCATAAGCCAGTGCCTTTATCCACTGAGCCATCTCCCCTGCCCGAACGATCTTTTTAATGTGTTCTTAAATTTGGTTTGCAATTACTTTATAGACAAAAATTTCATATCCTGACTTGAATTCCTCGTTTCATTTAGCTGTTTGTGTTCCTTTAGAATTAATTCACATCCTCTTTTTTTCCTTTGAATATGATTGTCATTCAGTCTAATTCTTTTTCTAGAATTTCATCTAATTTTCACATTTAGGACCATTAATCTGGGATTGGTAGATTTTGGAGGAAACATGTTGTCTTGATTTTTCATGTTACTTTTGTTTTTTGTTAAGACTTGTACATCAGAATTGTTTTTGACTTAAAAAAATTTATTTATTGATAATTTTTATTTATGCATATAATTTATTTTGATCACAATCATATCCTATTACCTTTCCTTCCCCTTCCATTGAACCCCTTCTTCCTCCCAACCAATCCCTCTTCTACTTTGATGCCTTTTTTTTTTAGGGAAGCTCAACAGACTGGCCTTTTTTATGTAAGAGAAAGAGAGAGAAGGGGGGAGAGAGAATGGGTGCACCAGGGCCTCCAGCCACTGCAATTGAACTCTAGATATGTATGCCACTTTGTGTGCACGTGCAGTCTTGTACACTTGTGTCACTTTGTGAGTCTGGCTTACGTGGGATATGGAGAGTTGAACATGGGTCCTTAGGCTTTGTAGGTAAGCACCTTAACCACTAAGCAATATCTCCAGCCCTGATGCCTTTTTATTATTTATTTTGTATTTGTGAGACCCACTGAGTTTAAACAGGGTTGCTTGCATGCGCATGGGTGGGAGGTTATTTGTCAGGGCACATGCTCAGTGTTTAAAATGTATTTCTATAGAGGACTAGTCAACTGTAAAACAATCACCCCTTAAGCAGAAAACATTTTATGGAGTGAAGGAGCATTGATAGTACTGTGTGTACTAATATGCTGGTTGTTATGAGTGTGAGTGGGAAGAAAAAGAAAGAACAAAACACAGTATGAAAAAAGTTATTAGTATTTGGAAGATACAGAAGCAGTAGAGAAAGGAAATATAAATTGAAGTGTGAACTGAAGAGGCAAAAATGGGGGGATGCAATTTTGGCTAAAGGTAGATTGAAGAAAGAATTTTTTAAGGAATTTAATATGTGATATTTAATGCCACAGAATGGTCCTGCCTCTCAGGTGGCTGAGGCACAGAGAGCATGAAAACCAAACAAGACTACGTTCTTTGGGAGAGGGTCAAAAGTAAAAGTGTAAGGAGAGGGACAAGAAAAGAAAAGAGAACTCTAAAGGGCAAGAGCAGAGTGTGGCTGAGCTGGCCTGCTAATGTGCCTCTGAGTGTTAAAGAATATGTGTGGGAGGGGCAGAGAGAGAGAGAGAGAGAGAGAGCGGTGGACAGGATAGGAAAACGGAATGGTCTAAGCATTGGATCGCCTTTGGACTCTCTCATGTTCCTTCCCCAGCTCTGTGATACCATCTACTCCAGGCTTTCTCTCAGATTTCCTGTTTTTTTTTTTTATTTACTTACTTTAGTATGTTGATTTAGACTTACTACTCAGATTCGTTTTATTGAATAAGATAGCTCTGACCATTTTTGCTTAGTAAATTTTAAAAAGTAACCAGATTACTTATAAAAAATAAAACCACAGGGCTGGAGAAATGGCTTAGCGGTTAAGCTCTTGCCTGTGAAACCTAAGGACCCCGGTTCGAGGCTCGATTCCCCAGGACCCACGTTAGCCAGATGCACAAGGGGGTGCACGTGTCTGGAATTCGTTTGCAGTGGCTGGAAGCCCTGGCACGCCCATTCTCTCTCTCTTCCCCCCTCTCTCTCTCCTTCTCTCTCACTCTCAAATAAATAAATAAAGATAAAACAAAAAATTAAAAAAAAATAAAACCACAAAAAACTGTCTCTAGTGTTTATCATAGCACTCTTAAACAAGTTCCTAAAAACTGAAAGTTGGAATGAGACAATCACTTGAAACAAGAAGACAAAAAAAAAGTAAAAAAAAAAAGAAAAAAAAAAAGAGGCAAGTTCACTGAAGAGACAGAAAAGAGCTCAAGGGGAGAGAATTTTCTAGAAACATCAGCAGATCATATAAAGATTAAACACTGTACGAAAGAGTCATGTCTGACTAGAATTTCATAACTTGATTCAGCATCATGAATTTGAAAGAAATAAAGTACTTATGTGAAAAACTGATTGTTTTATTAACAAACACTGTACATTTGAATACATCATCAAGCCTCATGTTGTTCACTACCTCAAAGCTGTTTCCCAAGGTGCCTTAAAGCTGACCCCTGTGTCAACAAAGGCAGGATCACTACTTCAGATTCATGTAAACACATCAAGCTTTGCTTTTCATAAGTAATCTGTCGAGATATGAGTAACTATGCCCAAATATGGAGCCTACCAGTAAGTGAGATTGAAAAACGTTCATAGCATATTTTACACAGTTGAGTTCACCAACCCAGGATAGCCACTAGCCACATGAGGCTATTGAAATGTTAGGGTAAAATAGTTGAAATTACGAATCAGTTCCTTAGTCACACTAATCACAATTTAAGGACTCAGTGACCCAAGCATAACATTTCCCTACATCACTGCCACATACCATCTGAAAAAAAAAATACAGATGTGTTTTTACTGTTATATACTGGTGTCACAGTGCTAACGCTATGAAGAATTATGTAAATACTATTTCACATTTCATCTTAAAAACAGGTAAGGTTCTAGATAAAAAGTCTAAACTCATGTAAGTAGTTTTAGAGGACCAAGACAGTACTGAGTCTACTTACAAGGATCTTAGCACTTTATGCATTCTACATATGTTTGCATAGTTAATTTTTTATTAACTCCAGGTCTATTTAGGTAAGCAAGAAGAAAGGGGCACATGGAGGGAATACATTAGAAGATCTAAACATACTGAGTGACACTTTCCACAGATTGCAGTGAAATGGATGATGACTGCTATCTTCACAGATGCTTTAGGCTTTTTAGGTTTAAAGTGGAAAAATATCATGTTGCAGGAAACTTCACAATCATGAGCAAAGTGGAATGGAAAGCCATCCATGTGGTGAGGCATGATACTTTGTTTCCGAGGCATTTTCCAAACTAGCAGCCCAATACCTAACCATGGGATCAAGTGCATTTTACTATACACATCACATAACTATTAAGATGAACCTACAGTAACCTTCCTCAACCTGCCTTTGTTTATTCCACTTCCATGAACCTTACATGCTAGTTATTTGTTTCTGGTGAAGAACTGGTACATGTTTGGCTCTCCTCAAATATACATTTTAACACCACTGTGCCATAGTTTAGGGCATCCTTTGATTGGGGTATGTTCCCATGCTGCTGCATGCTCACAGAACTTACCCACTAAAGCCTTACTCTAATAACCCTTCCCTTCATAAGTTTTCTTTATTGCTTTCCTTTTTACACATCCCAAATTCCATCTTCAATAACGATAGATATGAGCAATTATGCCCAAATATGGAGCCGGCAGTTACTGGGATTGCCTCCCCCTTTGTACTACAATGCCATGCTTTAGTTATCTCTCTATTCTTTACCAGTCACTCCCCTGTGTTGTTTGTCTTACATATTTGCTTTCTTTTCTAGTCTACAAGTTCAAATGGGTCTATTGTTTTATTACTAGAGATCAAGTATTTCCAGCACATACGAAATGTTTGCTAAAACTCATGTAAAGTTCAAAGCTTATCATATATACATTATCTTATTTAATCTTTTCAGTTCTGTGTTTGGCAAAGTTTTTGCTGTATATTGAGTTGATGATCAAAGTGACGTAGAGATAATGACTTATATAAGGTTAGGTCATGACGCTTGGGGGTACTGAATTCCATGTTTAATGATTACTCCTAAAGCTGTCAATCATCAGACAAGATTATTCTGTACTTTGGCAACAGAAGGGAGACAAAAGTAGACTGTGTAAAAGTTCACACTGTTTCCTGCTTTTCAAAATCATGTTACACCGGGGTGATCTTCCCATTCCCTGATTTTAATACTGACAAGAAATGTGGCCTAAACATGATTTGATCTTAAATCGCCCATACTCCACAGGCCATTAGCAACTAACTGAATGAAGTGACTCAGAAACTTTTAAAAACTCTTGAAAACTACTAAAACATAATACTATTAAAAGCTCTTTTAGGGCTGAAGAGATGGCTCAGCAGTTAAGGCGTTTTCCTCCAAAGCCTAACGACCTGGCTTTGATTCCCCAGTACCCACATAAAGCCAGATGCGCAAAGTGGCACATGCATATGGAGTTTGCTTGCAGTGGCTGGAGGCCCTGGCACACCCATTCTCTCTCTCCCTCCCTCCCTCCCTCTCTCTCTCTCTCTCTCTCTCGTTTCTCTCTGTGTGCAAATAAATATTTAAAATAACTATCAATAACTATCAGAATTTTTCAGTCACACATGCTTTTCAAACGTCAAATCTGGTCTATTTCTTCTGTGTTTATTAGTCAAGGCTTTTAGCTGGTAGACACCTACCTACCACCATCTAAAGCCTCCAATGAGGAATCAGTCAAGTGGGGCAAACAGGTTGTATTCCGTGTGGGTCACTAGACCATATCTTTACTCACCTCACTGATTTCAGGAAAATAAGGCCATGCCCACCTTACAACATAAGTAAGATCTGATATCCAGAGACTCAAAGCTGTTTGAAAACCTTAATTCTAAATTCATGACATGTCACACCAACCTCACAAGATACCACCAGAAAGTAAAAGTGAATTGTAAGCCCATTAAAAAAAAAATGCTATTTATACTTTGAAACTACTAAGATAAAATTTGTAGGAAAAGCGATGAATCTGAAAATGAAGTGAGACAACCAGACTCTCTTAATACCGCATATTCCCTTTCATATTCGGATCCTAGCTTCTAATTTCCATTTACTTCTTCTTTGTGTAGGAGTGAGCATGGGTATAGGCCATGAGACTAGTAGGGAGACCCTACAAGAGGGTCAGTGATAGAACCTATAAAGAAAGGGGACGGGAGGGCTGGAGAGAGGGCTTGGTTGTTTGCCTACAAAGCCAAAGGACCCAGGTTCGAGTCCTCAGGACCCACACAAGCTAGATGCACGAGGGGGCGCCCCCATCTGGAGTTCGTTTGCAGAGACTGAAGGCCCTGGCACGCTCTGCCTCTCTCTCTCTCTCTGCAATAAAAAAATAAAAATGAAGTTTTAAAAAAGTGGGGGTATGGGGAGGATAATCATGTGACATGACAGTGGAAAGGACTTTTGAGGGGAGCAGAAGGGTGTATGCGTGGGAGGAAGATCTAAAAGTACGTACGAAAATGCCGTCGTAGAACCTGTTACTCTGTGTAAACATTTTTTAAAATTAAAAACATATATATATCACTGAAAATAAAAGAATGGGCTTACTAAAGCTAAGGCCTCCCTGGAGCCCGTCCTAGGGCCCCACGCTCCCTTCCTCCCACGGAGGCGCCAGAGGACGGGCGCGCACGGATGACGCGATTTCCCCGCGCCGTGACGTCACATATCGTCGACGTGATGACGTCACTGCTCTGCGCCGCGACGAGCGAGTCTCCCCCCCTCCCACCGGCGGGATTCCTGCTGGCCAAAAATTAAAAATAAGCATGTCTCTGGCCAGTGATTTCTACCGGCGCTACTACGTGGGGCACGAGGGCGGGTTCGGACACGAGTTTCTGGAGTTCGGGTTCCGGCCGGACGGTGAGCCCCGCGAGGCGGGCCTCGAACTCGCGGCCCCTCCCCGGCGCTCGGCGCGGCCAGGGCCCCGGCCTGGCCCGAGGGAGGCGTGCTGTGTAGGAGTCGGTGCTGTGAAGTAATTCGGAAAAGCAGATGCTGCCCCCTCCTCCCGCCCCCGCCCGCCACCGTCGCCGGCAGACGTGCTGATTCAGAACCGCGGACTAGCTTTTCCGGCAGAGACTTTAAAAGCCACGTAGGTTGTCACCCCGACGCTGCGGCATCGTTCAGGACCCTCCTCCCTCTCCACCCGGTGGCCCCAGTGCGTCCTTGCAGTCTTTGTGTGGTCTTCTGGCTCTCCCTCCCTCTCTCTCCCCCTCCCTCCTTCTCTCTCTTCCTCCCTCTCTCTTCTCTCTCCCTCTCTCTCTCCCCCTCCCTCTCTCCCCCTCCCTCTCTCTCCCTTCCTCTCTCTCTCTGCCTCTCTCTTCTCTCCCTCTCTCCTCTCTCTCTCCCTCTCTCTCTCTTCCCCCTCCCTCTCTCTCCCTCCCTCCTCTCTCCCTCTCTCTCCCTCTCTGTCTCGCTCTCTCCCCCTCTCCTTCCCTCTCTCCTCTCTCCTCTCTCCCTCTCTTTCCCTCTCTCCTCTCGCTCTCCCTCCTCCTTCTCTCTCTCTCTTTCTCTCTCCCTCTCTCTCTCCTCTTTCCTCTTTCTCTCCCTCTCTCCCTTCCTCTGTCTTCTCTCCCTCCCTCTCCCTCTCTCTCCCTCCCTCTCTCTCTCTGCCTCTCTCTTTTCTCCCTCTCCCTCTCTTTCTCCTGTCTCCCTCTCTCTCTCTCTCTCCCTCTCTCCTCTCGCTCTCCCTCTCTCCTCTCGCTCTCCCTCTCTCTCCCTCTCCTTCCCTCTCTCCTCTTTCCTCTCTCCCTCTCTCCTCTCTCTCTCCCTCTCTCTCTCTCCCTCTCTCCCTCTCTCTCCCTCCTTCTCTCTTTCTCTCCCTCTATGTGTGTGTGTGTGTGTGTTAAAGGCTGTTTTGTAGCACAGGGGCCCCATATCTGACATGACTGTCATGTGTCTGGATGCTGAAACACAGTCCCCCAACATAGGATGCATCGTGAACAAACACAAAAAGTGGTGATGGGAAGTTACTCCTCCCGGAGGGAGCCAGCGGAACTTCCTGGAAGATGAGATATTTGATATAAGCCTGGAAAAAGGACTTTTTTTTTTTTTTTTCCTGAAACACTGGGGCAAAGAAATAGCAGATGAGAGCCATGATCAGAGGACTATGTGAAGCCACCATCTATGTAGTATGCCCCAACTCTGCCTTCCGACAGCCCCGATCCTCTAGAGAATGTTACTGGATATCTGAGAGTCTCCTGCCTGCAACAAGGGCAGTTCAGCTGCTGGACACTATTTAAGTACCACAGTTGGAGGAAGTACAGTAATGAATGAGATTTAACCTCCTGCAAGCAGTTGCGTCTTGATGGGAGAAATAGACATGAAACTGTGAAGTAGTGTGGTTTTTAAGTGCTCTATATGCATGGTTTGGACGAGGGTCTTTGAGAGAATGAAAAGTGGTAGAGAATCGTGTTGAAAATGTATCACGTGGGCTGGAGGGATGGCTTAGCAGTTAAGCACTTGCCTGTGAAGCCTAAGGACCCCAGTTCGAGGCTCAATTCCCCAGGATCCATATTCGCCAGATGCACAAGGGGGCATACGTGTCTGGAGTTCATTTGCAGTGGCTGGAGGCCCTGGTGCGCACATTCTCTCTCTCTCTCTCTGCCTCTTACTCTCTCTGTCTGTTGCTCTCAAATAAATAAATAAAATTAAACAAAAAAAATTTTTTAAAAAAAGAAAATGTATCAAGCATTTTAGGAAGAAGTCAGGTGACTAGTCCCACAAGTATTTACAAACCCTAACCATACTCACTCTTGTTCTCTCTGGGTCTCCTCTGAACTCTGTTCATGGGCCCAACTTACTGAAGTTGCTTTTTGCTTTTTTTTTTTTCTTCTTTTTTTCTTTTACAGTTCCATTTTCAGTCCCCTTACCCGCAAATGCCATTCAACTTATCCTATCTTAGTCACACAAATTAAGACTCCCAATTCTCTCAGGCATATTTCACACAAAACCTCTCTCATACACACGCCTGACACCACATCATTCCACTTACGTCGGGAATAATCACGAAACCTATAGTTTGTAAGGGGCGCACCTCACCAGGGCCACGTCAGTTTAGAGAATGAGGAGTATATCACAGCTGTATCTGGGCCCCTGACTGCATAGCCGTACGGGAAAGTGTGCACCACGGAGTTCATAAGTCACGATAGGTTGATGTCGTTCAGCTAGCAGACTGGTCAGTGTTACTGAGGAGTAGTAGCTCATAATGTGTATGCTTCCTGGTCATAATTCTGAAAGAATAGCATCATCCTAATGCACACCTTCATGTGAAGGAAAGAAAGAAAGAAACTATTTTGGTGTAGTGGAGACATAAGGATATTGGAGTAAGTCTAGACCTGAGTCTTGTATGACCCCGGGCAAGTTACTTACTCTGTTTTCTCACCTTTGACAAAGGTAAGAAAGTAAAACCTGCTTTTTAAAATTATCTTGGAATTTTGATGAGATGTTCTGAATACAGCGTTTGACACCAACACGTGCATTCAGGCTTGAAGAGAGATGTGAGTTCCTTTTTCAGAGTCCCTTTTAGTTCATGGCGTAGCTTCATGGCCTTCAAGCCCACCTCTTGTATGGTGAAGGCATGGGATGTTTCAGACTTTTCTAGCTCAGCTTCAGCCAACATATTAGCAAATATTGTCTGAGTGGTTAGCATTGATCTACAAGGAAAAGGAAATGTTAATAGAAGTGTTAGTATGAAATGGTCATGACCTTCAAAACTGCTCACCGCATTTTTTTGTTGTTTTTGTTTTCTAAAGACAGGTTGTTTTGTTATAGATTGTATTTGTTTTTCTGTTCCCCATAGGAAAGCTTAGGTATGCCAACAACAGCGATTATAATAATGACATCATGATCAGAAAAGAGGTGAGCTCTTCTTAGACCTCTGAGTCTTCAGACTTTGTTCATCATCGTCACGTCTGTGTTGAACTTACTGAAATTCATCTGAGCCTATTTAAAGAAGAAACCCGTGTGTAGGCGGCAAAGCTTCTATTTCAGGTAGATATGATTGTAGCATCATTAAGAGAAACAGTCTGGGGACTGGAGAGATGGCTTAGTGCTTAAGGTGCTTGCTTGCAAAGCCAGATGCACAAAGTGACACATGCTTCTGGAATTTGCATACAGCAGTAAGAGGCCCTGGCATGCCTGTTCTCCCTCCCTCCTTCCCTCCCTTTCTCTGTCTCTCTCTCCTTGCAAATAAATAAAAATATTAAAAGAAGCAATCTGAATGATTACAATCCATATTTGCATGTATCATTTAATTGATCATATAGTTAATTTTGTCTTTTTAGTCTGTTCCTGTAAGACTAATTGATAAAAACTATTAGAATCATAGTCTCGTGTTAAAATGAAAGGCTCAAGGGTTAAGGGTGAGGAAGAGCTGAGAATCCTCACTGATGTGAACTCATCTGTCTCAGTTCACCTTCTGCGTCTGGTGTAGTTCCACTAACTGTGGAGGGTCTTGAGCCCCCACATCTTAGAAGCAGACTACATGGCTTAACGGGGTCAGTGACAAGAGGAGGGGAAAATATGTTAAAAGGCAAGAAAGGAAAGGAAAATAGCACCGGTCGTGGTGGTGCACGCCTTTAATCCCAGCACTCGGGAGGCAGAGGTAGGAAGATCACTGTGAGTTCGAGGCCACCCTGAGACTACATAGTGAATTCCAGGTCAGCCTGAGCCAGAGTGAGACCCTACCTCAGGAAAAAAAAAAAAAAAGCATTTGTAAGAAGGGGTAAATATTCTCATCCTGAGCTTTTGGAATTGGAATGTTCTGTGATAGTGATGCAAATGCTCAGGACTTGTGCAGGCATGAGCTGTGCAGGCATAGACAGGCAGTCGAACACGTTTCTATACTTGATTTTCAGGCGTATGTCCACAAGAGTGTAATGGAAGAACTGAGGAGAATTATCAACGACAGCGAAGTCACAAAAGAAGACGATGCTTTGTGGCCAGCAGGTGTGGACTTACGGTCTTCAAATGCATGAGTATTGAAAAGCATCTTTAGGAGGCTTCCTTACTGGTGCCTGGGTCACTTAATGACACTCCTTCTTTTCTTGTTTTGTTCTCTCTCCCTCTTTCTTAGTGGGTGCTAGAAAATTGGGCTCATGGCTGATAATGTTAAGCAAGCAAGTCGTCTCCCTTTGGACCCCCGCCCTTACTTTAAGTTCCTGTGCCACCCTCAGCTGGCAAAGCAGTTACTGCGTAACTGTAAATTTAGACAGTTCTCTCTCTAGACAGTCTTTTCTCTAGCCACCCCAGCAAAAGTTAGGATATTTTGAAACTGTTACAAATTATCTTTATCCTGTGTTAGCTATGTTGGTCAAATTTGAAAATTCATGTATGCAGATGACATCTCTAAATTGGTAACTTTCAAGATTCTTATTGGTGTTTTTTGTGCCCCAGAAAGAGATCTGGTTGATTTCCTTGTTCAGACTGACCATTGTGTTTGCCCCTTCAGAATAACAGGTGGTTTCTCAAGGGCCTTCGGAACTCTGGAGGCCTACTTTCATTCTCTAGAAAGACAGTTTGGTTTCAGAGATATAGCCCCTGGAATGAAGAAACAACTCCCCATTTGTATGTTCCCAAGGATAATACCTCGTATCATTTCCCTTGACCTTTTAGTCTGTTCCTGTAAGACTAATTGATAAAAACTATTACAATCATAGTCTCTTATTAAAATGAAAGGCTCAAGGGTTTAGAAGAAAATGTGGAGAACTCTGACAGATGTTGACACTACGTCACATCAACTTAACTTCTCTGTGGAGAGACATGGTTTCGGAAAGCAAAGGTGCTGGTGCACAGTGTTCCTCTTCTGTGTGGCAGCACTCGTGAGCAGCACCTTCAGTGTAACAAAAGGCAGAAGCAGCAGCTGGCGCTTTCTACCCCTAGACTGGGGAGAGCCCGGTGTTCTCTGCGCACCTGATGACATGTTCCTGGGTTGTAGCAGTAGGAGGATCAGGAGGGATCCAGAAACTTCTGTTGGATCATTAAGCCAAAACTGTTGAGATTATCAGAGAATCTCATGTAATTCTCCCTTTGCTGTATCTCATGAGCTGCATAATTAGGTCTTTGGATTCAGTATATTGCTGGGACTGCCTTTGGTGACATCTGTTTGTTAATTTGACTTAAAAATTTATTCAAAACATACCTTTCCTCCCAGCTCTTGGGAAGCTAAGGTGGGAGGATCACCATGAGTTTGAGGCCAGCTTGAGGCTACAGAGTGAGTTCTAGGTCAGCCTGGGTTACAGTAGACCCTACCTCAAAAAATAAAATAAAATCAAAAGTACCCCAAGAAGACACAGGCTTTAATTGTTAACTTTAGATTTGTAAATCAGAGGAAAATTTATATGATTATATGGCATTAGGAACAACTAAATTTTATTATTGTTTGTTTTACAATTTTAATTGGTGGGAAGAATATGAGTCTTTTTTTTAAGTTTGTGAAATATATTTATATTCACAAGGAAAGAGAGAAAGAGAGAGAATGAGAATAGGCACTCCAGGGCCTCCTCCCACTGCAAACAACCTCCAGACACATGTACCACTTTGTGTATTTGATTTTATCTACATGGATAGTAGGGAGTGGAACGTGAGCTGTCAGGCTTTGCAAGTAAGCGCCTTTTAACCACTGAGCCATCTCCCCAGCCTGAGTATTAGTGTTTAAGTCTTAACAGCCTTGGAGTGAAATATGAGTAGTAATCCTTGCTAGTAGTTACAAATACCATTGTATGCTTTCTTGAGGTTGTGAGCTTGGGATCACACACTTGTACAGAAAGCTGTCTCATAACCATGTAGGTTACTCAGGGATTACAGAGAACGTGAAGTCCCAGCAGCAGGCCTGACACAGGAAGTGCAGGGTGGTGCTGGTTAGTATTATTATACACTGATTGACAGTACGCATGTTGTGAAATTTACATATAAGGTCATTTTGTAGCATGAACTGTAGAGTGATAGCTAGTGTTGACTGATACTGTAAGAAGCATTCTGTGTCGTTTCATCCTATACTATCTTTTTAATGACGGCTCTGGCAAGTAGTACTTGGTCGATCCTGAACCTGAAAATACTGCTGTGAGCCGTCAGTGAGATCTTTTTTACTAAGGAAGTGGTTTCTGTCTAAGAGATTCAGTTTCTTTTTCTTATTCCTCTGTTAAATACTAGAAAAATTTAAGGTAAATTGGAACTTCTTTGCAACATGAATTCTAGTATCTGTTTGTTCTTTTATTAAGAGTATTTTTCTCTTTATTTTTAGGAGCTTGAAATTGTACTTGAAGATGAGCACATTTCTTTTACTACATCAAAAATAGGCTCTCTTCTTGATGTGAACCAGTCAAGGTGAGTATGTTCAAGTGTTTTAGCTAAGTTGACATGACTTCTGACAAGGAAGGGATGGCAGCCAGGGAGAATGAGGCGGCTCAGAAGGTGAAGTGCTTTTGGCACAAGCATGAGAACCTGAATTTGGATCTCCAGAACCCATGTGACATGTCAGGTGTGGTGGCACACACCTCTAATACCAGCTCTGGGAAGGTGGGTATACAGAATCCCTTGGGCTTAACCAGTCTAGGTGAATCACGAGTCAAGGTTCAATGAGAGACCTCATCTTAAAACATTGAGAGCACTTGAGGAACATATCCAATGTCTGCCTCTGGCCTACACATCCATGTGCGCATGCACCTGCCCATACGTGACCACACACACCAGAACACACATGCACACACGTGACCACACACATCAGAGCACACACGCGCGCGCACACACACAGAGAAGAAGGAGAACCGAGCTTTAGTCATCTTGATAGTCTAAATGATTTCAGCGCATCCTGTCAGTTATTATTCTGATGTCATTCTAATTTTTAAGTCATTAAAGACTTGTTATCTAGGCCATCAAAGACACTACCATGACATTTCCCTAACTGTCAAAACCAAACTCTTAATTCAGTATTATGCATAATAATGCCAAAATTTTATTTGCTGTTTTATATAAAAATATAGTGTCATAAAATTTAAAGAAAAGGAGTTGGCTTATATCATTCTCATTTGTCCCACATTATATCACTCCTTTCCTTGGGCTTATTACTTGCAAAAAACAGCCAAAAGTATGATAGTAGCTACCATTTGTTCTCAAGTTCTGAGTCTCCCCTGGGCTTTTGTAGAATGTACCGTTGTCTTTGGCTGACCCAAGTCTTTCTTCGTGGCCCTCCTTCACAGCTCTTAATTTGTTCTGTGGTCCTCAGTCCTGACTTGTCTGCTTTATTGGTTTCAGTGTAAGCTTCAAGAGAGCCTTGGAGTGTGAGCTCCAGGAAAGCCTCACTCTGTTGTTAGAGTTAGCACAGCGTCTTGGCACATTACGGCTGGCTTATGTAAATATTCACTAGAGGTATAAGACAAGAAGCAGTGCATAATAATTATTGGACACAAAATTGTTCATCCAGATACCTTTAAAGTATTAATTTTCCTGCAGTCGGTGAAAGTATGGCTTTCACACCATATTGTGTTTCTAAATTGGTATATTGCTCACATTGTTATTTAGGGAGCAATTTGATAATATGCATCAGAAAATGATAACATTTAACATGAATCTTTGCCATAGCAATTTCATTTCTAAGCATCTGTTTTAGAGAAATGTCAAATATTGAGAAAGCTTATTATGTATAAAGACTATTTATAGCTGTGTATAATACAAATGTCTAGCAGTGACTTATTTAACAAAATGCATTACTTAAGTGTTTGTTTGAATTCTGGGAAAAGGCAATATAAAAAGTACACATACAGTACTTATAGCTGTGGGAGAAAGTAGAAGCTCCAAAACTGTTGTCACTGTGTGAGGGAGCGTTAGAATATTGAGTGTTTTTTCCGCACTATACATTTTGTGATGCATTAACTATCATTTTATGTAAGGAAATAAACACTTTATGAAGAAAGGATGTCTTTCTTAACAGAAAGATACACATGTTAGTCATTTACTCTATTCATTTCATAAATGTTTTTTGAAATTTATTTGAGAGAAAGTGAGTGAGAGAGAGAGGGAGAGAGAAAGAATGGGCACGCCAGGGCCTCTAGCCACTGCAGATGAACTCTAGATGCTTGTGCCACCTTGTGCATCTGACTTTATATGGGTACTGGGGAATTAAACCTGGGTCCTTTGGGTTTGCAGGCAAGTGCCTTAACTGCTAAGCCATCTCTCCAGCCCATATTCATTTTAAATGACAGCAGAATTGTTCCCTATTCCTAAATTCTGTTACAGGATTTTAAAGTTTGTTATGTCTTAGAAACTTACAAATTACATTTCATTAGGAAACAAAAAGTAACTTTTACCTTTGTAATTCTTAGGGATCCTGAAGGACTCTGAGTATTTTATTATTTGGTACAGGAGTTTAAATGTTTAGTTTTCAGTCTTATTGGACTACACTTCAAGATTAAACCAATTTAAAATGTATGTTTTTGAAAATCCCTATACATTTAATGAGGGGATTGGTAAGGAAAGTTGTCATTTATGATTTTGAGATTTTTATGAATGTGAAACTTTTTATATATAAAAATAAGTCAACAGGGATAATGGGTCCAAGACTGTTGTCCCCGTGTACATTGAATTCTGAAAATAAAAGCTACTTTTTGTTGAACTTTTATTCCCATAAACCTATCAAAGCAAGGGTATAGGATGGTGTTTATTTCTTGAGACCATATCTCTGACTCACCTTAAAGACCTTCCATAGCTGTAGCAGAAGTTCTTAAAGGTGTAAATACATAGCCAGATTGCCACCCAGTAAAGGCAGCCATGAAGCTCCCCTCTTACCTTTCCTGTCTGATAGGGTCGAATTTTGTGGTGCTTATCGAAGGTTCTAGGCCTTTTTTATTCATCACAAGCCTCTCAGAGGCAATTTATATCTAAATACCGCTGATATCAGCATATACATAGTTGGCACCCTGAGTTAGGCTTTGCTTACGCCCTTAGTGCGTGCCCGTGTGAAATTTGTCTTAACGGTCTATAGAGTCCATGTAACTGCTGATGGAAACAGGTTTCCTGCCTGCTTCCAGTTGCCTCAAGCCTCTTTCTGGCCCAGTTCATCTTGCGTTATTTCTGTTCGGGACAGAGCTGGTGTCCTGGCGCTCCTCTCTTTCTCTCTCTCTCCCTCTGCCCGCCCCCTCACCCCGACCTTTTCCTGGCGGCTGTGATTCACTCGTTGCAGGGCCAGTCAGTGCCCCCTTCCAGGAAACCAGCTGGAGGCTCTCCTGTGCTCCTCAGCAGCCCGGCGCAAGGCCACTGGCCAACAAGCTTTGGCCACAATGGAAAGGTGCAGTCACGTGGAGTGGTCACAGGCCCTGTGTCCCTACTGATCACTTGTTTCTACTGTGACCGAACGAATATTGCTATTTCTTTTCTTTTCCTTTCTTTTCTTTTCTTTTCTGTTTCTTTCTTTCTTTCCTTCTTTCTTTTTTCTTTTCTTTCTTTCTTTCTTTTTTTTTTTTTTTTTTGGTGTTTTTCTTTGCATTTCTGAAAACTTTGAAATACAAAACTTGAGTTGTTAAAGTGAGCACATGCTAACCTAGGCGGTTATACATCTGTGAGAAGCCACCTTTTTTTTGTTTGTTTGTTTTTTGTTTTTCGCTTCGCTGGCGTCAGTAGAGCGGTTTCTGTCGTGTTACCACCCGACTCCGCCGAGGCAACCACGTGGCTGTGGTCAGCGTAGCTCGAGGGCGGTGGCTGTGCCGCGGAAATGCACGGCCGCTCCTCAGCTCTGCTGCGGAAAGTCAGTTGGTCACCCTCCCTCGTCACAGCTCATCACTGCCAGGTTTCCTGTGTGAAAGTGAGTATTCTGCCGCAGTGTACGTCTTGGTGGATGCACAGGGTAAAGCACGCCATTACTCTTTTGCTTACTGTCACACCGAGGAGAGGGACAAATGTCCTTTGAGAATTTGGCGTTCCCCACAGTAACTTTTCTGAGGCTCCTGTTGAATGAGACGGGCTGGTCCTTCCGTGGACAAAATCTTTGGCATATTAACTCCGCCCCATTCTCCAGCTTTCCTCTGGCTGTCATCCACTGTGCTCTGAGCTCATCTGCTCGATTTTCCTCACATTGGAGAACAGGCCATTAGTATGACTAATTCTTGTATATTTGTCTGCGATTTTCTTACATTGTTTGAACTAGCTGTTTGCCTTCTTACAGCTGCTTGCCAATGCTCACTAGAAAAGTATTGTATGTAGTGCCGGTTTACTGTGAAATAAGACTTTTTTCCCCCTGTACTCAGGACAGCAGGCGTGTGTTTTCCTTTATCTCCTCTTACAAAGCCGTGCCTCATGGTGCAATATCGATCAGTGTTTCCGTTTCCCAAGGACTTTCATCCTGCACCACAGCCCTCCTGTCCCCGCCAGGAGACCCAGCGCCCAGCTGTCTCCCCCAGCCCGAGGGCATCCTTCATGGGTGCTGAGTGGGCTGCCTTTTGTCTGTCCCCACTGCCTTCAGGCTATTTGTTACTCAGTCCAATCTGGATGCCATTCATTGTTGTTGCTATGGAAACCTTTCAGGGCATCTGTACATACACCCTAGAGCTGTGATGAGTGTGTTCATTGGATGCATGACTGCTTTTAGTCTCTCATAAAGGCTCCGCCGTGGGACATCCACAGCGCAGCGGGAGGGGTGGTGAAGTTGTTGTGGTCTGCCAGGCTGCCCATTCTCTTTTGTTTGTGGACGGTTCTTTTATTCTGACTGCCCGGGTTCAGTACCTCTGCTTCTTACATGTAAGCACGTGGGCAAGTGTTTCATCAGTACTAGACCGCGTCTATTATGGGGCATTTTTTAATATTTTTTTTGAGGCAAGCCCAACAGACTGGCCTTTTTTGTTTTGTTTTTTAATGCAAGTGTGTGTGTGTGTGTGTGTGTGTGTGTGTGTGTGTGTCTAAGAGAGAGAGAGAGAGAATTGGTGTGCCATGGCCTCCAGCCACTCTAATCAAACTCCAGGTCAATGCGCCACCTTGTGCACATGTGACCTTCTGTTTGTGTTACCTTCTGTGTCTGGCTTACGTGGGACCTGGTGAGTTGAACATGGGTCCTTAGGCTTCACAAGCAAGTGCCTTAACCACTAAGCCATCTCTCCAGCCCAATGGGACATTTTTAATATGAATAAAAATGAGAGCTGAAATTATTTTAAATAGCCCATTACTAGATTACTTCAAATATATCAGATCATGAGCATGGGTTGTGCTGTAAATTCAACTACTGATCCTGTGGTTCCTCTAATGATTAGGTTCTAAACATTAATGGATAGTGAACAAGAATAAAAATAAACCCTCTGGACTGGAGAGATGTCTTGGTGGTTAAGGTGCTTGCCAGAAAAGCAAAAGGACCCAGGTTCAATTCCCCAGTACCCATGTAAAGCCGGGTGCACAAGGTGGCACATGCATCCAGAGTTTGTTTGCATTGGATAGAGGTCCAGGTGCACTGGTTCTCTCTATCTGCTTCTGTCTCTCAAATAAGTAAATAAATAAAATATGTTTTAAAAATTCCCCCTCAAAATAATAAAACGGGAAAGGTAAAAAAAAAAAAAAAAAAAAAAAAAAACATGATTTGAGAGCTGGGCTTGATGATGCTCACCTGTAGTCCTTGCAGTCGAAGTTGATACAGGAGGATCAGAAATTCAACTTCTGCTTTAGCTGTGTGACCAGCTCAAAGCCAGCTTGGACACTGTCTTAAAACAAAACAGAGCCGGGTGTGGTGACACATGCCTTTAGTCCCAGCACTTGGGAGGCAGAGATAGGAAGATTGCCCTGAGTTCGAGGCCACCCTGAGATTATATAGTGAATTCCAGGTCAGCCTGGGCTAGAGTGAGACCCTACCTTGAAAAAAATATAAATAAACGGGGGGAGGGGGAAGAACACTGTCTCAAATCAAAACAAAAAACCTGAGGGACTTGAGGGCGAGGTGTGTGCACACCCCCCAGATGATGAGCAGAGAAGTTAGAAAGCTGCTTGACTTCTAGCGTACACTCTGTCCCTGTTCTCACCAGTGTGAACACACGGTGCTGGCTGGAGAATCAAAAGTCTTTTTTGTTGTATGAGTCTAGTCCAGGATGACCCAGAATTCACTGTGTATCACTAGATTGACCTTCAACTCACAGTGATCCTGCTACATCGGCTGGGATTGAAGGCATGTGCCACCGTGCCAGGCTAAGAATCAAAAATCTTAATTATAAAGCCGGGTGTGGTGGCACGCACCTTTAATCCCAGTATTTGGGAGGCAGAGGTAGGAGGATCGCTGTGCGTTCGAGGCCGCCCTGAGACTACATAGTGAATTCCAGGTCAGCTTGGGATAGAGTGAGACCCTACCTCAAAAAAATCAAAAAAAAAAATCTTAATTATAGATCCATACTTAAGATTTTTCTCTTTCAACCTGTGAATTGGTTTTTATCTCTTAGTGGCCCAGAGCCCACATATCCAAATATCCATGTGTGTGTGTGTGCCTGCGTGTGCACACGCGCGTGTGTGCATATAGAGGCCATAGGCTTTGTTCACATGTTTTTAAAAATGACATTTATTGCTGGTCATTGTGGCGCACACCTTTAATCCCAGCACTTGGAAGGCAGAGGAAGGAGAATCGCCATGAGTTCAAGGCCACAGTGAAACCACATAGTGAATTCAGGTCAGCTTGGACTAGAGAGAGACTCTACCTCGAAAAACTGTAAAACACCTATATTTACTTATTTGCAGTGAGAGAGAGGGAGGAATGAATGAGCACGCCAGGCCCTCCTGTCGCTGCAAATGAACTCCATATGCTTGAGCCACTCTGCTTCTGGCTTTATGTGGGTCCTGTGGATTCAAACCTGGGCCGCCAGGTTTGGCAAGCAAGAACTTTAACAACTGAGCCATCTCTCCAGCCTCCTGTGCATCTTCTCTGATACAGGGTCTCATTGACCTGAAACTCACCTGGCAGGCTATCTTGGCTACCCAGAAGCCCCCCGAATACCCCGCTCTGACTCCCCAGCGCAGGGATGACAAGCACACATCTCCATACCTTGCTTTTACAGGGTCCTGGGAATCTAACTCGGATCCTCATGTTTGCGTCACAAGTGGTTTACCAACTAAACAAGCTCCTGGACTTCCTTTTAACCACTGTTTTCAGTAACCATCCAGTCATGTGAGTGTGAGAATTCACTCAGGAGAAAGGCTCTAATCCATCGCACAGGGCTGTGCCTCCGTGACATAAGCTCCTCCCACGAGGACCCGCATCCCAACACTACCAACTTGGGAGTCCAAGTCTCAACCTTAGAGGTGTTTTTGTTTTGAGGCAGGGTCTTGCTAATACCCCTGGTGGCTGGGAACTCTGTAGACTAAGAAAACCTCGGATTGTGGTACACTTCCTGCCTCTGCTTCCAAGTGCTGACATTAAAAGCCCGTCGTCGCCTTACCTGGCAGTTTGGTGAACACAAACTATGTTCAAGCATCTGTCCCCAGATTTCTGGATTGCTGTCTTGATGGGTCCACTTTATAGAAAGAGAGGAAAACTGAACTTTTATTTTAAATACTAAGAAATTGATCTGCAGTGCTAATTTCATTTGGATTCTTCCAAGCCTGTGAGGTAGGTGACAGTCTTGTTGAATATGGGAAACAACAACAGCAACAAAAAACCAACACACACACTCACATACACGATGTCCTATCATAATCCCTTTCTACCACCCTGCTTTGCCTCTACCCTCCTATTTCCCCATCCACTGACCTTTCTTTCCAACTGACTTCTCTTCTAGTTTGATGTCACCATGTCTTTTTGCCTTCGTTTAGGTCTCGTGTGTGTAGCAACAGCCACTGTGAGGTCACGATTGTAATGGCCACTTTGTGTCTGCACGGCGGTATTTCACAACACGCTTCCCCTTCCTTTAGCACTTACATTCTTTCCGCCAGCTCTTCCCTGGTGACCCCTGAGACTCGAGGTATGACAGGGATGTCTCATTGCTGAACACTCTACTGTCTCTCCTTGTCAGCATTGAATAATATCTAATAACCAGTGAAAGCCTACTATGCCTTTTCCAAGTTATGGTTAAGCCCTTTGTATCTTATTTATTCCTCACAGTATCCTTGGACACAGTATTGTCATTTTAGTGTGGTGAATTCCAGGCTTGGAGAACGTTGAGACTTACCTGGAGTTGTATGAGAGCCCCTGCTGGCATTCCATAGCTCCCTCGTTCCAGAATTCGTGCTTTGTGCCAGCACTTTGTTGAGAGCCCAGGCCCGTCTGAATCCACAGTCCATCCGTGCTCGGGGTGTGCAGGAGAACCTTGTTGCATAAGTCAACAACTATGGTGTGTCCTTAAACAAGTCAGTTAGCCCCGTTACACGAGTCTCTTCATTCGGAAATGGAGACTAACTAACACCCATCGGGGCTGAGAAGCTTAATCAGTCTTGCAGTGCAGTCAGCTCTCCGGTGCTGCGGCCTTCTCCTCACCCTAGTCTTTTAACAGAACTTTCATACTTGGCCTTTTTATTTGGCTTAAGGACAGAAGGCTGCAGACCTTCCAGTCAGGGTGAGAGGAGATTACTAGCAGCAAATATTCTAGAAGTATCCACATTCCACCCAGGGAACTTTGCCTACACTGTTGAGATGAATTTGTCTTGGGGATGTAGGTCAGCTGACTTCTACTGCACAATCCGATCATAGGCAGCAGTCAGTTGAATACACATGGTTCATAGCTATGTGAGATTCTGGAAGGCTTTCCTCTCTTATCAGCCTATTTGGGGCTTCCTGGTACCATGAATCCTAGCCAGCAGGGCAGAGATGTCCCCACGGCAGATTGATTTCTCTACGTCCTGCATCCAAAGGAAGTGGAGACTTACTATCTAGATCCAGTGAGCAACCAAGAACATTAGTAATTCCAGGTCCTGTTCTGGGAGCCTCTGGAGGCTTCTTCGCTCAGAACGCACAGGGAGGTATGCCACATCTGCCCTGGGGTTTTGGTTTAGAAACCCATGACTTCTGGGAGCAGTGTTACCATCCCATACAGAGTATCGGGGTTCAAGCCCCTCTTATAAGTCATACATATCTTTTCAGTTATCTTGTGAAGTAGTAGGTTTCTATGTGGTTTCTTCTTACCTCGTTGGCTCTGTGTCACGACGACGAAGACAGCAACTGACATTGACGAGCAGCATCTCTGCCAGGGCAAAGAGTCCTCTGGGTACATCATGCCCAGACATGGCACAGCTGGGCCACATGGCCATTCTAATTTTAGCTTTTGAGGAATTCCACACTTCCATGGTTGCCTCACCAGTTTACAGTCCCACTTACAATGAATAAGGGTTCCTCTTGCCCCATAGGCTTGTTATATCGATTGCATAGAAACTAAGTCATAATATTAGCAAGGCCAGACTCAAGTGCAAGTGAACATCAAGACATTTGAACATGTCCAGAGAAATTCCCATTCATGGCAACAGACCATAGAAATGAAGGTGTTCTCAGCCACTGTCTCTTTGTTCTCCTCTGTCTTTTCTAAGTGCTTCAAGTCAAGTTCATGGTTTCCCACATGCTAGGCAAAGTGTCTGCCACTAAGGTACTCCCCTAATGAATGTCCCTTTTTTTTTTTTTTAAGTCTTAGGTATTGAAAATTGGAGGCTTCAGTAGAAATTGTACAGGCAGACTTTGAACGAAGATTCATGAACAAAACTTAAGGAAAAAATTCACCTCGTTAAAAATAATCAAATGTATTTTCACACACAGGTGGTAGAATATAAATGAATTTAGAGGGTGCATAGTAATATATATGTATGTGTAAGTCCTTTAAATGTTTATATTCTTTGACTGAAAAATTTCAAATTTAAATTTTTGGGGGGCTAGGGGTTGGGATTTGAGGTAGAGTCTCACTCTAGCCCAAGCTGACCCGGAATTCACTATGTAGTCTCAGGCTAGTGTCGAAGTCACAGTGATCTTCCTACCTCTGCCTCCCAAGTGCTGGGGTTAAAGGTGAGCATCACCATGCCAAGCTATTTAAAGCATTTGTAAGAGGATATTCAAAACTACAGGTCAGATATATATTTAGGGGCTGGAGAGATGGCTTAGTGGTTGGTTAAGGCAAAGCCAAAGGACCCAGGTTCAATTCTCCAGGATCCATGTAAGTCAGATGCACAAGGTGGCACATGTATTTGGAATTTGTTTGCAGTAGCTAGAGGCCCTGCCACAGCCATTGTGTCTCTCTCTGTTGGCTTTCTCTCTCTCTTACTTTCTCAAATAAATAAATAATTAAAAAAGAAAGAAGTTGCTAAAAATATTTTTAAACTAACAAGAAAAAAGAAAAAGAAAAAAATTAGAGGAACTGTAAATAAAATCAATGTTCAACAGAAGGGGATTACCTAATTGCATAAATAAATCATGACATATAAAGTAGCAAATACACTTAGTTTGAAAAAATCACATTGTAGATGGATTCTTTGAATTAGGAATGTTCTGTTGTTTATTAGAAAATAACTGGTCAAACACACAGTATAAGCTAGTGTGGTGTTGCACACTTGTACTACCAGTACTTGAACGGCTGAGGTAGGAAGGTTGTAAATTTGAGGCCAGTCTGAGCTACACTGTAAGGCCAAGGCCAGTCTCAGTGACATAACAAAACCCTGTCTCAAAAAACCAAAGGCTGCCAGGCATGGTGGCACATGCCTTTAATCCCAGCACTCACTCAGGAGGCAGAGGTAGGAGGATCTCCGTGAGTTCAAGGCCATTCTGAGACTCCATAGTGAATTCCAGGTCAGCCTGAACTAAAATGAGACCCTACCTCGAAAACCCAAAAAGAAAAAGGAAAGGCTGAGGAGACAGCATAGTGGCACAGAATTTGCCTAGCATATACAAGACCTTGGCTTTTCCCCTAGAGCCACAAACTACAAGAATAAAACCACTGCATCAATTTTCATAGTAAACATAATGTATAGATAAAAAACTAAAAATATGCACCAAGAATTCTGCTATGGAAATGTTAGTGTTGCTTTTTGAGGAAGGGTCTCACTCTAGCTCAGGCTGACCTGGAATTCACTATGTAGTCCCAGGCTGGCCTCGAACTCACAGTGATGCTCCTACCTCTGCCTCCCGAGTGCTGGCATTAAAGGCGTGTGCCACCATGCCCAGCAGTTTTTTTTATATATATATATTTAATTTAATTTATTTATTTACTTGAGAGAAAGAAGGAGAGAGAGAGAATGGGGTGGCTGGGGCCTTTAGCCACTGTACATGAATTCCAGATATGTGTGTTACCTTGTACATCTGCCTTATGTGGATCCTGGGGAATTGAACCTGAGTCCTTTATCTTTGCAGGCAAGAGCCTTAACCATTAAGCTATGTCTCTCCAGCCTGGAATGTCAGTGTTTTAAAAGCATTCCTAACAAACATTTACCTACAGTGAACATAACTTGGAAAGAAGAAGTGACCCTTTTGTCAAATAGTAACACAAAGGATACTTCCTAACAGGTTATTTTTTAAAATTAGGTACTAAAGAATTTAGCTATACCATTTATATTACACATATGTATGCTTTAGTCATCTCTTTTTATTAGCGATTTCCTTTAACTACATTTTTTTTGGCTAAAGATGTTGGTTTTATTTTCTCCAAAGTTTGTTCTTTTATCTTTTCCATGCTCAAATACTGATTTTGAACATGATTTTTCTGCATGCCCAGTGTTGATTAGTTCAAATGGAGGAGTAACCAGCTGGTGTTCCTCTTCCTCATCAATGTCATCTCTCATCACACTGTTTCCTCGTTTCACTTTGGTTAAGAGGAGGGGCAGAACACATCATACAGAGGAAATTCCCTTCTGCCTCTCGTCTCCCAGCCTCTGAGGGACGCAGGCCGGGAAAGGTCAACGGAGCCCTCACTGGGAGACCAGTTTCCCCGACCCGCATCACTGCCGGGCTCAGACACAGGTAACACCTGCTTTGTTCCCTTAGGTTTCGTAATGCATGACTCCATTAATTCTACAGAAATTCTACAGGAGTCAATTACAAATGGCTAGGCACGAAAATGAGGTTGCCAGAAAGGACTCTTTGTTGATAAGTCTACATGCTTTAGTTTAGATCCTGCAAGCAGTTAAAAACCTATCCTCCTGCTGGTTCCCAATCCTGCATTAACTCTGAAAGAATATGAAAGTCATAGTTTGTCACTCATGAAAAGTTATTTTCTCTTTCTCTATATACTATGATTTCTGCTTTTTGTTAACAAAATAAGGAAGCAGAATTTGTGTAGCTAATTACTTTTTGTTGTTGTTTGATTTTTCAAGGAAGGGTTTTACTCTAGCCAGGGCTGATCTGGAATTCACTATCTAGTCTCAGGGTGGCCTTGGGCTCACAGCGAACCTCCTACCTCTGCCTCTTGAGTGCTGGGATTAAAGGCGCGTGCCACCATGCCCAGCTGCTAATTACATTTTAATTCAGTTAAATGATTTACATCTTATCTTTCCCACATTGAAGAATTCCATACTAACACTTCTTGTTCTTAAGAAGCTAGAAAAGGTATGAATAAGTTTAGAAAATTTCATAACTTAAAAAATTAGAGACAAGCATGGTGGCACATTGTGGTGGTTTGAATAGAATAGATGGCCCCCAATATATTCAGTTGTTTGTTTGTAGTTTGCATCTGCAGCCACCTGGCTGGAGTCAGTGCCATTGTGTGGATCTTAAGGTGTGGTGTGGGTTTCAGATTTCAATCTAAAGATATGCAAAGTGTGCCTAGCTGGAGTTCCTGAAGTGTGCTGTGGCTTTTGGCTTTAGGCTTGTGCTTCTCTCTCTCTCTGCTTGGTCCTGTGAAGGCAGGCCAGCTTCTTCTGCCATTTATGGAACTTCCCCTGGATCTGTAAGCTTCAATAAATATCCCTTCCTCCATAACTGTGCTTGGTCTGGAAGTTCATCTCAGCTAACCTGAAGCTATCTGCTACAGAACTTGGTACCGAGGATTGGGATGAGATGTACCTGATCATGTGCATGTTGATCTTTTGGAACCTTTGTTTTGGAGGAATGGGCATGGACTTGGTGCTTGCAACTGAAGATGTCTTCTGGAGTGGTAAGCCAAGTTTTATGGACTATTCTGAGGAGAGTCTGAGAATGCTAAGTGCAGACAGCATTGAACTTCAAGGCTTGGCTTATGAGCTTTCTAAGGGGAAGGAAAGACTGTAGAGGACTTTGTTGGAACTGGGCTACTGGCATAAGGGCTGGCTGCATCCTGTTGCCCAGGCCCAGAGAGTTTGATCAAGGTTAAATTTGTAATGGACTGATGTGCTTGGCTAGAGATACTGGACTGAAAGATTTAAGATTTTAAACTGGGAAACCTCAAGCAAGTTAAAATTACAGGCACTGAGACTATTTTTAGGTTACTGAATCTGCTATTGTCAAACACATTAGCAATCTTAAAGGAAGATGGTCCAGTTGCTTTACCATGGAAAGGATGCCTGAGGAAAGACTATCATAGAAATGCAAACACTTTTGGAAAGAGTTGACTGGAAAACGAACCTGCTTTTCAAGGCTATGATTTGTTTCATCCCTGAATTAAGAATATGGCTGTGTCCTGCACACCTGGTATTGGTTTCAGAAGCATGAAAAATGCGAGGAGTGGCCGTGAATTGCACATGCTTCCAGGAGCTGCCGCTGAGATGCAGCATAAGGTAGGGCCTGATGCTCTGATAGGCTGAAAGAGCCTTTGGAAAATGTGAGGCGTGGTCATGAATTGCACATGGTTCCAGGAGCTGCTGCTGAGATGCAGCATGAGGCAGGGCATGATGCCTTGATAGGCTGAAAGAGCCTTTGGAAGATGGACCATGGTTTGCATGAAGACCTGAAGATGTTTTGTATATACCAGGACTGTGCAAGGGCTACCATAGAGCGCATTGTTGGCCTGAGATGGAAGTGTTTCCTGCTACTCTGCCAGTTGGAGGGGCGGAATTGGAAAATCTGGAGACTGTCAGTCTTTGGTTGTATTGGACTTGAACTGCAGAAGTTTGATGTTTGTTTGATGGTGGTTGAGTTTGCATTGTTTTAGTCTCTCCTTGCTATGCCTTATACCAGTTGAAAATGTTTACTCTGTGCCTTTATATGTTTGAAATGTTTAACTTGTTTGATTTTACAGGTCTTCATATCTTAAATTGGTCAAGGCTGTGGGGACCTTTGAAATTGAACTGAGTACAATTTACAATGTGTGATGGTTATAAATCTATTGGGGTCCCGGGGGCGGAATGTGGTGGTTTGAATAGAATAGATGGCCCCCAATATATTCAGTTGTTTGTTTGTAGTTTGCATCTGCAGCCACCTGGCTGGAGTCAGTGCCATTGTGTGAATCTTAAGGTGTGGTGGTGGGTTTCAGATTTCAATCTAAAGATATGCAAAGTGTGCCTAGCTGGAGTTCCTGAAGTGTGCTGTGGCTTTTGGCTTTAGGCTTGTGCTTCTCTCTCTCTCTGCTTGGGCTTGTGAAGGCAGGCCAGTTTCTTCTGTCATTATGGAACTTCCCCTGGATCTGTAGGCTTCAATAAATATCCCTTCCTCCATAACTGTGCTTGGTCTGGAAGTTTATCTCAGCGAACCTGAAGCTGTCTGCTACACACATGTCTTTAATCCCAGCCCTCAGGAAGCTGACATAGGAGGATTGCTATATGTGAGACCAACCTGGCATACAAAGTGAGTCTTAGGTCAGTCTGGACTAGATTAAGACCCTAGTTCAACCCTCCATGCTAAATTAGACGAGGGTACAGTTAGTCGGTATCATCTTCTCATACTGATTAATATAAGAAGCAAGATGAATTATAAATCTTTACTATTTAATAAGCTCTATATTGATATCTCTTATCAGATTGAATCCTTTATGGATGAAATAACGAGCCTACTGACAAACTTTATTTTCACATAGGCTTCTCTGGTAACTTCAGACAGAATATTCACTAAAATATTCTTTACAAAGCATTCATGCACATGGGCTTATTTGAGACTAACCACACAGGTGTTTGGACTCTAACTCAAGATACTGTTATCACATCTTAAAATCTAAAATGTTAATCATCTACAATATTAACCTTCAAATAATCCTTTTGGAGATGGTGTCTCAGATATATTTAGGAAACACTGATAAAGGCCTATATAACTTGAAAAGATAGGAAGAACATTTTATATCTATATATGTATCAGAACAAGAAGAAAATTTAAAAGTTGAGGTATTCATTCTTTTTCAGAAAGTTTTGAATTTTGTGTTTTGAATTGATAGTTTGAAAGTGTTTATATGTTTTCACACTTGGCTGTTAATAGTATAATAGCTTTATTAGTATATTTTAGAATTCTGTCCCTTATTTCCTAATAACCATTAGGAAACATAAACACTAGGAATTAAGTGATTTAAGCACAAATGTTATACAGTTTTTCACTTGTATAAGTTAGGCTCAGTCTATGTGCTTTAGATTGGATGATTAAAGGAGTTAAACACACCCCCCCCACCCAGTATCCAATCCTGCCGTTTCCTAAATGTGCTTCATTTAGTTTTTCCTTTGTCCAGAAACCACCCCAGGGGAAGGTGTTCATAGGAAACATAGTTTGCTTACACTCAAGATGAGTGATGTGGAGGTGACCTACTCAACCGTGAGATTTCTGAAGTCTCCATCAGAGCCTCAGAATAGAGTGAGTCCCGAGGGTGCTCAGCGGCCCCTAGATGCGCAGGACAAAGGTATGCCTTAAGATCTGAATTTGCCCCTTCTATTGGGAAACAGTGTTCTTCCTTTTTCCTATTCTTCTGGTGGTGAGCATGTAACACGAGATCTCAGTGGGCAGAGGAGTAGAATAAAAGTCTTTTTAAAAAAATTAATGACCTTGTTGCTGGAGAGATGGCTTAGCGGTTAAGCACTTGCCTATGAAGCACAAGAAACCCAGGTTCAATTCTCCAAGTCCCACATAAGCCAGAAGCACATGGTGGCACATGTGTCTGGAGTTCGTTTGCAGTGGCTGGGGACCCTGGCATGCCCATTCTCTCTCTATCTGCCTTTTTCTCTCTCTGTCTGTCTGTCACTTCCAAATAAATAAATAATAATAAAGAAAGAAAAAATATTTTTTTTAAAGGGCTAGAGGGATGGCTTAGCAGTAAGGCGCTTGCCTGCTAAGTCAAAGGACCCAGGTTCAATTTCCCAGTACCCATGTAAGCCAGATGCACAAGGGGTGCATGCTTCTAGAGTTCGTTTGCAGAGGCTGGAGGCCCTCTTTCTCTCTCTGTCAAATAAAATAAATTTTTAAAAGTTTTAAAAAATTAATGACCTCAAGAATGGAGAAAATTAATAAGTTCTTTTAAATTTGAGAAACTGCTATGATATTTTTATTCGCCTCTGGTCAAGAAGATTAAGTGAGACCTTTAAAAGTAAAGGGCGAACTAGAGTCTGAAGAAACACTGAATGGTAGAGAATAGCGCCATAAAGAAACAAATGTGTTTAGAACACTGCCTTCACTCTAGCAGAAGGTAGTCCAGGCATCTTCAGTGTCGGCACAGAGGAGCGCATGCGTGGGGAGGGAAGGGGAAGTCTCAGCCTACTACCCACTGTTTCTGCTGCCCTTCAAATGTTGTCACAGATAAACTCTAACTTGAAACCGTTTACTTCTTTGATGTAGTGATAATCATATGCAACCATCAGATTTCAAGGACATCAGATAAACAAAATGCAGTATTATCTAGAGATAAAAATAGGCGAAAAGAGTGGATTCCTAGGAACTTCCTTAGGGATGAGCCCTGATGACATCAGCCTCACTGCTGGCTATGGATTTCTCAAGGGCATTTCTCAAGGGTGCTGCTTACCTTTCCTTTTGCTTGGTTACAGTCCCATGGATGACTGAACATCCGGGTACCTCTGCAGTGCTCTTCTGAAAGCCTAGGAGCTGGTGAGGCAGCACATCCTGTAATTCCAGCTACTTCCAAAGCTGTGTCAGGGGTTCAAGGCCCTAGTTTGAAATTCTATAGAACCATTCCTCTGTGTAACTTTTCTGCCTTGAGTGTATATCAGCCAGAAGTGTAAGTGTTTGAATTGCAATTAGCATGTACAATGTAGGGACAGTTGTCACTTTGTTTCCAGGTAGCTGCCCCAGTCAGGGCATCAGGCCGTAGTGATTGCTGACTGGTGATTGTTTTCATTCACTTAAGAGTGTTCAGTGCCCTGGCGTCTCATCGCAGTGGCTATCGGGATCCTTTGCTTACTTCTGTTGGTGGCAATCGCGCTGTTGGTGACACACAGTGAGTAACCAAAATATGTCCTTTTTATATGAGGTAATAGCATTAGACACAGATTATTCAGTTACTAACACACTCCGTTCATCACCTGTCTGTGATCAGGGATGGCTCCGGTGGGCTGGGCGTTGTTGGCAGTCGTTTTTTCTTAGACACGTCACAGTGTCCTTTCTCTTCCCTGCTCTGTGGACTCTGAGGCAGCAGTGGCCACATCCCCTCTGAAGACAGAGGACGCTGTGCTGTCCAGCCTTGGAGCACAGCAGCCCGTGAGTCCGGCGTGTGGCGTGATCGTGCTCTGAGAATCACCTGTTCTGAAGACATCTTGTGGCCGGGGAAGTAGTTCAGCGGGAAGAGCACTGCCCAGCATGCACAGGCCGGGGTTTGCTTGCCAGCACCACATAACTGGGCATGGCGGGGCATGCTGGGCACAAGAGGATCAGAAGTTCCTTGCCTACATCAGGAGTTTGAGGCCAGCCTGTGTTACATGAGACTCTGTCTCAAAGTAAAAACAGAAATTATGGCTTTATTTTTTTTCTTTGTAGGTGTATTTAAATAAGTATTTTAAAGGATGAATGTGTATGTGCGTGTTAGATAATCTTGTATTTAAATTCTTTCATGTCTTTAGAGACAATGTAATATACTTTGCTGGGTATTGCTATCTTTTTTCCCATGGATTCCATAAGCTCCGAGAATATTATGCCATTTCTTCATGTTTCTTAGTACAGATTTCATGTATTACGTGTTAACTGAGTGAATGATTTACTTTGGTATTTATTTGTAAGTAACGTATTACTAAACAATGAAATAACTGAAAGTTATTTCCACTATAATTTTACTCAACTACCTTATTTTATCTTATATTACACTTTTGTAGCAGATAATGAGAAATTTGCTGTTTCCATTTCTATGGTCAAATTATTGAGGTGTTACTTTCGAAATGTCAAACTACTAATTAAAGTGGTGACATGTGTTGGTTGTTGCCAACATGGGACTTTTTCTTTTGTCTTAAATTTCAATATTTATTCTTGATGAGAATTTGTATGTTTATGCTATTGATTTTAGTTTTTCAGTGCAGTCAAGAAAAACACCAACAGCAGGAAATTGTAAGAAACCTCCATCAAAAGTACAGCAAACAAAATGACAGTGACTCAAAGGAACAGATGATGGCAAATAAGTCTTCAGAACATGATGACCCAAAATGGGCAAAGGAACAGCATTCACTGTCTAGTGACAGCAACAGATGTAGCAGGAAAAATTCCATCATTCCATTTTTTTTGGAAAATAAAGGTATGGAGGAAATCCTGAACAGAAGATTACATTGTCTTGTGTTGTTTCTGCCCTAGAAGCTGTGAACGAGAGTGAGCAAGCTTCAAATACTAGTGATCTGTGGGCGTGCTGTAAACCTGTAGTTAGTCTCTCTTAACTATAAGCTCGCATGTAGGTTTGCTTATGTCACACATGGAATTCTGTCCCAAGAAGCCATGCTTGGATTGATAGAATCTGATAGTTCCAGAGAACTGCCATTCTCGCATTCCTGCTACTCCCAGGATGAATAAATAGCCTGTCAGCTGCCCTGAAAATTTAGATCATTTTGTCCTGTGGGCAAACCTGACACTCCCATTTCATTGCTGGCAGAATATGGACGTGGTCAGTAAAAGGATATTTACTAAATATGGACTCAAAGGCTTTTGTTTTTATGCTGTTGTAAAACTAATTGTGTTTTCATCCTGCCTTGCCCTCAAATATTCAGCCTGTATGTGATACACACACTCTGTGCAGTCCCTGTGCAGACTTTACCACTGTGGTTATTCTCATACCAGTCTGTGTAGGGAGACTATTACAAATTCCCAGAAGGAAAAAAATATTAGGTGCTATACGGTAATATGTTCTTGCATAGTGACCTGTTATCTTAAGTTGGCTTCCTTTATCAATAGTCATTAAATATTTGCTCAGGATTTAGAGTTTGCCAAGAGTGTTTGCATATGTAGTTTCACTGTGCCATGATAGTGGGAATTTACTATCTTCATTATTAATCAACAATATCTTAAAATGGGTACATTATGCAACATATGAACGGAAAAGAAAAAGTTCTAAAAATTATGCTTCAGGCATTCCTGAATCTTTAAAAAAGTTTTCATTATTTTAAAAATACTTTATGATCTGGATGTTATGGCACAGGGCTGTGAGGCTAAGGCAGGAGGATTATGTGCTTGAGGCCAGTGTGGGCTATTACCGCAAGTCTGAGGTCAGCCTGAGTTACATAAGCAAGATCCTGCCACACAGTAACCAAGGGATGGAGATAGGAGTTCAGTAGTACCGCGGTTATCCGCAGCACCACACAAAATATAATCATCATCATAATAACCTTGCTAAAGCAGTATTGATCATGGAAACTGCATATATTTAATGTATTCACTCCTGTAAGTTTTTGCACATGTATGTGCACAGCCCATGAATCCATCATCCCAAAAAGGGAAATGTTATTGTGTTCCAAAGCTTCCTCGTGTCTCTGTTTCGTTTATGGTCATTAACACTTGATGTAGAAGTACCCTCAACAAAATCGTAAAGTATGTAATGGAATACTGAAAACTACAGGCAAAATTTGTGACAGCAAATTTCTAGACTTGAACATCTTCTGTAACTGAAACCATGTCTCTGAGCAACAACTACTCGTTCCCCCTCCTGCCAGGCCCTGGCACTACAAGGCAAGGGAAAAGAAATTTCCTTAAAGAAATTAAAGAAACTGGTTTGAAGGGGTGTGTGTGGTTAGACCACCCATGTACCAGGCCCTGACAAACAGCCATCCATCTGTTACCTACCCACATCCCCCCATTTTCACACCAACCTTTTAGATGTAGACCCATATGTATTCTTTGAAGAAACGGAGGCCAGAAACCTCCCTGACAGATCATAAGAGCACCTGACCTTAGCCAGAGCCTGCACTTCATGTAGTTGGGCTCTTCGTGACCTCAGGAAAGTGCAATTGTGAAGTGTGTTCTGTGCTTGGCTTATTTCACCTAAAACAGTGCCCTCAAGCTTCACCCATGCTGCCACGTATGCCAGGACTTGCTTTGTGGAGGGATAACTGATTTTGGGACACAGTCTCATTCTGTAGTCTTGGCTAGACTCAAAGGCATGGTGATCCTCCTGTGTCACCCTGAGGAGTGTTAGGATTATAGACACGAGCAACCATACAGCAGGATTTGTTTAATTTTAAAGGTTAAACAGTATTCCACTGTGCATATCTGCTACATTTTCTGTATCCATTCAGTGGACACTATAGTAGTGGCCATGTCCTAGCTATGATAAATCATTCTCACAGAAGACCTAAGTGCAGGTGTCTCTTGACATTCTAGACCCTCTCAGTGAACCTTCTATTACCATTACTGAGATCAATGGTGTTTTACTTCACTTTGGAGCCTTTATGAATACATCACTCTGATTAACAGACTACCAGGTAACAATAAGTTTATATTCTATGTTGCAGGCGAACACTTTGAGAAATGGTTCTGTTGTGGAGCAAAATGTTATTATTTTACCATGAAAGAAGACTACTGGAAGGATTGTAACCAGATGTGCCAAGATTCCGGTTTATCCCTCTTGAGGATAGACGACATGGAAGAACTGGTAAAATGGGCTCTTATGTTCTCTTTCATTCCCTTGGGCCTTCCTGCCTTGGATAGTGAGATACAGAGGCCAGGCAGAGCTCAGGGAGACCTGCACGCATTGCTGTGTTTTGTCTGTCATGTGAACAGAACTCCCAGGAGGCTCCTGCTTGCCGCTACGTAGTCCTGCGTGACAGCATCTGCAGTGGTGCGTCTCCTTGTGCAGTATCTATTTTGCCTCTTTGCAGTCACCTCACTTTTCTTTCTTTCTTTCTTTCTTTTTTTTTTTTTTTTTTTTTTTTTTGAGGCAATCCCAATAGATTGGTCTTTTTTTTTTTTATGTGAGAGCAAGACAGAGACAAAGAGATTGAGAGAGAGAGAGAGAGAGAATTGGCATACCTGGGCCTCCAGCCACTGTAATCAAACTCCAGATGCATGTGTCATCTTGTGCACGTGCGAGACCTTGTGCGCTTGTGTTGCCTTCTACATCTGGCTTACGTGGGATCTGAAGAGTTGAACATGTGTCCTTAGGCTTTTCAGGCAAACACCTTAACCGCTGCTAAGCCATCTCTCCAGCGCACAATCACCTCACTTTCTGAGGAGTGTTCATTAGAGTCCCTCACCAAGAAGCCTGCCTTTCCCTGAATGAGCTCGAATCCTTTGGTCAAGTGCAGTCTGGAACCAAAAGTTATTTATCTTTATAGAGTAGCAACTACAACCCCAGAGACAGCACAGCCTTGAGGTTACTGTTAGGAACCAGAAACCAGACTGCCTGAGATCAAGTCAGTCTCTGCCGTGTACTAGTGGATAACATGAGGTAAAGGAGTTGGCTTGCCTGTCTGCAAGGTGGAAATGATAAAGGCAACCATGAAAGAAATAGTAGTTTCACAAGTCACCCTTGTGATTTTCGTTGCATTTATCCATAGCATTTACTTGGTCACTATTCTTATATATTGCACAAAGCTATTGTTTTTGAAAAAGCATTATTAAAAGAAAAAATAAAGCCAGGCGTGGTGGTGCACGCCTTTAATCCCAGCACTCACTCAGGGTGCAGAGGTAGGACGATCGCCATGAGTTTGAGGCTACCCTGAGACTACATAGTGAGTTCCAGGTCAGCCTGAGACTCTACCTCGAAAAACCAAAAAAAGAAAAAAAGGAAAAATACAGTGGAGATGATATTGAATGCTCTATTAAAATTTATTAGCAAGGAAAATTCTTCAAACAAAATATTTTTTTCCTTTTTTGCATGTGGATATGTGTATGGTGTACATGTGTGTTCATGTGCTCACATATGATGGACACACATACGTGTGCATGCATTTTTTAAAACTAGAGGTCAACATATAGCAACTTCCCCAATTGCCCTCTGTCTTGCTTTTTAAGACAGGGCTCTCACTGAATCCGCTGCTCTCCAGTCAGCTAGAACAGCCAGCAAACCCCAGGGTGCTCTTGTTTCTGTCTCTTCAGCACGGCATTACAGACACCCACACACATGCCCACCTTATACATGGGGCTGTGGAACTGAACTCAGGTCCTCATGCTGAGACAGAGGGAGGGAGAGTTTGCAGTAGTAGGGGGCCCATGGCATGGCCATTCTCTCTCTCAAAGCATAAAGTCCTCAGTACTTTACCTGCTGAGCCCCTCAAAATGTGTTTTTAGTTGATAAATATTTGTAAGGATTCACCTGAAGCTTCTATTTATCCTTTGGAAACGATACACGATTTATATGTAAATGTAATAAATGTTGGAAAATAAAATTAATTCCTAATATCAAGTAGTGAAATAATTTTCTATTTGGTATATACTATGTTAAATTTAAACATATTTTACAATATTTTCAGTAATTTAGTCAGGCTTCATGTCACACTGGTATCACATTTTAAACACATTAAATGCTCCCAGACGTTTCCTCTTTTCTTTATGCCTTCCAAGTTCTGAGCTCCAGGAAGGCTTTGGAGAATGAAACTATAATGAACCCCCTTTTCATGTTTTTTTATTTTAATAAAACTACTTTGAAGATTTATTCTTCTCACTTAAGATCATGTAATGACTGCCTTCTTACATCCTTCTGTCTCCTGAAACATGAATGTGAATGGCTTCATTAAGTATCAAAGATTATTTGCTGGGCTGGTGTGGTGGTGCACGCCTGAGCTCTCAGTGTCTGGGAGACTGAAGAAAGAGGACCGTGAGTCTGGGCTATGCAATGCGACCTTGTCTCGAAATATATATATGTATGCAAAACAAAAATTATCTAATGAATCCCCAATTATTAGGTACTCAAATTTTACTTTGTTCCGTGTTTCTAACAACTTATAGAACCGATATCAAATTTTGACATAATTTTCTAGGGGAGAATTACTTAAGAAATGAAGATAGGGGGAACAAGGGGAGGGAGGGAGTAGAGGTTAGCGGAGAACTGGACGCAGAGTTAGCCGGCCCTCTCCCCAGTGATCTTTCTGGTCATCTACCAAGTGAGGTGTGCTTTCTTGCCTTTGCAGACCCTGCTTAAATCCCAGGTTCATCCGTACAGCTACTGGACTGGATTCTTCTATGATTGGAAGCAAAACAAATGGAAATGGATTGACAATGGCTCATCTGCTCTGTGAGTTCCTGGAGCCGTTCAAACCCTCACACTGGTGGTGGGGGTCGGGAGTTCTCTGTCTACAGAGAGCCCCGCCTTTCTCACAGCTTTCCTCATTTTCACATTTTCTTGGTAGGAACCAAAAGAACCAGTCTAAGAAAGTGTTTGAGGGCTGGAGAAATGGCCCAGTGGTTAAGGGTATTTGCTTATAAAGCCTGATGACCTGGATTCACTTCCCCAGTAGCAGTGTAAAGCCAGATGCACAAAATGGCATATTCATCTGCAGTTTGCAACAGTAGGAGGCCCATGGCATACCCATTCTCTCTCTCTCTCTCTCTCTCTCTCAAATAAATAAAAATATTTTTTAAAAGAACGTGGGGCTGAAGAGGTTGCTCAGCAGTTAAAAGCACTTGTCTGAAAAGCCTAATGAACCAGGTTCAAATCCCCAGGACCCACATAAGCCAGATGCACAAGGTGGTGCATGCATCTGGAGTTTAGTTGCAGCAACTAGAGGCCCTGGCATGCTGTCTCTTGCTCTCTATCTCCCCCACACACACCGACTTCCTTGTAAAATAAATAAATAAATTTAAAAGAGAAAGTATTTGAGGAAGCATCTTTAGAAAAAGAGCCTAGAGATTTGCCACTGCCAACATGAATATAATGCTAAGACATGCTCACAAGGATGTGTTATAAGATGCACAAAATGGGAAAAAAGTTGTGAACTCTAAGGTGATTGAATTATCCTGAAGATCGGTGAGTATACCAAACATTCATTTGAAATGTCTTCATATGGTTACACATATATTTATTAATTTACAAATATATAAGAATAAATGCATTTGTATACACACATATATATATACATTTTTGTTATCTTGTGTTGTGTTTTGAGACTTTGAAACAATATTTCATGTAGCCCAACCTAGCTTTGAACTTGCTACAAAACTGAGGTTGACCTTCACCTCCTGATCTTCCTGCCTCTCCCAAGTCTTGGGTTATAGGCAGAGGCCACCACAGCAGGCTTGTCTTTTATATCTTGTAATCCTAGTAAGTAAAGTTATATAGATCTTAATCATTTATGCAGGCTTTAGTTCACAATACCATTTTTTTTTTGTGGTAGTCAGCGAGTTTTATTTGTTCTTTGTTTGTTTGTTTGTTTTTTCTTGAAGTCCTATGGAATCTATTTGAGGCCTGGCATAAAGGTGGTAACTTTCTTAAGAAAGAATTTTCTTTGTTCAAGGCCAAGGGCACGATGAGCCTAGAGTCAATTTAAATTCTAAATTTGGGCCCTGTAAGTATGGAAAATCTTGGTTGCAAATATGTGTAAAGTGTTCTGTAGGAACAAAGCTTTCTGTCATTTCATCCCCCAAGGATAGTCTCGTAAACTCTCACATAGAAGAAAAGGCTTTCAGTACAAATTAAGATGCTCAAATCACACAGTTTTAAACAATAATGTTATTTATATTATCATTTCTACTATTACAATTTTTTTTTTGATGTAGCCTGTCCTGGCCTCGAACACACTATGTTGTAGAGGCCAGTCTTGAACCCCTAATTATTCTGCCTCTATTTTCCAACTTCTGAGATTAAGTGTACCCCACCACTCCTGGACACACTAGATCCATGGAGAAGCCACAGCACCATGCAGAGGGACAGAGATGTGACAGGTTGTCACCTCTGAGCGAGGTGTCAGACTGTGAGCAGAGCATCTGATCCCCGGATTAAGCCACGTGTGTGTCCCTGACCTATCCAAAACAGACCCCTGGTGACGCTGTGGTTCACAGGACCTGACGTGAGGTGCAAGTAAGAAAGGACGGGAAGTTTTTGTGGCCAGCGCACACACACACCTCTCATTGTTCTTGGGACACGTATATGCCTGTGTGCCTGCCCAGTCCAACTTTCAGCTTTCCCTTTAACTCAGCAAGCAGCTGTGGGTTTCCCTTGTGTTTCTCGGACAGAAGCTAAAGTGGGCATCCCCAGTGCAAAGTCAGCTAAGACCTCACGAGTGCTGCGTGTGTCTTATTCATGTCTCAGGTATAATGAGAGTCTGTTTTGTCCCTTCCTTCTTTTCTGCCATGTTCAACATGTCCACGTGCTTTACTTACTTACATACACATGCATTCCCGACATATCTGCCTCCCTGCCTGGGCCTCACAAGCTGCTTTGTTTCACTGATCTTCCAAATTTGCTTCCTCGCTTTTTAAACCCAAGGTTCAAGAAAAGGCGATTTCTGGCAGAGAATGTAGTAATTTGGATGGTTCTCTCTCACTCTCTTACCCTCTCCCTCTCATAGTTCAGGTCAGTCCCAAACTCACTCTGGAGCCCAGGCTAGCCTTGAACTCCTGATCTCCATGTGCCCATCTCCCTAATGCTGCAATTACAAGTGTGCCCCTCCACACCCGGCAGAATTCTTACTTAGACTCCCCATTTGCAACGCTCCATTATTCAGCCTACTGCACCTGTTAGGCAAAACCTGCTTGCAGTGCTTGCTGACCTTTGGGGTACACCTCTGTTGAGGAGGAATCACCTTCCTGCCCACTGTATGAACTTATTCAAGAAGATTGTAGTTATTAATAAATTAAAAATTGATTCAGACCGTGCTGTTTCATCTGGGCTGTCTGAGAACCCACAGCTGGGATTCTAGGCATGCACCACCATGCCTGATGTTTCTGTGTTCATGTTCAGAATTTTAAATTATTTGTTATAGGACAATAGTTCTGACATGTGCTGCATCTATGCTTTAGACAAGGAACTCAGTGGTTGCCACTCTCTAGTTCTTGCATAGCTATAAAGCAAGGAAGTCAAAGACAAATCAAACCAAAATATCAATCTTTTTTTAAATTTTTTGTTTATTTTTATTTATTTATTTATTATTTATTTATTTATTTATTTATTTGAAAGCTACAGACAGAGAAAGAGGCAGATATATAGAGAGAATGGGTGCGCCAGGGCTTCCAGCCACTGCAAACGAACTCCAGATGTGTGCGCCCCCCTTGTGCATCTGGCTAATGTGGGTCCTGGGGAATAGAGTCTGGAACTGGGGTCCTTAGGCTTCACAGGTAAGGGGTTAACCACTAAGCTATCTCTCCAGCCCAAAATATCAATCTTGAACCCTCATCTTTGGTGATATTCCATTTATTTTTCTCCCTTAGAACACAAACATATGAGACCTTGTTATATATGTCACATAAATTTATCTCTTCTTTTTGCTCCATGATATTTGTTGAAAACATTAGCATAAGAAAGCAGGTTTAGCAAAAAAATAATCCTATGGAAATATTGAAGATTGTCAGTGTGGGGAAAAAACAGGGATTGTGGGATTTTTGCATGCGATGAAGAGACCATGATGTTTGTATGCATGTTTGTGTGTTGAGGGGTAAACGTGTGGGTATTGTTTCTCCGGAAGGTTGTCCACCTTCTAGATGGTCTCTCAATGACCTGGCACTTGCCAAGTAGGCTAGAACGGCTGCCTGGTGAGCCCCAGGACTCTGCTGGCTTCTCTCCGGTGCTGGGGTTAGAAGCCCACGCCACACACCCAGCATTCTCACGTGGGTTCTATGGATAGAAGTCAGGCCCTTATATTTGTAAGGTAGCACTTTACTGAACAAGCTATTTTTCCAGCCCCCACTAGTCCTTTTAAAGAGCTGAAATAAAATGTCTTTTGGTGATGAACTTATAATTTAATATTTACATATTTCATATATTTTGAACAATAGAATTTTGTGAAAATCACAATTTCATCAATGTAAGCTTCATATTTAAACATTTCCCATTGTGTGTTTTTCTATAGTAATTTGACAGCAATAAGCTTGCCGAATTTAAGAGGAAAATGCTTATTTTTATCTTCAACAAGAATAGACAATATTGATTGCTCTGGAAACTTCCGCTGTATCTGTGAGAAGAGAATGGGTGATTAGCTGTGATATGCACCAAGAAGAAAATGCAAAGAAGAATGTTGTCATTTTTGTTTGTTTCCTGTAATTGTCTGTTACTGCTTACAAATAAAGGTTTTTGATTACAGTGCTTAGTTCATTGTGGAGACATAGGTGAGCTGGCAGAGGTGTGATGTATTCTTGGAATATGACTTTCAGGGCAGATGCCATCTTCCTTTCTGGCACAATGTGCTCCAGAAAAGGTGCCCTTTGTTTAAGACCCCGAGCAGTTGCTGTCTTCCTTTGTCCTGAACCACAGAACCACAGAAAAAGCCCAGATGACTAACCCCAGTATCTCCTTATCAACAGGACCAGTCATTTCAATATCTCCTGGCTTTGATAGCTCAAATAGGAACAGAATGCTGTAGGGATTTTTTTTTTTTTTTGGTGTTTTTTTTTTTCTTACTTCACCTTTAAAAATTTATTTCATCATAAATATAATTTCAAACTTGGTCAGTCGTTTCCAGAATAGTTCATGGAACCCACAGAATTTACTATAGTCATCATCATCATCAGGTGCTTATATTTTGTTTCTTCCGTACTTTTTTGCTTTGTTTTGTTTTTCGAGGTAGGGTCTCGCTCCAGGCCAGGCTGACCTAGAATTCACTATGGAGTCTCAGGGTGGCCTGGAACTCAGAGCAATCCTCCTACCTCTGCCTTCCGAGTGCTGGGATTAAAGATCCATGCCACCACGCCTGGCTTCGTGTGTTTAAAAGCAACTTTTGTGTTATTCTTTAAATTTTGGGGGGGGGGAATTTGGGGGGGGTCAATTTTTCGAGGTAGGGTCTCACTCTAGTTCAGGCTGACCTGAATTAACTGTGTAGTCTCAGGGTGGCCTGGAACTCACGGAGATCCTCTGAGTACTGGGATTAAAGGCCTGCACCAGCACACCGTCCTTTTCTTACGTTTGATGACCACTTGAATGATCAAGTCTTATGATTTTAGCAGTTGAGGCCATGCAAGTGTGGGCGATTCACACCTGGGAGTCTAGCATTCAGGTATCTCTGCCGGACCATGTCTGACAACATGAGGCATGTCGGGACTATAGAGTGAGACTGTGCACCTGGATGTTTCCCAGGGGTAAGCCCTTTCTCTTGCACAGCCATGTGTTCTCGTCTGTAGTCCAAGCTCATGCTTGCCAACTACGTGGGTACTGTGCCACGTTCAAGATCATGCAGGGCATTCTTTGCACAGTGGCTTTCAGTCTTGGACAGTTCCTTTTTATTTGTTAATCTTGACTTTTGTCACTTTAAAGTGCAACTTTGGGGTTAGGCTGCTTGTAATAAAATGCACCCACTTTATAGATCTGACATATATATATATATATATATATATATATATATATATATATATATATATATATATAGTTTTTCCACACCCTCAGCTGAAAACAATGTATTGCCATCGGGCACCTGGCTTCCTTTCTGCTCCTGACCACCCACCTGCCCCAGGCAAGTAGAGATCTGCCTTCTTGTACCATAAATTACTTGTCTGCTTCAGAATTTCCTTCTGCTCAACATGTTGTTTTTTTTTTTTTTCAGCTACCCCCATGCCTTTTCATACATTGGTAGTTCATTCATTTTGTTATAAACCAAACTTTTTTTTTTTTTTTTTTTTTGGTTTTACGAGGTAGGGTCTCACTTTAGTTCAGGCTGACCTGGAATTCACTCTGTAGTCTCAGGGTGGCCTCGAACTCACGGTGCTCCTCCTGCCTCTGCCTCCCGAGTGCTGGGATTAAAGGCGTGCGCCACCACGCCCGGCAACCAATCTTTTATTGAACAAGTATGCCAGTTTTACTCCATTCACATGTAAACATACCATGTGTCTTTAAGGTCTGACTATTAAGAATAAAGCTATATAAATTTGTTGCAAGTCACTGTGTGTACACATGTTTTTTATTTCTTTTTAGTAAGTATCTAGAGCTGATAACTGCATGCTATCATAAATACAGTTTCATTTTACAAAGAACATGTAGGCTGCTTTCCAATGGAGTCAATCAGCAACCTTGCCCAGTCAGCTCCCCACTGTTCTTCATCTTGCCAACTGTTGGCCACCCTGATGAGTGTGTGGTAGAATCTCCTGATTTTAATTTGTGTTTCCCTGAAGACTAAACGTTTTGTTGACAATTTTCATGCCTGTATTTTGATTATGACTCCTCCCATTACCTTCTCCTGCGTTGCTCTTATAAAACCCACCAGACCATTGCTGCCCTGCCCCACCACATCCCTTCCACTGAACTCCTTTCTAACTAGTCCATCTTCTACTTGAATGTCTTTTTTGTTGTTTTTTTTGTCTTACCCTTTTGTTGTTGTTGATGTTCAGGTGTGTGGTCTGGTAGACAGTGTCTTTACCCATTGGGACCTCTTTGATTTAAAGACCTTAAGAAGTGCCTGAAACTGAAGAGATGGCTTAGCAGTTAAGGCGTTTCCCTGCGAAGCCAAAGGACCCAGGTTCAATTCGCTAGGGCCCACATAAGCTGGTGGCACATATGTCGAGCTCATTTACAGTGGCTGAAGGCCCTGGTATAGCTGTTCTTTCTCTCTTCTCCCTCTCTCTTAAATAACTAACATAAATTTAGAAACTGTCTTTTAACATAAATTTAAAAAGTGCCTGATAGTCTACTGCACTCAAACCTAGCCCAAACATAGAAGATATAGAGAAATGGCCTCCAGAGGGACGTATTCATTTTAAAATGGTTTTACGATTAGACGTGTTCTGTAAAAATACGAGTAAATGATCTAAAGTGCTTTATGGACAGGCATTCTTTGCTCTAAGAAAAAATCCAGACTTACACAGGAAGAGCGATAAAGAGTGAAAGCTCCTAGCTGCCCTCCATCAAGGCAGGCTACTGAAAGCCTCTTACAGGCACAGCCACATCTAGAACAGAAAGAGGCAGCTCTGCCTTCTTGTCCTCCTTCCCTCAAGACCCAAAGCCTGCTAAGGCTCCCAGTCCTTCTCAAATAGATCCTTCTCTCCTACCATTACAGGAGAAAGGTCTTGAAACAGGAACGTTGTTGGGCAGGAGGCTTAGAATGCACAGGCTCAGAGAAAATGTTGGGTCCTAAAGTCTGCCATGTGAGGACAGGAAGCAACCCACCTAGGGTCTGGTAAGACAGCTAAACGCTTATAGATATTTGCTAGTGATCACTTCTGTCTGATGTTGTCAGATTTGCCTTTTATTTAGATACAACAAGATGTTCTGCCTGTGACACGTTTATATTCTCTATGTCACATGGGGTAAATTGCATGGTGGTTTTCCTAGTCCAGACAGCTTCACAGGTTTCTATAAGGAATTCACCCTGAGTGTTGTCATGCTTGCATACTATCTAGGTTAAAGGATAAAGCAGTCAAAAATTTTTTTGAAAAGGTATTAGAGAGCTGGGCAAGGTAGTGTACACCTTTAATCCCAGTGGAGGTGGGAGAGTCACTGTGAGTTCGAGGCCACCCTGAGCCTACATAATGAATTCCAGGTCAGCCTGGGCTAGAGTGAGACCCTACCTCAAAAAGCCAAAAAACAAACAAATAAGCAACAACAACAACAACAAAAAACGATATGAGAGGCTCAATCCACAGGGTGTTGAGACCCTCCCTGTCTCAAGAATTAAAAGCTAGCTGGCTTCTCCAGCAATGTAAGTGTAAATGCCACACGAGGCCATTGAGACTTTAAATGAGGGTCAACATATTGAAATTTTTGACTCTGTTTCTTTCACATTTCCAACCTCACTGTAATGTAAATTCCCTCTCTCCTCTACGATCACTAAAGCCTGGTTAGAATACAGTTCTTAGGCTTTCGTGAAACGGAGAAAATGAACTTAGCAAAAAAGCAACAACCAGGTCCAACTAGGGTTAACAAGTTAGAATTTTATGATTTAACGATATGTGAACAGGTAATCTTAGTTTGTTATATCATAAATGTAATTCAGGTTTATCATTGCTAGTGAATCCATTTCCAGGTGTGTGTTAAATCTATTGATAAGAATTATCTCCAGGACAGTCATCAAGTTTTACCTGTATTTACAAATCCATGCTTATTTATTAAAATATACTTCATAGGTTTTATAAGAAAAGAATGTATCAAATCAACAGGTTATAAGTCTAAAATTCAGTTCACTGATGATTTGCTTATGATGACAGTTATAAAAACTGTCTTCAAAATGCTTAGTCAAGTTGATGTTGTTTCTGTTAAGTTTTTTTTTTTAATTTATTTTTATTTGAGAGAGTTAGGGAGAGAGGAGGAGGCAGAGAGAGAGAGAGATAGAGAATGGATGTGCCAGGTCCTTCGGCTACTGAAAATGAACTCCAGAAGCATGTGCCATCTTGTGCATCTGGCTTATGTGGTTCCTGAGGAATCGAACCTGGGGCCTTTGGCTTCTCAGGCAAATGCCTTAACCGCTAAGCACCTCTCCAGTCCTCTGTTAAGTTTTTAACTACTAGGAAACTGAGTCTTAATAAGATCAAGACTTATTTATTAGCTACCGTTTTATTTTTCTTTTATAAAACTAATTTTGCTAAATGGTCATTGCTGTGTTTATAACTTAGGTTTTAATAGAGAAACAATCTAACTTCATTCATTGTAACTTTTGTCTGTAAGGCGGCTTCCTTGTCTCCTTCTGATAACCTATGCGCTTTATCAATTTTTGAGCAGCTGCCTTAGCAATTCTTGAGTCAAAGTAAGTTAATCCCAAGTTGTAGTGCTAGAATCTGTTATTTACAAATAATGCAATTTAAACACAAACTAGAGTTCAATGGGAGAGAGAGAAATCACCAGTGAAGATATTCAACAGTGGACACTGCAAGCCTTATATTTGGCCAGCCAGGCCAAATGAGCCAATGGGTGCAATAGTGGCACATCTGTTATTGGGGGAAACCAACTACCCTCTAATTGGACTGGAGGTCTGCTCCATGGGAGGGAATACATCCCTGATACTGAAAACCTACAACAGGGGTAGTCATGAGCCCTAGGAGTGTAACATCTGCTGCTGTCTCACTAAATGTATATACTGTGCTCACCAAACTTCCCAGTAAGCACTTCTCTTAACATTCTTACCCATATATTAATACTACTCTCACTCTTCGCTACAGAACCTTCTCTTTTCAGATGGCAGTGATCTTGGCATGACTCAGAAGGCACCATGGTGCTGAGGAGAAATGACAGAGGAGTGCTCAGCACTGAAATATGTCTATCACACCTTCCACAGCTCAGGGTCCATTGCAGAAGAGGTGGCAGAAAGAATGTAAGAGCCAAAGGAAGGGTAGGACCCCTTACAACATGCTCCTCCAGACGCAAAATGGCCTGGATATCCATGACCTCACAGTGCTTGACACTACCTACACAAGCCCATCATAATAGAAGGAAAAGATCATGACATCAAAACAAAAGAGAGACTGGGGGCTGGAGGGATGCCTTAGTGGTTAAGGCATTTGCCTGTGAAGCCTAAGGACCCAGGTTTGATTCCCCAGGACCCACATAAGCCAGATTCACAAGGGAGTACATGCGTCTGGAGTTCATCTGCAGTGGCTAGAGGCCCTGGTGCACCCATTCTCTCTCTCCCTCTTTCTCTCTCAAATAAATAAAATATTTAAAAAAGAGAGACTAATTGAGAGGGGGAGGGGATATGATGGAGAGTGGAGTTTCAAAGGGGAAAGTGGGGGGAGGGAGGGAATTACTATGGGATGTTCACAATTATGGAAGTTGTTAATAAAATTTTTTTAAGTCAGGAAAAAAAAAGCTCTTTGGGGCTGGAAAGATGGCTTAGGGGTTAAGGCACTTGTCTGCAAAGCCAAAGGACCTCGGTTCGATTTCCCAGGACCCACGGAAGCCAGATGCACAAGGTGGCACATGCGTCTGTAGTTCGTTTGCAGTGGTTGGAAGCCCTGGAACACTCATTCTCTCTCTCCCTCTGTCTCTCTCTCTCTCTCCTGTGTGTGTCTGCCTCTTTCCCTCATTCACTCTCTCAAATAAATACATAAATAAGATTCCATCGGGACAGGATTCAACTGTGACTGAAATACAGTTGGTGCAGAGTCTTGGAGTACCTCCAGAGAGGATTATCCATGCAAATCCCTGTAAACAAATTTCTCAAATTAAGTATGCTGCCAATAGTGGAGTCCAGATGATAGCTTGATAGTGGAGTTCATGAGTCGCCAGAGTGCACCCAAAGGCAAAGTTGGTTTTGAGAATTGCCACTGGTTACAAAGCAGTCTGTTGCCTCAGTGTGAAATTTGATGCCACACATAAAACAAGCAGACTTCTCTTGGAACGTGCCAAAGAGCTAAATACTGAATGTCACTGGTGTCAGCTTCCGTGTAGGGAATGGCTATATGGTCTTCTTCGTGCAAGCAGGGTCTGATGCCCGCTGTGCCTTTGACACGGGAACTGAGTTTGGTTTCAGCATGTATCTGCCTGACATTGGTAGTGGCTTTCCTGGATCTGAGGATGTGAAGCTTAAATTCGAAGAGATCACCAGTGTGATCAACCCAGCACTAGACAAGTACGTTCCATCAGATCATGGAGTAAGAATCACAGGGTTAGCTGAGCCAGGCAGATACTATGTTGCATCAGCTTTCACATTTGCAGTCAATATCATTGACAAAAAATTGTGCTGAAGGAGCAGACTGGCTCCGGGGATGAGGAAGAATTGAATGACCAACCTCTGTGTATTATGTGAATGGTGGAGTACATGGATCCTCTATGATCATGCACAAGCAGAGCCCCTGCTGCAGAGGAGACCCAGACCAGATAAGTAGCTCTTCTCCAGCATTGGGGACCCACCATGATGGCCTTGATCGGATCGTTGAGTGCCGTAACCTGCCTGAAATGCATGTGGGAGGTGGCATGCTCTTTGAAAACCCGGGCGCCTACACTGCTGCTGCTGCTTCTCAGTGGATCCCAGAGGGCTATACCTATTATGAGATGTCACCACTAACGTGGCAACTCACGCAGCAAGTTCAGAAGCAGGCTTCCCGCCCGACGTGGAGGAGCAGGCTGGCAGCACGCTGCCCTGCCGTGTGCTCGGGAGAGGGGGATGGACCGTCACCCGGCAGCTGCGCTTCCACTCGAATCGGTGTGTAGATACCATTGTCGTGGCTCTCAACTACAAGTGTAGCTTGAGTTATGGGGTTTGGGGGTCCGTTTAACTCAATGACTGCTGGTTGTGAAATGTCTCTGTAAGAGCAGGGCTGGTACATGTGCAGCAGTGCGGAAGGCTGGGCGATGGGGTCACACTTATATGTGTTTCTGTGGAAACTGTTTGAATATGTGTTTTATATGGATTATTATTCACTTTCCAAACATACTAAAGTGTGCCCCTCAGCTACTGAGCAAGCATCTGTAGCTTGTACAGTGGCAGAATGGGTCCAAAACTTAGTGTTGTGACCCATTTTGAAAATAAAGTATCGTGAAATTAAAAATAAGAAAATAAAGCAGAGGGCTGGAGAGATAGCTTAGCGGTCAAGGTGTTTGCCTGTGAAGCCTAAGGACGCAGGTTCGGCTCCCCCGAACCCATGTAAGCCAGCTGGACAGGGTGGCGCATGCGTCTGGGGGTTGTTTGCAGAGAATGGAGGCCCTCGTATGCCCATTTTCTTTCTCTTGCTCTTGCTCAATAAATAAGTAAAAACAAAGCAAAAAAAAATTTTAATTGAAAGTTGATATGAAAAACTGATAAAAGTTAAACTGATAAAAGTTTACTGTTAATGGCAAAAACCATTATTATTTGTTCCATACTCGACTTCAGGCCCTCCAATGTGTAAATGACATTCTTCTCTGTGTCCTTACTGAAGAGACTTAACAAGGGGGTAATGATTTCAATGAGTCAGTTTTCTTTATTTTAGGACTCGATGGGAGATGACTATCTCCTACTTGAGACTGGAAATCACCAAGGTTTTTCTTATCCCAGACAACAGACCCTCCGTCTAGGAGATAAGGAATCCTAGCCCCCAAGGGAACAATACCATTCTTTAGCTAGACCTGTTTTACAAGGAAAGAAAAAGAAATAGACTACATTGTGCTATATCCAACTCTTTCTATCTCTGAGACCATCCAAAACTGACCCAGAGCCATGGGCTAGACCCTCAGGCTTCTCAACTTCCTGATGACACAGCTATAAAACTTTAAATTCCAGGGCTCAACTATACCAAGACTCTCTATCATGTTTCAGATCAGTTTTGTTAAAGAATCTAGGATATTACATGGAATGGAGATGAGGAATGATCTCTTGCTCTCTCCCTGGGACCCTCAAGCAACTCAGGACATTCATGAGACTCATAAGGTTCTAACAGATGCGATAGTACATACCAGTAAAGAATTGCTCAAGAATCAGAGACAAAAAAAAAAAAAAAAAAAAAAAAAAAAAAAAAAAAAAAAAAAAAAAAAAAAAAAAAAAATCCAGCCAGGCATGGTGGCATATGCCTTTAATCCCAGCACTCAGGAGGAGGAGGTAGAAGTGAGTTCCAGGACAGCCAGCCTGAGACTACAAATTGAATTCCAGGTCATCCTGGGTTAGAGTGAGACCTTACCTCAACAAAACAAACAAAAACCCAGTGTTCAAGGCCAGCCACCACCAGGCACTGACAAGAATGGCCCTTCTCATTCCTGAGGCTAACTTTGAGCAAAAACCTGACTGCATGTACATCCATGGTGTGTTAAGCCTGAAAAATTCTGACTAACTTGTAACTCCTCTGAGATAATAGGCCATCCTCTGCAGAATTCCTTTAAGAAAAAAAGCATCCCCCCCCCCCACCCCAGTAATGCTCAAGAAAAAAACTGGTGGCTCTCACCAGGACATTAGAAATAAACAAAAGTCGGTTTGTATTTTTGTTAATAAAAATTGTCTTCAGGGGGCTGGAGAGATGGCTTAGTGGTTAAGGCGTTTGCCTGCAAAGCCAGAGGATACAAGTTCGACTCTCCAGGACCCACGTAAGCCAGATGCACAAGGGGGGGGGGCATGCATCTGGGGGCTGGAGGCCCTGGTGTGCCCATTCGCTCGCTGGTGTGCTCTTTCTCTCCTTCTGCTTCTTTCTCCCTCTCAGATAAATAAATAAATAAATAAATAAATAAAAATACTTTTTAAAAAATAAAAAATAAATTGTCTTCAGGACTGCTAACATGTTCTGCCTGTACTTAGAAGTGATTCCTACTTTTCAGATATGGCTTACCACATCACCAGACAGCATAAGTTAAATGCCACAAAATAATGCTAATTTTTTTTAAAAATTCCATCTTTTAAATAAGTCTGTTGTGGGCTGGAGAAATAGCTTAGTGATTAAAGTGTTTGCCTGCAAAGCTGAAGGACCCAGGTTCAATTCCCAGAACCCACGTAAACCAGATGCACCAGGTGGCACTTGCATTTGGAGTTTGTCTGCAGTGGCTGGAGGTCCTGGCACGCCCATTCTCTCTCTCTCTCCTCTCTTTCTCTCAAATAAATAAATAAAAATATTAAAATAAATAAATAAATAAATCTGTTTTGATAAGGACAAAAGGTACAGACGTACTCTACATTCTCCTCTTTCAACAACCAGATGTAACAGCCAAAACCAGTGAAGATTTTGGGACTAAAAAGACAGCACATATTTTGGTTACAACCCCTTCAGGTCAAAAAAGGCCCAAGAAGCCAGGCATAGTGATGCATGCCTTTAATCCCAGCACTTGGGAAGCCGAGTTGAAAGGATGGCCATGAGTTTGAGGCCACCCTGAGACTACATAGTGAATTCCAGGTCAGCCTGAGCTAGAGAGCCTACCTCAGAAAAAAAAAAAAAAAAAAAAAAAAAAAAGGCCCAAGAGATGACAGGACACTTCTTTCTAGAGGGTCCTTCAACTCTGGCAAGTCGTCTATCTTCTTGATGAGGGAAGACAGGGAGACCCAGAGATTGGATCCCAATCACCATCCAGTCTGCAGAAGGCGAGTCAGAACAGAGGGGAAACCCTTCATGCTTCCAAGGGAAGGGAAGCCATGTGGTTATCACTGCCCTGACTCATCCCAGCAGATGGGACAAATGCAGAGAGAGCCATAGAGCTCCTCCCAGGTCCCTAAAAGTCTCTCCTAAAGGGCCACAACTGAGCTTCAAAAATATGATATAAAGCTGGGCATGGTGACGCACGCCTTTAATCCCAGCACTTGGAAGGCAGCGGTAGGAAGATCGCCATGAGTTCGAGGCCACCCTGAGACTACATAGTGAATTCCAGGCCAGCCTTGGCTAGAGTGAGACCCTACCTCGAAAAACCAAAAAAAAAAAAAAAAAAAAAGCTAGCAAAAAGTATTTAGAACGCTTTCATCCTTAAGAAATGATAAAAACTTGAGATAGGCATGTTTAATCTGATGTAAATTTATACCATTTATATGTGTGCCTAACATCACAAGATAACCCACTGATACGTATATGTGTCAGTACGCTAATATGTCAGTAAAAACTGAATTCACATAAAGATACTATGGGGGTGGACTGGAGAGATGGCTTAGTGGTTAAGGCGTTTGCCTGCGAAGCCTACGAACCCAGGTTCGATTCTCCAGGTCCCAGGTAAGCCAGATACACATGGTGACACGTGCATCTGGAGTTCATTTGCAGTGGCTGGAAGCCCTGGAGTGTCCTCTCTCTCTCTCTCTCTCTCTCTCCCTCAAGAAAGACCAGCATGCAGATCTGACCCAGACACAACAGCCACTCACAGGCTGTGCCATTTTCCAGGGCTACAATCCAACCTCAGCCATTCAGGCATCCATGAGACCATTGGCTACCTCACGCAACAAGACGCGGTGGATGTATTGGTGGCCGCTGGCAGCGTGGAAAAGAACCTTTTCAAGTGGCTGGCGTCTATATACCTTGGCCAGTTCAGCCTCAGCGGGAAGGACCTCTGGGAGAATCGGATCAACAGAATTGGGAACCTACTTGTGCCCAGTGACAAGTACTGCAAGTTTGAGGACTGGCCGATGCCCATTCTGAACCCCTGCCAGGATGACTGTCCGCTTGGGCACGGAGATCACCAACCCAGTGTCAGTGTATCCCTGCGCCCAGAAGGTTCACATCCCTGGGCTGAGCCCCGCATTCGTGGACTGTTCTCTGGGCGACGTGACCTTCTTCCATTCCCACAAGGACCCAGGCCTGATTCTGGACGTCGTCATCAACACACGGGCCACCTTCACCAAGCGCTCAGAGCCCATCATCCCGGGCGGAGGTCTGGGGAAGCACCACCTTGCCAAGGCCACCTCGTGCGGAATGGGGCCGGCTATGCCTGCGCACATCAACCCAGCCCTGGAATTTCATGGGTGGGACTCAGGTGCGGGTCCAGGTGAGGCTGGCTCCCCGGGCAAGAGCCTGGATGGATGCGCACAGCCAGACAAGGTCCACGCTGACGCCGCCCTTGCCCCCCACCCCCAGCTTGCGGCTGAAATCTCTGCCCAGAAAGCAGATGCCTTCATGCCCGAGAAGGACGGGGACTGGGAAGAGGCAGAATAAGCTAGTTCTGGGGAACCTCACTCTCCTCTATGTATTAGCTTGTACGCCAGCTCCTCCTGGACCCACTCATTGGTCAACAGGTCTCTAGAATGAATGGTCTGTGTTGGCCTGCAAAAAAGAAAAAAAAAATATTATTGGGTTGGAGAGATGGCTTAGTGGTTAAGCGCTTGCCTATGAAGCCTAAGGACCCAGGTTCGAGGCTCGATTCCCCAGGACCCACATTAGCCAGATGCATAAGGGGACGCACGCGTCTGGAGTTCGTTTGCAGTGGCTGAAGGCCCAGGTGCGCCCATTCTCTCTCTCTCTCTCCCTCTCTCTCTCTCCCCCTCTCTCTCTTTCTCTCTCTCTCTGTTGCTCTCAAATAAATAAAAATAAACAAAAAAATGTTTAAAGATATTATGGTATATGTGTGCAATGGAATATTATTCATTGTCATGTGTCTTTTTCAGAAACATTTTTAAAAATGTCTATTTATCCCAGAATTCTCTGGAATTATACAGACAAATGACTCTATGTTTCACTATAAGTTAAGTCCTTTCAAAAAATAAACACTTTGTATCTTATTTTAAGAACAAAGCCATCTGAGGAAATCAGATTATTCTGTCTCAAAATACCTTAAAACAGAATTAATGACACACTTTTTTTTTCAGTTCCCCTTGTCCATAATTGTGTCCCTCAACTGAACATCCATTTAGTGTTGTTCAGTAACTACTTATTTAATTATTGCTATGTGCAAGATAGTCTACTTGGTAGAGGTAAGTAAATCACAAATCCTTTCCTTAGAGATCTTAAACTTGAGGGTTGGGAATTTCTGAATATAGTGGGCTGGGGATCTAGCTCAGTTGGTAAAGCACCTGCTTGACATGTACAAGGCTCTAGGATCTATCTCTAGCACTGCAAAAAAAAAAAAAAAAATCTGAATAGTTGAGACGCAATGGGAAATGTAAGAAATCAGGTCATAATTAAGGGGTTAGAGAAACAATGTGTGGTATGGACAAAGCAAAGAAAGGAACTGCGTTTAGAGTCATTATAGTCAAAGGCCCAACGTCCCATGGGTGACCAGCTCTGCAAGAAGAAGAATTTGGGGCATTGTAGGAGGAGCTGTAGGTAGGAACAACCCAAAGAGAGGACAGAGAATGAAGTAAACACATGCTGTCTTTGAAAATTCCAGAATGATATCTGAAATGAGCAATATGCTGACTAAAATATAAAATAAAAATCTTTATAAAAAAAAAAATATATATATATATATGAATGAATATCATGTACAGGTTAAAAAAATCACTCAACTGATACTGAAAACTTAAAACAAGGGTAGTCATGAGCCCTAGGGGTGTAACATCTGCTGATGTCTGGAAAAATGTATATACTATGCTTATCAAACTGCCCAGTAAGCAGTTCTCTTAATATTTATACCCTTATATTAACGCTACTCTCACTTTGGGTAGACAATCTTCTCTTTTCAGATGGCAGTGACCTTGGGATGACTCAGAAGGCATCATGGTGCTGGAAAGAAATGACTAGAGTACTGAGTAACATCTCGATCACAACTTCCAAGGCTCAGGGTCTAATGCGGAAGAGGTGGCGGAAAGAATGTAAGAGCCAAAGGAAGGGTAGGACTCCTTACAACGTGCTTCCCCCAGACATAAAATGGCCTGGATATCCATGACCTCATAGTGTCTGACACTACCTACACAAGACCATCATAAGAGGAGGAAAAGATCATGACATCAAAATAAAAGAGAGACTGATGGAGAGGGGGAGGGGATATGATGGAGAATGGAATTTCAAAGGGGAAAGTAGGGGGAGGGAGGGTATTACCATGGGATATTTTTTATAATCATGGAAAATGTTAATAAAAATTGAGAAAAAAAAACAAAATTAAAAAAAATCACTCAAGGGTCCCATTTAAATCCAAATTATTTTTATATTCTCTGTCTCTCTTTTTTTTTATTCCCAGCCTTCTTTCCTTTTCCACTTGCAGTTGCTGCTTCCCGATGAAAGCATTAGATAGAGTCCAGGGCAACGCTTAGGCACCTAAGGTGGGATTTTTTTTTTAACTCATTTGTATTTACTCACAGGCAATCATTTGGATTTTCTTTCTTAAAAAAATTAATTATCATTGCTATGGGAAATTAGCATAGGATAGAAATACCACAGAAGAAATACATTGTAAGTTATTGTATTATGTTCTGTGAAGTATAATGTTCATATCCTTCTCTTTCCTAAAAGTAAAATGAAGACCTTCCCATATGTTTTAGAGTATGAATAGGAGTCCCTCCTCCCCCAAAATCTGTTGGTGTGTGGTGACATCATATCTAAGTCTTAGCCTAAGGTGGTCGAGACTATGGAGGTCCATCCAGTGCCCTATCTCATAGGACCTTTCTCCTGCCATCCACCATCCCACCAGCTAGTTTTCTCCCCAGCTCCCTTGGCAGCCCTCATGGTCATGTGACAGCTCATCCCCAGTGAGTCCTAGGACAAGTGTTGGCTAGATGCTCTGGATACCTTTCATTGATCCAATTTATCTCTCAGTGATCTTGACCTGGGACCAAGGGAAGAGCACCATAGTTACAAGGTCAGCAGGACTAAAGGTAGGAGATTAGAGAGATTTAGAAAGCCAGTAGTCTTCATAATGTCCTTGAGAAGCTGGGAGAGCTGGATATTTTATTTGCACAAGTCCATGTCTAAGGCCCACCTGCCTTAAGTTTGTCACTGATTTCAAAGGGCCCCTCGCCACTCAGGAGACGCAAAGTCTACTAAAAATACACACAATCTTCTAACGAGTACAAAGAGATAGGAAAATCACAAGGGAGACATCACAGTAATTCTGGAGTCACTGTCCCTAAGCCTGTAAATTTTGTTCTTAACAATCTGGTATTACAGTAAATAGAGAATACACTGTGCTGAAAAACGAGATGCTTTAAGATTAAACAGAACACATAAGACAAAACCAAACAGGAAACCTTTGTGATTTGTGGTCAAAGCATCTACAGGGCCTGAAGTCTCTCAGGACATCAAAGTCCTGGAGTCTCGAGCTGGCTTCTTCCGGAGAGCTTGGCTTTATGTGAGCTGACCTGTTGTTTCCATCATTTTCCTTCTGATCAGAGGAGACGGAGGCTTCTTTGAAGGGATGACACCTTAGAGTTTTGCTCTTTTGAAAGCAGAGTATTTTCCGACATTACTGACCCAACAGTATTGCTCAAGCCTACGTACACAGATGATGGGAAATTCCATGGGGACCTTCCTTAGAAAGGCCCTTCAGAGTAACATGCAAATGAAGACAGTCTGTGGAAAGATGACCTTTCAATGGCAACTACATGTGTGTGATATGTTGCATGTGATATGATATATAGTACATATATACTTGTTGTATGTGATATGATATGTTGTATGTGATATGGTATGTGGTATATGTTGCATGGGATATGTTATATGTGATATGATACATAGAACATGTTGTATGTGATATGTTGTAGGTAATATGTTGTATTGGATATATCGTATGTGATATGGTGTATGTGGTATGGTGTATGGGGTATGTGAACTACATTCTTAAACTGTTATGGAAGAGGTTCCCTTTCCCTTTATAAAAATTATTTTATTTTATTTATTTATTTGAGAGAGAGAAAGAAAGGGAGGAAGGGAGAGAAGGAGGGAGGGAGAGAGAGGGAGAGAATGGGCATGCCAGGGCCATCAGCTGCTGCAAACAAACTCCAGACTCATGTGCCACCTGGCCAGTGTGGACCCTGGAGAATTGAACCTCGGTTCTTTGGAATTGCAGGCAAAGGCCTTAACCACTAAGCCATCTCTCCATCCCTCCCTTTCCCTTTATCTGATCTTACTACATTTCCCTCCTTTCGAGGAGTGACTGAAGAGGGTACTCTCACGGTGGTGAAACTTCCTGACAAAAGGAAGGAAGTAATGTCACTCGGAACTTCAGACAGCAAATGTGACTGTGAAAAACCTTGTCCTCACAGAATCATCGGTTTGAACAGGCCCTGATATGCCCGACAATCTGATGGATTTGTGAAGTTCTCTTTTTAACTTACCTGCCAAACACTTATCTGTCACGTTGGAATAACTCCAGGGAAATGCCCCTCACCCCTCTCCCAAAGCAGTGCACTATGGAATTCAACTGCTCACAGAGTAGATTCCTCTATTTTAAATCAAGTATTTCTTCCTCTTTTCTGATATACACAAATACTATCGTAAGCCTTCAAGCGGCGTGAAACCAATACTGCGAGCATCCGTACTGACTTCTGAGGTTGAGGCCAGACATCTCAGAGCCGCAGGGCATCACCTATGCCAACTTCTGCAAACTGCTACAGCGCAGAAAAAGTCAGAAGAAACCTTGATTTATTTGAGAATCAATATGGAGACCATAAAGTTGGCAATGTTAGTATGCATTTCGCAGTAATAACTGAGCCACCTCCCAAGCTTGTAAAGTTTATTTCAAATTGATCGTGAGAATGGTTTGAAATTCAAATAGGAAGCGTGTCTTTAAAACTTGTAAGATCAATGTTATTGCCATGTTCCTGTTAAGTTTTCAAAAGATCTCTTGGGATTTTGTAATTTTGTGTGATGACCACCGGAGAGCATCACCACGGAACCCAGCTCTAAAATCAAGGCTCATATATTTGAAAATATCTTGCTGTGAGAAAAAAAATTAGTACATAAATTAATAGAGATGCTCTCATAAAAATCTATGGAGAAGATGTCTTAGTGGTTAAGGCATTTCCCTGCAAAGCCAAAGGACCCCGGTTCAATTCCCCACGTCCCATGTAAGACACATGCACAAGGGGGCGCACGCGTCTGGAGTTCATTTGCAGTGGCCGGAGGCCCTGGTGTGCCCATTCTCTCTCTCTCTCTCTCTAAATAAATAAAATATATTAAATTTTTTTAATTTTGTTTTTGTTATTTTTATTTATTTATTTGAGAGTGACAGCAGAGAAAGAGGCAGAGAGAGAGAGAGAGAGAGAATGGGCGCGCCAGGGCTTCCAGCCACTGCAAACGAACTCCAGACGCGTGCACCCCCTTGTGCATCTGACTAACGTGGGTCCTGGGGAATCGAGCCTCGAACCAGGGTCCTTAGGCTTCATAGGCAAGCGCTTAACCGCTAAGCCATCTCTCCAGCCCATATTAAAAAATTTTTTAAAAATCTTTTCTAAATATTAGTAGATCATTACTGTATGTAAATGTAGCAAAACACCTGTAGTTTAAAAAATGATTGGTATTTTTTTAAATGGTTCTATTTCCAGAAATATTATGATGGTGAGCTCATGCCAGCTGTTGAGCTGAGTTTTGTTCTTGTCTCTCATAATTAAAACTTTAGCGTTAATATCTCTTGAATGTAAAAAATAAAAACAAAATGATTTTATGAGGAGTCTATTGGAGACATTTGAAGAAAATATTGTCTAATATTAGAGAAAAGTAGGGTGAGAATGAACACAAAATTCATATTCTTATCCCTTCCCCTACAAAAGAACCAAGAACCAGTTGGGCATGGTGGCGCACACCTTTAATCCCAGCACTCAAGAGGCAGAGGTAGGAACTCACCATGAGTTCGAGGCCACCCTGAGACTACATAGTGAATTCCAGGTCAGCCTGGGCTAGAGTGAGACCCTGCCTCGAAAAACCAAATCAAAAAAAGAGAGAGAGAGAGAGAGAGAGAACTAAGAACCAACTATGCTGCACAAGTGCATAGGCGATTTTCCACACCTGGGTACCCTCCCATAATTAATATTCCTCAGAAGTTCTCATCGAAGAAAAATAACAACCCCACTTTTGAGTTTATCGAAGATTGTGTCAAACAGCAATGATAGCAAACCAAAACAACCCCAGCCCCAACCTGGTCCCTAAACAGGATAGTACTTAGCACACGAATTCACTACAAATCAGTTTGACTCAGCTGAACAACTTGGAACTATGTTGGCAGTGCCAAGTGAGCCAGGGGAATTTTGAAAGGTCAATAGTGACCAACGGAATCAGTTATTTTTCTTTCGGTGAAATGGAAGTCAAATAAATACCCGTCAAACTATAGAATCTAAAGCAACCTTTCTTTGGCTTTGTTGTTTGTTTTCAAGGCAGGATCTCACTCTCGCCCAGGCTGACCTGGAACTGTGTAGTCCCAAGCTGGCCTTGAACTCACAGAAATCTTTTACCTCTGCCTTCAGAGTTCTGGGATTAAAAGCATGCACCACCATGCCTGGCTATAAAGTAAATTTTCTAGAAATTATCTTAAAAAGTACTTAAGAACTCGTGAAAGAAAAGAAAAGAATTATAACAAATTCTGAGCCTAGTCACTAAGTTTTAATTATCAGACATTTTAGTACAATGTCACATTCTCATGTCAATAGCTGTTGCAGTCACTAGCTGTGAGAATTTCCACCCAAGAGGCCAAATTTAAATTAATCTAAGCATTTAAATATAAAATTTTAATCAATATTATTGATACTTTACATCACTTAAAATTTTGTTTTGTTTGTAGTGCATCGATGAAAGAAAATAAAAATATTTCCCTGAGGGTAACTCTGCCTTCAACTGTGAAATGCTCTCTGCATTTGCACTGTGGGGTTAGGGTTGTGTGAACTCCTGATGGCTTCCTGTGTGGTTTTCGCTCAGATGACCCAAGTTGATCCAGCCATCTCTTGTCCTCTAGTGGGCTACATATGTTTTTAACCACTCAGGAAACATCTGGTCTATTTTTATGTGTTATTTTTATGAACTGCTATGTTATTATGGTGGGCAGGTGGTTGGTCTAGACCTCAAATTCATGCTGTTCCGTTCTATCTTAGATTCCATGGTTGGTTGTTGTATGCTTTGAAAAAGAAGTTACCAAATTGATACCGGGATGTGTCTCTGGCCTCCCCTTGGCTCCTTGTAACCTTCATTGAATAAATTCAGATGAAACACAGACTGGAAGATACAGTTCATTGCAGGGTGGCATGAGGCACACTCCAGGAAGAGAGTGGGCAATGACTGAATGGGGCCATTGAAGATGAAAACACTTTTATGGTACAAGAGGGGACAATAGCCAGAGAGAGCATTGTGCTGACATACATATTTATGTTGACTTTATACGATTTCCTGTAGCTTCTCTGCTCTCCTGAGGGGCATTTTTTTCCTATTTAGGTGATTTACAGACCCATTTGGATTAATAATTTAGGGAGGGGAAAATACATCTTTGTCCTTTATCACAAAGCTCCCTTCCCCTCCTTCTCCTCCCTGCAGATAACCATCTCGCTATCTTCCTGGCCAGTTCAGAGAGTTGTGCCTCCACCCAGTGCCACAGATAAAACTTGGATTCCACATTTTTTGACCAAAAGTAATATAACAGATCAGATTAAAAAGAATTAAGGGAAGAAAGAAAGAAAGAAAGAAAGAAAGAAAGAAAGAAAGAAAGAAAGAAAGAAGAGCCGGGCGTGGTGGCGCACGCCTTTAATCCCAGCACTCGGGAGGCAGAGGTAGGAGGATCGCCGAGAGTTCGAGGCCACCCTGAGACTACATAGTGAATTCCAGGTCAGCCTGAGCCAGAGTGAGAACCTACCTCAAAAAAAAAAGAAAAAAGAAAGAAAGAAAGAAAGAAAGAAAGAAAAGAAAGAAAGAAAGAAAGAAAGAAAGAAAGAAAGAAAGAAAGAAAGAAAGGAAGGAAGGAAGGAAGGAAGAAAGAAAGGTAGCCATGCCTTGGGGTTGCTTCAGGTTACATATCTGGTCAAATGCTGAGAATAAGTGAGCCCTAAATGAGACATCTATATCAACCTCTTCATGGACCAAGAAACATCACATAAGTACAGGTAGAAAGAATGTAAAATGACTGCGTTCAGAAAACCATCAGATAACCTCTAATGAAATACCTGTGATGATCAAATTTGAAATGTAGACTAAATAACTGAGGGAGAATGTTGGTGTTGCTCTCAGGTTCATATTCCTGACAGAAAACAAACACCTGAATAACAGCAGCTTATGGGGGGAAAAAAAGGGGTTCATTTTTGCTTGTGGACTCGAGGGGAGGCTCCACAATGGCAGGGGGAAACAATGGCATGAGCAGAGGGTGGACATCACCTCCTGGCCAACATAAGGTGGACAATAGCAACAGGAGAGTGTGCCAAACACTGGCAAGGGGACACTGGCTATAACACCCATAAGCCCGTTCCCAACAATACACCACCTCCAGGAAGCATTAATTCCCAAATCTCCATCAGCTGGGAACCTGGCATTCAGAACACCCAAGTTTATGGGGGACACCTGAATCAAACCACCACAGTTGCATATCCTCCTGTGTTGCTCATCTGCATGCCTCCTTGCGAGAGAGTCTCTACTGAACCCAAAGCTGCCATTTTTGGTGAGACTGAGTCAATAATGACTGCCAACACATAATATATATTGTTTTTTTTTTCTAGTTCATTTTTTTTAAAAAATTATTTTTATTCATTTTATTCGAGATGAGAGAGAAAGAAACAGAGAGAGTGTTGTGCCACCACCACTGACCAGGAGCCAAGACCCCCGGTCACCCAGGAGTCACCCAGAGAACCGCCACAGAAGCCGAGACACTCGAATGTAAAAGCAACAGGTTTCTTTATTGCAAGCCTAGGCCTGGGCTCCATCCCTACAGTCCGACACAGCGGTAGTAAGGAAAAGAGCCCCTTCCTTTTGGGGGAAGGGGTTCATATAGGAATTCGAACAAAGAAGTAGGGGATAGATACATGATTGGTTGATTTAAACAGTTCTGATTGGCTTGGGGTTTCAGCTGGCAAAGTTGGGGGCAGGAGCTAGGGGCACTCCAGGCAGATGAGGTAATCTCCATTGGGATGGGCTAAGCAAACAGTGGTACTTTACGATTTTTGAAATGATAGGTTTATCTATGCAGGTAGTCGGAGGCCCAAGGCCCCCCCACCGCAGTGGAGTGTTTCTGGAATGTCCTTGAAATGGAGATTCCCCAGAAACTTAGGGAGAAAGGCAGCAATTGAGCAAGCAAGCAAAGTTAACAGAAGCAAAGGTCAGCATATTAGCCGGCTAGTTCTCTATCTAAGTCAGGCCTGGGCCCTTTTTACTTAAAATGGTTATATTTAGTCTCTCAAGAGAATGGCCATGGCAGGGCCTCTGGCCACTGCAAACAAACTCCAGACTCATGTGCCACCATGTGTGTCTGGCTTACATGGGACCTGGAGACTTGAACCTGGGTCCTTTGGCTTTGCAGGCAAGCACCTTAACTGCTAAGCCATCTCTCCAGCCCTTTTTCCAGTTGTTATTGATGTGCATATGCTATGCTGCAGAAATGCCAATCATGGGTGAATTAGATGAAATGTTAAAAATAGGATGCCATCTCTGTGTTTAGTTCAGATGATCTCTGTGTGAGACTGAGGGAACTCACCCTTGCCCCTGTGCCGAGACTCTCAGCAGTTTCTACACAGTGATGGCTAGTCAACAAGTAAGCACCCCAAATGTGCTACAAGACAGAAAATCAGCTCCGTGTCACTAGCTCTTTTTTACCTTCCGCCGTAAGATGCATGGAGTCTATTTCCTTGCAGGACTTCTTGCTGTCTTCAAAGTTATCCAACTCATGTGAAGAATATTAATACTCCCCCACACACACATAACATTGCCAGTGAGGTTCACATGCAATGCTTTTACTTCCTTGAGAGGAAAAACAGAAAAAGAAAATGAAAAACAAAACAAAGATGTGCCTGGGATGACGGTGTGAATCCTGAGAAACTGAGGCATCTTTTCTTTTTTCTGTCCTGTTGAAAACATTGCATGTTGTGGGCTTAATTTCTGTTAAGCAGGAAGGATCCCCTGGTCTAGGAAGGAAGGGCTGAGTTACTCGTATCCCTCTTGGTTTATGCACAGTATTGTTAAATGTTCTAGAATACATTTCTAGCAGGGGGGTTGTCTGGTTTCTCACCACTTCTACTGGGAGGGTTTTCCATGAAGAAGCTCTTCCCTATTTACTCTAAAGAAAAGTACAGGCACGTCTGTCATGGTGGAAACCAACTGCCCTCCAATTGGACTGGAGGCCCGCTCCATGGGGGGGAATACATCCCTGATACTGAAAACCTAAAACAGGGGTAGTCATGAGCCCTAGAGGTGTAACATCTGCTGATGTCTGGAAAAATGTATATACTATGCTTATAAACTGCCCAGTAAGCACTTCCCTTAATGTTCATACCCTTATATTAATGCTACTCTCACTTTTGGTAGAGAAGCTTCTCTTTTCAGATGGCAGTGACCTTGGGATGACTCAGAAGGTATCATAGTGCTGGAAAGAAATGACTAGAGTACTGAGTAACATCTCGATCACACCTTCCAAGGCTCAGGGTCTAATGTGGAAGAGGTGGCGGAAAGAATGTAAGAGCCAAAGGAAGGGTAGGACTCCTTACAACATGTTCCCTCCAGACATAAAATGGCCTGGATATCCATGACCTCACAGTGCCTGACACTACCTACACAAGACCATCATAAGAGGAGGAAAAGATCATGACATCAAAATAAAAGAGAGACTGATTGTGATGGGGAGGGGATATGATGGAGAATGGAGTTTCAAAGGAGAAAGTGGGGGGAGGGACAGTATTACCATGGGATATTTTTTTATAATCATGGAAATGTTAATAAAAATTGAGAAAAAAAAAAAAAAAGAAAAGTACAGGGACAGAGCAGATCCTGACTTAGTTTCTGATCTAATTATGCACATTAAAGGATGCAAGGCTTGGAGAATATGATAAAGGAGTTTTAGATATTTTGGTGGGAAAATTGCCATTTTAGGAAATGGTGCTTGTAACCTAAGAATATAACATCATCCACATAGAACATTCTAGACTCTGGGGATCCTTAGCACCATCTCCACTAAAACAAGAATGAGGGCTGGAGGGATGGCTTAGCGGTTAAGGCGCCTGCCTGCAAAGCCAAAGGACCCAGGTTCGTTTCCACAGGACCCACGTAAGCCAGATGCATGAGGTGGCGCATGCGTCTGGAGTTCGTTTACACCGGCTGGAGGCCCTGGTACTCCCATTCTCTCTGTCTCTCCCTCTCAAATAAATAAATAAAAAAGTTTTTAAAGAATGGAAGTTGGACAATATGATCAGTTTGGCCCATAAGAAGATGCAGTTTGAGGATGCTGTAAGGAAGGCGAGGGCAGGAGGGAAGAGCAACGAGGGCGTTGAAAGGCTTCCATGTGCGCATCACGCCTTTCTGCCAGGCCTGGCCTCTTACTGTATATTTGCCAAAGGAGGATTTTGTTTTTGGACTTTCCAGCAATCCTGGAAAACATTATTCTACGTGGTTAGCCCAAAGAAAACTTAACACGGGCCTGAGTTAGAGGCTTGGTTTAAATTTTCGTATCATTTAATCTTTTGGATTGAGGACCATTTTTGAATAAACATGAATTCAGGATTTTCATTAACATGGAATGGTGTCGGGGAAAGAAATCATTACCTTATATTTTTAGTGAGAGACTGAAACATATTCACCTTGTGTATTTAAATATTTAATTTTTTGGGGGGGGTGGGATTCGAGGTAGGATCTCACTCTGACCCACGCTGACCTGGAATTCACTATGTAGTCTCAGGGTGGCCTTGAACTCTCGGTGATTCTCCTACCTCTGCCTCCTGTGCTGGGATTAAAGGCGTGCACCACCATAGCCAGCTTAAATATTTAATTTATTTTGAGTATGCACATTAATTTTTTTTCAGTTTGATAGTGATCATTTGTAGAGATAACGATACTTCCAAGAAGTCACTTCTCCATTATGCTGCTGTGTGATACACATGGTGACAGAGATAAGCAGAAAGTTATAATACTCTTTCGCTTGTGTGCAGTATGAGTGTGCGCGTGCATGATTATGTGTGTGGGTGCATGCGTGTGTGTGTGTGTGTGTGTGTATGTTGGCATGCCAGGTCTCTCACCACTGCAAATGGAATACCAGATGCTTGTACCACTTTTTGGGTCAGGCTGTATATGGTGGCCAGGGAAATTGAACCTGGGCTGGCAGGCTTTGCAAGCAAGTGCCTTTAGCTGCTGAGCCATCTCCCCACCCAGTCACCTTATTTATTTATTTATTTATTTATTTATTTATTTATTTATTTATTTATTTGAGACAGGGTCTCTTCACTAACTCGGAGCTTAACAATTTACTCAGACTAGCTAGCCTGCAAACCCTAGGGGACCTCTTGCTCCTCTTCCCCCTTGCTGGGGTTACAGGCATGCGCCACCACACCAGGCACGTTTTGTGGGCGCTGGGAACCCACACTCAGGTCCTCATGCTTGCATGGTAAGTGCTTTACCACCGAACAAGGGTGGTTTTGAAGTTTGATATTTTGTATTTATTTTCCCTATTTTTATTTTATTTTATTTGTTTATTTTTATTTATTTGAGAGAGAGAAAGTAAGAGGCAGATAATGAGAGAGAGACAATAGGCATGCCAGAGCCTCTAGCCACTGCAAATGAACTCCAGACACATGCGCCACCTTGTGCATCTGGCTAATGTGGGTCCTGGGGAATTGAACCTGGCTCCTTTGGCTTTGCAGGCAAGTGCCTTAATCACTAAGCTATCTCTCCAGCCCTGGTCTGTTTCTTTCGTTCAGGGTGGGTTTTTTCATTTTTCATGAAGACTGGTTTTTCCATGTAATGAGAAAAACGAGAGCTGAGCAAATGGCTCTGCAGATAAAGCCCTGGAGCCTGATCTTCAGTACCTGAGTTCAATCCTCAGACTCTGCATAAAACCTGAAATCAGTGGTGGGCTTCGGTAATTAATCCCAGCATGTCACCAGCAATGTGATAGGTGGAGACAGGAGAATGTCTCAGGAAGCACTTAGCACGTGAAGCAAAAACAACAACATCCAGAGAAACCCCACCTCAGATGAAGTGGAATGGTGAGGAGGAACTCAAAGTTGTCATCTGATACACACACATACAAACACACACACACACACACACACACACACATACACACAATCTTTTTAAAGTATTTTTAATTTTTTTTTATTTTAAAGAAAGTGAGCAAGAAAGAAACAGAGACAGGGAGACAGATAGATAGAGAGACGGGGAGACAGATAGAGAGACAGGGAGAATGGCAGGTCAGGGCCTCAGCCACTGCAGTTGAACTCCAGACGCTTGCGCCACCTACTGGGCATGAGTAACCTTGCGCTTGCCTCACCTTTGTGCATCTGGCTTACAGGGGATCTGGAGAGTTGAACATGGGTCCTTAGGCTTTGCAGACAAGCGCTTTAACTGCTAAGCCATCTCTCCATCCTCTAAAATATTTTTAAAACAGGAAATATAGACAATAACCACTGTTAGGCTTCTTATCTCATAACTTGTATTATGCCTATTATGTTTTTTATTCTCATTTAATTTTACTACAATAATGAATAATGTAAAAGGTAGACAGAGCCCCAAAATACATATCTACTACAACTACAAACATATTTTAAAGTATGCAGATGTTGTCAGGAGGAAGGATGTATGTGAAATGACAGTAGCACAGATGTCAACTACAACTACATCAAACATTATTACAGCAATATAATTTCCTTTGCTTTCAAAACTTATCACAAATCCAATATAATGTTAAAATCAGTGGGTTTTTTGTTTGTTTTTTTTTTTGTTTGTTTGTTTGCTTGTTTTTGTTGGTTTTTCGAGGTAGGGTCTCACTCTAGCCTAGGCTGACCTGGAATTCACTATGTAATCTCAGGGTGCCCTTGAAATCATGGTAATCCTCCTACCTCTGCCTCCCAAGTGCTGGGTTTAAAGGTGTGTGCCACCACATCAGGCTTAGGGTCTCTTTTTTTTTTTTTTTTTTTCAAGGTAGGGCCTCACTCTAGCCCAAGCTGACCTGGAATTCACTATGGAGTCTCAGGGTGACCTTGAACTCACGGCAATCCTCCTACCTCTGCCTCCCAAGTGCTGGGATTAAAGGCGTGCGCCACCATGCCCGGTTTCAGGTTTAGGGTGTTTTTAAGTAGGTGAAACAATGGCTAGCTCATAATCAAATGTACATGGTGACAGTTGCTGTGGTAGTTTTGAATATGATAGTTTATGTGTATGACCCCAGAGACTGAGGTGTTTTATTAACACTGAGCTTGCAGGGCTGGGGGGATGGCTTAGGGGTTAAGGCGTTTGCCTGCAAAGCCAAAGAACCCAGGTTTGAGTCCCCAGGACCCACGTTAGCCAGCTGCATAAGGGGGCACACATGTCTCGAGTTCGTTTGCAGTGGCTGGAGGCTCTGGAGCGCCCATTCTCATTCTCTCTCTGTCAAATAAATAAATAAATAAAAATAAAATATTAAAGGGCTGGAGAGACGGCTTAGCAGTTAAGCGCTTGCCTGTGAAGCCTAAGGACCCCGGTTCGAGGCTCTATTCCCCAGGACCCACGTTAGCCAGATGCACAAGGGGGCGCACGCATCTGGAGTTCGTTTGCAGTGGCTGGAAGCTCTGGCGCGCCCATTCTCTCTCTCTCTCTCTCTCTCTCTCTCTCTCTGTCTCTTTCTCTCTGTCACTGTCAAATAAATAAATAAACAAACAAACAAAAATTTAAAATAAAATATTAAAAAAACTGAGCTTGCAACTGCAGCACCTAGAGGCAGATCCCTGGGGGGGGGGGGACTGTGTGTCACTGGGGTGCTGGGATCTTGGAGCCCAGCCCTCAGGTTGTGTTTGGGGGCAGATCTGAGCCCAGCCCTGCAAGGTGCGTTCAGAGCAGCCGGAGCTCTGGTGGTTCCTGCTTGCTGCAGTTGGTTCTCTCTGCTTGGATCTGTGGAAGGAAGCACCTTCTCCTGCCTCTGGTGGAGTTTCCCCTGGAGTTTGTGAGCCTGAAATCAACATTCTCCTCTTGTAAGCTATGCCTGGTTGGATGTTTGTCCCAGCAACAGGAAGCTGACTCCCCTGGATGCTATTTTTAAATAGTCACATGTATTGGCCAATGTTCAAGATCAGCCTACAAAGTGGGTTATAATATCGTTCTTCTTGTGTGGAGCAGAGAAGCATTTTTCACCTTTCTAAGGCTTTGGAATGTGCTCTCTGCAGACCGCGAACCTGATTTGAGAAAGTTTTATGTCAAAGTCTCTCATTCACATGTATTATGTAAGCCTTGTAAAGGATGCAGATAGTAAAATTACATGTCGATGAGTAGCAGATAAAATTACACAGGAAGGGGGCTGGAGAGGTGGCTTAGGGATTAAGGCACTTGCCTGAGAACCCTGAGAAACCGGGTTCAATTCCCCAGGGCCCACATAAGCCAGATGCACAAGGTGTCACATGCATCTGGAGGTCATTTGTACTAAAGTGGCTAGAGGCCCTGGTGTACCCATTCTCTGTCTGTCTGTCTGTCTGTCTCTCTCTCTCTCTCTCAAATAGATAAAATATTTCTAAAAATACACAAGAAGGGGACTGGAGAGATGGCTTAGCTGTTAAGGTGTTTGCCTGCAACTCTCCAGGACTCACTAAGCCAGATGCACAAAGGGGCGCATGCATCTGGAATTCGTTTGCAGTGGCTGGAGGCCCTGGTGCATCCATTCTCTCTCTCTCTCTCCCTATCTCTCTCTCTCTCTCTTAAATAAATAAAAAAAATATATTTTAAAAAGAGTAAACTTTAAAAAAATACACAAGAAGCCCTAGAAAATAGTGAATCAAATGTTTAATGATTCCACATTAATATTTAACCATGGAGAACTCAGAAAACTATACATGCTGTGTATTTTCCAGTAGAATTGAGGTGTAAAGAATTTTCTCTTTGTATATCAGACTGGAAAATGTTTAGGTACAGTTGCAGTATTTATATTTATATTTATTTAGTATTAAGACAGGGATTCATTCTATATCCCTGGCTGTCCTCAAATTTGTAGCAACCTTCCTCTCTTAGATACTTCATTGATAAAAATCACAAGTGTGAGACACCACACCTGGCTGGCCTCTATTACTAAAACCATATCTATGAGGCCTTAATTTATGGTTACATGGATCATTAGGGAGGAAAGAGAGGGAGATAGTCAGGTAAGGAAGGAGGGAGAGAGAGGGAGAGAGACAGAAAATATCAGTAGCCCATGACAACTATGGTAAAGGGTCTTTTTTTTGTTGTTGTTGTTTTTTCTTTTTCTAGGTAGGATCTCACTCTAGGCCAGACTGATCTCAAAATCACTATGTAGTCTCAAAGTGGCCTCAATCTCATGGCGATCCTCCTCCCAAGTGCTGGCATTAAAGATGTGTGCTGCCACACCTGGCTTGGTAAAGGTTTTATGAGTTCCTGGAACTATCCTAGCAACTATTCACCAAGTTCTAAATGATATTGATGATGAAATTAATGTTTCTGAAGATGAAGTAAGCGTCTCACGTGCAGAAAACATAGCATAGTGAGAGCCTGCAGAAACAGGTAAGGCCCACAGAACTTCACGTACCAGCATTATCAGTTAGTGTCAGGTGAGGGCGTTGGGCATCTTACAAGCGACCAAGGACAAGCTGGCTGTGGTGGCCTGTGCCTGTAACCCCGTCCTTGGCAGATGGAGGCAGAAAGATCAAAAATTTAAGGTCATCCTCAGGTAGATACCAAGTTCAAGGCTCCTTTGGGCCACATGAAATCCTGTCTCAAAGTCTCAAAACAACATCAAAAGGATAACAAAAGTAGGGCTGGAGGGATGGCTTAGAGATTAAGGCATTTGCCTGTAAAGCCAAAGGAGCCAGGTTGATTCCCCAGGACACACGTAAGCCAGATGCACAAGGGGGCATAAGCGTCTGGAGTTCGTTTGCAGTGGCTGGAGGCCCTGGCGTGCTCATTCGCTCCCCCGCCCCCCACCTCTTCCTCTTTCTCCGTCAAATAAATAAGTAAATAAAGTTTAAAAAATAACAAAATTAAAATAAAATAAAATTGTTTTTAAAATATAATATAAAAGGCAGCTTGAAAATATAACTAGTTAGCAGAATTAGTTGAAAATACAACACAAAATTCCTACAAATAAAAACATAATTTTTAGCCAGGCGTGCTGGCTCACGCCTTTAATCCCAGCACTTGAGAGGCAGAGGTAGGAGTATTGCTGTGAGTTCAAGGCCACCCTGAGACTGCATAGTGAATTCCAGGTCAGCCTGCACTAGAGTGAAACCCTACCTCGAAAAACCAGATATATATATAATTTTTAAAAAAATATTTACAAAAATTATACTGTAGAAAAACAATTTTTAGAAATCAATAAAGTTTCACAGCAGGTAAGAACTAACTACATTTATGCATATGTGTATACCCATATACAGGTATTTATTTTTTCTATTATTTATTTATTTATTTATTTACACAGAGAGAGACAGAGAAAGAGAGCGAAGAAGGAAGAGAGAAGGGGAGAGAGAGAAAGACAGAGGAGAAAGGGCACACCAGGCCCTCTGCCTGTTGCAAGCAAACTCCAGATGCATGCACCACTTTGTGCATCTGGCTTTACGTGGGCACTGGGGAATTAAACCCAGGTCCTTAGGCTTTGCAGGCAAGCACCTTAACTGCTATGCCATCTTTCTAGCCCATAAATGCATTTTAAATGAGTATTTGGGATTGTCAGAATACTCACTGATCTATCAGGATCACCCAATCACCTTAAACGTTTATGCTTCTATTTCCTCTGTGAGTCTTTTAACACACGTGTGAGCATGTGCTAGCCCTGTACTCATGGTGGTGGGTGATGAGACCCTAGGCCACTTCTCTTCCTGTTCTAGAACTTCCGCAAACCCTTTCTTCTTGGTTCTCCTGGTTCTTACCAAGGACCTCCATGTGAAAATGAGGAAAGCTGTGTGAAGGGGGGAGGGGCTCTTTGTAGACAGAGAATTCCAGAACCCCACACCAGTGTCAGGGTTTGAACCAAAGGACCTCACAGATCACATGGGCCACTGTCAGTCCATTTCCATTTGTTTCCCTTGGATCATAGGAGAAGCCAGTCCAGTAGCCGTGCGGATGAGCCTGGGATTTAAGCAGGGTCTGCAAAGGAAGCAAAGCATTTTCTATGACACGGTTCCCATTTGATACATGAACAGACACTGGGACAAGGACCCAGCTAGCTCTGTGCCCAGTTCTCCGCCAACCCGTACTCTCGCCCCTCACCCCCTACTTCTTCATTTTCCAAAGTGACTTTCCTCTTAGTAAATTGTTTATGTCAAAATTTAGTATCGGTTTTGTTAGAAAAATTTAGAAACAAGTAGAAATCATCTACAATATATATAATATATATTATATTATATATATAATATATTATATATATTATAATTATATAATATATATTATATATATTATAATTATATAATATATATAATAACCTTCAATTAATCTTTTTTTTTAATCTTACCGATTCATTTATTCCTTCATTTACTTGAAAGAGAGAAAAGGGGGGGGGCTGGAGAGATGGCTTAGCAGCTAAGCGCTTGCCTGTGAAGCCTAAGGACCCCGGTTCAAGGCTCTATTCCCCAGGACCCACGTTAGCCAGATGCACGGGGGAGCACGCATCTGGAGTTCATTTGCAGTGGCTGGAGGCCCTGCTACACCCATTCTCTCTCTCTCCCTCTTTCTCTGTCTGTTGCTCTCAAATAAATAAATTTTGAAAAAAAGAAAGACAGAAAAAGAGGCAGAAAGAGAGAGAGAAACAGAGAGAGCTTGAGAGAATGGGTGCTCCCAGCCACTGCAAAGGAAGGACAGACACATAGGCCAGCTAATCTGCATTGGGACAACCAGAAAAAGACAAACTCTTTTTAAGGGGCAGGAATGCTGAAGGAGACTGAGACATGGCCTCCCTGGAATAAGCTGTCTTTGAACTGATGTCCTACATGTGCCTCAGGCATAGCATTCTACTACTATGTTGTGCTTTCACGATAACCAAGACAAGAAGGAAAAAAATCAATACATATTTTTAAAAATGGGTAAAAGGCAGAGAATTCTGCCAAAGCTAGGTGTCCCTGTAAGCACAACTGATAACCAGAGGCAGTTAGAGTAGCCAAAATCTGGGGCTCAAGAGATGGCTTAACGGTTAAGGCATTTGCCTGTAAAGCCAAAGCACCCAGGTTCAATTCCTCAGAACCCGCATAAGCCAGATGCATAAGGTGGCACATGTGTCTGGAGTTTGGACCAGCTAGAGGCCCTGGCAAGCCTCCCTCCCTCTCTCTGTCTTTCTCTCTCCCTCTTCCTTCCTTCCTTTCTCTCTCTCTCAAATAATTAAAAGGAAAAAATAGAATTTCCAAAATCTAAGCCTCCGAAAGAAACCCCTAAGGTCTACACAGATCATGTGAAAAAAAAAAAAATAAATCACACAGGGTTTTGCATTGAGCACAACTAGAAATTTTTTTCTATGAAATAGAAAATAGTAAAACTTCAGATCATTCAGAAAGATAGGAGTAACAAATTTTAAGTTATTTTTGGATTCTACCCCTAGCCTTTTATTGAACTGCAGGATGTTCAGGTAATCTGAGAATTCCTCCAGAAAGAGTCGAACCCTGCTGATATCCAGGGAGTCAGGGCAGATCAAATTGTTGGGTAGAAGGAATGAATGTTAAAATGTGTTCTGAAAACCCCGGCTTGGTGGCGCATGCCTTTAATCCCAGCACTCAGGAGGCAGAGGTAGGAGGATCACTGTGAGTTTGAGGCCACCCTGAGACTAGAGTGAATTCCAGGTCAGCCTGGGCTGGAGTGAGACCCTACCTCGAAAAAAAAAAAAAAAAAAAAGTGTTGTGAATTCTAAGTCAGTTTCCCAAGGCTAACACTTCCAGAGAAAGAGGGTTGAAAGGGAAGGCAGCGGCACGTTTGAAGCTTGTTCAGTCAGCGGGGGGAAAGGAGGTGCACGTGGGTATAGTGGAAAGAGTAGCAGGATAGTACTGGAGAAAAATCACGTGTGTACACACACACACCACACACCACCTTCTGCCCCCCAAATCTATTCATTTAAGAAGCTGCAGTTTTTCATTTTGACAGAAGAGGATGCCCTTGGCATAGGAATTCGACAGAGTAACCCAGTTCATAAAACCCATTTTTCATCTAGATGAATGTCCTATGAAATGAACACAGAATCAAAATATTTAAACTGATGAAAATTTCATCATAAAGACAAAACCAGGAAGCACACAAAAAAACACCATGACACTATAAACTGATTAGCGATCCTAAAACAAATTTTAAAAACCAGACTTGATGATAAATGACTGTCAATCAATGGCAATGAAACAGCCTCAGATAAATTTGACTGTAGATCTGTGTCAGTCCAGCTCTCCACAACTATGGAAGCTCGAGTCAGCCACTCAGACTGCAGAATTTTCAACTCAGGTGTGGCTTTTGAGGGGAGATTCAGTTCACACATCAGTGCATCTGAGCTAACATCACTTTGACCAGTGTCGCAGTCAGGTCCGCATTGCTGGTAGAAATCACCCAACCAAGAGCAGCTTGTGGGAAAAAGAGGTTTATTTTGGCTTACAGGCTCAAGGGGGAAGCTCTACAATGGCAGGGGAAAACGATGGAATGAGAAGAGAGTGGATATCACCCCCTGGCCAACATAAGGTGTACCATAACAACAGGAGAGTGTGCCAAACACTGGCAAGGGGAAACTGGCTATAACACCCATAAGCCCGCCCCCAACAATGCACTGCCTCCAGGAGGTGTTAGTTCCCAAATCTCCATCGGCTGGGAATTTAGCATTCAGAACACCTAAGTTTATGGGGGACACCGGAATTAAACCACCACAACCAGCAAGTAACATTTTTGGAAACTAGTCAGTCTTAGAAGATCAGTAACTTCAATCAACCCCAAAGCTAAGCATGTCATCAGAGCCAACGTGGTACATCTCAAGCCCATCCTCCTAGAACTTGGAAGGCTGAGGTTTGATGATGGTTTCAAGTTCAAGGCCAGCCTGGGCTACAATATGAGATCTTGCTTTTTTTGTCGTTGTTTGGTCTTTTTTAAGTCATTAGATAGCAACTGAGACTTACAGTATGGTAGATTTGCTTTGGTGTAACATGCTACCTGAGGTCCTCACTGATGTGTTTGGTAATGTTTTGATTTATGACCTTCTTCTATGACTTAAAGCTCAGGTAATAACCACGTCCGTAATGGAACATGTTATTTGAAACAACCTGAATCGCCCATTTCTGGGACATGGTCACCCATATTTTGGCTCAGAATAAACTCTATTTTCTTTTAAAAAAAAAATTAGTAATGGGGACTGGAGAGATTGCTCTGTGTGGTTAAGGCTCTTGCCTGCAAAGCCTATTGTGGGTTCAGTTTGCCAGTACCTACGAAAAGACAGATGACAGATGCACAGAGTCTGGAATTCATTTGCAGTAGCTAAAGACCTTGGTATACCTATTCTCTCTCTCTCTCCCTCTTCTCACTGTCTCTCTGCTTGCAGATAAATAAATAATAAATAATTACTAATGGATCAAATTCACAAGGAACAATGTCTATAAACTAAAAGGAAACTCAACAATTCTTTCTTTTACCTTCTCATCATTATCCTGTTATCCATACATTGTATGGCTACAAGTTCCTCCTGACAAAAGTCCAGCAGTTTAGTCCTTTAGACTATTAACTTTTTTGTGCAAATCTTTATTAAATTCCTCTTCATCATCAGGCAAACTTTTCTGACTGCAAACAGTGTTAAATAATTCCCTACCAATATATTTTCACTTACTGGATTTTAAATGCCCATCCTATCAAATGACATAGCTGAGTCCTTCTCAGCATTAGCTCTTCCTGGCTTTTTTTTCACTCGTATTCATAGAATCCCTGCTATCTGATTTCTATGCCACATAATTGTGACGGATTAACTTTTCCTAAGAGACTCCATAGTGAATTCCAGGTCAGCCTGGGCTATGCCACCAGGGTTTATGGCTTGGGCCCTTGTACAAAAGAGCGATTTGTGCCACAACTGGAACCACTGAACCTACACCAGAACGGGGGAGCACAATTATAAGGCACCAACTTATGAATCACACCCTAGAACAGTGTCTACAAAACACTACTCCCTCCTGGCTTCTACACCTGTGATGACAGGAGTGGCTTAAGGTTGTCAAAAATCAAACCTGGCGTGGTGGCACACCCCTTTAATACCAGCACTCAGGAGGCAGAGGTAGGAGGATCGCCATGAGTTCGAGGCCACCCTGAGACTCCATAGTGAATTCCAGGTCAGCCTGGGCTAGAGTGAGACCCTACCTCGAAAAACCAAAAAAAAAAGTTGTCAAAAATCATTTGAGCCTTTTCTTCTTAAGTAACACAGGGCTGCCTAGCACTCATACTAGTTTATTTAGTCAATGAGCCACACTCACACATGCTTTTCTTTTTCTTTTTTTTTTTTAATTTACAAGGCCAGGCTGCAAATTGTCTAGATTTGTATACAATGTTTTACGTTTAATTATAAATTCTGCTTTCATGTAACTTCTTTTCTCTCATATTCTACCATATTCAGTTGAAGTTAACCATGCATATTTTGCTTATAAATCTCTTCTCCCAGAAATCCTCGTTTCTTATCCTCCACAAAGCCCTTTAAATATAGTCCAGTTCTTTGCATTTTTCTATCAAGGAGTACATTTACTGTAGTTCTCAGTAAGGGATTTTACATTTCTGCCTGAGATCATCTCAGGACAGAGTCTAATGTCTACTTTTCTATTAGTATTCTGGTCAGAAGCAATTAATCTTCTCCTAGTCTGTTGTCTTCTGAGATTCCACCCGAGCCGTCCCCACCGTCCCCCTATGGCATTCTACATAAGATGTTTCCAGCTGGGCTCTCACTCCAAATTCTCCAACATTTGCTATTGATCGGCCACAAAGTTGTTTCTACATTCTCAGGTATTGTAACAGCAACAGTCCAGAGCTCAGCCCTGAATTCCGTCTCAATCCATGTTCTCCTGCTCGGCTGCCCTAACAGAACGTCTGATGCTGGTGTTGTGGCTCACAGTCCTGGAGGCTGGGACATCCAAGGCTGTGGCTCCAGTACTGGTTTCGCTTCTGGCTATGCAACGATGCTACTTAGATTCATGGAAGAAAGCAGAGGGCAAGCAGGCACAGGAAAGAGAAAAAAGACAAGGGTATGTCTGTCATATTTTATAATAACTGGCTCTGGCAGCGATTCATCCAATCCTATGAGAATGAGAACGACTCTTCTGATTACTCATCACTTTTTTAACAATTGAGCGCCTCTTAAATGCCACAAAACTTAACACAGAAAATTCGAGAAGCAAATTTAAACATCAGTCTTAGATGGAACAAATCATATTCAAACCAGAACAGCTGGAGTGGCTCATTCCCATATATGCATTTCTTATAAATGATTTTTTTTAAAAAGCAATGTATAAGGAGTTTAATTTATCAGAACTTTTAGCTTACAGCAAATAAGTTCTATGAGAAAATTTTATACCTATGAGTGTTTGCATGAAATACTCAGAAATATCTTAAGTAAATATCTTAATGACGCACTGCAAGGTCTTGGAAACCAAACAAGCCCAACTCAAAATCCGTAGACGGAGAGAAGTAATGGTTGTGGCAGAAATTAACGAAACGAACACAAAAAGAACACTACAAAGAATCAGTGAAATAAAGACTAGGTTCTGGAAATGTAACCAAGATCAACAAACCCTTAGGCAAACCAATCAAAGGAAAGAGGGAAGATCCAACTTAATAAAATGAGAGGTGAAAGGGGAGAGTTATGACAGTTGTCACTGAAATCAAAAGGATCATCAGAGGACACTTTGAAAACTCATATTCCAAAGAACTGGAAATCTAGAAAAAAATGATAAATTTGAAGATATGCATGACCTATTAAGTACGTCAATGTGATATAAGAAAAAATAAATAGGTACTCAAATATTTTTACTTCTTAATTTTTATATACCATCTTACATCTGCCTCGATACGCCATACATTCTCCTTTCCCTTTGTTTCATTTTATTCATGTACATTTGATAACTGGTCCTTTTCAAAACTTATCTTTTATTAAACCAAGTACATTTATGGAAAGGTTGAGATTAGAAAATGTTTACTTCACCATAACCGCAAACTTTTAGTTTCAAGTCTGGGCAGCTGCCCAGGAAACACCTCTGGCTGTATCCGTGTTTAGGGTAACAGTGTGAAGTGAACATCCTGCCCACTTCACTGCTTCTCACCGCAGAGTGACATGGTACCCTCTGCCCCTCCTCCCTGCAGGGCACACACACGGGAAGGCGCAGTAAGCATCAGCCCACGCAAGCCAGCATGAGGCTTGGTGGTCAAGAAGGTTCTAAGTTATAGTCAGTGTGTTTCCATCTCCACATGGGGACTTTTGTTTTCTCGTTCCTAGGTATGGTTTACATACATGTCCTAATTCCATATGTACGTATATACACATAGCCATGTGTGTGCATGTGACTGTGTGCGTGTGTACCTACACAATGCGCCATACTTGATTCCATTACCAACAGCAGCTTGTGCACAGGATGACCAAGACATCTACCTAACTTTCTTCTCTGTTTAATTGCGATCATTCTTAAAAACCATATTCTATACAATTTTTTTAACTTTTGAATCAGAGATTGCATAATTGCATTATTTATCAACTCTGTACTACATATTACCAATATCATTATTTATTTATTTATTTGAAAGAGAGAAAGATAGTGAGAGAGAGGGAGAGAATGGATGCACCAGGGTCTCGAGCTATTGTGAAAGAACTCCAGATGCATGTGCCCCTTGTGCATCTGTCCTGGGGAATTGAACCTGGGTCCTTCGGCTTTGCAGGCAAGCGCCTTAACTGCTAAGCCATCTCCCCAGCCCTAAAATCATTATTTTTAAAGTCCTAAAAGGTTTACAGGACCTAATATTTATGCAGCAATGCTGACCACACTTCATTTACCAAATTAGCCAAACCTTCTACTGAGTGAAAACCACATCCTGTGGTTTTGTTATGTTTCCTACACAGGAAGGTGGGACTGAAATAACCTTTATTATAGCATTCTCAGAAATCGAAATTAATCAGACAACTCTACTTTCAGTTCGACTCAGGAGCTGAGGACAGGTCCACGTTTTCTGATTGTACTGACGGCTTTTATTCACAGGAAACGGGATCTCCCTTCACCGACGCAGGTGTGTGCATTTCTAACAACTATTTTTCACGCAGTGAGGAGTTGTATTGCAAGCCTAAGAAGGTTTCTAAAACAGTCTACAGTATATAGTAACTCTAATGATCTTTCACGTTTGAGTAGAATTTCTGAAGGAAAGAAATTCTTGTAGTATCTGAGCTGTATCCTTTGTCAATCTACCAATCAAGACATACTTACTGAGGAACCAGAAGTGATGATGTCGCATAACATCACAAGAAGCAAAAACTTAAGAATGAGTATTTCCTGTTTTGGATTAGAAGTGTGGAGTTTTAATGAGAATTCTGACGCAAATTTTCTAATCTTGTGGAAGGCGCCTCATTCTCTGGGATACAAAACTTTACATGCAGGAAGAGATAAGCCATCATGTTTCATCCAGTTATCGTAATCAAGTACAAATAGCTTTCTTATTTAAGATCTAAGCATTATGAACATTGATTAAATGGCTGCTTTTCTGGGAGTTATATTAGATACTATAAAATGTTGTAATATAAACATATATGACATTATTGACAGTAATAATATTTTTTCTCTTGAGGGAAATTAGAACATGAAAAGAGGATTTATTAAAATAAAATGGACAAAGTATCCAACAAAATTTCATGTGGCATATATGATTTTCTCTTACAAAAGAAGTCAGTGGTCACCAAATAAACGACTATAAGCAGCAAACAGTATGTGTCATTCTTTAGCAATAGTGATGTCAATAATTTCTAGTAAATAGTTCAATGTAAGTGAATAAAAAATGAATATTTTCGTAGTATTTTGAAATGATTAGTCATTATTTTACAACTAAAATAAAATGATAAAATCAGTTTTATTAGACATTGAGTGGCTTGTTATTTCCACTCTCGTGTTTTTAGTTGTGCATCAGGGGAAATTTTTCTATATCATACTTGTCTAATCAAATTATTTCCTTAAAGCCGGGCGTGGTGGCACATGCCTTTAATCCCAGCACTCGGGAGGCAGAGGTAGGAGGATCGCCGTGAGTTCGAGGCCACCCTGAGACTCCATAGTGAATTCCAGGTCAGCCTGGCCTAGAGTGAGACCCTACCTCGAAAAACCAAAATTATTTCCTTACACCATGAAGAAAGCTAAAGAAACAAAAACCCCTCAATTACTCAGTTTTGTATATTCAAGAATCCTCTGTAAATTGAGGAATTAAGGTTCAAATCTGGAATAATATACTCTCATTGTTACATGGTGACATTGATCCATGATCGGAAATCTCATCACAGCTTGGGTGTGTACTTTTCACAAGAATCTGTACTTCTTTTTGCACTGATTTCATGTTATATTTAGGTCATACTCGAAATCAACTTTTTGTAGACTTAAAAAAATGCTTTCCTTTTATTTTACTCTCTACCAATTGTAAAGTCATTCACAAGGCAAGGTAGCTCAAAATAGTGACATAGCTGGAGGATTTGGAGTCAGAAGAACTGAACTTTAATCAAACTTTTACAACTTTGTGGTTTTGAATTGGGGACAGTACATACCTTTATGCATTTTCATTTCTTTTTCTACTAATAGGAAAATAAAATGTGCCTGTTTACCTTCTGCAATATGCAAATCAGGTTATGTATAATTTGAAAGTCCTTGTTACTCTAAAAGGGTTCTAACTCACTCGTGGTCGGTAACAATATGTTAAATGGACATTATTTTCCATCTTTATTATTCCATGCCTTTCTTTGCTTTTTTCTATGTTGTTTTATTTATTTATATTTTAGAAATTGTTTTATTATTTATTTGAGAGAGAGGGGCAGAGATGGAGAAATGATAGCTAGCTAGCTAGATAATGGGTGTGCCAGGGCCTCCAGCTACTGCAAATGGACTCCAGATACATGTGCCACCTTGTGCACCTGGCTCACATGGGTACTGGAGGCTTCACAAGCAAGTGCCTTAACCACTAAGCCATCTCTCCAACCCCTCTATTTTTTTATTTTTCTTTTTTTACCCTTACCACCACCATGAATATATCTTCCTCTTATTTCACCCATCTCCCTCTTTTATCTCCCCTTCCCACTTCAATGCCTCTTCTTCACAGTTGATTACCACCCTAAATTCCTTCATCTATACAATAATAACCTATACTCTTTTCTTCAGATTTAATAATTGAGTTATATATATATAATATTTAAAACTAATTTTAAGCATATAAGATAATGGTTAATATCCTAATTTTATTTAAAAGACTTAAGTATTCAGTGAATGACTGAAATTTAAGAAAACAGTAAAACATGCTTTACATTACTGTATTTATTCTGAAACCGTATATTGTAGTATGTTAGCCTTTGTTCCTCACTGTAATGAAAATTTGAGGCACTGAGATTTTCCAAGTGTTTGTATGTGGTTGGAATTATTGATGCTTAACATGACATTTCATTGTTATACTATCCCCTATTATACTGTGCTTATACTTTTTTTTCCACTTTAGCAAGTTAGGAAACTGGATGCAAATTTTATATGTTCCTTATTTATGAAGTTAGTGAATCTGTAATGATATAAATGTGTATCTAGATCCCTCCATCATTGTTTCTTCTTTTGCATTAATCCTTTCATTTTAATGTTACATTTTATTATAAATTAGACATTAGCTGGGTAGTGTGGCACACAACTTTAATCCTGACACTCAAGAGATAGAGGTATAAGCCAGGGCGTGGTGGTGCATGCCTTTAATCCCAGCACTCAGGAGGCAGAGGTAGGAGGATCGCCGAGAGTTTGAGGCCACCTGAGACTACATAGTTAATTCCAGGTCAGCCTGGACCAGAGTGAGACCCTACCTCGAAAAACCAAAAAAAAAAAAAAGAGAGAGAGAGACAGAGGTAGGAGGATTGCTGTGAACTCGAGGTCATCCTGGGACTACACAGTGAGTGCCAGATTGAGCTAAAGTGAGACCCTACCTCAAAAAAGCATTAGTTCATTATGTATATAATATTTTGTTAATATATAATATATACTATTTCTCTAACAACATAACATATTTTTCTAATACCTTAATTTGCCATTGACTAAACATAATTTCATCTAGTTAATAAAGTGTGATGATAAAAATGAAATAATGTAAGATGAAGTAAACATATGTCATATTTTAGAAGGGATATTCATGGGGAGTATATTCATAGAAATGGCAAGATGAATTTTAAGAATTTAAGAATTCCTCAAGTAGCAGAAAGGCCAAGACTCATACTGGCTTTAATTACTTTCCCCAGAGATGCATGACTACCCTAATGCTAAAATTAAGTCAAGGCGAGGTGCTTCTAAAGGGTGGCAAAACCAAAGACCTGCACTTATGCCAAGCCAACACAGAGCAAACTGTAAGTCCTCCATCTGGCTCTCTTCTCTCATGGTCCTGAGGTGAATTGGGAAACCGTGTGATTTCAGTTTACCTTATATCCAGGAGGGAAGCAAATATGATATTTTCCCTAACAGAATATTAGAACGTATAACTTATTTAGGAGACATTATTATTTATTTGGTTGACCTGAACGTGATGGAATTATCATAATAAAAACAAATAACATGCATGATTCTGAGGGATTCTTGAGTAATCAGCTTTTGGGAGGAATAAATAGAAATAGAACCAAAAAAAGAAACTTTTAGCCGGGCGTGGTGGCGCACGCCTTTAATCCCAGCACTCGGAGGCAGAGGTAGGAGGATCGCTGATAGTTTGAGGCCACCCTGAGACTACATAGTTAATTCCAGGTCAGCCTGGACCAGAGTGAGACCCTACCTCGAAAAACCAAAAAAAAAAAAAAAAAACTTTTAAATCTATTCCATTATGTTGGTAAATACTATAGAAGCAATAAATTGATTTTAATTTACAGAGCTATTTCCTAGTGTAGTTGAGACTACCTTTTTATAAAATTTTGTTTGAGACTATCTTTTTCCCAAGTTTTTTTTTTTCAAGCAGTGATATTAGAACTTGAGAGAGCTTGGAAAACTAGACTTGGGGCAGCCACTTTATATGTCAGGATATGTCCTAGTCACCAAGATATTGTCTTAGTGGCAAAAATTCACAGAAGACCTTAATACAATTACATACATGTATGGTTCTAAAAGGATTGTTGAGGGCTGTAGCTATGACTTAGTGGTTAAGGTGCTTGACTGTGCAGCCTAAGGACCCAGGCTCGATTTCCCTGAAACCCACATAAGCCAGATGTACATGGAGATGCATAAATCTGGAGTTCATTTGCAGTGGCTGAAGACCCTGGCGCACCCATTCTCTCTCTCTGTCTCTCTCTCTTATAAATAAAATAAAAATTTTTTAAAAAGCATGAGAAAATAAAATTAGTAAGTATGATTTAAAAGACTATAGAACTTGAAGTGGTGGCTGACATCTGTAATTTTAATAGTCAAGATGCTGAGGCAGGAGGATTATAAATTTGTGCCTTGGGCTACATAGTGAGACCCTGACTCCTTATAAAAAAAAAAAAGAAAGGAAGGAAGAAAGAAAGAAAAAAAGAAAGAAAGAGAGAAGAGATGATGCTTAGAGAACTTCAGGGAATTTGGGGAGAAATACTGCATTTTAAAAAATTTTCTTAGCATTTATTTGGTCTTGATATATCTAAAAGAATAATTAACAATAGGGCATTTTAAAAAGGAATTACTTAAATGGTTTCAGTAACATTAAGAAGGGAGGCCTGGGGATTACCTAATATTGCATTTTTTATATTTTATTTTTATTTATTTATTTGAGAGAGAGAGATACAGAAATAGGCAGGTAGAGAGAGAGAGAGAGAATGGGCATGCCAGGGCCTCCAGCCACTGCAAACGAACAAAAAGACATTGCATTTTTGAACTCTTATTTTAAACCATTTGTAAAGTTTCTTGTCCCAAGAAAAGTAGCATAGCAAAAATAGAACTCCCACCACTTCTCATAAAAGAGGTAACATTTATATACACTATATCTAGCAACATATCTAGTTCTTTTATCCTTCTTTCTTTTGTTCCTTCACATTTTTCTTTGACAGTGCCTCCACCTTCACTGGTTCATCTCATTGCTGTGGCTATGATGGTACGATTCATTGTTACGGCCACAATATGGACAACCATATTCTTAACTTGTAAGTGATAACAGAGCAATGGATTGCAATGTGTCAAACAAGTGCCATGCGTTACTGATTGGAATTCAGACGCACAGAAGCATAAGCTTAAGTGTTCTTATTATATTATGTTACATTACATATTAAAGTATATTATATTAATTATATTAATATCACATTAATATAATATATTACAATATTAAATGTTCTTATTATAGTTTTGCTACTAGTCTCAAAGTTTACCCCTTACTTTATGATAGATTATAAGTTACTAACAATAATTATAATTATGTTAACAGCACTATTCAACCATGAAGTTTCAATGTCTTCAACAGGTAAATGAATTTTTTCTTATTTTTTTTTTTTAGTATTAAGCACACATTATGTATAGCTATATATACTGGAGTATAATGTGTAACCAAGGAAATTAAGAGGGAGGAATAAAATAGTGGGGTTTTGTGTATATTTCACTGTAGCTTTGTTGCTTTAAAGTCTGAAGGAGTGTATGTAAAGAGCAGAAGAGCCAGGCATGGTGGTGCACACCTTTAATTCCAGAACTTGGGGTGCGAAAGTCAAGAGGATCAGGGTTCAAGGCCAGACTCTGCCAAATAAAGAGGTCAAGGGCCAGACTAGACTACATGACAGCTTGTATCAAAAATAAATTTAGAAAAAGATCAGAGTAGAATTTCTTTAGTTTGAAGTTCTTTAGTTTGAAGCTCCCCTTTCCTTGGAATGAGCAGACATATCTTTGTGTGTGATTCTAATAGCTTAATTATCTAGAATTTTGGAGTTGGAATAGGAAAACCATATAATTTGTTCTGGCATATCCGTTGTCTCTCTGTTTGCCTTTCTATCTCTCTCATAAATAAGTTTTTAAAAACTGCTACATGAGTCAGATGCGCACAGACTTAATTATGTGTTTTTCTTTTTCTAGAAAGTTACTGTGGCCCATGTCCTAAAAGCTGGTTATGTTACAGAAACAACTGCTACCAATTTTTCAATGAGAGCAAAAACTGGTACCAGAGCCAGGCTTCCTGCATGTCTCAAAACTCCAGCCTTCTGAAGATTTATAGCACAGAAGATCAGGTTTGGTGCTTAATTCCCTGTCCTGTATTCAATTCTAACCATCAGGTAACTCACTGGAATATACCAGAGACTTCAAGATATATTCATATTTACCCCCAATCATTTTTCATTAAAATTAACAAAGCAAAGAAACAAGACTGGGTGGGACTTATTCTAGCTAAGAAACCAATGCATTTCCTCCAGTGAGAAAAGTTGTTGTTTGTGTCTTTACATTCATTAACCTTCTGAGCAACGGCTTTACCTATGTTGTATCTGTGGTCAAACAGGACTTCCTTAAACTCGTGAAGCCCTATCACTGGATGGGACTGGTCCAAATTCCAGCAAATGGTTCCTGGCTGTGGGAAGACGGCTCTATCCTTTTACCCAACCAGTGAGTCAAACTTGTTCTGAATTCTATGATCATTCATTTGTCCTTTTGTTTTTCACAATCCTTGGCATCCCCATGTTCTGACAGGGTTAGAAAAAAAGGCAGGACCTAAATCTAGAAGACAGTGTTGCAGGGTCACCCACATGAATAAAATAAAATAAAATAAAATAAAATAAAATAAAATAAAATAAAATAAAATAAAAATAAAATAAAATAAAATAAACTGATTTCTATGTACTAAGTACTGAGAATGGTATATCTAATATTATGTTGGTTTTATAGATAGGAGACTAAAATAAAATGGTTAAGTATCACATATGTTCTCTTTCTGTGCTTATAACAAATTATCAATTTGTTGATACAGTAAATTGTATATAAAGTTACAGCCTGATAGCTTAAGCAAATGTGCACACTCATGAAGCCATTAATAATAATGTGAATAATCAATACATCCATCAGTTTTTTGTGCATGTGTGGTAGGATGTGAGGTGTGCATGTGTGTGTATGTGTGTTGTGCTCACGTTTGTTGTGTGGAGGCCAAAAGAGAATATTACATGACTCCCCCCATCCACTGCTTACCCAGTATTCATTCACACCGCTCCTTGAGGCCGTCTCTCACGGATTCTGGGGTCTGCTGTTTCGCAAGCTCTGCTGGTTCTCTGGTCTCTGCTCCCCACAGGACTGGGGTTACTATGCACAAGTGTTCATGCGTGTGATGGGATCAAACCCTGGTGGCTCAGGCCCTCTCAGGCCCTCATGTGTGGAGGTCACTCTTTCCAAACGAGCCATCTGCTCAGCCTCCCTATCCATTACTTTTAAAACTTTCTTTTAGAACCTTTGTAATCCCTTCTTTTGTCTATTCCTAGACAGCTAAAGTCCCTTACTATACTATGCATTAGTTGCAACTAATGGTATTTAATACCAATAGAGTCCTACAAACTGTAATAGTTTTATGTTTGGATTTTTAACACATCTTTTTTTTTTTTTTTAGATTTAGCCTTCTGATAACAAGAATAGAGTTCATTTACTTTTATTTCTAAGGGAAAATCCTCTATTAATGCAGCAAAATTGTTTTGTCCCTTTATCTGTTGGTGTATACTTGAGTTCTCAGCTGTTGACTACTAAAAAACAGGCCTGGGCTGGAGGGATGGCTTAGCAGTTAAGGCATTTGCCTGCAAAGCCAAAGTACACAGGTTTGATTCCCCAGGACCCACATTAGCCAGATGCACAAGGGGGCGCACGCGTCTGGAGTTCGTTTGCAGTGGCTGGAGGCGCTGGCTCTCTCTCTCTCTCTCTCTTTCCCTCTTTCTCTGTCAAATAAATAAAAATAAAATATTTTTAAAAATAAATAAAAAACAAGCCTGCTAATGTGAACATGTATATCATGAGTATGTATAAAACATCTTCTTTCTGATGAAAATACTAAAGAATAGAATGATCAGATCCTATGATAGGCACATGCTATGCATTTTTTCTTGTTGTGTTGAGACTGGTTCACCTTCTAAAACTGAGGCTGGCCAGAAAGAATTCTCAGGTTCTTTCTGTGAAATGGTGGAGTATGCTTGCTTATGAATGATGCACATCTCTATCGCACTTCAGTCACCTGTAGATCTTATACACCTATTCGAATCCAAATGTTGTAGACAGTTATTACATTATATTGTTCAGGAAATCTTGACAAGGTAGAAGGTACGAGTTCAGCACAGATAACAGCTTTTGTTTTAAATACTTATCTGTGGTCAGTCACATGGGCAGATATAGAGGACCATGTTTAGCTCTCAAAGATTGCTTATTTTGAACAGAACACTGCAATACTTGAATTCTAAGTTCAGTTCTCAATTCATTTTTAATCTAAATATCTGCTTTTAAGTAAACATTTTAAAACTTTTTTTAACCCAGGTACATATAAAAAATTTTACACTTCTGAATTATTTCCGATAATACAACATAATTTACACCGATTTTAATATGTACTTTTATGGTCTGAGTTTGGCTCTTGTTTGCAAGTCTGTGAGTTAGGATTACCAAACATAGCCCTAAAAAGACTTAAATAGGGCTGGAGAGATGATGTAGTGGTTAAGGCATTTGCCGTGCAAAGCCAAAGGACCCAGGTTCATTTCCCCAGGACCCACGTAAGCCAGATGCACAAGGGGGCACACGCATCTGGAGCTCGTTTGCAGTGGCTGGAGGCCCTGATGTGCCCATTTCTCTCTCTCTCTCTCTCTCTCTCTCTCTCTCTCTGTCAAATAAATAAATGAAATTAAACAGAAATATTTTTAAAGTCTTAAATAACTAGTAAATTCCTACATTTAAATTTTATAAATATGGTTTCATTTTTATATTCCTGCACTAATGTTGTCGTGAACGTAACATATCATTCTTTCTACCCCAGAGTAACAATAATGCAAATGGAGAACTCCACCTGCGCCGTCTATGGCTCAAACTTTAAGGGCTATACCGAAAACTGCTTCTCCCCGAACACATACATCTGCATGAAGAAGATCGTGTAAGGACCTCACCAACCACCACTACAAAAGCCAGGACTAGAGAAAGGATTTGCACTAGAAGAAACTATGCCATCTGGGACTAAATGACAAAATAATGATACGAACACGAAGGCAGGCCTCAAACAAACTATAAGTGGATCACCCACTATAGCGCAGGACCAGGAAAAGCAATCCAGAGATCTTCAAGGTGGCCACTCCTACCACACTCCAGACTGCATAGGATATGGGGAAGGAGGCCAATTTTTTTTTTCTTTCTCTTTCTTTTTTTTTTTTTTTTTTTCCTTATTAGTCAGTTTTGTATTCAGCAAATACAGTCAGTTTGGTACCATTATTAGGCTCATCTGTGACCTTCCCCCTCCCCTTGGTCCCTCCTTGTTGAGGTATACGGGTCATGCATTGTGGAGTTAGCCCACAGTTATGGGTAAGATGAATGTCTCTGCATATCATGACCCAACATGTGGCTCTGACATTCTTTCTGCCCCCTGTTCCGCAAAATTTCCCAGAGCCATGTTGGGTTCATTTTTGGTCTGCTTCAGTGATGAGGTGTTGGGGACCTCTGAGGCTCTGGCTCTCTGATTTGGTAGGAGTTGATTTTTCTCTGTGTTGATCAAGGAGGCCGATTTTAAGGTGGAACCACTACCTGGAAGAATTGGGGGATGAGTAGGGGGGCGGGCATCCCTACAAAGCCCTGGGAACACTTCCTATAGCACTGAAGAAACTGCCAGAGGGTGGGGTGCCAGCAAGAGCCACAAGGTAGTCAGTGCTAGGCTAAGCTGTGGTCACCCCTATGGTCCGGAAGGAGGAGATCCTGCCCCACACCATCTGGAGTCCAGAGAACAAGGCCAGACAGGCAGACTTCTGAACCTTAAGATCTCATGGAGTTCGCTTTGCTAGGAGTTATGCTTTCGTAGAATGCATCCCCTTTTCTTCTTTCCTGTTTCTTCCTGCTGAGATGAGAACTTATATTCATACCTGTTCCAGAGCTATATTTTGAAAGCAAATGAATTATTTCACTTTGCAAGTCTCAGCTGAGAAACAAGGTTGCCTGACTCACCCGGATCTAACTTAGATAATATTTAGGTTGTGACCTCAGATGGACGACAATAGAAGGGGATGGAAGGAGTTCAGACTTCCTAGGTGGTTGACATGAGGAGGATGTACTCCGCATGTGAGAAGAGCACAAATTTCAGGGTCCAGGGATGAATATATGAACTGAACATTAAGTTTTTTTATTGACAGCTTCCATAATTGTAAACAATATCCCATAGTAATTCCTTCCCTCCCCCCCCCAGACTGAACATTTATTTATTTATTTATTTATTTTTGAGGTAGGGTCTTTCTCTAGCCCAGGCTGATCTGGAATTCACTATGTAGTCTCAGGGTGGCCTTGAACTCATGGCAATCCTCCTACATCTGGTGGGATTAAAGGCATATGCCACCATGCCCCACCTAACTCAAAAATGTATTCTTCCTAGATGATTCAAATTTGGACTCTTTGGTCACTATTCCCACTTTCCCATCCAACCCCAGCCCATAATCCTTGATAACAACCATTCTCTCTGTGATTCCGTGAGTTTGACCTTTTTTCTTTTCATTCTTGTCTTATTTTATTTCCGAAAGCTGAGAATATGAGGTAGAGAAAAACCTGAAACTGTTTACATGTCTGTACCCTCCTGTATTGGCTGTGCTAGTGTGGGGACCTGGGTTCAGAACCCCAGGACACATGTAAAGAACGTCTGTCATCTCAGCCTGACGATGGCATCGTGTGAGACAGGCACAGGAGAATCTCTGGAAGCTCCTAGGCCAATACCAAGTGCACCACAAAGCAGATGTCCAGGGCCAACTTCTGAGGTTATCTCTGAATCCCACATGCACAGCATGGTATGTGTACTCCACACACACACACACACACACACACACACACACACACACAATCTAGAAGATCAAGGAAATAGAAGAGCAATACTAAACAATACTAAAATGCTTCTGGCAATAGGTTTGCCTGTGCTTGAAGCAATTCTTTAAAAATATCTCTGGCTGGGCGTGGTGGCGCACGCCTTTAATCCCAGCACTCAGGAGGCAGAGGTAGGAGGATCACCATGAGTGCGAGGCCACCTTGAGACTACATAGTGAATTGCAGGTCACCCTGGGCCAGAGCGAGACCCTACCTCGAAAAACAAAACAACAACAACAAAAAAAAATTCTGGGACTTGTCCCCTAGAAAGAAGGCTTATTTGTCTCGGATTCAATTCCCCAATATCCACATACAACCAGATGCACAAGGTGACATATGTGTCTAGAGTTTGTTTGCAGTGAGTGGCTAGAGGCCCTGGCATGCCCATTCTCTCCCCCCCTCCCTTTCTCTGTCCCTCAATAAATGAATAAATAAAATAAATAAATCTTGCATCCTATACAGATATGTCTCAAAACATCATGTTGTAAATGATGAAAAATAGTCAAATATGGCTTACAACTTAAATAAATTTGTGAAAACATTTTGAATGTTTCTTAAATGTTGGCTATTATCATCTCAATGAGTTATGACCCTACCACTCTTGCATTTCATGATTTTTTTCTCTGCCTTTGATGTGCCAGAAACCCAGACTACTTGCCAAGAAAACCTGAGGAATATATGTGAGATTATCATTTCATTTTGGTTATCACTATCATTTGGTTATCACTATCATTGTGTCACAGTGTGTAAAGTCCTGCCTTCCCAGAAATCACAGTTGCCCTACTCTAGAGGGAGATGAAGCAGAAAACAGGGCAGATGAGACAGAATGGGTGAGGTCTCTGAAGAACTTGAAAACCAGGGTGAATGGGTAGACGTTAAGAAGTCGGCCAGACACAAGATGTGGGTTGGAAAGGATGTGTCATGAATTGAGAATTGAAGATAGCCAAAATCATTGTAACATGAGGAGACCTGGGGATTAGAACATTATGTGTTAAGTCATGAGGGTAAAACTTTTATAAGTAGGCCTGTCTCTTAGAAAACACCTCTGTGGGGCTGGAGAGATGGCTTAGTGGTTAAGGTGCTTGCTTATGAAGCCTAAGGACCCAGGTTCGATTCCCCAGTACCCATGTAAGCCAGATGCACATGGTGGCACATGCGACTGGAGTTCATTTGCAGTGGCTAGAGGTCCTGGCGTGCCCATCTTCACTCTCACTCTCTCTTCTCTCTCTCTCCCTCTCCCTCCCCTTCTCTAACCTCTGTGGACCGCTCTACCTTATTTATGACATGAATGGACACTTACTAACCACTTACTAACTTAATAACTTACTAACACTTACTAAACCAATAGGCAGGTAAAATTCCATGGATTCTCAAAATTAAGTAAAGCTGAAATCACAGAAGAAAAGCCACTTCTGACACTGGCTGTTACTATGTGTCTCATAAGCTTGGGAGGCTGAGCTTTCTGTTTCCAGGGCTTTCAAGCACAAGAGATTTCCCCTAGGGCCCACCTAACCAGAAGGAGGAAATTCAAATGCTCTTTCTAAAAGTGGAATTTACCTAAATGCCACAAGCTTTACAACCCACATTTCAGGAAATCGTGACTAAGACAACCCCCCCCCAAACATGATGATATTTACCTTTGATAAGACACAGACACAGGGAAAATTCAGACCACCAAAAAACATTTCTACGATGACAGAGCCTTCAATTAGATACAGCCCAAAGTCTGGCTAACAGTGAAGGCTCAAAGTATTTCAAGCAAAAACTTTCATTTGAAGTAGTACAAGGAGAAAATCGTCTATTAGCAATGCTGATATTGTTTCTCATAATATTTGTTTATTTTGTAAAAATCAAATCAGGAGAACTGTAACATGTGACATAAGGCACCAGTGGTCATATTCCCATCAGGTTTTGTGCCTTCTCCACCTCCATTCCACTGAAGACCCTTCTCAGCGGATGTGTCAGCCAGGGTTCTCCAGAGGAACAGAACTGGTAGAATGAATTGTATGAAAAGGGAATTTATTGATTAGCTTACGGCAGTCCAGCAATAGCAGTTTGCAGGCCTGCGAGTCAAGGAACCTGGTAGCTGCTCAGTCCACGAGGCTGGATGGCTCAGTAGTCCCAGTCCGGCACTGAAGGCCTGGAGGTGCCCTGAGGGGCCGCTGCTCTTTGGCCCTCACTGGTCTTCAGTCCACACTGGTCTTCAATCCACACTGGTCTTCAGCTCACACTGGTCTTCAGTCCACGCTGGAAAGCAGGGATACTTTCCTTCCCTGAGCTGCCTTAGATAAAGCCCTCCCCCCCCCCACACACACACAAGAGGGGCCGTGCACTCTGGGGAAGGATTCCTCTTTTCATATTACATGGGTCCTTTTCCCCCTCCCCCTCTTTCTCAACACCTCTTCTTTTCCTCTGGTGGTCTCCTATCTAGCTCGAGAGTCCATACTCATTTTTACAACCCCTTATTTAAATACACACGAACATTCAAAGTTTGGATCCTTATATGAGACAGAACACACAACATTTGTTTTTCTGGGCCTGGATAACCTCACTTGGTGTATTTCCAATCTCCATCCATTTTTCTGTAATTTTTAAACTTTCCTTTCGCTTACTGATAAAACCCAATTGTGTGTAAGTGCCACATTTTCAGATCTATACATCAGGTGGTGGACATCTAGAGTGGTTCCATTTCCTAGCTATTGTGAACAGAGAGAGTGGTAATGAATATGGAAGACACGGAGTGCTGTGGGCATATATCCAGGATTATATGACATGATAATTGAATTTTTAGCCTTTTCAAAAACCTCCAAACTTCTTATTTCCACAGTGACTGTACCAATTTACACTCCCATCAACAGTGAACAAAGATTTCCATTTCTCCATGTCCTAACTAGCTTTTTTTTTTTTTTTTTTTTTTTTTTTTGGTTTTTTTGAGGCAGGGTCTCACTCTGGTCCAGGCTGACTTGGAATTCACTATGTACTCTCAGGATGGCCTCAAACTCACAGCGATCCTCCTACCTCTGCCCCCCGAGTGCTCTTACCAGCATTTACTGTCATCTAGAAAACCATTTATATGCTATTTAATTATGCATTCAAACTTACAAATTTCAGTGATTCCCACAATTTTATAAAGGGTATTTTAGAAGATAAATCTTAAGTGATTGCTAGCTTTTTTTTTTCAATTGTTCATAAAACTTATTGATGTGTAAAGCACAATTGTGCCTCTGCCATCTCTTCTTGGATTGTCAAAGAAATCACAAGCCTAAGTAATACCATAATGACTTGCTTTGCCAGGCAAGGAGTTTCCCCACAAGTAGCAATTTCCTCCATGCTGATGCTAGCTGTATGAATGTGGTGGTTTGATTCAGGTGTCCCCCATAAACTTAGGTGTTCTGGATGCTAGGTTTCCCAGCTGATGGAGATTTGGGAATTGAAGCCTCCTGGAGGCAGTGTATTGTTGGGGGTGGGCTTATGGGTGTTATAGCCAGTTTCCCCTTGCCAGTGTTTGGCACACTCTCCTGTTGCTATTGTCCACCTTATGTGGGCCTTATGAGGGGGTGATGTCCACCCTCTGCGCATGCCATCATTTTCCCTGCCATCATGGAGTGTCCCCTAGAGCCTATAAGCCAAAATAAACCTCTTTTTTTCCCACAAGCTGCTCTTGGTTGGGTGATTTCTGCCAGCAATGCGAACCTGACTGCAACAACGAACAAACAAAAATTTTAAAGCTGTGCAAAGAAAATTTCAAATATAACTGAATGCTTCCCATCAGTGCCTATTCATATCCGATTGTCTCACAGCAAATCTGCCATTAGGGAAAATAACATTTGAGTTTTAACAGTATGAACTATGCACACTTAACTTTGTGTTAGATTTAAATTTAAATTACTAACCCAGTTCCTAGCAGGCATTTAAGTCTTTAAGACATATGAGATGAACATAGGAGAGCTTACTTTGTTTTCTAAAATGGGGTTTTGTGTAGTCCAGGCTGGCCTTGAACTCATTTTGTCAACAAGGATCCCTTGACCTTCTGATCCTTCTGCCTCAACCTCCCTAGTGCTAAGGTAATAGACCTGTGTCTAGGTACTCTGGTCATGAAAATGTATGTTTTAAATCAATCACAGGACTAGACTATAGCTCCATGGTAGAGGGCGTGCCTAGCGCATGCAATGTGGTGTTCAAACCCCAGAACAAAACACACACACACAAGTAAGGTAACCTGCTGGGAACATATGATGTTGCAGCTTCTCAAGAGGCCACAACAGGAGACAGGAGAATGACTGCTCAATTGTCAAGGCCAACCTAGGTGATATGCTGAAATCCCATCTCAAAAAAAAAAAAAAAGTGGCTGCAGAGATGGCTTAGTGGTTAAGCACTTGCCTGTGAAGCCTAAGGACCCTGGTTCGAGGCTTGATTCCCCAGGACCCATGTTAGCCATATGCACAAGGGGGAGGGGCATGCATCGAGTTTGTTGGTAGTGGCTGGAGGCCCTGTCGCACCCATTCTCTCTCTGCTCTCTCCTTCTTTCTCTCTCTGTTGCTCTCAAATAAATAAATAAAAATGAAAAATTAAAATTAAAAAAAAGAAAGAAAGTCAACAGAATGTTCTTAGTGATCAAAACTTTCAACTCTCACACATAAAAATCAAACGAATGCTAGCTTAAAAGTATTAGGTAAGACATACATAAAATCATAAATAGACACCCGTTTGTCATGGTCTGAATGAAATGTTCCCACAGGCTCAAGTGTTTGGAATATTTGGGAAAGTTGCGGAGCCTTTGGGAGGTGAAGCCTTGCTGGAGAGGCATGTCACTGGGCGCAGAGCTTGAAGTTAGGTGTTCGGAGCTCGCTCACTCAGACCGCTTCCTTCCTCGTGATGCAGACACGTGACTGTGGATTCCTATCCAGGTCTGTCACGCTTTTCCTGCTATGATAAAACTTCCCAAAACTTTAGGTGAAACTAAACCCTCTCCTGCCATATACCCTTCTGAACAAGCGTTTTGCCTCAGCAATGAGAAGGGAATTGCTACCCCATTAAGTACACATCTGTATGTTTTTTTTTTTTTTTTTTTTTTTTTTTGAGGCAAGCCCAACAGAGTGGCCCTTTTTTATGGAACAGAGCGAGAGTGAGAGCAAGAGAGACAGAATTGGTGCACCAGGACCTCCAGCCACTGAAATCGAACTCCAGATGCATGTGCCCCCTTGCGCGTACATGCAACCGTGTGGGCTTGCATCACTTTGTGTGTCCGGTTTATGTGGGACCTGGAGAGTCAAACATGAGTGCTTAGGCTTTGCAGGCAAGCGCGTTAGCCACTAGGCTCTCTCTCTGGGCCTGAATCTGTATCTTACAATAACTCCTACTTGTTTTCAGATCAACATTTAATAGTGTGATAAGTATACAACTAATGAGATTACACGAACATTTTAATATACAAGTGGATTTGATTAACATTTATGTGTATATCTACAATTTTATGCATGAGGCAAGGTAGTTGAAATATTGTTTATCCTGTCTTCTCCCCTACAAATAAAGTTACAACTCACAGACTGTCCCAAAATTCTGCTTTATTTGCTTGCATTTTGGAGGAAATTTATTATATATTATTCTGATTCAATGGATAATTAAAGAAGGTCAGTCTTAAACTCAAGAAAAATTTATTTGGGCATTCCTGTGTGTAAGACTCTTCTGCATTTGAAATGTATTGATCAATAAAACATTACTTGATTCAGAGTACTCAGAGAGTCATAAAACATAAAAATCAGGTTAAAATGCAAGATAAGCTCATATAGCATCTGGTCACTAAAAAAGGATATTTTGTTCTGATAACAGTGTGTGCAACTTTTTCTTTCAGAAATGTCTTTATAAAGACATTTCTCATGAAGAAAACATGAGAAAACAATATGAAAATGTTTCAGTAAATTTCATGATATGCTTATGAAGTGATATGATATATTTCTATTTATTTCTATTTCTGTTAGTGATCATCCCTAGTTTTATGCAGAGAATGTTATACTTGGTCAAAAATTGTCTGGAGAAATGGCTTAGTGGTTAAACGCTTGCCTGTGAAGCCTAAGGACTCTGCTTGATTCCCCAGGACCCATGTTAGCCAGATGTACAAGGTGGTGCACACATCTGGAGTTCGTTTGCAGTGACTGGAGGCCCTGGTGCACCCATTCTCTCTATCTATATCTGCTTCTTTCTCTGTGTGTCTGTCTGTCACTCTCAAATAAATAAATAAAAATAAACAAAGAAAATTGATCTGATTTTAAAATGTAAAAAGATTCCCAGTATGACTCAAGAGGAAGCAGAATTTCAGTTTGCAGAATGCTATCCAAACCAAAATAAGACCAGGCTGCCCTGAAATTTTGGGATCCTTTGTAGCTATAGACCAAGGAACTGATATTCACTTGCCAATTATCTTCTCTGCTGGCTGTTCCACGGAAGGATGGGGAGAGAACAGTTCTTGCTGTACCCCAGCCAGTATCACAGGAGTAAAGGGCCTGCAAGGCTCTGAGGATGTGGGGGACCCTGAAGAGGAGCATCCGATACTGGAGATATTGGAGCTAGGGCACTCCAGCTCCAGGGAATACTTATGGACAAAGTCATCCGTTGTGCGAGAAAGCTAACCAGAGACCACCCGTGGTGAAGGCTAGAAGGAAGCTTTATTTATACAATGAACACCCTAGGAAGACCAGAGACCCATGACATGAAATCTTCCTTCTAAGCACTTATAGCAGTCTCAGTGCCATCCAGGAGAAAGAAAATGGACGATCTGGAGCCTCAGGGGTTATACTCCAGGCTGAGTTGGTCTGTACTTGGAGACATCTCAGGATCCTCCCTGCAGATTGATATTGGCTCTAAGAAGCTCTCTACTTCTTAGAATAGGCTTGATCCTTTCTCCAAAATTCCTTACTGTGGTAGTTTGAATAGATGGCCCCCAACATATTCAGTGTTTTATTCGTTTGTAGTTTGCATCTGCAACCACTTGGCTGGAGGCGGTGCCCCTGGGCGGATCTTAAGGTGGGGTGGTGGGCTTGAGATTTCAATCTAACGATATGCAAAGTGTGCCTAGCTGGAGTTCCTGAAGTGTGCTGTGGCTTTTGGCTTTTGGATTTTTGGTTTGTGCTTCTCTCTCTCTCTCTCTCTCTCTCTCTCTCTCCTTGGACCTGTGAAGGCAGGCCAGCTTCTTCTGCCATTATGGAACTTCCCCTGGATCTGTAAGCTTCAAAAATATCCCTTCCTCCATAACCATGCCAGGTCTGGAAGTTCATCTCAGTGAACCTGAAGCTGTCTGCTACACTTACTGAGGCCTTTTGTTTCTGGAATCAAATAAAGCTGTAGAGGAGAAATAGCCCAGGAAACTCAGAAAGAATAAAGTGAAATGTCATGGGAGAGGAGAGGGGAGAGGGCTCAGAACTGAAATTAGCTAGTCAGTGTGTAAGAACCCTATCACACCCATGGGTGGTTCCTGACTGAGTAACAATAAATAGCGACTGGTTTTCCTTTGGAGACAGCTGGGAAAGTGCTCCACGCTCAACCATCGCCAATGCCTTCCATTCTGCAGCTGCCCATCCATCCTAAGTATAGGAAAAGTAGCTCAGTTGCTACTAGGAGAATCCATAGGAAACCAGCTTGCCCACACCGCACTCTGATGGCTGGCAAATCCATCTGCTTTTGGGGAAAGAAGCAGGAAGCCAGTTTATGTGGAGATCCTGTGGTGGCACACGGTGGAAGATCACAGGTGGTGGAGAGACCGGAAATTGCCTCACACGTGAGACCTCCCTGACACAAAAGCAGATACCACGGAAGAGGGGACAGGAAGAACTGTCTGCACAAGCAATGACTTCTCAGACCCAGACAATGTTCAACAGGGAAACCTCAAAAGTCAGATGTGAAGTTGGACAAGAAAAATTTCCAGACGTGGGTGGGGGTCCTGGGTGCGGTGGTGCACGCCTTTAATCCCAGCACTCGGGAGGCAGAGGTAAGAGGATGTCTGTGAGTTCGAGGCCACCCTGAAACTATATAGTGAATTCCAGGTCAGTCTAAGCTAGAGTGGGACCTTACCTCAAAAAAAAAAAAAAAAAAAAGGGCTGGAGAGATGGCTTGGCGGTTAAGCGCTTTCCTGTGAAGCCTAAGGACCCCGGTTCGAGGCTCGATTCCTCAGGACCCATGTTAGCCAGATGCACAAGGGGGCACATGCATCTGGAGTTCATTTGCAGTGGCTGGAAGCCCTGACGCACCCATTCTCTCTCTCTCTCTCTCTCTCTCTCTCTCTCTCTGCCTCTTTCTCTGTCTGTCGCTCTCAAATAAATAAACAAAAATAAACCCAAAAAATTACTTAATAGGTACTTAATAGGTTGATATCATATATATGTAAGTAGAAGAATAGATTAACAGCAGTGAAAAGGCCCAAAGTGAGGTCAGGGGAAGAGACTGAGTAAAGGAAAGGTGGAGGGAGGGCTAATCAAAATCTAAGAGGATGCAAATAAATCATATGGAATCCTCCGGTTTTGGTCAATGGAACACTCAGGAGCCATAGATCGTTGTTAGAAAATTTTCAGTGCCAGGGATGGGATACCTTCCAGTGAGTTGTTGGCCAGGGAGGTCCCTGATGCCCCCCAAACATTATAGGCCATTGCCGAGGCCCTTGGTTTCCCACCAGGAATAGATGGTAAGACCCTATTGCTGAAGACTCCACATACTTGGGCTACAAGGCCACTGAGAAATCCTGCTGGAACTGAGCTGATAACCTCCTCCATGTAGACCAGCTGAGGGAAAGCTGGAAGAAGCCATTCTACATGTAGTTCAATGGGAGAGATACCACCAGTGAAGATACTCAACAGTGGACACTGCAAGCCTTATAATTGGCCAGCCAGGCCAAATGAGCCAACGGGTGCAATAGTGGCATGTCTGTTATGGGTGAAACCATCTGCCCTCCAATTGGACTGGAGGACCACTCCATGGGAGGGGGGAATACATCCCTGATAGTGAAAACTTAAAACAGGGGTAGTCATGAGCCCTAGGGGTGTAACATCTGCTGATGTCTGGAAAAAATGTATATACAAGAGACACACATAAAAGGGATACAAATTAGAAAGGAAGAGATCAACTTATCATTATTTGCAGATGACATGATTCTATACATAAAGGACCCTAGAGACTCTACTCATTGGAGAAAAGACAGCCTCTTCAACAAATGGTGCTGGGAAACTGGATATGTATTTGTAGAAGGATGAAAATAGATCCTTCTCTCTCTCTCCATGAACAAGAATTGAGTCCAAATGGATCAAAGACCTTAATATCAGACCTGAAGCTCTGAAACTGCTAGAGGAAAAAGTAGGGGAAACCCTTCAACATATTGGTATTGGCAAAGACTTTCTAAATATAACCCCAGTTGCTCAGGAAATAAAACCACAGATCAACCACTGGGACCTCATGAAATTACAAAGAAAACTGAATAGAGCAAAGAAAAGCAACCTACAGAATGGGAGAAAATCTTTGCCAGCTATACATCTGACAGAGGATTAATAATATCCAGGACATACAAAGAACTCAAAAAATTAAATAATAAGAAATCAAACAACCCAATTAAAAAATGGGTTATGAGCCGGGCGTGGTGGCACATGCCTTTAATCCCAGCACTCAGGAGGCAGAGGTAGGAGAATTGCTGTGAGTTCACGGCCACCCTGAGACTACACAGTGCATTCCAGGTCAGCCTGAGCTAGAGCGAGACCCTGCCTCAAAAAAAGGGGGGGGGAGGTTATGGAACTAAATAGAGAGTTCTCAAAAGAAGAAATATAGATGGCATATACACATCTAAAACATATTCTACGGCCTGAGTCATCAGGGGAATGTAGATTAAAACCACTTTGAGATTCCATCTCACTCCTCTCAGATTGCCTACCAATGCTGGTCAGGATATGAAAAAGAGGAATCCTTCTACACCATTGGTGGGAATGCAATCTGGTCCAACCATTGTGGAAATCAGTGTGGAGGTTCCTGAGATAGCAAAAAATAGATCTACCATATGACCCAGCTATAGCACTCCTAGGCATATATCCTAAGGACTCGTCTCACTACCCTAGAGATACTTGCTTAACCGTCTTTATTGCGGCTCTATTCACAATATCTAGGAAATGGAACCAGCCTAGATGTCCCTCAGCTGATGAGTGGATAATGAAGATGTGGCACATTTATACAATGGAGTTCTACTCAGCAGTAAAGAAAAACGGAGTTATGAATTTTGCAGGAAAATTGATAGATCTGGAAAGTATTATACTTAGTGAGGTAACCCAGGCCCAGAAAGCCAAACATCACATGTTCTCTGTCAGATGTGGATCCTAGCTACAAATGATTGGCACTTCTGTGTGACTAGGAAGAAAACTCAGTAGCAGAGGCCAGTAAGCTGGGAAAGGAGATAGAAAGAATAGAAAGGGAGGGGACTTAATAGGATGGTATTGTATATATGTAAGTAGAAGAACAGATTAATGGGATGAAAATGCCTAAGTGAGGTCAGGGGAAGAGATTGAGTAAAGGAAAGGTAGAGGGAGGGCTAATCAAACTCTAAGAGGCTAGGGCTGGAGAGATGGCTTAGTGGTTAAGTGCTTGCCTGTGAAACCTGAGGACCCGGGTTCAAGGCTTGATTCTCCAGGACACACAGTTAGCCAGATGCACAAGGGGGCCCACGCATCTGGACTTCATTTGCAGTGGCTGGAGGCCCTGGCGCGCCTATTCTCTCTCTTTCTCTCCCCCCCCCCCCCACCGCTGCCTCTTTCTCTCTCTGTCTGTCACTCTCAAATAAATAAATTTAAAAAAAAAAACTCTAAGAGGCTATAAATAAGTTATATGGAACCCTACTTTTTTTTTGGACAATGGAACACTCAGGAGCCATAGATTGTTACTAGAAAATTTTCAGTGCCAGGGATGGGATACCTTCCAGTGAGTTGCGGGCCAGGGAGATCCCTGATGGCCCTAAAACATGACAGGTCATTGCCGAGGCCCTTGGTTTCCCACCAGGAATAGATAGTAAGACCCTATTGCTGAAGACTCCACATACCTGCGCTGCAAGGTCACTAAGAAATCCTGCTGGAGCTGAGCTGAAAACCTCTTCCATGTAGACCAGCTGACAGAAAGCTGGAAGAAGCCATTTTGCATACAGTTCAATGGGAGAGAGAGAAATCACCAGTGAAGATACTCAAAAGTGGACACTGCAAGTCTTATATTTGACCAGCCAGTCCAAATGAGCCAATGGGTGCAATACTGGCATGTCTGTTATGGGGGAAAAACCAACAGCCCTCTAATTTGAGTGGAGGCCCACTCCATAGGAGGGAATATATCCCTGATACTGAAAACTTACAACACGGGAAGTCATGAATCCTAGGGTTGTAACATCTGCTGATATCTGGCTAAATGATTATATTATGCTCGTCAAACTGCCCAGTAAGCCCTTCTCTTAATGTTCATACCCATATATTAATGCTACTCTCGCTTTTGATTAGAGAACCTTCTCTTTTCAGATGTCAGTAACCTTGGGATGACTCAGAAGGCTCCATGGTGCTAAGAAGTGACAGAGGAGTGCTTAGCACTGCAATATCTCTATCACAACTTCCATGGCTCCGGGTCCATTGCAGAAGAGGTGGTGGAAAGAATGTAAGAGCCAAAGGAAGGGTAGGACTCCTTACAACGTGCTCCTCCAGACACAAAATGGCCTGGATACCCATGACTCACAGTGCCTGACACTACCTACACAAGACCATCATAATAGGAGGAAAAGATGATGACAGCAAAATAAAAGAGAGACTGATTGATAGGGGGAGGGATATGATGGAGAGCGGAGTTTCGAAGGGGAAAGTGGGGGGAAGGAAGGGAGGGAATTACCATCAGTTATTGTCTACAGTTATGGAAGTTGTCAATAACAAATAATAAAATAAAATAAAACAAATTAGTTGTGCCATGTAAATAAATACACATATCAGTATCAGATCATTTCCATGTCTTTCTTGTCAAGCTTGAAGTTCATGATTACATTCATGCAGTTAAGGTGGGGAGCACAATTATAACTTGGTGACCATTTCCTCCTTCTGCCATCCATCATCATAAAGAGCTACATGGACACAAGACAGAGCTCAGGCTGTGTGGATGGTGGAGTGATGAGTTCCTTAGTAATGTGCTGTTAGTGAAACTAGAAACATATGGAAAGCAGGTGGTTTTTTCTTTTGTTTTGTTTTGTTTTGTTTTGTTTTGCTTTTGGGTTTTGGTTTTGGTTTTGGTTTTTCAAGGTAGGGTCTCACTCTAGTTCAGGCTGACCTGAAATTCACTCTGTAGTCTCAGGGTGGCCTCAAACTCACAACAATCCTCCTACCTCTGCCTCCCAAGTGCTGGGATTAAAGGCGTGCACCACCACGCCAGGCTTTTTTGTTGTTGTTGTTGTTTTTAAGTAGACTGGTTTTGTTGATTCTGCAGCATCCAATGCAGCCCATAGCAAAACAGTGATAGGCCCTCCTCCCTTTTCCCAACGGCAAAAACTCAGGAAGGTGCAATCTTTCCAGTTTCTTTTATTACTTCAAGGTAGGGTCTCACTCTAGTCCAGGCTGACCTGGAACTCACTATGTAGTCTCAGGGTGGCCTCGAACTCATGGTGATCCTCCTGCCTCTGCCTCCCGAGTGCTGGGATTAAAGGCGTGAGCCACCACGCCCGGCTATCTTTCCCTTTTTAAAATAAAGAATTTTTTAAATAAAATTTTATTTTTTAAAGGTTATATTCTTTTTTCTCTTATTAGTATTATTATTACTAACAACATATTTTGTATGGATACATCATGTGTTGGTACCCTCTGTGCCCTCATCCCTGCCCCCATTCCTCAGTGGGGTTTAGGTATTCCCCATGGGGATTTTTATGTGTTGTAGGAGCAGCAGTCAGTTATTCTGGGCGGGGGGGAGAAATGCCCCTCGATATGATGTCTCAACCTGTGGCTCTTAGAATTTTTCCATCCTCTCTTCCATAAAATTCCTTGAGCCTGAGCCGTGGTGGGTGAGTTTTAAGTCTACTTCAGTGATGAGCTCTTACGAGCCTCTGGATCTCTGCTTTGGTAGGTGTTGAGTGTCCTTGGGGTCTGTCTCCTTCACCCTGGCACTGACTTTTGCGTTCAGCATGGAAGCAGGGCTCTTGCATGTCTCCCCAATCCCACTGTGCCTTCAGCTGTTAACCCCCCCACACTTTGTTTTTTTGTGTGTTGTTTTGGTTTTTTGAGGTAGGGTTTCACTCTAGCCCAGGCTAACCTGGAATTCACTATGTAATCTCAGGGTGGCCTTGAACTCTTGGCGGTCCTCCTACCTCTGCCTCTGGAGTGCTGGGATTAAAGGCGTGCGCCACCACGCCCGACTAAAGGTTATATTCTTCTATTCCCTCTCCCAATTCTTGTTCCCTGAGTACCCTGCTCAATGGAGTCATTAGCATTCACTGTGGTATCCTGAAGGCCTCAGTCAGTCTCTGTCAAGGAGACTGTTCCCTGAGATATTCCTTTTTTAAAAGATTTATTTTTATTTATTAGAGACAGAGAGGGGTGGGGAAGGAGAGAGAGAATGGGCATGCCAGGGCCTCTAGCCACTGAAAATGAACTCCAGACGCATGCGCCACCATGTGCATCTGACTTACGTGGATCTGGAGAGTCGAACCTGGATCCTTAGGATTCGCAGGCATGCACCTTAACAGCTAAGCAATCTCTCCAGCCCTCTCTGGGATATTCCTACTCACCCTGTGGCTCTTATAATCTTTCTTCTCCTTCTTCCACAGTGTTCCCTGAGCCTTGGTGGGCCTATTAGCAGTCTAAGTTAGTGTTGAGTTCTCTGTAGCCTCTGAATGTATGTTTTGATGAGTTTCCCAGGACCCATGTAAGCCAGATGCACAAGGGGCACATGCGTCTGGAGTTCATTTGCAGTGGCTGGAGGCATGGCGCGCCCATTCTCTGTCTGTCTGTCTCTCTATGTCTCTCACTCTCTGCTTGCAAATAATTTTTTTTTAAAAAATGTCACACAAGCTTCTAGTCATATCCCCTTCAGCCAAAACTGCTCTCTCACCCTTGGTTGGAGATTCTGTTTTATTTTACAGGTGTCGGAGAATACTGGGCAGATCCATGATCCACCCACACAAGAAAAGACAGCTGAGTGAGTGTAACGAGGTGTGCCACCTCTGCCGCATCCACTGGGGTCCAGAGAAAGTGCAGAGGAAGCAGTGACATGAGTCTAGCTCCCCCTGCTAGTGCGACAGCCACATGCAAGGAAACAGCAACAAACACTGTGATGAGCTGAAACACCTAACAGAAATACAGGGGCTGCAGAAAAGTCAAGACTAACTGAAAACACACCCCACACCCACTAAGGCTCGGGGGCTGTTGTGGAAGAGGGGGAGGGTAGATTGTGAGAGCAACAAAGAAGATTCCAGAAACAGAAGCCTTGATGACCCCACAGTGAACACCAGTGACTCTGCTGAAGAGGACCTCAGAGAAATGAAAAGGGGAGGCATATTACATATTAAAAAATTTGTATGAGCCAGGCGTGGTGGTACACGCCTTTAATCCCAGCACTCGGGAGGCAGAAGTAGCAGGATTTCCATGAGTTCGAGGCCACCCTGAAACTACATAGTGAATTCCAGGTCAGCCTGAGCTAGAGTGAGACCCTACCTCAAAAAACCAAAAAAAAAAAAAAAAATTGTATAATAAATAAAAAATTGTCTCCTTTCAAACATATTTTTAGAATGAAGAAAAATCAGGATACAGATAGTAGATGGGAAAAGAATGAAAACAAAACAAACCAGATGTACCTATAATGGATATGACTAATATGACAGGACTATATTGCGAGAAAAATATGCATCTGGTCATCCTCCATTAAAATCAGAACCTTCCAGGAAAAAAAAAAATGTGTGCAAATGGCCTAACAGCTGAAAAATAGCATTTTATTTTAACTGGGAAGGGATAGGAATTTTCTTCTTCTACTGGTGACAATATGTGGCAAAGCTTACTCCCTGAAATGACACGGTGTTTCCCCATCACATTCAGTACTGGTTTCTCGTTACTGTTGCTGTTCACTGTTATTTAGTATCGTACTTAGTGCTGGAAAAGGAACACGGGGCTCTATATACCTCGTGGAGTGACGGTAAGAACAGTCGCAATGCAGACCGAATCTTGGCAGTTGCTAACAAAGCAGTCAATTGTAGTTAGATTAAAGAAACAAGTTCCAAAATATCTGTAGTACAAAGAGGAAGCAAGAGCAAGCAGCAAGTTAGTTTTGAAAAGCATAGAGAGTAAATATGTGCTTGACCACAAAAATGACTATATGAAGGAATGCGCTTGCTAATTAGGTAAATACAACCATTCCAGTATGTGTACTTCAGACCATAGTGTGGTGCATAATAAAAACATACAATATTATCTTTTTCTCTCAATAATAAATAAATAAATAAAAATAGAGACTCACAAAGTGGGACATGTGTCTGGAGTTCCTTTGCAGAGGCTAGAGGCCCTGGCATGTCCATTGTCTCCCTCTCTCCTTGCAAATAAAAAGCAATATAAAATTAGGGCTGGAGAGGTGGCTTAATGGTTAAGGTGCTTGCTGGCAAAGCCAAAGGACCCAGGTTCGATTCCCCAGTGCCCACATAAAGCCAGATGCACAAGGTGGCAAATGCATCTGGAGTTCATTTGCAGTAGAGGCCCTGGTACACGCATTCTCTCTCTCTCTCTCTATCCATCTACCTGCCTCTTTCTCTGTCTCTCTCTCTCTCTTCCTCTCTTCTCTCTCTCTCTCTCTCTCTCTCAAATAAATAAATAAATAAATAAAAATTTTTGGGTGGTTTTTCGAGGTAGGGTCTCACTCTAGCTCAGGCTCACCTGGAACTCACTATGTAGTCTCAGGCTAGCTTCGAACTCATGGTGATCCTCCTACCTCTGCCTCCCGAGTGCTGGGATTAAAAGCATGGGCCACCACATCTGGCTTAAATTATTTTTTTAAAATCCCTAGTCAGACATGGTGGTGCACGCCTTTAATCCCAGCATTCGGGAGGCAGAGGTAGGAGAATCGCCATGAGTTTGAAGCCAGCCTGAGACTACATAGTGAGTTCCAGGTCAGCCTGGGCTAGAGTGAGACCTACTTGGAAAAAGCAAAATAATAATAATAATAAATAAATAAAAATAAAAATGAAGAAGCAACATCAAAGGTTATAAGAGCAAAGTACCAAGTCACTTACAAAGACAAACAGACAAAATAACTTCAGGTCTCTCAACAGAAACACTGAAATCTAGGGAATCAAGCAATGATATATTTCAGCTCCTGAATATAAATAACAGTTTAACAAGACTGCTATATCAAGCAAAGTCACCTTTTAAAGCTTTCATAAAAATCATGACAGTTTGACTGCTGCCCCATAATGCATGACCCACAATCCCCATGGGGCTGACCTGCATCCCCAATGAGGAAGGCCTCTGCAGCAAAGGGGCAGGGAGGAGGGAAAGGATGGTACCAACACGAGATGTTTACATACAAAATGTGTCCGTATCTAATAATGAAAAATAAAATATATATTAAAAAAATGACAGTTTAACAAAATCATTAAATCAAGCAAATTTGTGACCACCAAGCCATCACTGCAGAGCATACTTAACGAACCCTAAACTCATTTTTTATAATCATGGAAGTTGTTAATAAAAAAATTAAAATTAAAATTAAAAAAAAAGAACCCGAAACTCAGATGAAGGGTGACAGAGTTTCAGTCAGGGCTGTGCAGGCAAGGATAAATTTCATAAGGAAAACAGTTGAACAAAAATGATTATGGACAAAATCAATCATTTCTGGTGCAATAAACCAAAAACCCCTAATACGAATAGAAAGAAGAAATTTTTTTTTAAATGCCAACCAAAACAACCAATATTAAAGGAGTCAGCGCAAACGCTCTCAGATATTAACCCTACATGTAAATGGTCTTAACTCTCCAATTAAAAGATAAAGAGGCTGGGCGTGGTGGCACACGCCTTTAATTCTAGCACTCAGGAGGCAGATATAGGAGGATCGCCGTGAGTTCAAGGCCACCCTGAGACTGCATAGTGAATTCCAGGTCAGCCTGAGCTAGAGTGAGACCCTACCTCGAAAAAAAAAAAAAAAAAAGGTACAATCAGCCAAAGAACCAAAGACAAAATGATTGTAACTCTGAATGCATCAAATGAGGGTGCACCCCAGAAAGCGGTGACTTTTGCACACCCCATCCTCATCAGCAAATAGGCCCAAAAATAAACAAAGGAACTTTAGAGTTAGACTTCACCACAGATCAATTAGACTTAAATAATACACACACAGCACATTCCATCTAACAGTTATGAAATACACATTTTACTCAGCAGCCCATGGTACATTCCCCAAAATGGGCCACATTTTAGGGCATAAATTCAGTCTTACCAAATACAAAAGAATTGAAATAACTTTTTTATATATTATTTGATCAAAGTGTAACAAAGGGCTAGAGAGATGGCTTAGCGGTTAAGCGCTTGTCTGTGAAGCCTAAGGACCCTGGTTCGAGGCTCAATTCCCCAAGACCCACGTTAGCCAGATGCACAAGGGGGCGCACGCATCTGGAGTTCGTTTGCAGTGCCTGGAAGCCCTGGCACGCCCATTCTCTCTCTCTCTCTCTCTCTCTCTCTCTACCTGCCTCTTTCTCTCTCTGTCTGTTGCTCTAAATAAATAAATAAAAATATTTTAAAAAACAGTGTAATGAATCCAGAAATCAGCCTGGTGTGGTGGCCCACGCCACGCCTTTAATCCCAGCACTCGGGAGGCAGAGGTAGGAGGATTGCCATGAGTTTGAGGCCACCCTGAGACTCCATAGTGAATTCCAGGTCAGCCTGGGCTAGAGTGAGACCCTACCTCAGAAAACCAAAAAACAAAACAAACAGACAAAAACCCAGAAATCAAGAGCAAGAAAAATAAGAGAATTTTTGCACACATAAATAAACATATGGGGTTGAACAACCTCTTGTGAGAAGGAGTCAGGGGAAAGGAACGCTTACACAATGCTAGTGGGATTGTGAATTGGCACAGCCACCATGGAAGTAAGTGTGGAGGGCTCTCAGCTATATGAGTAGAAGACCATTTAATCCAGTCTTCTCACTCATGGGCCATTAGTGTAGACCCAAACGAATTTAAGACAGCACATTACAAAGATTGTTGCGCATCACTATTTATTTTGTTTAAATTTCTCTTTTTATTTATTTATTTGAAAGAGAGAGAGATGCAGATAGATAATGGGCACACCAGGGCCTACAGCCACTACAAACGAACTCCAGATGCATGTGCTACCTTGTGCACGCAGCTTATGTGGGTACTGGGGAATGAAACCTGGATCCTTAGGCTTCACAGGCAATTGCCTTGACCACTAAGCCAAGTCTCCAGCCCCACATCCCTATTTATAGCAGCATTATTCACAAGAGCCAAGAGATGGGACCTGCCTAAATAAATAAATTTTAAAAATGAAGCATGTATATTCAATGGAGTATGATTCGTCAGTAAAGAATGATAAAATTATATCATTTTTCAGGAAGCAAATGGAGTTTATTATATTGAGCAAAAGTAAGCCACACAAATACTACTTGCATATCACATGTTTCTCTGACATAAAGAATTTAGATTTAGATGTGTTTGTAAGTGCTGTGGACTGAAAGGAGAATATGGAGGGAAAGGAGGGAGGGAAAGAGGAGAGTGAGGATAATGGGAAGGAAATTAGATAAATATCACGTTTTCTCTTTTTCTCTTTTTGTTTTTCAAGGTAGGGTCTCACTCTAGCTCAGGCTGACCTGGAATTCACTATGTAGTGTCAGGGTGGCCTGGGTCGCCGGGAGATCCTCCTACCTCTGCTGGGATTAAAGGCATGCACCACCACGCCCAGCCACACCCACAGATTTATATCTATACAAGACACAAAAGCAGAGGGGGGTTGATCTGGAAGGAAGAAGATGACTAACAAGAGAAGGCAATGGAGACAAGGACAGCTGATTGGGGAATGAATATGAACAAGTATAATGATATACATATATGAAAATGTCAAAAAGAAACCCATTATTTTATATGCTTACTAAAAATTAGGAAAAAATATATGTTATAACAACATAGAAAATAAAACCAAATCATTTCTTTTTAGTTTATTCAGTTATTTGCATGCAAAGAGAGACAGAGAGAAGAGAGAGATGGTGCACCAGGACTTCTAGCCACTATAAACAAACTCCAGATTCATGTGCCACTTTGTACATCTGGCTTTATGTGGGCACTGGGGAACTGAACCCAGGTCATTAGGCTTTGCAGGCAAGTGCCTTAACCACTGAGCAATTTCTCCAGGCAAAAACCAAAACATTCCTGCTCTTCAGAATGTAGAAGCCATTTTAGTCGCACTTAGATATACAGCAGGTTAGTCTCTCCTCTGTCTCGCATTGTATAACTTAAGGGCATTTCTCTTAAGTCAACACCTACACAGGAAGTTCATGTCCAGGTTGGAGTTTTCTTACTTTTTTATTCTGAAAAATAAAGCTTAGGATTCATTATATTTATCCTGACTCTGTGTGTGTGTTATGAGCTTAAGTTCTTAATTAGTTTTTAATAAGTATCATTTAGTTGGATCTCAGATGCGATGGCATATGCCTTTAATCCCCACACTCATAGGGATGAGGCAGGAAGAAGATCACAGTTTGAGACCACCCAGGTCTATATAGTGAGTTCTAGGCGAGCCAAGACTACAGAGAAAGATACTATCTTAAAACAAATCATTTAGTTGAAATATAAAATCAAAAAGCAAATAGATACATCAATACAAATCAATATATCAATACAAATATGGTTATGTCAATACAAGTGGATATGTCATTGCAAGCAACTGCAGTGGTATGAGAGGCAGTTAGTTGTTTAGTTAATTATTTTATTTTATTTATTTATTTATTTATTTATGAGCAGAGACAGGGAGAGAGAGAGAATGGGCATGCCAAGGCCTCCAGCCCCAGCAAACAAACTCCAGATGCATATGCCATTTTTTTTACATCTGGCTTTAGGTGGGTATTATGGAATTAAACCTGGGTCGTTAGACTTTGCAGGCAAGTGCCTTAACCACTGAGCCATCCCTCCAGTCCTGGCCATTAGCTTTTGATATCTGTAAGTTCTGAAAAACACCCTCCATATCACAAGCACTGGGTTTTATTTCTGTCCCACTTTCTTCTTTGTAATACTCAGAAATCCTTCAGTAAAATAAATTTTCTGGACTGGAGAGATGGCTTAGACGTTAAGGCACTTGCCTGCAAGGCCTAAGGACCTCGGTTCAATTCCCCAGGACCCACGTAAGCCAGATGCACAAGGGGGCGCCTGCGTCTGGAATTCCTTTGCAGTGGCTGGAGGCCCTGATGTGCCCATTCTCCCTCTCTCAAAAAATATATTTTCCTTTCCCTTACCCAAAAGGAAATGTGTTATTAGACTCATAACTTTTAGTAAAGGCTTAATTTCTTCAATGCAGGTATAAATGGCTCTGTTTCTCAATGCGCAGCAGTCACAAGACAGAGATCTGTGATGTAAAGAATTGAGTATGATAAACTTGTGTGATAAGAGGCAGGATTCCCTTTATCCTTAAAAGACTGGGAAGTGATCACAAGGTCACCAATATCTGAGCAACAACTTGTAGACTTTCCGTATTCTTCAGGAGCACAGAGAGGATGCACAGGTGAGTTCTTTTGCTGAGGCAGAGGAATACATATGAGCACCATGCGATGCTATAAAAATAAACAAAAGGCATAGGTAAATATCAAGAAAGAATATTAGGGCTGGAGAGATGGCTTAGCAGTTAAGTTAAGTTAAGTTAAGTTAAGTTAAGTTAAGTTAAGTTAGGTAAGTTGGGCTAAGTAAGTTAAGTTAAGTAAGTTAGGTTAAGTAAGTTAAGTTAAGTTAAGTTAAGGTGCTTGCCAGCAAAGCAAAAAGGACCCAGGTTCTATTCCCCAGTACTCATGTAAAGCCAGATGCACAAAGTGGCACATACATCTGGAGTTCCTTGGCATCAGCTGGAGGCCCTGGTGTGCCCATTGTCTCTATCTCTCTCTGTCCATCTTTCTCCTTTCTCTATCTCTCTTGCTGCTTGCAAATAAATAAACAAATAAAGAATGCATTAAATTAGTTTTCACCCAGAAAAATAAAGTGAGACAAAAACATCTCAACTTACATTGCCATATGAAAGACTGAAAGAATCACGATTCATAGCATTTGGCATGGATTCAATTTTATTTAAGTTTTCTAGGAAGGGATTTACAATAATGTGTGAATAAGATTCTATTTGATGTCAAACCTGCATTAAATCCAACTATTCATAAAAATTCTTTACATTGACTCTTCATAATTTCAGACATAGGCATATAAATTCCATCAACTTTAAAACCCATGTGTTTAACTGCATGAAAGATATATAATACAGCATAGTTTGAATCATTATCCAGCAGGCTAGGGAGGAGGTTGGTTCAGCAGTTAAAGCCATCTGCTTGAAACACTTAGCAGAAAATTAGTAATTTAGGTAGTAAAAATTAGCAAATTGGGTAGACAACTAGTAATGGTGTATGGGGTAAATATATTATTTTAATAATCTTGGACTTTCATAGCCTACCTCTTCTGTTTCAAAAACAAAATTGAAGTACTGCTTACAAATAAAATGATTTACATTTCTACAGGCTTTATCAAAAGTGATTTTGCTTGGACCATAAACTATGCAGTTCTTTTGGTTGAAAGTCTGAGATTTTATAAATCTGTAATGAAAGAGAAAATGACAACATTTGGAAAAAATTAATAGACTGTTCAGTAATTTTTTATTAACTCATAAAACTGAAAAGAAATCGAGTGACATATTAACAAACTACCTTTTATTTTTGATAACCACAACTGTCATGATTAGAGTATAATTTGTATGAAACTCAATGATTCTCTCAACAATCAGTGGTATTGAGGTCAGGGTATTTGTTTCTGGGTTTGGGTAATTTTTGTTCTGTTTACTACTGTGAGAAATGGTTTTAATAATATGTTTCACTTCTGTTTTGCTGAGTAAGTATTAGTTGATCTAACTTAGGAAAAAAGAAGCCTAAGTTTGTCACTGTATGATTCTACAAATGTCATGCTTATTAATGAAAATTAGATTCAAAGGTAACAAATATGACAAATATGTAGAAAAACCATTTCTGAATTCTCAAAATGTGGGAAGATATTATAAATATTAGACTTGAGCTGGGTATGATGGTATATGCCTTTAATCCCAGCACTCAGGAGGCAAAGGTAGGAGGATCACTGTGAGTTCAAGGCCACCCTGAGACTACATAGTGAATTCCAGGTCAGCCTGGGCTAGAGTGAGACCCTACCTCAAAAACAAAAAAAGGAAAAAAGAAAAAAGAAAAACAAATGGGCTCTAGCCTACCAAAAGCAATATACAGATTTAATGTAATGCCAATAAAAATCCTGGCATCATTCTTCACAGAGATAGAAAACATTGACTTCAAAATTCATGTGGAATATCAGTAGACCTCAGATACCAAAACATATCCTCAGCAAAAGAAACACCTCTGGAGGTATCACCATACCTGAACTAAAGCTAAACTATAAATGGATAGTAGCAAAAACAGCATGGTACTGGCATAAAAACAGAAATATAGACCAATGGAAAAGAATTGAAGTCCCGGCCCTCAGCTCAAGAAACTACAGCTACTTGATATTTGACAAAGGTGCCAAAAATGTCCAATGGAGAAAAGACAATGGTGCTGGACAAACTGGATAACCACATGTAGAAAAATGAAACTAGATCCACTCATCTCACCTTACATAGAAATCAAATCCTAGTGGATTATAGATCTCAGTATAAGACCTGAAACTATTAAACTACTGAGAGAAAAAATAGGAGGAACTTTCCATGATATAGGAGTAAGGAAAGACTTCCTGAACAAAACCCCAGTCTTCCAGAAAATTAAGCAATCACTCATCCAGTGGGATCTTATGAAGCTAAAAAGGTTTTGCAGAGACAAACATACTAAAAAAAAGGTCAATAGATGATTACCCACAGAATGGGGGAAAGTCTTCACCAGCTATACCACTGACAGAGGCCCAGTATCAAGAATCTACAAAGAACTCAAAAAACTGAACAATAGGATTGGTTGGAGAAATGGCTTAGCAAGTTAAGGCACTTGCCTGCAAAGCCTAAGGACCTAAGTTCAATTCCCCAGTACCCACATAACCCAGATGCACATGGTGGTGTGTATATTTGGAGTTCGTTTTCACTGGCTGGGGGACCTGGAACCTTCATTCTATTTACCTCTTTCTTTCACTCTAATATATAAATATATAAATAAATAAATAAATAAATAAATAAATAAATAAAATATTTTAAGAAAAAAAACTAAACAATAAAAACTCAAACAACCCACTCAAAAAATGGGGCAGAGAACTGAACAGGGAGTTCTCAGAGGAAGAAACACAAATGGCTAACACACACTTAAGGAAATGTTCAACATCCTTAACCATCAGGGAAATGCAAATTAAAACAACTATGAGATTCTACCTTACTCAAGCTAGGATGGCAATCATTAAAAAGTCAAACCATAATAAATGTTGGTGAAGATGTTGGGAAAGAGGAACCCTCATTCAGTGTTGGTAGGAATGCAAACTTGTACAACCTCTATGGAAATCAATATGGAGACTTCTAAGAAAGATGAAGACAGGGCTACCAATAGACCCAGTTATTCCTCTACTGGGCATTTAAAGGCTCTATGCTTCACTGCAAAGATGTTTGTTCAACCATATTGATAGCTGCTCAGTTCATTACAGCTAATAACTGGAATCATCCCAGTTGTCCATCACTGGGTGAGTGGATAATGAAGATGTGGTACATTTACTCAGCAGTAAGAAAAAAAAATGATATAATGAAGTTTGTGGGAAAGTGCCTGGACTTGGAAGAGATCAGACTCAGTGAACTCACCCAAACACAGGAAGACAAACGCTGCATGTTCTCATTTACCTGTGGTTCCTCACCTGGAACAGCTTCAGTCGCTGATACACCTGGCAGGAAACTTGAGGACCAGACATCAGGGATGGAAGGGTCAGAGGGAGGGGAATGGGAGGTTGAGGGGAAATAAACACAAAACTAAACCCAAAATGAACTGGTACCATAGAAACTTTTCTCCTTGATAGTAGGTTAAAAGATATAACCCTCAACAGGAGTATGAAGGGATCATCTGATAAGAAGGGCCCTTGGGCTGGAGAGATGACTTAGCGGTTAAGCGCTTGCCTGTGAAGCCTAAGGACCCCGGTTCGAGGCTCAATTCCCCAGGACCCACGTTAGCCAGATGCACAAGGGGACGCACGCATCTGGAGTTCGTTTGCAGTGGCTGGAGCCCTGGTGCGCCCATTCTCTATCTATATACATCTGCCTCTTTCTCTCTCTGTGTCACTCTCAAATAAATAAATAAAAATGAACAAGAAAATTTTTTTTAAAAAGAAGGGCCCTGGAGAGGGTGAGATGAAGCCTAATCTTACAATATTTGGCTCTGGCCTGTAACCCCCAGTATCATAAATAGATAGCTGCCCACGTGGAGCTATTGATCAGAGGGACCAATAAGGTCCCTGAAACAAGCTTCTGTCAAAGCACTCGTTTGCCCACCCGAGGTAACAGGAAAGACCCTATTCCTCAATACACCACATGCTGCCGACGCAGAACACTGAGATACCGGGCTGGAATCTGGGATGGAGCCAGTCCTCAGAGGGTTAGCCTGTATATTGCTGGAAAGCACTGCATGAACTGCTGGGAGAAAGTGGCCAAAAATAGTATAAGCAATCAGGGATCACAGCCACTCAAAAGCAATCGACCTGACCGGATGTACGCACCTGTGCAATGGTGGCACACAGCCTTGGTGAGTAACCAAGGGCTTTTTGATTGTGTAAGAGATCTGCTCAGTGGAGAAGAACCCATAGCCAGCACTGTGAACCAGGTGAGAATCCTATAGAGACAAAGATGATGTTCTCCAATGACAAGCTCCCACTATTCTTTGAGCAAAAGATACGCTACATCCATCAAAACCTCTCTATAGAGCCAGGGGCAGTGGTGCATGCCTTTAATGGGAGGCAGATATAAAAGGATCGTCATGAGTTCAAGGCCACCCTGAGACTTCATAGTGAATTCCAGGTCAGCCTGGGCTACGGTGAGCCCCTACCTGAAAAAAACAGAAAAACAACCAAAAACAGTGGCACAAAACCTCTCTATATTAACAATGCTTATCCCATTTAACCTGTGCTGACTTCATTCTCTGTTGGAGACTCTGTTCTTCTTTTTCAGAAGGTAGCAAGGCTCGAGGAGATAAACCACCCCTGGCGCTTCAGCCAAGGCCCAGGTGAAACCACAGAGGACTTGGTGAGATGAGCAAGAGTGCTGCTTCCATGGTGAGCCTGACAATCAGCACGAGGGTGACGGGGACAGACACTGAGGACACTCAACACCTACCAAAGCAGAGATCCAGAGGCTCCTGAGAGCTTAACACTGAAGTAGACTTAAAACACACCCAGCAAGGCTCAGGGAAGTTTGCAGAAGACGGGGCCGAAAGATTGGAAGAGTCACAGGTTGGGAGGGCATCCCAGGAGGCATCCCCTCCCTCCAATGACGGACTTCTGTTCTCACAACGCATAACCCACAACCCCGTGGGGAACACCAGCAATCCCACTAAGAAGGACCCTCAGGGGAATTTGGGACAGGAAGGAGGGAAATGATAGTATGAATACGTGACATGTACATACAAAATATTTTCTCAATAAAAAAGGATAATAAATAATAAAAATAAAACATAAAAAATTGACAATATTTTAATTCGACATGTTACCCAGTGGTTTTACAGCTGTAGTTGGGGCTTTAGATATTGTCTTGGTTTTACAAATATGATATCATTTTACGGGTCCAATTTAGCTGATAGTCGTAGATTCACTCATGCATGTTGACCAGAGATGTCACACAAGACAGTGTCTCCCTTTTGTACCTACATAGACTTTAAAGGTACCAAGAGCCCTGCTTCTTTTTCCTCTTTTTTTTCTTTTTTTTAAATGTATTTATTTATTTGTTAGTTTTGTACTCAGTGAATACAGTCAAGTTGGTACCATTGTTAGGTTCATCCATGTCCTACCCCCTTCCCCTATCCCCTCCTTCTTGCACTGTGGAGTGAGCCCACAGTTATGGGTAAGATAAATGTCTCTGCATATCATGACCCAACATGTGGCTCTGACATTCTTTCCACCCCCTCATCCACAAAATTTCCCTGAGCCATGTTGGGTTCATTTTGGGTCTGCTTCTGTGGTGAGCTCTGGGTGGCCTCTGGGTTCTCATTCTGAAATAACATAAATTAGTGAGTTCTTGACGTCCCAAAGCTCCAGGAGCTCCGCAGAGTATCAGAGCAATGGCACTGAGCTTTTTTCTTGGCAAAAATGTCTACGTTGAGAAGCCCCACAGTCATTATCTGCTGATGAAACGTGGGCAAAAAGAAATGAGACCTAAGTACAAGGACTCCTTAACTAGGAGTAATGATGTATAACAGTTCTCAAATAGGAAGCTAAGAGTCATACCAGTAAAAATATGGCATCTAAAGAAATCACCTCTAGCCTTTCACAGCAGTCTTTTTTTTTTTTTTTATTTTAGCTGGGCTTGGTGGTGCACACCTTTAATCCCAGCACTCGGGAGGCAGAGGTAGGGGGATCACTGTGAGTTTGAGGCCACTCTGAGATTCAAACCCAGGCCACACTTTGCAGGCAAGTGCCTTAACCACTAAGCCATCTCCCAGCCCCTCATAGCAGTCTTTTAGAATAAATATCTAGTTAACGCATCAGTAAATCTCTATATTAAGTGAGAGAAGTGGCCAGGTGTGGTAATGCACACCTTTAATCCCAGCACTTTGGAGGCAGAGGTAGGAGGATTGCTGTGAATTTGAGGCCACCTGAGACTACATAGTGAATTCCAGGTCTGCCTGGTCTAGAGCAAGACCCTACCTTGAAAAACCAAAAAAAGAAATGGGCTGGAGGGGTTGCTTAGTGTTTAAAGCACTTACCTGCAAAGCCAAAGGACCCAGGTTCACTTTACCATGGCCCACATAAGCCAGGTGCACAAAGTGGCACATGCATCTGGAGTTCATTTGCAGCAGCTGGAGGCCCTGGTGTACCCATTCTCTCTGTTTCTCTATCTCTGTGTCTCTCTCTCTCTCTCTCTCTCTCTCTTTCAAATAAATTAAATAAAAATAAATAAATGGAGAGAAGTGAATGAATGAATATTTTAAATGAATGGGTGAATAAGTCAAATTATATGTAAATTTATAAAAACTAAATGTTGGGCTAGAGATATGGCTCTGCAGTGAAGATGCTTGCCTGTGAAACCTTAAGGATCCAAGTTCAGTTCCCCAGGACCCATATAAGTCAGATGCACAGAATCGTGCATGCATCTGGAGTTTGTTTGCTTTGGCTGGAGCCCTGATATGCCACACTTTATTTCCCTCTCCTTCCCTCTCTCTCTCTCTCTCTGTCCTTGCAAATAAATAAATAAAATATATTTTTAAAAAACTTTAAAACATTAAATGCTATTTTAGAATGAACTGAGATCACGACACATCTCCTTGGTACTATAGAAATTGTAGCCTTGGCAAGGCCTAGCCAGGCATGGTGATGCACACCTCTAATCCCAGCACTCGGGAGGCAGAGGAAGGAGGACTGCTGTGAGTTCAAGGCCAGCCTGGAACTGCAGAGTGAGTTCTAGCTCAGCCTGGGCTAGAGTAAGACCTTGCCTCAAAAAAAAGGGGGGGGGAGCCGAGTGTGGTGGCGCACGCCTTTAATCCCAGCACTCGGGAGGCAGAGGTAGGAGGATCGCCTGTGAGTTCGAGGCCACCCTGAGACTCCATAGTGAATTCCAGGTCAGCCTGGGCTAGAGTGAGACCTTGCCTTGAAAAACCAAAAAAAAAAAAAAAAAGGGGGGGGGAGAATGCTGAAAATACATTGTAAGAATGGTTAATGTACAGAGTACTGAATATCTAATCAATGTTCAAAATTCTATGGATATATACACATGTTCATATATACATATATATGTACATACATATATGTTAGGATACATATATATATCCTATACATATATATATGTTAGGATATCCTAAAATTTTAATGTCCATATACATGTGCTCACAGGAATATCCATAGTTAGACTAAGTTCAGAGACCAGCATCTTTAATGGACATCTCTGGATTATGACATGAGCCTGGTCGCTGTTTGGATCAGACCTCAGCAGCCAGTGCAGTTCACTCGATGAGTGTAAAAGGCGCGCCTGGCCCATTGCACTGAGCACCACTGAATATTTCCAACCTCAAGAGTGACTGCCAAGTGAAATAAGAGCCCACGGCTACCCTAGCCTTGATGTGGCCTTGTGAGTGTGGTAGGAGGGGACGACTCTATCGCACAAGCGGTATGTCACTGTGAGAGGTGTTGGAGGCAAAAGCGTGGTGCCTGACCAAGGTATAGGAGACGGATGGCGTGTGGGCATGAAAGAATTCAACCAAAAGTGCCACTGACCAATGTGGGTGTGGTTGGTCATTATCACCTTAACTGCATGGTCTGTGTTACGCTAGCAAGTCGGACCACAGGAAGCAACACTGAGTTCAGAACTGTGACAACATTTACCCACTATGGGGAAGGGAAAGAAACCAAGTGGAACCCGAGAAAAGTAGCGTAGGGAGTGCGAACCACTGACTGGACCGTGGACGCTTAGTCACATTGTTCATGAGATCTTTTGGCCTGGGACTTCCTTCTATTAGAATATTTAGAGGTGGCACATTTTGTGAGTGGGGACACTGCACAGAGGAAGACACAAGGGGAGGAAATTATCGTGTCTTATTGTCTATAATTATGCAAGCTGTCAATAAAAAAAAGTTTTAAATAGGGCTGGAGAAATAGCTTAGCGGATAAGGCACTTTCCTGCAAAACCAAAGGACTATGTTTCGATTCTTCAGGACCCATGTAAGCCACATGCACAGCTTGGCACATGCATCAGGAGTTCATTTGCAGTGACTGGAGGCCCTGGTGCACCCATAATCATTCTCTCTCTCAAATAGATAAATTTTTTAAAAATTTTGTTTATTTTATTTATTTATTTATTTGAGAGCTATAGAGAGGAAGAGGCAGATAGGTAGAGAAAGAATGGGCACACCAAGGCCTCCAGCCACTGCAAATGAACTCCAGACGCGTGTGCCCCCTTGTGCATCTGGCTAATGTGGGTCCTGGGGGATGGAGTCTCCAACCCGAGTCCTTAGGCTTCACAGGCAAGCGCTTAACCGCTGAGCCATATCTCCAGCCCTAAACTGCCTTTCTAAAGTCTTATATTAGTTCTGTTACCATGCAAAACAACAGAATTTTCAAGAATTTTTAAATTATATACAGAGGTATTTAATAATCCTAATAATACAACTATTGGTAAGTTGCAGTTGGTTATCTATAAACCTCTGTCTCATACCAGCAGTGTGGTATTTCATGCCTGGGACCAGGTCGTGTATCGTCTATAGCTCACATTGGAGCACATGGCCTATGATAGCTCTATGGAGCTGATATAAACAGCAAGTGTTTTGGTTTTTCCTAATTGAATTAGTGTAGGAAGCCAGGCCACCACCCACCTTCTTGCTGGATTATGGGGGATGCTCTTGCAGAAGATGCTACAAAGATAGACATCACAACGAATTCTTTCTTTATACTGACACATCAAAATGGATTAATACAAGGCTATTTTCTATAAGAACAAACTAGCAATAGTTTTAAAAATTTTAGTTTCATTTATTTATTTATTAGAGGGAGAGAGAGAGAGAGTGCGAATGGGCACACCAGGGCCTCTAGATACTGCAAGTGAGCTCCAGATGTATGTGCCACCATGTGCATCTGGCTTACGTGGGACCTGGAGAATCAAACCTAGGTCCTTAGGCTTCACAGGCATGCGCCTTAACCACTAAGCCATCTCTCCAGCCCTAAACTAGCAATTTTTAAATGTTATTTATTTGAGAGAATGAGAAAGGGAAAGAGGCAAACACAGAGAGAGAGAGAGAGAGAGAGAATGGGCACGCCAGGGCATCCAGCCACTGCAAACGAACTCCAGATGCGTGCCCCACCTTGTGCATCTGGCTTATGTAGGACCTGGAGAATCAAACCTAGGGCCTTAGGCTTCACAGGCATGCGCCTTAACCACTAAGCCATCTCTCCAGCCCCAAACTAGCAATTTTAAATAAAATGTTAGAAAGGAAAAATTTCCTCTTGGGGGTGGCGCTGGGGCTAGAAGCCGAACTGCACACACGCTAGGCAAACACAATTGCTGAGGGCCGACCTCTGCTGACCACAGTCTAGGAAATGAGAAGCGCGCCCCCTGGTGGAGACACGGTACACAGCTACAATTAACCCGCCGCTTGTAGCAAGGATACCAGCGTTATGGAGGCAGCCGTCAGGACAAGGCACAGGTCGCCTTGAACCTCCAACGCTGGCAAATCGTCTAAGAGCAGCAGAGAGCACAGGGCGCAGTGATGAGACAAAGACGTTAAGGGTTTATGGAAGATCAGATCCTCCTTTATTCCGGATTCTCGTGACAGGCTTTGAATGATTTTACCAAACTTCGAACGCAGTTGATATTTTACTAGACTTGCCCTGAGCAAATATAAAACACCTTTTCTGCTAAAGCTAACTGGCAAACTAGTCTTACATCTGGAAGGTTCCACGGATGCAGTTAAATGCCCTTAACATACACCAGTGCTAAGCACCCACTATAAAACATTGGCCAAGAGCACAAGTAAATAATTCACAATTAAAATAGTGAAGTAATAGAAGTTGCTTCATTTAAAAAAATTATTTACTTGAGAGAAAGAGAGAGGAAGAGGGAGGGAGAGAGAGAGAGAATGGGCATGCCAGGGCCTGGAGTCATGGCAAACGAACATGCGCCACATTGTGCATCTGGCTTACGTGGGTCCAGGGGAATCGAACTGAGGTCCTTTGGCTTTGCAGACAAATACCTTAACCGCTAAGCCATCTCTCCAGCCCTAATTTATTTACTTTTATTGACAACTTCCATAACGGCAAACAATAACCCATGGTAATACCCTCCCTCCCCAACTTCCCCTTTGAAACTCCACTCTCCATCACATCCCCTCTCCCTCTCAATCAGTCTCTCTTTTATTTTGATGTCATGATCTTTTGCTCCTCTTATGATGGTCTTGTGTAGGTAGTGTCAGGCACTGTGAGGTCATGGATATCCAGGCCATTTTGTGTCTGGAGGAGCACATTGTAAGGAGTCCTACCCTTCCTTTGGCTCTTACATTCTTTCTGCCACCTCTTCCGCAATGGACGCTGAGCCTTGGAAGGTATGATAGAGATATTGCAGTACTGAGCACTCCTCTGTCACTTCTTCTCAGCACCATGGTGCCTCCTGAGTCATTCCACAGTCAACGCCATCTTCCCTTCCACTTGATGCAGGGTCTCTTGTTACTTGGCACTGTAGACATCAGGCCAGCTGGGCCACAAGCTTCTGGGGATTCTCCTGTGTCTGGCTCCCATCTCACTGGAGGTGCCCTGGGATTATAGATGTTCATCATCTGGCTTTATATCAGTTCTGGGGACTCTCCTATCTCACAGTAGGTGCACTGAGATGTTAGATGTTCACTACAACATTGGTTCTGGGGACTCTCCTACCTTTGCCTCCACTTCAATATAGGTGCCCTGGAATTATAGATTATAAATTTCTATTTTTATTTTTTATTATAAATTGTAGAACTCAGGTCATCGGGCTTGTGTGGCAAATGCTTTTATCCACAGAGCCATCTCTCCAGCCCTCTTATGCACATCTTACATCCCAATTTATATTTTCCCATCAAAACAATTTTCATAAAGGTCACATTTGTCCAGCATATTATACATCTTCCCTAAAGCTGTGTACAGCATCCATCCGTGCATGCGCATATTAACTGACAAAATCGCCTAATAAATCAAGGTAGCATAATTTATCAGTGAAATAAAGGGATATAATAGGCATCTGAGAAAAGATACAAATACATTTTTATTAAATACACTAAGGAACAGTAAGAATAGTTATCAAAGATAAGACCTGGGAGTGCTGGGACATACCTATAATCTCAGCCCTTGGGAGGTTAAGGCAGAAGATACCCAATGCCAGGCCGGCCCCACTTCTTCAGGTTTCTCCACCTACCAAGAGAACCAAACAGAAGACTAATCCTCGGACACTTGGGCCTTTGGGGACCATCCCAGTTCCAAACTGCAGCCCCTGCACAGAGCAGAAGCCCTTTGTATTGCCCAACGAACTTTTCATCCCTCAACATATAACAGAAGCTCATCATCAAAGGAGTTTAGAAAAAGCAAATAGAAATAGAGACTCTTTCAAATGTTAACTGATGAATTAGTAACCAAGCTTTTCTTAGGTCCGTTGGCAAGTTCAAGACAATGTGAAACAGACTAAATATTCCCAATTTCTCTTCTTTTAGGTGTAGGCACCAGAGGGAGAGATGGGATCTTTACTTACTAAGAATGGTTTAGATAAGACTCAATGGGCTTATTTTCTGTTGTCGTTACCTGGGCATTACTGGGACAAAACACCAGACCAAAAGCAGCTGATGGGGCCGGGCGTGGTGGCGCACGCCTTTAATGCCAGCACTCGGGAGGCAGAGGTAGGAGGATCGCCATGAGTTCGAGGCCACCCTGAGACTACAGAGTGAATTCCAGGTCAGCCTGAGCTAGAGTGAGACCTTGCCTTGAGAAACAACTAAAAAGCAGCTGATGAGAGGAAGGGGAGGCTTCCCAGTGGCAGCGAAGGGATGGTGGAGCAGAGACTGGCCGTCACTTCTTGTCACAGCATCTGACAGAAAGCAGCAAAAGAGTGAGCTGAGCTCTGGCAAAAAGGGAATCTGGGCCGTCACACCTCAAAGCCATCCTCCCCCGGCGGACATAACCCTCCCTCCAGCGAGGTTCCACCTCCCAAGTCGTCACCAGCTGGGGACCGTGGATTCAAAATACACAAACTACCACAGCCTCTGAAGGTTTTTAGTTGGCTGAAATGTTTTCGGCCTATGATGGTGAGCTTTGATTGTCAATTTCAGGAGATGTGCCTGGTATCCATGCTCCTAGGTGGGCCTGTGTCTCCGAAGAGGGTTGACTGAGGAGCCCTGCCTTGAAGTAAGTGGTATCTTCCAATAGGCAAGCGAAACGAAAAGGATCCAAAGAAAAATGGTTTCTGCTTTTTTTTTTTGTCTGCCTCCCGAGTGCTGTTTTTTTGTCTGCTTTTTATTTGTTGTTTTGTTTTCCAAGGCAGGGTCTCGCTCTAGCCCAGGCTGACCTGGAATTCACTATGTAGTCTCAGGTTGACCTGGAACTCATGACCATCCTCCTACCTCTGCCTCCCAAGTGCTGGGATTGAAAGCATGGGCCACCATGCACAATTTTTATTATTATTATTATTCTGTTTTGAGTGGGGCATGGTGGCTCACCATAGGCTTTTTAAAAAATATTTTATTTTTATTTATTTGAGCGAGAGAGAAAAAGAGAATAGGCATGCCAGGGACTCTAGCAGCTGCAAACAAACTCCAGACGTATGCACCACCTTGTGCATCTGGGTCCTAAAAACACAAAAATTAAATTAAAAAATCTAGGTCATTTGGCTTTGTAGACACACGTCTTAACCACTAAGTCATTTCTCCAGCCCAGTCTCTGCTTCTTTTTTATTTAAAATATTTTATTTATTTGAGAGAAAGAGGCAGATAAAGAAAGAGAAAGAGAGAGAATGGGCACACCAGGGCCTCCAGCCACTGCAACTGAACTCCAGACGCATGCATCACCTTGTGCATCTGGCTTATGTGGGTCCTGGGGAATTGAACCTGGGTCCTTAGGCTTCGTAGACAAACCTTAACCACTAAGCCATCACTTCAGCCCTTGTTTTGTATTTTAAAGGTAGTGTCTCACCCTAGTCCAGGCTGGCCTGGAATTCACTATGTAGTCCCAGGGTGGCTTCAAACTCACGGCTCTCCTCCTACCTCTGTCTCCCGAGCACTGGCGTTTAAGGCGTGTATCCCCACACCTGGCCTTGGAAAACTTTCTAATATCACGATTAAGAGCACATGTAAAGAATCGAATGAGATAGGTAATTAGTTCAATCTGTGCCAGTTATTTATTACAGTCTTGGTCTAATTGAACTCTAGAATCTGTCACTCCCATTTCTATTAATAATCTATCTATCTATCTATCTGTCTATCTATAATGAGGATAGAGGTGACTTTACTGAATGTCTCTAGCAATTGAGTGAGTAAACATTATTACCTACAGCTATTGAAGCTTCTTTGCTTCCAGCTGAAATTTTTTTCTTCTTTGGTGTAGTTTTAGCATTAATTTCTTCTTCCAGGGACAATATAGTGAAGCCCTCATGATGTGGCAGAATCAAGGACTTTGTCAACTGCGTAATATAAGGATATATCCAACTCCCCTATCTTCCTAAATGCCTTATCTAAAATCTTCCTGGGGACTGGAGGGATGGTTTAGCAGTTAAGGCATTTGCCTGTGAAACCTAAGGACCTAGGTTTGATTACTCAGGACCCACTTAAATCCAGATGCACAGGGTGACACACATGTCTGGAGTTTGTTTCCAGTGGCTGGAGGCCTTAGTGGGCCCATATTCTTTCTCTATCTGCCTCTTTCTCTCAAATAAATAAATAAAATATTTTAAAGTCTGCCTTGATGCTATGCTGATACCAACGATTCTCTACATGGAATCTTATTTGACTTCATTCACAGCTAAAATGTAACTACATGTGTTCAGTTATTTTTTAAATATTTTATTTTTATTTATTTATTTGACAGAGAGAAAAAGGGAGAGAGAGAGAGAGAGAATGGACATGCTAGGGCCTCCAGCCACTGCAAATGAACTCCAGATGCATGCACCACCTTGTGCATCTGGCTTACTTGGGTCCTGGGGAATCAAACCTGGGTCCTTTGACTTTGCAGACAAATGCCTTAACCACTAAGCCATCTCTCCAGCTCTATGTTCAGTTATTTATACCTTACTAAATAGGACTTTATATGTAGCATAATTATAGATGGAAACAGATGTCAAAATCATCATTTCCAAGTGTGAGCATGTAAAATATTGAGTAAAACATGAAGCTAAAGATATTCCTTCTAATCTTGCAGTTCAAAAAAAACAATAGGAAATCGTACTGAAATAAAACTATTCTCACACAATAATATGCACATTAAATAAAATTTGAAAAGTTTGTGCCAGTACTACTTCATAATTTTATTTGCTTTCAGAGGTATTTAATTGTGAGGTCTGATGTTCCAAAGTAATCTCGACTCAAAAGTAAACTGGTATTTGTTAAGGCCTTTAAAAAATTTTTATTTATTTGAGAGAGGGAGAGAATGGGTGCACTACTACAAACAAACTCCAGACACCTGCGCCACCTTGTGCATTTGGCTTACACGGGTGTTGGGGAATTGAATCTTGGTCCTTAGGCTTCTTAGGCAAGTGCCTTAACTGCTAAGTCATCTCTCCAGCCCCCTTGTTAAGGCTTTTTAAAAATATTTTATTATTTATTTGTTTATTTGACAGAGAAAGAAGGAGAGAAAGAGAGAGAGAGAGAATGGGCATGCCAGGGCCTCCAGCCACTGCAAACAAACTCCAGACATGTGCACCCCCTTGTGCATCTGGCTAACATGGCTTCTGGGGAATTGAACCTGTGTCCCTTGGCTTTGCAGGGCAAACGCCTTAACCGCTAAGCCATCCCTCCAGCCCTTGTTAAGACTTTTTGATAGACAGAGAGCAATTCCTAAAACTATTCACCCGACACTATAACATTTTTCCATATAATATTTTTCCATAACAGAAAGCAGAAATCTCTCTCCAGGAGTCACCGCACACAGAACGGGACTGGAGACCTGCTCTCCCCATGTAGTCATGGATGGAACATGCTCACAAAGTAAAGCTGAACAGGGAGAGCCAAGTGGAACCAGTTGCCTTGGACCATCCTCACGGTCTACTTTCAGTCACTTTCTTCCAAAGTAGATTCCTGGGGTGAAACCAAGCGAATAAAAATTTTGAGGGGTTTTTCAAGAAAGGATTTCGCTCTAGTCCAATCTGACCTGGAATTCACTATGTAGTCCCAGGCTAGCCTCGAACTCACAGCAATTCTCTTATCTCTGCCTCCCAAGTGCTGGGATCAAAGGCGTGTGCCACCACACCCAGCTCAAATGGATATCTTTTTAAAAAATTTTTCCAAGTGAAAATTAACTCTGGGAAAAATATTTTGAAATAGATAAGCTATAGCAAAGGAATACGATTAAGAATGGAATAAGTAGGGCTGGAGAGATGGCTTAGCGGTTAAGCGCTTGCCTGTGAAGCCTAAGGACCCCGGTTCAAGGCTCGGTTCCCCAGGACCCACGTTAGCCAGATGCACAAGGGGGCGCACGCGTCTAGAGTTCGTTTGCAGTGGCTGGAAGCCCTGGTGTGCCCATTCTCTCTCTCTCTCTCTCTCTCTCTCTCTCTCTCTCTGTCACTCTCAAATAAATAAATAAATAAATAAAATGAACAAGAATGGAATAAGTAGGGCTGGAGAGGTGGCTTAGCGGTTAAGCGCTTCCCTGTGAAGCCTAAGGACCTCGGTTCGAGGCTCGATTCCCCAGGACCCACATTAGTCAGATGCATAAAGGGGCGCACACGTCTGGAGTTTGTTTGCAGTGGCTGGAGGCCCTGGCGCGCCCATTCTCTCTGTGTCTCTCTCTCTGCCTCTTTCTCACTCTGTCTGTCGCTCTCAAATAAATAAATTAAAATAAAAAAACAAAAAAATGAAAACAAACCATGATGTGATTATTATGTGCAGCATGATTATTATTGTTTGTGATGATGACCCAGGGAAAAATGAACATATATGTATATATGTTCGTATGGTGTATGTCACACCACAATTTGTATGGTGATTGTCACATAAGTGAATTAAAACCTAGCATTCTCTTCTTCTGGGCAGCACATTGCCCTCTATACATTAAAAAAAAAGTGAAGGAGCTGGGCGTGGTGGTGCATGCCTTTAATCCCAGCACTTGGGAGGTAGAGGTAGGAGGATCGCTGTGAATTCAAGGCCACCCTGAGACTACAAAGTGAATTCCAGGTCAGCCTTGGCTAGAGTGAAACCCTACCTTGAAAAAACAAAATAATAATAATAATGAAGGAGTAAGTCAATTTTAGGATATATTAAGTATGGTAGTCTATCTTACATCTATCAGGCAATGATGCATTAAAAGGCAGCTTATAGAGAGAAGAATATGCATTTTAAGTTACTAGGGTATAACTGTCTTGCAAACAATTTCTTTTGATGAACTTATTTCCAGACAGGAGCAATGCTGTGTAACTTTTACTCATTGTACATATTTTCCATCTGTACTTCTTTCAAGTCTGGATATCTTGAGTTTGTTGCTTTTCCTCCATTAACTTGCCTGAACTTTGATAAAGAACATGGTGATAGTCCTTGGCATCAAGAACTCTTCACACAGGAATTTACTTCATCCCCACAACCACCTCATGGAACTGGAAACCTGGTTATCTTCACTTGTCGGATGGAGCACCTAACACACAGAGCGTATCTCTAGTTTACCCAAAACTTTTGTTTGCAAGGAAGAGCTGGGCTTTGAGCCGAAACAGGCCGGCCAGAGAAGCCATGTGCATAACCACTTGTCAGTTCCGTCACAGACGAGGGGGCTGAGATGGAAAACACTTCAGTCCTCACAGACAACTGTGCACACACACTGATTTGCCGCCCCCGAGCCCTCCGCACTTAGTCTAGGATATAAATAGATAATGCTTAAAACCACATACAGCTCACATCGCTATGGGCTTTAATGACTTAGGAAGAGCAAAATGATTCAGTTGAGAGTTGATTTGGAGGATCTAGCAGAGACCACAGCTACCTGTGTACCCTTGACCCAAGAATGGTTCTCCTCTATTCGGGCAAGGTCATTCTCTTCGACAAAGCAAGCAACTTCATAGCTTCAGGAGGGACATGCATGGAGTGGTGAGGAAGGACGGGGACACCCCTGTTGCCAGACATCAGCTGAATAAAAAACTGTGGTGAGCAAGGAGGTGACAGATGTCTGAGCCAGAGCACCCTCATCTCTCAAAATGATTCACTTGAAATTGGCTCTGTTACAAAAGACAGGCCTGGGCTGGAGGGATGGCTTGGCGGTTAAGGCGTTTGCTTGCAAAACCAAAGGACCCAGGTTCGATTTCTCCAGGACCCACATAAGCCAGATGCACAGGGGACACATGTATCTGGAGTTTGTTTGCAGTGGCTGGAGGCCCTCATGCACCCATTCTCTCTCTCTCTCTCTCTCTCTCTCTCTCCCTCCCTCTTCCTCTGTCAAATAAATAAATTATATATATGCATATATATTTATATACATACACACACACACACACACACACACACACACACGCACATATATATATATATATATATATATATATATATATATATATATATATTAACAAAAACAGTCCTGCCAGAAAGGAAGAGCCATGGCACGTCAGCCACACAAGCAAAGGAGACAGATAATTGGTGGCACCAAATTGGCATCAGTCCCAGGAAGAGCCTCTGGGACATGGAAATGTAAACCCTTTTACAGTTTTCCAAGGCTCCTTTTACCATCAGCAAGGAAAACCAGAGACAAAGTAAGGCACTGGCAGAGAGAGCTTTCCTTGCCAAGCGAAAGAACACACTCACGCAGGGGATGGCGGCTTCTGAATGAGTCACACACCGTGGGGTTTGGATGAATTCATCCTATGGGCAAACTTTAATGGCAGGATGGTTAGTCGTGAGCTAAGACTGAAGAGGGATTGTGTAAGTGGGTTGAGATTTTCCTGAAACAGGAGTTACAACCCTTTTCCGTCCTCATCTGGGGTTTGGATGTGTTGTAGTGTCAGGAGGACGAAGGAACAGCCAATTCTGCAATGGGAATAGCTCACTGTTATCAAGCAAAGGCAGCCAGCTGCTGTCTCAGTCAACTACCTTATTCCCAGCACACCTTTTGTTTTTAACTTTTTAGTTTTTTTTTATTTTAGTTTAGTTTTAGTTTTTCAAGGTAGGATCTCACTCTAGCCCAGGCTGACCTGGAATTCACTATGTAATCTAAGGGTGGCCCTGAACTCATGATGATCCTCGTACCTGTGCCTCCCAAGTGCTGGGATTAAAGGTGTGCGCCACCATGCTTGGTTTTTGAAACATTTTATTGGAAACCTCTGTGCATATAGACAATAATACCATCATAATAATCCCCTCTCACCACCTTCATTCCAACTGTCCTTTCTTCTATTTTAATGTCAACATTTTTTTTTCTTCCCATCATTCAGGTCTTATATAGGCGGCATCAGCCACATTGTAAGGTCATGAATATCAAGGCCACTTTGTGTCTGGAAGAAACCATTGTAAGCAGTCCTCCTCCTCTTTTGGCTCTTACATTCTTTCCACAACCTCTTCACAATGGTCCCTAAGCCTCTGAAGGTGTGGTAGAGGTGCCTCATTTGGTGGCAAACACTCCTCTGTCACTTCTTCTCAGCACTTTGATGAGTTCTGAGTCTCCTCAGTGGTCATGGCCATCGGAAAAGAGAAACTTCTCTAACCAAAAGTGAGAGTAGCATGAAGACAGGCATAAGCATGAGTATTTAGAGGGCAGTTAGATGGCCAAAATATATCTATTTAGCCAGACAACAGTAATAGTTTCTCCTCTAGAGCTTATGACCTCCCTAGCCATAGGCTTTAAAAAAAACTTCTTTTTAAAAATACTGTATCTTTATTTATTTGACAGAGAATGAGAGAGAGAGAGACAGAGAGAATGGGTGTGCCAGGGCTTCCAGCCACTGCAAACGAACTCCAGACGTGTGTGCCCCCTTGTGCATCTGGCTAACGTGGGTCCTGGGGAATCAAACCTGGATCTTTTGGCTTTTCAGACAAATGCCTTAACCGTTAAGCCATCCCTCCAGCCCACCATAGGCTTTTTTTTTTTTTTTTTGGTTTTTTGGGGTAGGGTCTCACTCTAGCCCAGGCTGACCTGGAATTCACTATGTAGTCTCAGGGTGGCCTCGAACTCACAGCGATCCTCCTACCTCTGCCTCCCAAGTGCTGGGATTAAAGGCGTGCGCCACCACGCCCAGCTTTTTTTTTTTTTTCTTTTTCACCATAGGCTTTTGATTGAGTTTTCAGTACTAGGCATGAATTCGGTCCCAAGGAGAGGACTTCAAGTCCAACCAGAGAGCAGTTGGTTTGTCCCATAACAGACATGCCACCGTTACACCAGTTGGTGCATTTGGCCTACCCGACCTGCTATAAAGCTACAGGGTCCACTGCTCGTTAAGACCATTGATGACTTTTCTCCCCCAACAGGCTGCATAGCTCTTTCCAACATTCTGACATCTAGTCAACAGAAAAAGGGGCTTCCAGCTCAGCCCCAGCTTGACTTCTAGGTGACAGGAAGCACAAGCATGCGATGTCTTCCACAGTAAGTCCAGCCCATTGGGAGTGGTCTTGCCACATAATGTCACACTATAGTTCAACTCTGTGGCTGCATGAGCCCAGAGCCAGCAAACATTTGCCCCGCTTTTCCTGTGTATTTAGCAAACCTCGGTGCCTTAGCTCTTGCCTGCGTGGTTGGTATAACCCCAACTTCAGGTCCTTGTCCAAGAGATTAAAGAATTGAAAAATGTGGACTCAGAGAAGGGTACATTGTGAATTATGAGATTTATTTTATGGAGAGTTAGGAGGGAAAGCAAAGCAGGAAAGGCCAAGTCAAAAGAAACTTGGGGGGCTGGAGAGATTGCTCAGTGGTTAGGGTGTCTGCCTGCAGAACCTAACAGCTGGGGTTCGATTCACCAGTACCCACAAAAAGCCAGATGTTCACAAGATGACCTGTGAATCTGGAGTTCATTTACAGTGGCTGGAGGCCCTGGTGTGCCCATTCTCTCCGTTGATCTCTCTTCCAGCTCTCTCTGTTTGCAAATAAATAAACAAACTTTTTAAAAACTTTTTAAAAAATAACACTGAACAAGATGATCTCTCAATTTGTGTATATTGTTACGATCCAATGGCATTTGTTTGCATAAAAGTGGCACATGCATTTATGTTTGATAGATCAGTATCAGTTGAAAAGGGAAAATGATAGTTACAGTCCCTGGCAATTATGGCTTCAGAAAATTGTTAAATGAACCTGGCCTGCCACCTAGTGGCTACATAGACAATGACCACAATATTTTGGAAAGAAAGCCTCCCTAACTGTGAAGGAGTGAGGGAAAAACTTCCGGCTCCAGAGCTGCCTTGCGGATTACCTTATTAAAGTCATCCCAACCAATCAAAATAGAAGACAACAGATGACAGGTGGCTTTTTTGTTTGTTTGTGTTTTTCGAGGTAGGGTCTCACTGTAGCTCAGGCTGACCTGGAATTCACTATGGAGTCTCAGGGTGGCCTCGAACTCACAGCGATCCTCCTACCTCTGCCTCCCGAGTGCTGGGATTAAAGGCGTGCGCCACCACGCCCGGCTAACAGGTGGCTTTTTTATTACAGGTGAATAGGGAAGCCAAATGTGTAGTCTCCACCTAACTCATCAAGTAGTTGTCTTGGAGTCTGGAGTCCTGCGAGGGCTGACGGAGGACTGTGGCTCTGGAAAGAATTATTCTATTTTCTGTTTCCTAGAAGGAAAATATATGCCAGGCGTGGTGGCGCACGCCTTTAATCCCAGCACTCGGGAGGCAGAGGTAGGAGGATCGCTGTGAGTTCGAGGCCACCCTGAGACTCCATAGTGAATTCCAGGTCAGCCTGGGCTAGAGTGAGACCCTACCTCGAAAAACCGAAAAAAAAAAAAAAGAAGAAGAAGGAAAATATATAACCTGATAAATACCCATGGACTATCATAATGTGCTGTGTATATACTATACAGTGTCTAGATCAGGTAAAATATATTTATGTCCTCAATCGTTTATCTTTTCATAGTGAAAACATTCAGAATCCTTTCTTCTAATCCTTTCTTCTCTTACATACGGTGTACCATTGTCACCTACAATCACCACTGTGCAATAGCACGCAGGCACCTGCTGCTCCTGTCTCACTGTAACTTGGAGCTCACTGATGCACCTTTCCCATCTCTCCCCACTGCCTTTGCTCTCCAGTAATCACCATTATACCATCAATTTCTACAGGATCAATGTCTTCAAGTCCACATAAGACACTGCGTACCTGTTTTCCTTTTTCTCTTGCTGCCTTCTTTTTCTAATTGTATTTCTTACATTCCTTTTTAATTGTTTATTTATTGGCAAGCAGAGAGAGAAAAGAGAGACAGAGAGAATGGGCATGCAAGGGCCTCCACCCACTGCAAATGAACTCCAGATGCTTGTGCTGCCTTTTGCACCTGGCTTTACATGGGTATTGGGGATTCAAACCTGGGTGGTGAGGCTTTGCAGGCAAGCGCCTTAACCGCTGAACCATTCTTCCAGACCCACATTCTTTAAAAAAATATATATATATTGGGCTGGAGGGATGGCTTAGCAGTTCAGCACTTGCCTGCAAAGCCAAAAGACCCAGATTCAATTCCCCAGTACCCACATAAGCCAGATGTGCAAGGGGGGCGCATGCATTTGCTGTTCATGTGCAGTGGCTAGAGCCCTGGCGCAACCATTCTCTCTCTGCTTGAAAATAAATTTAAAAAATAATAATAAAATTATTTGTGGGCTGGAGGAATGGCTTAGCAGTTAAGGCATTATCCTGAAAAGCCAAAGGACCCAGGTTCAATTCCCCAGGACCCATGTAAGCGAGATGCACAAGGTGACACATGTGTCTGGAGTTCATTGGCAGTGGCTGGAGGCCCTGGTATGCCCATTTCTCTCTCTCTCTAATAAATGAATAAAAATAAAATTAAAAAAATGTATTTGTGTGTGTGTGTGCCCACATGTGTGGAGGTCTGTGTTCCACCTTCTTTGAGAAAATGTCTGTGCATAAAGATTCAGACCAGCTGGCCACTGGGCTTCAGGCTCTCCTGGCTCTGCCTCTCATATTGTAGGTGCATTGCGACCACAGCCATACGTGCTGCTTTGCAGTCAGCTCAACAAAGTGCTGGAGAATCGAGTCTGGTCCAGCAAGCTTTACAAGCAAGCACCTTTAACTCCTGAGCCATCTCCCCAGTCCTTATGACACTCTTCAGAGTCACTAATGTCCCGGTAAGCCCGCCCCGTCCACATTGGCAAGTTGTTGATGTAGTATATCCTTAGCTTTTTTTTTTTTTTCTCTCTCTTCTTTCCCACTCCAAACACATGTCTTAAAGAAGGAACCATGCCCCACGACTACAAATCAATATACGAATAAGTGCACTGGAATTAAATGAAAAGACAAACAGGATTCCCAGCTCTGCCAACTACTAGAAATGAAACCACGCATGCATGTTTCTATCCCCTTGACAAGGGTTTGTCAAAGGGAAATACAGCTGATGTCTCACAAAGGCACAAGTATGAAGACTTGGTCATCCACCTGTGTTGTGGCCCTAGTGCATGGTGATAAAACTCATAGAAGGTGGAGCCTACTGAGAAAGAGGTCCCAGGGTGTACCCTTGAAAGGGATCATGACATCATGTCGTCTGTTTCCCAGCTGCCACGTGGCACGCGGTCTTCCTCACCGAGTCGTTCTCCTACCGTGGTGCGCCGCACCAGCACGGATCCAAAGCCAGCTTGGCAAAAGGACCACGGACTGAAAAACCACGAGCCAAAGTAACTTCTCTTCCCTGTAAGTCAATCCTCTCAAGTGTTTTGTCACATTGGTACTCTCTGAGCTTATTTCCTTATTAAACGTTAAAAATGTACCTTCAGGGCTGGAGAGATGGCTTAGCGGTTAAGTGCTTGCCTGTGAAGCCTAAAGACCCCGGTTCGAGGCTCGATTCCCCAGGACCCACGTTAGCCAGATGCACAAGGGGACGCACGCATCTGGAGTTTGTTTGCAGTGGCTGGAGACCCTGGCGCGCGCATTCTCTCTCTTTCTCTCTATCTGCCTCTTCCTCTCTCTGTCACTCTCAAATAAATAAACAAAAAAAATTTTTTTTAAAAAAAAATGTACCTTCAGGGCCGGAGAAAAGACTTGCCTGAAGAGCCTAACAACGGGAGCTTGATTCTCCAGTATCCCCATAAAGCCAGAAGCATGGGGTGATGCGTGCTTCTGGAGTTCATTTGCAGCACCTAGAGATCCTCCCTAGCCCGGGTGCACCCATTCTCTCTGTCACTCTTCCGTGTCTCTCTGCTTGAAAGTGAATTAATTATGTCTTCAGAACCCACACCCAAGAACCTCTTGAGGTTTTAGCCTCCTCTCATTTCACCAACCCCACTCAACTATTGTTAACGTCACCTCTGATTCCCACATGTGACACGTGAGACTGAAGGGGCAGCTGTGTCCTACCCCTGGTCCATCGCATGCACACAGCTTGACTTTGATGGGGTTTCCCAACCTTCAGGGAAGACAACATCGTCCTGAGCTTGTCCTGAGGGTCACACGACAATGGCGTTTCATGGGATCTGTAAAAGGGCATCAGGAGGCTGGTTCTTATCCACACAGTGTCTCTGCAGATTGTCTGGGATCCACACTGGTAACTAAGCAGCTGACGGAGTCAACAGCCCGTGGGAACAGAAAGCTTCTTCCACGTGATTTGACAATCGGATTATGTCAAGCGTTGTCGTCTGATTCGGGCCATCTATGTGGCCAGGGTTGGAACAAGGCGAAGGAGGAAGACAGGTCTGCCCACACTCGGGGGGGGGGGACAATAACATTGTGTTTGTGTTTTGCCTGAGAGAAGGGTTTAAACAGCCAGAATCTACACCAGGCAGCAGGCAATCTTCCAGATGAGCCTGGCTGGTGGGAAGCCTGAAGCTGCGGTCAGAACCTTTTATGTCTATACTACTGTATAGTGTGTGGGTACATGTATATATATACACATACACATACATACACTACTTCTAAGCATGTGCGACCGGTTAGGTGGCAGGTGAATTATCAGAGTCTTGGAAGCGATGCTACGGGTGTGTGTCACCAGATAAAGCCCACTGTCCTCAGTGTTCTGGAAGATACCCAGCTCCACACAACCTCTGCTTGTATTCTTGCAATTACTATGTTCTTTTGTTAAAAGAAATTTTCCACCCATTGTATGTGCACTGACATATTTTTCTTACTAAATAAATATTTTTTTATTTCAAGGGAAAGATAGATGAGTAGAAACTGAGGATAGAACCACATAGTGCATTGCTAACACTTTTACTGTCATTTAAAAATATTTTTTTTAGTATTTGTTTAGTTAAGGGGCAGGTTATAGGGTAAAATTAGCAGAGTAGGCATGTAAATTTTGTGTATGGATTAAGTGTAATCTGTAGGTAATGTTCTTTTCACTCAAAACATAGTTAGATTTCATGCTCTATTATAACTTGTAAATTACCATACATTAACATATCAACAATATTACACAATTTTGAAACCAGTTCCTAAAACTCAAGATATACTTCTGAAGTTTTTAAGCTAACACCTTAATGTCTACCAAAAACAGGAGTGCTTTTACATAATAAAAAAGTAACAAAAAATTTAAAACTTGCATTTGGACATGAGATTCTTCAAGGTTCTAAACTCCTTGTGTATTAGCCCAGTAGTTAAGTAATCTTATACTAAGCGGTTGTGTTATATTCTGAGTTGAATAGTGTTCCTACAACACTGAGACCCATTTCATATCTCAATACATGACAGTCTTAGAGGGATGAGATTTTTGAAGATGTGATTAAGCAAAGTCTAAATGCTGCACTTGGGTCTTAAATGCCATGCCCAGTGTACTTATAAGAAAACAATATGAGGGCTGGAGAGATGGCTTAGTGGTTAAGGCGTTTGCCAGCAAAGCCAAAGGACCCAGGTTCTATTTCCCCGGACCCACGTTAGCCAGATGCACAAGGGGGCGCACGCGTCTGGAGTTCGTTTGCAGTGGCTGGAGGCTCTGGCACACCCATTCTCTCCCTCCGTCTCTCTCAAATAAATAAATAAATGATAAAGTTTAAAAACAGTTTTTAAAAGGGAAGGCAGTGTGAGGGCTTGGGAGATGGCTCAAGGAGCAAAAGCACCTGGTGTGCAGGTGTGAGGGTCTAGGCGTGGAGCCCGGGACACGCGTAAAGCTGGATGTGGAAGCAAGTAGCTGTAATCGCAGCACCTTTACAGGGAGATGAGAGTCAGACAGGAGAACGCCTGAAGCTCAGGGACCAGCTAGTCTGGCCCACAAAGCTGTGAACAAGACAACCGGACTCAAGCAGGTGAAAGATGAGGATTGGCACCCAAAGGTATCTATGACATCTACACACACACACACACACACACACACACACACAGTGACACAAGCACACTCACCGCATACAAATACAGACATAATGTACACACACATGCAGATATTATTTTAAATTTTTTGTCATTTATTTTTATTTATTTATTTGAGAGCAACAGAGAGAGAAAGAGGCAGATAGAGAGAGAATGGGCACTCCAGGGCCTCCAGCCACTGCAAACGAACTCCAGACGCGTGCGCCCCCTTGTGCATCTGGCTAACGTGGGTCCTGGGGAATCAAGTCTCGAACCAGGATCCTTAGGCTTCACAGGAAAGCACTTAACCGCTAAGCCATCTCTCCAGCCCACATGCCAATATTTTTTTGTTTTTTTTATTTTTATTTATTTATTTGAGAGCAACAGAGAGAGAAAGAGGCAGAGAGAGAGAGAGAGAAAAAGAGAGAGAGAGAGAAAGAGAGAATGGGCACGCCAGGGCTTCCAGCCACTGCAAACGAACTCCAGACACATGTGCCCCCTTGTGCATCTGGCTAACGTGGGTCCTGGGGAATCAAGCCTCGAACCAGGATCCTTAGGCTTCACAGGCAAACCACTAAGCCATCTCTCCAGCTCCACATGCTGATATTTTTAAAGGCTAAAGAAAACCATGTGTTCCCTCATACACTGAATGAATGACATGTACTAGAGGGCTGTAACTGAGGCTGAGAAGAGTAACACAGCCAACAATCCCTTAGAAGTCCGGATGAGACAGGAAGTCTCCTTCAAACCCTTCTGAGGAAGTGTGGCCCCAAGGAATTTTTGAGTTTAGACTTCTGTCCTACACATCTATGGAAACAAACAAATTTTGTGTTAAGCTATCATGACTCAAATCTTAGGAATACGCTATCAAGATACTTCCAAACTGTAATGATTCATCATGTTACTTTTATTTTTTGTTACTTGTGTAGGCCCTTGAAAACTGTAGATAGTCAAGTGTCTTGTAAAAAGAACTCACTCAAATATGATAAACAGAAAGAGAGGCTCAAGATGAAGAGTAAAAGCAAAAATTCACTTCATGCCCACCCACCTTAGACACACTGACTTTTTATTTTATGTTTATTTATTGGAGAGAGAGAAAGAAGCAGAGAGAATGGGTGTGCCAGGGTCTCTACCCACTGCAAATGCACTCCAGATGCATGTGCCACCTAGTGCTGCTGGCTTATGTAGGCCCTAGGGAATTGAACTTGGGTCCTTTGGCTTTGCAGGCAAGCAACTTAACCTCTAAATTAGTTAATTAGTGCTTAATGTTTAATGGACAAGGGGCTGAATGAATTTGAAAACTAAGGTGGAGGTGGTTTGAGAGTGAGTGAGCCTCCCTCCTTGGAACATGCATTCACATGGGTACTTCATATATTCATTCTTCTTGCTAGAGCTCAAGGGCGTCTGAGCATTTACTCGCTTCAGGAACACAGAAACAAGACACATGTTCCCAATTCGAGAAGTGATATCACTTAAACACAAAATGAACAATTCAAAAATATGATAGACAAACAAAACACGTGAATATGGTTGTACTCAGAATGACACCGAAGATTTTCTGAGAATGTCAGAGGAGGTTGCAGAAACTTTCATTTAAAAAAGTTATATATATATCCACTAGATTTTTTTTCACAGCAATAAAATTCACTGTCACACTGGATTTCCCAACTACTTGCAACTAGATGTGGCCACGTTACCAAGTTACAGCTAGCAGACATCAATTGAAGTCTCTCTAGTGACTTCAGGGAACCTTCCTGAAGATAAAGGTGGTCGGGCCTCTTCTCCGATCTCTTCCTCCATCCAATCACAGATGACAGTCTTCAGTCCAAACATGGACTTTTTACATTAGAAAGAACAAATACTGTCAGAGCTATTGTGTCACTGTGGTCATTCCCTCCTACTAGAGGTGTTCCTGGGAAGAGCTCACTAGACAGGCTGGACAAACGGTATTCCAGATAGGGAGTGATGTAAGGAGAGGGTCTGTTGGTGCGAACTAAGCTCACGTCCGTAACAGCAAGCAAAACCAACCTAGAGCGCCGGGGGTGGTGGCGCACGCCTTTAATCCCAGCACTCGGGAGGCAGAGGTAGGAGGATCGCCATGAGTTCAAGGCCAGCCTGAGAATACGTAGTGAATTCCAGGTCTGCATGAGTTAGATTGAAACCCTACCTTGAAAAACCAAAAAAAAAGTATCTCAATTCTCTATCCAATAAGTTCCATAGTTGGGGGCTAGAGAGATGGCTTAGTAGCTAAGGGGCACTTGGCTGCAAAGCCTAAAGACCCAGGTTTGATGCCCCAGTACCCACATAAAGCCAGATGCAAAGTGGGGCATGCATCTGGAGCTCATTTGCAGTGGCTCTAGAGGCCCTGGCTTGCCCATTCTGTCTCTATATTCTTTCTCTCTATATTCCTTCTCTCTATATATATTCTTTCTCTTTCTCAGATTCTCCATTCTCTCTCTCAAACAAATATTTTTTAAATAATTTATTTGAGAGAAGCCGGGCGTCATGGCACATGCCTTTAATCCCAGCACTCGGGAGGCAGAGGTAGGAGGATCACCATGAGTTCGAGGCCACCCTGAGACTCCATAATGAATTCCAGGTCAGCCTGGGCTAGAATGAGACCCTCCCTCAAAAAACAACAACAAAAAATTATTTGAGAGAGAGAAAGAGGCAGATAGAGACAGAAAGAATGGGCGTACCAGGGCCTTCAGCCAGTGCAAACCAACTCCAGATGCATGTGCCACCTTATGTATCTGGCTTACATGGGCTCTGGGGAATTGAACCTGGGTCCTTTGGCTTTGCAGGCAAATTCCTTAACCACCAAGCCATCGCTCCAGTCCAAATTATTTTTTTTAACAGAAGTTTCAGAATCATTTTATGCAAGTGATAGGAGTCACATACTTTTAACAAGAAGCCAGAGAAACTTGGATATACCAGTGTGCTGCCAACAGAACTGTCAGAACAGATGGTCCCGCGGTGCCGAGCACAGACTGTCATTAGTCACGGGCAAAACTCTGCTTACCTGCCAAGGGCATGGTGCAAGGCATCATATGACCGCTTCTGAAGGCTATCACTTCCTGTTGCTTCACACTTGGAAAATGACCTGGTCATGTGTGTTTACAGAGTACCAACGTACTCAGAACTAAATAGAAGGAAAAGATTCTGAGGCAGGGCCTGTAATACAACAGGGCAGTCAGGTCTCACCGCTTTTGGGCAAGAACTGTATTTGTATCTCTTTAGTCAGCTTGTTGGTTTATGTGTGCCCTATTACCAAAATATCTGAGAAAAAATAAGGTGTATATTCCTGTCATCCCCAGAATACCATGCTACAGGGTAAGACTGACCGAATTGTAGACTTTGCGTTGTAACAATGTTGAGGTAAACAGAGGGGCGTTATGAGAGCTTGGGCGGCAGGTATGGGTTAGGAAGGAAACAGTTACTAAGGGCTACACTAAGGAAACAACCTGGCTTCAGGACCTGTTTAAGGGCCAAATATAGCAGCTTCTGAAAATATTTGATGATTTCACACAGTTAAAAATAAAACCACCTGCCTGGTGTGGTGGCACAAGTGTTTAATCCCAGCACTTGGGAAGCAGAGGTAGGACGATCGCTGTGAGCTGAGGCCAGCCTGGAACAGTATAGTGAATTCCAGATCAGCATGAGCTAGAGTGAGACCCTACCTCAAAATAAAATTAAATTAAAAAAAAAAAAGAGCTTGAGAAATAGCTTAGTGGTTAAGGCACTTGCCTGCAAAGCTAAAGGACCCAGGTTCGATTCCCCAGGGCCCATGTAGGTCAGATGCACAAGGAGGCGGCCCTGGTGAGCCTATTCTCTCTCCATCTGCCTCCTCTCTGAATCCCTCTCTCAAATAAATAGTATATTAAATAATTTTTAAAATAGGTACATGAAAATTTGGAGAAAGCAAAAATTTTAAATTCTGGGGAAAAAATGTAGCCTGGCATTCAGGAGTACAATGTTCTCTAGTCTGCACTCACACAAGGCTAGGGGTCATATTGGGGTATGTTGTCTGAATGACACCACCAGATACATCTATTGGTAGACGGGACTTTGGTGCTAAGCACGAGGTAGATCATAAGATGTTTGGCCTATGTGGGGAGCCTGTGACACAGAAATAAGGAGCCACAAGTAAACCAATCTAGACAAAAGCAGAAGGCAATGGGCTGGAGAGATGGCTGAGTGGTTAAGACACTTGCCTGCAAAGCATAAGGACCCAGGTTGGATTCTTCGGGTCCTACATAAGCCAGACGCACATGGTGGTGCATGAGTCTGGAGTTCTAGCAGTGGCTAGAGGTTCTGGTGCACCCATTTCTCTCCCTCTCTCTCTCTCTAATAAATAAATAAAATCTTTTTTTAAAAAAGTAGAAGGCACAAATACCCTTGGCAAGCCCTTACATATACTTGAGATCTTTAAAACAAGGGCTATAGGAGGAGCTAATGACCCACTCATCTGTGATGCTGAAGAAAAATGTCTCCAAAGGCAAGAGTAAACACATTTGTCACTCTGGTCTGAGGTGGCAGCTCTGGAGACAGCCAATAAAGGCAACATGGAATACAGAGGCAGGTTAGTGGGAGGATGTTTGTTCCTAACCTGCAGGTGGTTCACCAGATGCCCTGAAAAAGCCCTGAGTATATTGAGGCTCTAATAGCTACACTGAATGAATGGATGGAGCGATGCTGTGTTTAGGAAGGACAGCAAATACCAAGCGAAGCTCTGAGTAGCAGAGCTCATTTTGCCTGTGAACTTCACTCACTCGCTTCAATAGGGGCTGGAGAGACGGCTTAGCGGTTAAGGCGCTTGCCTGCGAAGACTAAGGACCCATGTTTGACTCTCCAGATCTCGCATAAACCAGAGGCAAGGTGAGGCAAGCGCAAGGCCGCACATGCCCACTAGGTGGCGCAAGGGTCTGGAGTTCGATTGCAGTGGATGAGGCCCTGGCACGTCAATTCCCTCCCTCTCTCAAATTAAAAAAAACAAAAAATTAAAAATAAATAAGGAAACAAAATTGCATGTGTTCAATCCATGTTTTCCACCTGAAAAATCCAGGGTGGGGGGAGGAAACAAATAATAAAAGCCAAGGCCTCCTGGGAGTTTGAGCCTCTAAATTCATAGTACCCCTTGGTTCTGCCAAGGCTCATATTCTGGGGGATGGGCCACTTCTAATGCGTCTGGAGGGGTGGACTCAAGTGTTTCTCTTTTCAGCCAGTTTTACCCTGGGATTGTTGATAAATCTATTAGTTTCCAAATCGAGTTTGTATTTTCATAACCCCAACATTAGCCTCTTTTTGGCTTTCCCAGGTATTCAACCCCTGGCATTTTGCGACAAGTGTTATTTTCAATACGTTGATAGGAAATTTCTTCAGATCTTTCCATTTTCTGGAAAAGTTAGTACTTGTTGGACTGGGCTTAAGTTTCCTCACTGGATTCCTTTCTCCTGTGTGTGTGTGTGTGTGTGTTATGTGTGTGTGTGTGTGTTTGTGTGTGTGTGTACATACCAGCGGGTTATGCCACTGCAAAACACAACATGGGATGCTTGTGCCACCTTTTGCATTTGGCTTGGGTGTCTGGGGAATTCAGCCTGGGTCGCCAGGCTCAAGTGCCTTGAACCGTGCACCTGTCTCCTCAGGCCCCAGTCCTCTCAATTCGGACTTCGCTTTTCTTGTTCACTTCACTGAGCACAATCTGGTGACCAGTGAAATTCTGACCTGGGTCTTTTACAACTTCCTCCTTCCCTTCTGGGGACTCCCTTAAAAGTACAGAGGACGCACTTCCAGGGTAAACAAGTGTAGGCGAGCAGAGAGTATTGGAAATGGGTTTGCAGGGCGTTTTCGCTCTCTCTAGCTTGCATTCCCTCAGCCCGCCTACATACCTCTTCCCAAAGAAAGACATGCAGTCAGAAGGCACCAAACCTGCCCTTGACACCAGGAACCTTACCTTCCGAGCTCCCCCGTTTTGGAAGATGGCACCCTCTCACCAAGCATGTCTTCACAGAGTTGAGATGTGTTTGGGACACAACGCAAAACCTAAAGCCCAGAGCGAACTTGAGCGACAGCAGGATCCTCGGAGGAGCTCTTTAAAAAACCAACCACCCACACCAGGGTTCTGAGTCAGCCGGATCTGGGACAAGGCCTAGCTGGCAGCGGTAATTAGCACAGCCCTGCCCCATCGCTTCACTCTGAGGCAGGCCCACTTCCAACTCCAGCTGAGCAATGCATACAGCGGTGACGCTGCACTTCTGTGCGAAAGAGAACCTCACCACGCACCACCCACAACCCGGGCACACTGCCCACCGGCACGTTCACCCTTAGGCAACAACTGAGGAAGAAAGAGTTGTACCCAATGCAGCTGGCAAGATAAGAGCATTCAATGTCAGTACCCACCCAGGTCAGGTCCGCAGCTTCTGTTCAGAGTGTCCATGCACCCTCCAACAGAATGCAGACCAAGCCGGGCATGGTGGCGCACGCCTTGAATGCCAGCACTGGGGAGGCAGAGGTAGGAGAATCACCATGAGTTCGAGGCCACCCTGAGACTCCATAGTGAATTCCAGGTTGGCCTGGACCAGAATGAGACCCTACCTTGAAAAACCAAAGAAAAATAAAAAAACAAAAAGCACAATACAGACCAAATAAAGGACACATTTCTGAATTCAAGGTGGTTTCTTAAGTAAGCAATTATTTTATTTCCTGACAGCACAGACTTCAGGATACAAGAACCTGCAGCTGACAGAACCACACCAGTTACCCCCAACAGGAAGGATCCTTTGCATTAGCAACTGAAATGTCAGATCTGAGTGCAATTCCTGCTTCCCCACCCCCACCCTACACCTACGTGAAAAGAAACCACCGAGATACCCAGGAATTACTTAAAGCTACTCCTCCTCCGTCTTTTCTGACTAGTAGACACGGGGGATGAAAACGGGAGGAGGGGAACGGCTGGCCATCACGTCACACGCCTGCGAGCGTGAGATTAAGGGGAGCAGAAAGTGGGGCGGGCTTCTGGATGAGTGGCAGGTGTGGCGACTTACCTGACCTCAGAAGCCGGCCCCTCCAAACAGAAGCTGTCCCTGAACGTGAGGATTCGTCGGATGGCAAATGCTAGCGGGCTGGCTTGGGGCCATGCAACTGCAGGAGCCCAGGCCCGTGAACTTCCAAGGACTTTGGGGACAGATAGAGATGCTCAATGGTCAGCTCCAGTTTAACGCTACCCAAAGCCCCGGTGACCACAGCCACCTTCCTGAGCAACTCCTTTTTCCAGAAGTAAGAGCGCTATATCTAAACATCTGCCGGATGTCCACTGCCGCCGCTGGGGCGGCACGATGACATCTGTGTGGGAGGCAAGAACTAGGAGGGGAGGGAGGAGGTGGAGATGCAGAAGAGAGGTCACTATGCTTCAGCGACACTGGGTGTCTTTTGGTCCCTAGGAATGGTCCACTACCAAGTCCTAAAACATCCCTTTCCCCCCCGTCCCTACCGTGAATGTGCAAATGTGAAAAAGTCATCTCTAGTGTCCGCGTGCCTACCTCCCAACCCTCCAACAGAACCGGGCACCGATTCTCTGCAATGCCGGGCAGTTAGGTCATCCACACTCTGCCACCGGAGCACGTTCTCTCGGGCAGAGGAAGCAGCAGGAAAGAAATGACTGAGCGGGTGAAATATGACGACAGTGTGTGCGGGGTGATGTTTTCCGATGTCTTTGCCTTCTGGCCCTTCCGTGCTGGGAGCCCTCCCTCCGTTTCCCCAAGTCCCACTCGCACCCCTCCCCTACCCCCAAGTCCAGGTGCTCCCCAACGCTGGGCTCTCCTCCACTCATTTCCCATAGACACTCTCGTCGCTGTAGGCCACGTACAGAAAATAGTCCTCCTCGTGGTTGTCCTAGGAGAGAAGACAAGGCACTTCAGAAAACGCTCGCTGGGCTGGAGGGATGGTTTAGCGATGAAGGCACTTGCCTGCGAAGCCCTTAGGGCCCAGGTTCAATTCCCCAGGACCCATGTAAGCCAGATGTCACAAGGTGGTGCAAGTATCTGGAGTTTGTTTGCAGTGGCCGGAAGCCCTGGTGTGCCCATTCTCTCTCCTTCTCTCTCCTTCCAAAATAAATAAATAAATAATTTAAAAAAATAAGCCGGGCATGGTGGTACATGCCTTTAATCCCAGCACTTGGGAGGCGGAGGTAGGAGGATTGCCATGAGTTCAAAGCCACCCTGAGACTACATAGTGAATTCCAGGTCAGCCTGGACAGGAGTGAGACCCTACCTCAAAAAACCAAAATAAATAAATAAATAAATAAATAACTCACTGTCTCCTGGATCCCCAGCCACACACCACCTTCTGAAGTACATACGGAAGCAGACACTAGCACTCATTAACAAGAGGAGCGGGCCAGGGGTGTCGCTTAGTGCTAGAGCAATTGCCTAGAATCCATGAGGCCCTGGGTTCGATCCCAGCACCACAAAAATAAGAACAAAAACAAGCAGAAGGGCTTGAGAGATGGCTTAGCAGTTCAGTTAAGTCACTTGCCTGCAAAACCATAGGACCAAGTTTCAATTCCCCAGAACCCACTTAAGCCAGATACACAAGGGGGTGCACACGTCTGGAGTTCCATTGCCGTGGCTGGAGGCCCTGGTGCGCCCATTCATTTTCTCTCTCTCTCTCTGTCTCTCAAATAAAAAAAGTAAAAGCCAGGCATGGTGGTACATGCCTTTAATCCCAGCACTCAGGAAGATTGCCATGAGTTCAAGGCAACTCTGAGACTACATAGTGAATTCCAGGTCAGTCTGGACTGACTAGAGTGAGACCCTACCACAAAAAAACCAAAAGGACTGGAGAGATGGCTTACTGTAAAGGCATTTGCCTATGAAGCCAAAGGACCCAGGTTTGATTCCCCAGGACCCACGTAAGCCAGATGCATAGGAGCACATGTGTCTGGAGTTTGTTTGCAGTGGCTGGAGGCCCTGGCGTGCCCATTCTCCCTCTCTCTGCCTGCCTCTCTCTCTCTCTCTCTCTGCTTGCAAATAAATATAAAATAAAATAACCGAAAGAAGTGACCAGAGTGCTCAGTACTGCAATATCTCTATCATACCTTCCAAGGCTCAGAGTCCATTGCAGAAGAGGTGGCGGAAAGAATGTAAGAGTCAAAGGAAGGGTAGGACTCCTTACAACATGCTCCCCCCAGAAACAAAATGGCCTGGATATCCATGACCTCACAGTGCCTGACACTAACCTATACAAGACCATCATAATAGGACAGAAAGATGATGACATCAAAATAAAAGAGACTAGCCGGGTGTGGTGGCGCACGCCTTTAATCCCACCACTCGGGAGGCAGAGGTAGGAGGATTGCTGTGAGTTCGAGACCATTCTGAGACTCCATAGTGAATTCCAGGTCAACCTGGGCTAGAGTGAGACCCTACTTCGAAAAACCAAAAAAAAAAAAAAAAAAAAAAGAGCGACTGATTGAGATGAGGAGAATGGAGTTTCAAACGGGAAAGTGGGGTGGGGGAGGGTATTACCATGGAATTTTTTTTTCACAATCATGTAAGTTGTTAATAAAAAAAATTTTTTGAAAAGAAAAAAAATGAATGAATTAATTTAAAAAATAAATAAAATAACCTGTACTGTACAGAAAACATGACATATGCATGGATGAAGGCCACCAGGAGAGCACTAGTATCATAAGACAGATCATGGGACACATGCACACAGTTGGTACAGGTGTCCTAGGGAGGAAAGGCTGGGCTAGGGATACTCGATGTTGATAAAACTAATGAGCCACAGTGAGACGGCAGCATCCTGTGTGACACCGTTTAAGGACTGAAACAGTTGCAGTCTTAGGCTACATTCACAGCAAAGTCCTTTATCATTGTTTATTGCAAGTTAAGATTCTGTAAATTTACCAACTAAACCGAATCACCTGATATGCTAAGCTTCTTTCTCTTTTAAGACAAACAAAGTCAATTTAAAATTTTTGGGTAGGAGGATCTCTGAGTTCTAGGTCATCCTGGACTAGAGTGAGACCCTAGCTTGAAAAACAAAATAAATAAAATAAGATTTTTGTCTTGATGTTTGTTTGGTCTTTCGAGGTAGGGTCTCCCTTTAGCCCAGGCTGACCTGGAATTCACAATGTCGTCTCCTCCCACCTCCGCCTCCCGAGTGCTGGAGTTAAAGGTGTGCACCAACATGCCTGGAATTGTCTTAATTTCTTTTTTTTAAGTTTTGAGGCAAGTGCAACAAACTGGCCTTTTTTTTTTTCCTTAATGTGAGAGAGTGAAAGAGTGAGATATAGAGATAGAGAGGAGACAGAATTGGCACACCAGGGCCTTCAGCCGCTGCAATCAAACTCCAGGCATGAGCCGGGCGTGGTGGCGCACGCCTTTAATCCCAGCACTCGGGAGGCAGAGGTAGGAGGATCGCCGTGAGTTCGAGGCCACCCTGAGACTCCATAGTGAATTCCAGGTCAGCCTGGGCTAGAGTGAGACCCTACCTCGAAAAAAACCAAAAAAAAAAAAAAAAAAAAAAAAAAAAAAAAAACTCCAGGCACGTGTGCCACCTTGTGCACTTGCATCACCTTGTGGGGGCTTACGAGGGACCTGGAGAATGGAACATGAGTCCTTAGGACCTTCACAGGCAAGCCCTGTAACTGCTAACCCATCTCTGCAGCCCTTGCCTTGCTTCCCCTGCTACTGGTCAAACGTCAAATCTTCAGAATTCATGTGGGAACTAGCCGTGAGGACACACCCCACACTTCAGAGCCCGCTGGGGAGCCGCGGGGCAGTCCTGTGAGGAGCAGGGAGTTCAGATGCACAGATCACTCCCGCGTCAAGCTGCCAGACAAGAACCGCTACGGGTAGATTCCTAGGGATGTGTGGCTACCAGGAGCATTTCCATCTTTAAGAAAGACAGCCCAAGCCGGGCGTGGTGGCGCACGCCTTTGATCCCAGCACTCGGGAGGCAGAGGGAGGATGATCGCCGTGAGTTCGAGGCCACCCTGAGACTCCATAGTGAATTCCAGGTCAGCCTGGGCTAGAGTGAGACCCTACCTCGAAAAACCAAGTGCCCAGTATTGAAGGGCTGTCATCAGGCACGACTGGGAAAAGGTCTCGCAAGGAGGACATCTGGCAGGGCGTCTAATCTCCCAGGTGTAAGAGGATCCCCATAAGTAACCCGGCCTGCCCTACTTCCCAGGTGTCTTATCAACAAACGCCCTGAACAAAAGCTACAGGATGCCAGGCTGTCTGCCGGGGGCTGTTGTGACCAAAACATTACCTCATAAAGCTGGCCCATGGTGGCACTCGTGGGCGGGATGGTGTTGTTGACAAAGAAGAATAAGGCGTCCTCGGGTCTGAGGTGGATCCTCTTCCGGATTAAGAAGTAGAACTGGCCAACTGCAGGAAGGAAGAGGCCAAACCAAAGGGTAAGGACGCACAGGAAAGGGTTAGCAGAAGGAGACGTCCCAGGGGGTCAAAAGAAAAAAGGGAAAAAAAAAAAAAAAAGCCCTCTATTGTATCCGTCCCCTCACCAGCTTCAGGGAACATTGGCGAAAAGCCCAAACACTGCCCAAGAGCTTTAAAAGGAAACTCAAGAGACCTGTGTAGCCCTGACATGTCACCTTGGGCCTGGTCCCCTTTGTCCCTATTAAATTTCAGACCAATTCAGTCTAAGGACGACTTTAGGGGGCATGGTGTGCATCCAGACCAAAACATTCCCATCGCTGTGTAAAAGTGACTTTCCAGACCCACCCCCCCCTCCGATAAACAGACACTGGAAAGAGGTCTACTGGACCCTAGTAGCCCTAGAGCACGGTCCACTCACTACTGCTTAACCTTGTCCTGAAGAACACAGAAAAGGCTCCACAATGCTAATACTGACGGTACACAGGTGTATAAACGCTGGAGCAAACATATCTACAAAAGTCTTTCCATGAGCCAGGTGGGGTGGCATAAGCCTTTAATCACAGCACTCAGGAGGCAGAGGTAGGAGACTCGCTGTGAGTTCGAGGCCACCCTCAGACTACACAGTGAATTCCAGGTCAGCCTGAGCTAGAGTGAGACCCTACCTCAGAAAAAAAATAGGAAGAAAGAAAGAAAGAAAAAGGTCTTTCCACAGTCTCCTGAATGCAGCTAGCATCCCATTAAGGCTGAAGGTAAGGGTGACTACACACTTGTACGTCAACCCAGAATCTGTAAGACAGATACCTTCAGGGGATGAAGCTGAGAAAATGGTCTAAAATGGGACCCTCCCAAGAAACGGGGCTGGCTTTGCCACAAATGGACATCGCAGTGACACAGCTGATCTCCAACGGGGTGTAAGCCATGGACAGCTGTTTTTACTTGTGTGTGTGTGTGTGTGTAATATGGTGTGGTGAGTGGGCAACTGGAAATGAGAGAACTACTGGAGTGTGAACTGTTAATCAGTGGCTTCCTGAAAACCCCACTCACTAAGTCAAGGAGCAAGCGTGTTTTGCATGGAAGGGTGGGTCTGGGAAGCAAGGCGCATTACCTGTGAGGTCAGAGGGCACTAGGTACTTCCTCTTGTCCAGATCAGGCACCCTGGCTTTGGGAGCCTTCTCCACAATGACCTGGATGGACAAAGGGAGGGTGGGGATGAACACCACGCCCCAGCCAGCAGAGGCTGTCCAGGCTCAATCTCACTTTCCAACGCCACACCCCACACCCACCTCCTTCCTTGATCTTAGCAGCAACAAGCCACCTACAAGGCACAGTGAAGGACAGTCATCTTCTGGTCTCAAGGTTTTCTTGATTTCTCAGTCAGTTCTCGGTGACCTATTAGTTTTATTCTTTCAAATGGCTGAAGAAATGGCTCGGAGTTGTTAAGCGAGCTTCCCGAGCGAGCATGAGCACCCAACGGGGCCTGAAACTGCCCCCCAAATTTTGATCTCTAGATTCCCACAGAAACAGCCGGGCTTCCCGCAAGCTGTCACCCAGTCCAGCAGAACAGAGCAGAGACCAGCGACTGCCCGGATCACATCAGTGACTCAGACTCTGCTCCAAGGTGGGTGGAAGTGAGACACCTGACATTTGGCTCTGGCTGCCACAAGTTAGGGCCGTGCCATAGGCCAGTGCATGGAGCTGAAGGACACACACACAATACTAATTACACACATATACAAGCCAAACGGCCATTTATTACAGACACAATGCCGTAGCTTGGAAAGCCCCTAGCTTGGCACTATTGAGAAGTGGTAGAAACTGATGAGACCTGGGAACTCGTGGAGGCTTAGGTCACGGGGGTGTGGCCTTAAAGGAGAGGGCAAGGCTTTGTGGTTCCTTCTTGACACCTTGTGGTTCTTTCTTTCACTTTCCGTGATAAGATGACTCTACAAGCCCCAAAGCCCGTGGGGCCAACAGAAAATGGACCAAAACCTCTGAAACCATGAGCAAAGATAAATCTTTGTTTTAGAAGTTGATTTCCTCAAGTATTTGTCTACAGTAACGGAAAGCACACAGGTAATGTAGGTTACAGTCCACTCTTTTTCAAAATTATTAAGGGTGACTGCAAAAAAGTGTTCTCTGTTCAAAGGAACTTATTACAACATTAAACATTTTTTTTAAATTTTATTTTGGGCTGGAGAGATGGATTAGTGGTTAACGTGCTTGCCTGCAAAGCCTAAGGACCTAAGTTTGATTCCCCCGTACTCACGTAAGCCAGAGCACACCCATTTTCCCTCTGTGTGTCTCTCTTTGTGTATGTCAAATAAATATTTTTTATTTTATTTATTTATTTGAGAGAGAGAGAGACACAGAGAAAGAGGTAGTTAGAGGTGTGCCAGGACCTCCAGCCCCTGCATATGAATTTCAGATGCATGAGTCACTTGTGCATCTGGCTTACATTGGTTACTTAGGAGCCGAACCCAGGCCATTAGGCTTGGCAAGCTACCTCTTTCAGCCGCTGAGCCACCTCTCCGACCCAAAACCTTTTTAAAATATATTTCATTTTTATTTATTTTTTTGAGGAGAGGGAAAGAGGCACACAGAGAGAGAGTGGGCACACCAGGGCCTCCAGCCACTGCAAACGAACTCCAGACACATGAGCCACCTTGTGCATCTGGCTTACTTGAGTCCTGGGAAATCAAACCTGGGTCCTTTGGCTTTGCAGGCAAATGCCTTAACCATTAAGCCATCTCTCCAGCCCCTCAACAAATTTTTTATAATGAATGACACTTGATAGCATGAAATCAACACACAAAACCTTTTATCAATTATTTTGCTAGGATTTTAAGGAATTTTCATTAAATATTTCTATACTACTTCAAGTTTTATAAAAATCATGCATTTCGGGCTGGAGAGATGGCTTAGCGGCTAAGCGCTTGCCTGTGAAGCCTAAGGACCCCGGTTCGAGGCTCGACTCCCCAGGACCCACGTTAGCTAGATGCACAAGGGGGCGCATGTGTCTGGAGTTCGTTTGCAGTGGCTGGAGGCCCTGGCATGCCCATTCTCTCTCCCTCTCTCTATCTGCCTCTTTCTCTCCCTGTCTGTCGCTATCAAATAAATAAATAAAAATAACAAAACAATTAAAAATAAAAAAATAAAAAATCTTTAAAAAAATCATGCATTTCTGTAACAACAAAACTAACAAATCTTAATTTTTTATATACATAAGCTTATAAGATAGAAAATAACTTATAAAACATTAACATTAGATTATTAGTTCAGAAAAAAATAATTCTAGATACAAGATATGCATAGTGAAACAGAACACTGAAAAGGATACCTAATAGCTATGTGACCTTCGTTAGGTCACTAACCTCTCTGAGACTCTGCATTCCAGTAAGTAAAAGAAAGATAATTTTGAAACACATCATATATAAACTCATGGTACTGACATGTGGAACTTAAGTAATACATGTGATTTTTATAGGAAAATGTTCGGTAGACCTTAAGCACCTCTCTTAAACATAAATGTTAATTTGAAGGGAGAAGTTAGAGGCTCTCTAAAGGAACAGGAAAGGTAACCCAAAACTTGTGCTGCTGGAGAAGGTTCCTGAACCAAGAAGCTCACATTTGGAACACGGATCATAATCACACCTGAATTTAGAGAAACGAAAACCAGAGGGCCAAGGGTGCATGTCACTAGTGGAATAAGTGTGCAGTGTGCACGAAGTCCTGAGTTCAAGCCAAGCCACTAAATACCATACATAAATAAATAAATACAATAAACACTGAGGTAGGCTGGGCGCGGTAGCACACACCTTTAATCCTAGCAGAGGTAAGGAGGACTGAAGTGAGTTCAAGGCCAGCCTGAGACTACATAGTGAATTCCAGGTCATGCTGGGCTAAAGTGAGACCCTCCCTTGGGGGCGGGGGAGGGGGGTAGCGGGACTAAGGCAGTCAGATGTGAGTTAGACATTTAAAAACAAAAATAGTGGGACTGGAGAGATGTCTTAGCAATTAAGGCTCTTGCCTGCAACACCTAAGGACCCAGGTTCGATTCCCCAGGACTCACATAATACAGATGCACAAGGTGGCACATGCATTTGGAGTTTGTTTGCAGTGGCTGCAGGGCCTGGTGCGCCCATTCTCTCTCTCTCTCTCTCTCTGCCTCTTTCTCTCGCAAATAAATAAATAATATAAAATAATAATAGAGGTTCTCAAGCAGACCAAAGAAGATCCAAAACTGAGGGAGAAGAAGAGTGAGCAAAAGGGAAACGGGGAGCCCAGCACACACCACGGGACCTGGGCCTGGCGGCTCCTACCAGGCGACTGCAGGAAGGAGGCCAACCGAGAGCCAAGGAGCAGACTGCAGTGCGTGCTGGAGGGAGCTGGGGAGAAATAGGAGGGTAAGAGTGATTGCTGAGGCCCTAACTGACCCACAAAAGTCTTGGATGTTTAGGAAACGCAACCCTTATCTCCCAGTGAACCCTGAGTTCTCAGTGGCTGTGCAAGGGGGTAATATAGCTAAACTTCGGATGAATGTTTACAAACTGAGTCTGGGCAGGACAGTTCCTGCTGTGGTAGGTTTCCATACAGTCTCTGTTCTTTCAAGATCACATCATAGTCATCTTCCAAAACACACACACACACATGCCTACAGTCAGGGTTAGGAAATCATCACGGGGGGCTTTATGAACTGCCTGCTCTAACCATCCTTTCTGCAAGCAGGTCACCTAAACACACTAATATTAAGAATTCTAGGGCTGGAGAGATGGCTTAGCAGTTAAGGCACTTACCTGCAAAGCCAAAGGACCCAGGTTCGACTCCCCAGGACCCACGTAAGCCAGATGTACAAGGGAGCACATGCATCTGGAGCTCCTTTGCAGTGGCTGGAGGCCCTGGTGCGCCCAATCTCTCTCTTTGTGTGTCTCTCTTTCTACCTGCCTATTTCTGTATCTCTCTCTCTAAATAATAATAATTAAAAAAAGAGTTCTTCCCAAGAACTTGGGGAATTCCTGTCAAAGCACTGAATTAAAGCCACATCTTTGGGGCAGAGGGTATCACTGGTGGTGGAGTCTGCTTTGCAAGGGTTCAATCCCTAGCCCCCCAAAACAAAAGTCACAGCACTCAGCCAGAGCTCATCTTGTGTCTTGGCTAGAAAGAGGGTCACGAGCTAAGAATCCAAAGAGCCCTGAGATTGGAGAGGAACTATATAAATTACCTTGCAGAGATAACATTTTACTGTGCTCACGAACAGGAATGAGTAAGGACAAACTGAACCTTTCCGAGTGAACGCAGGCGAATGATTAAGATGGGAAAGAGTCTGTGTAGAGGAACTATGGGGATTTTCACTAGATTTGAGGATGGGTGCATGTCAGAGCTACAAGAAAAGCCAGCCCTTATCGACTCCTGGGTAAGAGCTTAAATTCCTATTCTACTTAAGATAGCTTTTGGCACCAGTCTACCCTGTGACCTGCAGAGAGAGTAAAATTCACCTCTGGTCTCAACAGTGTGAAGCACACGGCAGGCAGGTAACCCCTGCCGTTTACTAGAAGCTGAAAACACAGCTTTGAGGTCAAGGATTCTGGAAGCTGGGAAGCTTGACAGAGGGCTGGAGTCCCAGTCTGCCACAGACCAGCAGCCTCACACCTTTGGGAACTGTTTTCATTTTCATTTCCTGTGCTTTCTCTACAGAAGAACGCTGTGAGGATTCGGGGACTATATATACAGTGTGGCTGTACAGAATCCTGTTTAGGTATGTGATAAATGTCAATAAAAGCTATGTCATTTTTAACTGTTATCAAAAAGAAGACTGGGATTAGGAGAATTGGGAGAAACTCTTAAAACAGTCTTCTAAGGTCTGGAGCTCAAAGGAATAATTTGTGAAGGGTCATGGACTGGATATAGATCATGACTGACCGACTCCCCCATGTGTCTAATACCTGGAAAATGGCAGAATCTTAAATGTCTTATCTGCCAGCCGTGGTGCGGCACGCCTTTAAGAGGTAGCAGGATCTCTCGCAGTGAGTTCAAGGCCACCCTGAGTGTGAATTCCAAGTGAGCCCGAGCTAGAGGGAGACCCTACCTCGGAAAAAAAAAAAATGCTTAAATGTCTTGTCTTCCTTATAGGAAAGGGACGCAAGGATTTTAACATCCGGGCTAAGGTGCAGATTTCTGCAGGTAGCCATAAATTAGGTAAGAATCTCAAAGCGTCCCTGCAGGTCAAGGAAAAGAATCAGATAACTCAAATTTCTTTCTTTCTTTCCTTCTTTTCTTATCTTTTCTTGTTCTTTCTCTCTTTCTTTCTTTCCTTTTCAAGATAAGGTCTCCTCTAGCCCAGGCTGACACGACACTCACTCTGTAGCCCCAGACTGGCCTTGAACTCATAATGATCCTCCAACCTCCGCCTCCCAAGTGCTACGATTAAAAGGTGCGCACCACCCAACCACACCCGGATCCAGTTTTTTTTTTTTTTTTTTTAATCTTTTGAAGTTACAATGTTAATACTAATCTAATGTCCTGGCCTAAAGGTGGAGAGAACCACCTTAACGTCTCTGCTCCCCTCACATCCCTCCCCAAATCTACCAGCGGTGTAGTCAGTCTTCCAATTCCGCTGCGCAGCCCACAGAAGAGGGAGAAAAAAAAAAAAAGAAAAAAAAAGCGGGCGGGGGAGGGGGTAATGGGAAAGACGCCCGGATGCTGAGAGCCACCAGGACTGCCGCATCATAAACCAATTCACCCAATTCAGGGAAGAAAAAGCCCTCGGGGTCCCGGATCTCTGGGCCCAGGTCTCATTAGCTCAGCAGTAGGTCCACAGTCCTGCAACATGGCCCTGGAGGCCAGCAAAGAAGCCAGCTGGCTGTGGCGCAGAGAACGTGACCTTGTTTGCAAGGGCCTGTTTGGCGACTCTCCACCTCCACCCTACACACACCTCCTCCTGATTCTAAGAAAACGCAAGAAACTCTCCAGGCTTCCGAACCTCCCCCTTGCCCATCGGCGTCCAAACGCACGTGGGCCACGCCGGCTTCAAGGAGGGACACAGGACCCCAGCTCCTGGGATCTTCCCAGCCTCCGTTTTTATTTATTTATTGACTTAAGAGTAAGAAGAGAATGGACGCACCAGGGCCTCAGGCGACTGCAAACAAACTCCAAGGCGCAGATCCTCCTACCTCAACCTCCCAAGTGCTGGGATTAAAAGTGTGCACTACCACGCCCAGCTAGTTTTTTTTTTAATATATTTTATTTATTTGAGAAAAAGAGAGAGAATGAGATGCAGGGACAGAGAGAGAGAGAAAGAGACAGAGAATGGGTGCCCCAGGGCCTCCAGCCACAGCAAACAAACTCCAGACGCATGCGCCACCTTGAGCATCTGGCTTACGTGGCTCCTAGGGGAATCGAACCTGCGTCTTTTGGCTTTGCCCGCAAGCGCCTTAACCGCTGAGCCCACGTCTCCAGCCCTTTCCAGTTTTCCTAACAAAAGCATCCAACCCGGGGTCGGGTCGGGAGTGGGGATGGGGGATGGGGGAGGGGGACGGAGGGAGGACCAATCACAGGCGCGCACCGGCCGGGCTGGGTACCACCTGCCTCCACACGTGCGGGCATTACTGCTGAGTCACCGCGCATCACGGCTCGGTTCCCGGGATGGGGCCGGCCCCGGGAGACGGGCTTCACGCGGGCCCGCAGTCGTGCAAGGTGGGTAGGAGGGGGGTGGGGTTGGGAATGTCGGGGTGCAGCGGTGTCACGCCATCTCTGATCGCTCCGGGGGACCCCTTCCTGCGCCCAGGGCCATCCATCCATCCATCCATCCATCCATCCATCCATCCGTCTCTCCCAGCGCTACTCACCGGGACCCGGTCCGGGTACTTCTTCCGGATCTTTTCTCCCTCCTTTTTCCGATACTCGAAGGGATGGTCCTCTTTGTACTGGAACTTCATGATGCCGGAGCGCGGCGATCCCGAGTTCGAGGCCCGGCAGGCGGGAAGGCAGCGAGGGAGGAGCTGGACGGGGGCACCGGCGCCGCGCGCGGGTAGGTGTCAGCCTCCGAGGTCGCCGCGCAGTGTCCCGGGCTCCGGAGAAAGGGGATCTTGAGGACGAGGTGGACCCTGGCCCGAAGGTAAGGGTGGGGGGGTGGGGAACAAGCAGGTACCGAAACCCCGATGGCTTTTCTCCCTGGAGCTGGGAAACACAAAAACACCGGGGCGGGGCGGCGGCGTTGTGACATCACGACGCCCCGCCCCACGCCGCGCCCCCCGGAGCGCCGGACCCGCTGGGGTAGGGGTGCCCCGAAACGCCCTGCTCCTGCCGCTGTCTCCTTTCTGCCTAAACCCTCCCCAGATCGATTCGGGCGAGAGCGTACAAACGCTTCCGTGGGTGTTTCGTGCAAACGACCGTGGCATTGCCAGCAGTCTTAAAGCCAAAGGAATGCTCCACAAATATCTTCTTCCCCTTTGCTTCGCGTTTCTTTGGTTGCGCCCACCCCCCTCCGCCCCCCCTCAAAAAAAAAAAAACAAAAAAAAAAAACGTAACACCAGAGCAAAGTCTAGCTTTTCCCAGCTGGAGCCTGATGATTGCCTGGTGGGGATGGCACGAATACAGCCGGGCATCATGGCATGCTTTGGCCTAAGCTGAAATGTCCCGTGCTTGCAATTTGACCTCTGCGCGCCTCCTCCGCGCTCGCGTCATGCCGTCCGCATCGGTGCAGGCTTTTCGTGCTGAGAACGGCCACAGGAACGGAGCGTGACTCAGGGATTCCTGAGCTGCGCAAGGGGAGGGTTCGCAGAAATGATGGATGCTGGGGAACGAAGGCCAAAGGGCTTCACAAGGACATGACTGGCCATCTCCGACGCCTCTTCACCCAGAAGCTTGGGCCTGGCTTCTGGAAAGGAAAACGTGAAGCAGTTTAGGTTTAACTCTTTTTTTTTTTTCTTTCTTTTTTCTTTCTTTTTTTTTTTTTTTTTTTTGTTCACAGTTCTTTTATTTGTTCTGTGAAACAGGCTCCAGTGAACGCGAAGTCCTGGCTGGAAAGCAAGTGGAAGATGGCCAGGCATGGGCAGCAGGTGCCAGCCAGGCCTCTGGGTTCCCTACTAAGCATCCAAGAACTGAGTCTTTCATTTGGTGCTGTTGGCAGGGGCGAAGATGAGGAAGTGAAGGTTGCTTTGCCCTGTGTGTAAGTCAGGTGACTTCTGGACAGCGTTGGAAAAACAAGAACCACCATCCCTAAGTCTTTTATGGGGGTCTCGGGCTCGGGGCGCTTACCAAACACCCACAAGGGGCTGGAGAGATGGCTCAGCGGTTAAGGTGCTTGCTTCTGAAGCCTAAAGGCCGCGGTTTGATTCTTCAGGACCCACATAGAGCCAGATGCACAAAGTGGCCCAGGCATCTGGAGTTTGTTTGCAGTAGCTAGTCTGTCTCTCTTTGCAAATAAATAAATAAAAATAAACCCACAAACCGGGCGTGGTGGCGCACGCCTTTAATCCCAGCACTCTGGAGGCAGAGGTAGGAGGAGCGCTGTGAATTCAAAGCCACCCTGAGACCACATAGTGAATTCCAGGTCAGCCTGAGCTAGAGTGAGACCCTACCTCGAAAAGCCAATAAATAAATAAACAAAGCCACAAAATAAACTTAAATTTCATCATTGAAGCAAGAAAACAAGCTTTCCCACGTTGTGGTTTAAATGCAAACTGTCTCTCATAGGCTCCTGCCTTTGAACACTTGGTCCCCAACTGGTGCTGTGGTTTGGGAAGGTTTTAGGACTTTTAGGAGGAGGAGCCTTGCTGGAAGATTTGGGTCTTTAATCCCAGCCCTTGGGAGGCAGAGGTAGGAGGATCGCCATGAGTTCGAGGCCAGCCTGAGACTACAGAGTGAATTCCAGGTTAGCCTGGGCTACAGGGAGACCCTACCTTGGGAAAAAAAAAAATTCGAGATACACAGATAGTCTGAAGGGGTACTAGTGGTATTCAGGTCCCTAGCTTCAGAAAGTATCCTGGTAGACTGTATGCTATCTGAAAAGTTGGGCCAATTCTTAGACATATTAAAAGGGTCAGTGAAGGCCATACCTGACCCTCAAACCGACCAACCTCCTCTGGCTGGCTGGCACACTCCAGGAGGCAACATTCCTTAGCCTTAATTACTCTGGAGCCCAGCACTAGGAAACCTGAAAGTGCCCCTATGGTTACAGCACCAGGGAATTATCAAGCTAACTGGTCTGAACCTTTGACCTGGCCCTGCCTTGTTTACCCCTGGGAAACCTCTGGCCCGAACCTCCCACCCAATCTGCTGACTTTCCCACATGGCCTTCCGCGTCTGCATGCCTTTTATCTCTGACTCGTGGGCACAGTAAACTTTGCCATAGCTAAGCTGACCACCTACCTGCCCAGCAGGACAACACGCTTACAAGGTGTTTGCACTCGTGTGGAATTCCACACGGAGTTGTTAGTGCCCCATCTTTAAATGTGGCCAGATGTCACGGAGTCAAAGACAGCAAGGATATGAAGGTCGACTTTGAAGCAGTGAGGGAACAAACAAGTAGGGGAAAATAAAATCAGGCCACTGAGGAAGATAAAGAGATCAGAAAAGTAACTTTTTAAGATCATTAATATCTCTAGGAGGAAAAGAAAGAAAGAAAATACTGCTTCCACAAAACAAAGATAATTGTAACCACAGAATATGCAGAGAAAATATTTTTTAAAATGAAAGTATGACAGGGAAAATATGTAGAAGAAATTTGAGGAAATTGACAGAAAAGCAACAGGGGTGTGGCCTACTGGCCCAAGCCTTTAATCCCAGCATTCAGGAGGCAGAGGTGGGAGGATCGCTGTGAACTGGAGGTTAGTCTAAGATTACCTAGTGAATTCCTGGCTAGTCTGAGACTACATAGTGAGTTCCAGGCCAGCTTGGGCTAGAGCAAGACCCTACCTCGAAAAACAAAAACAAAAAATAGAGCAGCCAGGCCAGCACCTGAAAGGCGGAGGGGGAGGATCACTGTGAATTTGAGGCCAGCCTGGGGCTACAGAGAGAGAGAGTTCCAGGTCAGCCTGGGCTACAGTAAGACCCTATCTCAAAACAAACAAAAAAAGTTATAGGGCGAGCTGGGGAGATAGCTCATTTGATAAAGTGAAGATAAGAGTTTGGATCTCCAGTACCCAAGGAACCGAAGGTGTGGTGACTCACTTTTGTAATCCCAATGCTGAGGGAGGCAAAGACAGAGCTAGTCTGGCCTATTCTGTGAGCTCCAGGATCAGCAAGAAACAGGCGTGGTGGCGCACGCCTTTAATCCCAGCACTCGGGAGGCAGAGGTAGGAGGATCGCCAAGAGTTCGAGGCCACCCTGAGACTGCATAGTGAATTCCAGGTCAGTCTGAGCTGTAGTGAAACCCTACCAGCCTGAGATTACAAAGTGAATTCCAGGTCAGCCTGGGCTACAGTGAGAGACCCTACCTCAAAAAACGGTAGCGAGCAATTGAGAAAAACACCTGATATTGGCCTCAGACCTTCACATACACACACATATGTGCGTGTGGACCCTCATACGTGGGCATGGTTACACAAACACACACAGACATACATACACATGCAAAATGTTTTCAAAAGGAAAGTATTTTCTTCCTGGAATTTTTTTTTATCAAGACAAACTATTGTTTCACTTGTGAGGGTTGGTAAGGGCACTTTGAGACATGGAGGCCCTCCAAAATTTGATTTCTCACGTAACTGTTTGCAGGAAGCACTCCCAAAATGCAGGCGCCAGCAAAGGAAAAATAAGTTGCATAAAGAAAAGAGAATTTATTGCTGAAGACTCCACATACTTGGGTGGCAAGGCCACTGAGAAATTCTGCTGGAACTGAGCTGATAACCTCCTCCATGCAGACCAGCTGAGAGAAAGCTGGAAGAAGCCATTCTACATTTAGTTCAATGGGAGAGAGATATCACCAGTGAAGATACTCAACAGTGGACACTGCAAGCCTTATAATTGGCCAGCCAGGCCAAATGAGCCAACGGGTGCAATAGTGGCACGTCTATCATGGTGGAAACCAACTTCCCTCCAATTGGAGTGGAGGCCCACTCCATGGGGGGGGGGGGGAATACATCCCTGATACTGAAAACTTAAAACAGGGGTAGTCATGAGCCTTAGGGGTGTAACATCTGCTGATGTCTGGAAAAATGTATATACTATGCTTATCAAACTGCCCAGTAAGCACTTCTCTTAATATCCATACCCTTATATTAACGCTACTGTCACTTTGGGTAGAGAATCCTCTCTTTTCAGATGGCAGTGACCTTGGGATGACTCAGAAGGTATCATAGTACTGGAAAGAAGTGACTGGAATACTGAGCAACATCTCAATCACACCTTCCAACGCTCAGGGTCTAATGCTGAAGAGGTGGCGGAAAGAATGTAAGAGCCAAAGGAAGGGTAGGACTCCTTACAACGTCCTCCCTCCAGACATAAAATGGCCTGGATATCCATGACCTCATAGTGCCTGACACTACCTACACAAGACCATCATAAGAGGAGGAAAAGTTCATGACATCAAAATAAAAGAGAGACTGATTGAGATGGGGAGGGGATATGATGGAGAATGGAATTTCAAAGGGGAAAGTGGGGGGAGGGAGGGTAGCACCATGGGATATTTTTTATAATCATGGAAAATGTTAATAAAAATTAAGAAAAAATAAATAAAAAATATCAATTTTAAAAAAAGAAAAGAGAATTTACAATAAAGGTAAAAATAATATAAAAGATAGCACATATGATTAGATTGCTAGCTTCCTTCAGGCAGTTTCCGTTAGGGCCAGAACCCAAACGAGAGAACCAGAAAGTGCCATTCTGCCCTGGCAGGAATGGAATGCCTGTCTGATCTAGATTCATCTTCGGCAGCTACAGCGCCCCCTGCTGCTCACAGTCTAGCACACTACTTAGACGGGCACCCTGCACTAACCTGGAGCTTGCCCTTTGAATATACAAACCAATCGGGTTGTCTTCCCCTTCCATACTTGAATCTAACAAACGAATCTTTTTTTTTTTTTTTTTTTTCCCCCCCCCCCCCCCGGGCTGGCCTCAAACTCACAGCAGTCCTCCTACCTCTGCTTCCTGAGTGCTGTTGTTAAAGGAGTGTGCCACCATGCCCAGCTCATTTTCTTTCTTTTTTAAAATTATTACTCTTTTAAGTTTTATTTACAAGCAGAGAAAGATGGGGTGGGGATAGGAGAGAATGGGCGCGCCAGGGCCCTCTAGCCACTGCAAACAAACTCCAGATGTATGCACTACCTTGTGTGGCTTTAGGTGGGTACTGGGGAATTGAACCTGCGGTCCTTATGCTTTGCAGCCAAGCTCAGAATCTGTTTCAATCAACTATAAAAGGCTTGTCTTGGGCTGGAGAAATGGCTTAACAGTTAAGGCACTTGCCTGAGAAGCCTGGGGACACAGGTTTGATTTCCTAGTACCCACATAGGCCAGGGGCACTGGGTGGCGCATGTGTCTGGAGTTCATTTGCAGTGCCTAGAGGCCCTGGTGCACCCGTTCGCTCCATCGGCCTCTTTTCCTCTTTCAGTCTGGAATTTACAGTGATCCTCTTACCTCTGCCTCCTGAATTCTGGGATTAAAGGTGTATGCCACCGTGCCAGCTTGCTTTCTGGTTTCATATTTCAGCTAAGTGATTTGTTTTGAAGCGGTGTCTTTCTCTGTAGCCCTGCTGTGCGGCCCCTTGGACTCCGCAGGTGACAATGTTGTGTTGTGACGGCAACAAGGTGTTGCCAACAGCAAGAGCTTGGCCACTCCTGATTGGAACACTTAGGTTTATCAGACAGGACCAAGGACAATCAAAGGGCAATATAAACACAGGGAGGGTGAGCACCCAGGAGCTAAAGCACTCGGGAGAAAAACTGGTTTAGTCTGCTTCACCTCACAACCCTGGAAAGTTTTTTTTTTTTTTTTAAAGATATTATTTTTGTTTTCCTTGCTTTGTTCTTTCCCCAGTTCTGTTTTTGTTTATTTTTATTTATTTATTTGAAAGTGACAGAGACACGTAGAGGGAACACCTGAACCACAAGGCACTGGAGAGGGTATGATGAAGACTGACCTTAATCTTCTACAGCTTCCCTCCCTCCCTCTCCCTCTCTCTCTCTCTATCTCTTCTCTCTAACTCTTGTATATTAGTTATCTCTTTCCTCCTTTTCTTAGTGGGCACTGACCTGTAACTCCCATTACCAGCATGTGGCTATCAGCCACAATGAGCTTTTGATCAGAGAGACCTATAAGGATTCCTAAAAGAAAGACAGATTTCTGTCAGAGTACTTAATGACCCACCAAAGGTTAGTGGTAAGACCCTACTGCTGAAGACACCTTATGTGGTTGACACGTAAAATGGAATGTCATGGCTGGAAGTTGGAAGAGAGTCAGTCCCCAGACAGTCAGTGCGTCTAGTGCCAGAAGGTGCTACATGGGCAACTGGGGGAAAATGACCAATATCTGTCCAAGCCACTCGTGGTCTAACCTACATAGCAGCAAATAACCTGTTGTGATGCCCACACAAGTGCAATAATGGCACACAGCCATGGTGGGGAACCAACTGCTCTTGATTTGGCTAACTGATCCCCTCAGTGGTACGGGACCCATAGCTGGAGCTGGGAAACAAGTCAGAACCATATCCAAACATAAGCCCACTCTCCATTATCAAGCTATCATCAATCGTGGGCTACAAGAGGGCCTACACCTATTAAATACTCTAGAAGAAAAGTAAGGGTTATCTCATTTGTCCTGGTGCTAACTTACTCTCCATTGGAGAATCTGCTTCTCTTTTTCAAATAGATGTAGATCCTAAGGAGAGAGCCACCCCATCATACCTCAAAAGGGCCCTGGCTGAAACTAAGAAAAATTGGAGAAACAAGCAAGGGTGCTGTTTTCCTGGTGAACCGGATACCAGCACAAGGGGGAAGGAGATCGACACAGAGAAAAATCAACTCCTACCAAATCAGAGAGCCAGAGTCCCAGAGGCCCCCAACACCTCATCACTGAAGCAGACCAAAAACGAACCCAACATGGCTCAGGGAAATTTTGCAGAACAGGGGGCAGAAAGAATGTCAGAGCCACATGTTGGGTCATGATATGCAGAGACATTTATTTTACGCATAACTGTGGGCTAACTCCACAATGCATGACCCATATACCTCAACAAGGAGGGGCCAAGGGGAGGGGGTAGGTCACGGATGAGCCTAATAATGGTACCAAACTGACTGTATTTGCTAAATACAAAACTAATTAATGAAAAAAAAGAAAGAAAAAAAAAAGAAACTTAAAAGAAAAACACAGAAAGAAAGAGGCAGATAGAGAGAATGGGTGTGCCAGGGCTTCCAGCCACTGCAAACAAACTCCAGAGCATGTGCGCCCCCTTGTGCATCTGGCTAATGTGGGACCTGGGCAATCGAGCCTTGAACCGGGGTCCTTAGGCTTCACAGGCGAGTGCTTAACCGCTAAGCCATCTCTCCAGCCCCCAAGTTTTTTTTAATATGTTTTATTTATTTATTTATTTGAGACACACACACACAGAGAAAGGGCTCACCAGGGCCTCCAGCCACTGCAAACGAACTTCAGATGCATGCGCCGCCACCTTGAGCATCTGCCTTACGTGAGTCCTGGGTAATCGAACCTGGGTCCTTTGGCTTTGCAAGCAAGCCCCTTAACTTCTAAGCCATCTCTCCAGCCCCTGGAACTAAGTTTTTATCATCAAAACTAAAGCGCTGGTGTCTTTAGGGTGGGTCAGCAGCCCAAATAGTCATGGTGTCTTCTGGATTTCCCTTCTCTTTCGGTGAAAAGTAACTCATCTTAAATGTTACATTATGGGGCTGGGGAGATGGCTCAGCCGTTAAGGCACTTGCTTGCAAAGCCTACTGACCTGGGATCAATGTCCCAGTTCTCCTATAAAGCCAGTTGCACCAAGTGGCACATGTATCTGGAGTTCTTCGGCAGCGGCTGGAGGCCCTGATGCACCCTGTTCTATTTCTCTTCTATCTCTGTTTGCTTGAAAATAAATAAAAAATTTAAGATTTTATTTATTGTTTGAGAGAGAGAAAGAGGGAAGGAGAGAGAAAATGGGCAAGCCAGGCCTCCAGCCACTGTAAACGAACTTCAGATGCATGCACCACCTTGTGCATCTGGTTTACATGTGTACTGAGGAATTGAACCTGTGTCCTTAGGCTTAGCAGGCAAGCACCTTAACTGCTAAGCCATCTCTCCGACCTGAAAATAAATAAATAAATAAAAATTTAAAGTTACATTATGAGCCGGGTGTGGTGATACATGCCTTTAATCCCAGCACTAGGAACTCTGTGAGTTTGAGGCCAGTCTGAGACTACATAATGAATTCCCAGGTCAGCCAGGGCTAGAGCAAGAATCTACCTCAAAAAACCAAAAGAGGGGCCTGGAGAGATGGCTTAGCCATTAAGGCGCTTGCCTGTGAAGCCTAAAGACCCAGGTTCAATTCTCCAGGTCCCATGTAAGCCAGATGCACAAGGTGGCACATGTGTCTGGAGTTCATATGCAGTTGCTAGAGTCCCTGGTGCACACATTTTCTCTCCCTCTTCTCTCTCTCTCTCTTTCTGTCTCAAATAAAAATAAATAAATACATTAAAAAAGAAAGAAAAAAACAACAGTTACATTGTGGAGAGGCTGGAGCTCAATTGGTATAGTGCTTGCCTGGCATGTGGAGACCCTGGCTGGGTCCTCCACATGGCATACCCAGTGTGGTGGCACACGCCTGTAAATCCTGCACTTGGGAGGTGGAGGCACGAGGATCATACCGTCAAGGTCATCGGCGAATCTGAGACCAGCTGAGGCTAATACATGGCACCCTGCCTCGTGTCCAAACCCCTAAGTCATCGAACGATTCCCGTAGACACAATTCCAAGTTCACGTTCCACATTCATTCATATTCTAGCAAATTTGGAGCTTTTACTATTCTCCATAATTTGTCATTAAAAAAAATCTTCGCTCATAGATGGAAAAATGACCTATCGCACATTGGATACTTAAAATTGTACTAGTCTTCATGTTGAGATTCAGACACTGGCATTTCATGGCGCACTTTCCAAACTTTGAAATTGTGAAGAATGGGCTGGAGAGATGGCTTAGCTGTTAAGAACTTGCCTGTGAAGCCTAAAGGACCCCGGTTCAAGGCTCGATTCCCCAGGACCCACGTTAGCCAGATGCACAAGAAGGCACACGTGTCTGGAGTTTGTTTGCAGTGGCTGGAGGCCCTGGCACACCCATTCTCTCTCTCTCTCTCTCTCTCTCTCTCTCTCTCTCTCTCTCTCTCTCTCTGGCACTCTCAAATAAATAAGAATGAACAAAAAATTTTTAAATAAAAAAAATTGTGAGGAATAACTGACTTGGGAAATGGTACAATTACGGAATCAAGGTGCGACTGCAGTAGAAGGACACTGGCCAACGTTAGTCAGAGATAATATGCCAACTATTTTCCATAGTTAACGCTCAGTGCTTCTGGAACAATCCATAGGTCAGTGAAACTGTTTCCTCACTGTTTGCTCAAGGGAAGATTTCCCACTGTGGCCTCTTTCCTACTTTCCAGCCACTGTGCCTTGCCCAAGGAAAAGAAAATGAAACAATTTCCACAATTTGCAGTTTTCATCTCATGCTTCTTTGTGGGAAAAAAAAAAAAATTCCTTTGGTTTTGCTTTATTTCAAAACTCGTATGTGTAATTGTTATGTTAATTAACCAGACCCTCTAATAAGGATCTTACAGCTTGTACATTTAAGAGCAACTCTTTAAGAATCTATGCTGAAATTCCTGGCCCAGGCGTGGACCAGAAGCGGGCCCCTGTGAAACGTGACGTAGCTCCGCCTGCCTCCACTCCACGAGCAAGCTGCTCACCACCTCCCAGCTCATCATCTCTGAGTCAGCGTCTCCCGCTGCTGTCCCTGTGTGAATGAACATATGCCCATGTTTTAGGACTGCCTCACGTGTTGGGAGCCTTGTGCTGTCAGGGTCACTTTGTCCTGCTATGTGGAACAGTGTTCAGACATGACATCACACTGCACTCTGGCTTAACTGTTTGCAGGAGCGTCAGTTTTGACCAGTAAAACCTGAAGGAGGGGCTGCAGAGATGACTTAGCAGTTAAGGCACTTGCCTGCAAAGCCTAAGGACCCAGGTTCGACTCCCCAGGACCCACATAAGCCAGACACACAAGGTGGCACATATATTGGGAGTTTGATTTCAGTGGCTGGAGGACCTGGTGTACCGATTCTCTCTCTCTCTCTCTCTCTCTCTCTCTCTCTCATAATAATAAATAAATAAGGAGAATGTATGGAGAGACAGCCTGTGATGAGGTTGTATATGGGCGAGAATGACAAGTTAGTGACTCTCCACAGATTCAAATCAGAGGGAAGACCTAGAGAAAAATTGTGCAAAATCTGTATTTCCTAAATCACTTAGTTAATTGCTGTTTCATAGAATCTTCTTGAAATGAAGAAATAATTACCATGATTTTATACATACACCCCATATTCCTATTCATTCCCTCATCATTTCTTTTTGTTTGTTTGTTTGTTTTGTTTCTTGAGGTAGGGTCTCACTCTAACTCAGGCTGACCTGGAATTCCTTATGTAGTCTCAGGCTGGCCTCAAACTCATGGCGATCCTCCTACCTCTGCTTCCTGAGTGCTGGGATTAAAGGCAGTGCGCCACCATGCCTGGCTTCCCTCATCATTTTTCACTGGGATTTTTACCCTCCTCACTGACACCATCGCACTTCCCCTTGGGGCTCAAATAATCACCCCTGTCACATGTGGGACTCTCCTGCCAGCTAAACATGGCTGTCTTCAAGTTCAGGTCCACATTACTTAGCAGGAGGCCTGTCTGTCCCCTTTCTTCTCCAGCTCCACACTGCCTCCTCTCTTTCTCACGAACCCCAGTATACTAAGGGAAGATAATGAGCAAGAAGGAAGACATGCGGGTGAGTAAAGACAGCCTCCTTCACGTTCGCATATACAAATCTGCATCTGGTTGCTTTCAAACATGTATCCTCCGGCTCACAACTCAGGATCCCAGAAAGACAGTCCCGGCTGAGCCTCAACACTGTACGTTCAATTGGTACAGCTCAGCTTTCCTTGCTGTTTAAGAAAGTAGGCCTGGTTTTAGATCAAGTTGGTATGTATTTCACCATCAAATGTTTTTCCCTGTTTTTTAAAAAATATTTTAATCAATTAATTAATTTATTTATTTGTGAGAGAGAAAGAGGCAGTTATAGAAAGAGAGAGAGGATGGGCACAACAGGGCCTCCATCAGCTGCAAACAAACTCCAGACACATACACGACCTTGTACGTCTGGCCTATGTGGGTCCTGAGGAACTGAACCTGGGTCCTTTGGCTTTGCAGGCAAGTACCTTAACCGCTAAGCCATCTCTCCAGCCCCCCTGTTTTTATTTAAATATGTTTTATTTATTTATTTATTTGAGAGAGAGAAAGAGGCAGAGAGAGAGAAAGAAAGAGGGAGAGAATGGGCGTGCCAGGGCCTCTAGCCACTGCAAACGAACTCCAGACGCATGCGCCCCCTTGTGTATCTGGCTTACGTGGGTCCTGGAGAATCAAACCGGGATCCTTTGGCCTTACAGGCAAGCACCTTAACCACTAAGCCATCTTTTCCTTCTGGGGAAAAAAACAAAACCTATGGCTGGGAAGGTCATGGGCCCTAGGAGGAAAAACTACTACTGTACTGCTGGTGCTTGGGTAAATGGATATGTTGCGCCCATCCAATTGCTCTTCGAATGCTTATACTTATGCCCATAGCCCAGAGCTGCTCCCACCTTTGTTCAGAGACACTTCTTTCTTCACGTATGGCAGTTCACTAGCGGGGAGACTCAAAACTCATCAAAGGGCTGGAGACATGGCTGAGCAGTTAAGATGCTTACCTGTAAAGCCTAAGGACCCATGTCTGACTCTCCAGGTCCCCACCTAAGCCAGATTCACAAGGTGATGCAAGCATGCAAGGTCGCACATGACCACTAGGTGGCGCATGCATCTGGAGTTCGATGACAGTGGCTGGAAGCCCTGGCACATCGATTCTCTCTCTCCTCTCCCTCTCTCTCTCTCTCTCTCATGCTCTCTCACATAAAAAAAAAAAAAAAAAACCAAAAGAGCCAGTAGTGGTGACACATGCCTTTAATCCCAGCACTCTGGAGGCAGAGGAAGGAGGATTGCCATGAGTCTGAGGCCACCTGAGATACATAGTGAATTCCAGGTCAGCCTGGACTAGAGTGAAACTCTACCTCAAAATCCAAAACAAACAAACAAACAAAAAAAAAATTGTCAATAAAAAGAGAGACCACATAAGCAGAATTTCACCCAAGACATTTGGATACTAATCAAAGTCTTAACATCATCAAGGGGCTAGAGGGATGGCTTAGTGGTTAAGGCACTTGCCTACAAAGCCAGAGGACCCAGGTTCTATTCTTCAGGTCCCATGTAAGCCAGATGCACAAGGTGGCACAAGCATCTGGAGTTTGTTTGCAGTTGGCTTTAGGCCCTGACATGCCATTCTCTCTCTCTCTCTCAAATAAATAAATATGTACATTAAGATCATCAAGTTTGTATTATTTTTCAACTTTTTTTTTTGGTTTTGTTTTTGTTTTTCTAGGTAGGGTCTCACTCTAGCCAGACTGACCTGGCACTCACTCTGTAGTCCCAGGCTGGCTGGAAACTCACAGTGATCCTGCTTCCTCTGCCTCCTGAGTGCTGGGATTAAAGGTGTGTGCCACCACACCTGGCCAAGTCTGTATTATCTTAAATGATGAAAGAGAAGAGGCTACACAGTGAGTTTGAGACTAATCTGGGTTGTTCAACAAAATGCTATTTCAAAAGAAGTCCAAGAGGGCTCCAGAAGATGGCTCCAGGGTTAAGGTGCTTTCCTGTGAAGCCTACGGACCCAGGCTCCATTTCTCAGAGCCCATTTTAGCCAGATGCACAAGGTGGCACATGTGTCTGGAGTTTGGATGCAGTGGCTGGAGGCCCTGATGTGCCAATTCTCTCATAAATAAATTTTTAAAAAAATGAAAAACAGAAAAGAAGTCTAAGAATATCTTGTGGAATGCATAACTGAATAACCCATTTGGTTGTAAAATAGGGCCACCTTAGGTGTTATTAACAAGCCATGCATTTCTACAATTTCCAAAGGCAACTGGTTAAATGATTCAGGAGCAATTCAGATCACTAGCAGATAGCAGTCACTTAGAACATTTTTCCCACGGGGTGGAGTGAACATTGCAGGAATGTGTTTAATAACGTGCTGTGCTAGTCAGGGATCCCCCGAGTCTGCATACCCCCCTGTGCGTGTGATCTATTTTTCTCAAATATCCCTCTCAGAATGTATTAAGAAATACAGCATCTTTAGTTGTTCATCCCAGGCAACACATTTTTATTTATTTTTATTTATTTATTTATTTGAGAGTGACAGACAGAGAAAGAGGCAGATAGATAGAGAGAGAATGGGCGCTCCAGGGCCTCCAGCCACTGCAAACGAACTCCAGATGCGTGCGCCCCCTTGTGCATCGGGCTAATGTGGGTCCTGGGGAATCGAGCCTCGAACCTGGGTCCTTAGGCTTCACAGGCAAGTGCTTAACCGCTAAGCCATCTCTCCAGCCCAGGCAACACATTTTTATTGTTAAACTGGAGCCACTTCGGGTGCGACTTCACAGTCACATAGTGCACTGGCAAAAGGGCAAACCAGGGTGTGATTCTCACTGGAGGGTCAGCAGGCCACAGTTAGATGCCACTAGGAAAAAGGACAGCAGGCACATGCATGTGGTGCTTTAGCAAGTCATGGCACACGCATTCAGCTTCTTGATCTGCACAGAGCCCTCTAATTTACAGTTGAGAAAACTGTTCTCTAAAGATTGCAGTAACTGCCAGGCGTGGTGGCGCACGCCTTTAGTCCCAGCACTCGGGAGGCACAGGTAGGAGGATCGCTGTGAGTTTGAGGCCAGCCTGAGACCACATAGTGAATTCCAGGTCAGCCTGAACTAGAGTGAAACCCTAAGACCCTACCTTGAAATACCAAAAAAAAAAAAAAAAAAAAAAAGATTTCAGTAACTTCCCTAAGGCAAGTAGTGTGTCCCCAGACACAAATCACCTGCCCCGTGGTTACTGGGAGGCAGTATGTTACCTGGACAGCTTAGCACTACTCAGCAAGATGGTGCCCCCCAAAGGAAGGATCCAGGCTTAATTAGCACTTAGTGCTCCAAGAACTGGAGAGATGTAGATGGGTTCAAAGGAGAGGATGCACTTTCTACCATGTCTCACTAGGTGGCGATAAAGAGTACCACTAGAATCTGGTGAGTCATTGTGGACATGAGCCTGTGTGTGTGTGTGTGTGTGTGTGTGTGTGTGTGTGTGTGTGTGTGTGTGTGTGTGTGTTTGCAGGACAGAGGAACAGAGGAGTAAATCATGCAAGATTTCACACTTCCAGTGGGTTAGAACCACGGCAAAAGATTTTTGGGTTTTACATACTGCGATGTATTCTCTTATCGGGTAACAGTAACCCCAGCCCTGCATTCTACATGCCCAGGTGGGTATTGGATGACAGACAACTTGGTCATTGTTACTCAGGATAAAATTGGTCCCTGGGAGGAAAGGCACGTGTGCGGAGTGCACTAATGCAGGTGGCCGCACACGCACGTTCTCAGGTTCACCACAATCTCTTAGCTGGCAGAGAGACACAAGCAACTGAAGTTTTCGTAGGGGGAAAGGAATTTTATATCTGTAGTAGTTGAAGGAATTCAAGACACCTCAACGCTTTTTTTTTTTTTTTTTTTGCTTTAGTAGTGATCAATATAGCTAGGGGAAAATTACTAATTTTTTTTCCCCTTGGAGAAAGAATAAGAAGTCCAGCCGTAACATTTGATATCTGAAAATATGAGTTGCAGGGAGGGAAGGGAGAGAGAGTATCTTTCTACAGAATGATGTTTCAGATGGCATCCTAAAACTTCTGGGTGATACCAAAGAACACGTTCCACTTATCTGGGAGTCCCTACAGACACCTCTGTTGTGATGAGCAGCAGCCGAGACCCCCTCACTGAGAAGGGGCTTCTAGTCCAGGAGACCCCTTTTCGGTGGGAGGAAGCTGCTTTTCCTCTGGCACTGAAGGTAGGTCAGGCGCTTTCTGCCCACACCGTGCCACAGTGAAACGACTCATGCCCAGTGCTTCCTCGTAGCCCGGGAGCGTGTCCAGGCAGGAGGGCACCTGGCCCACAGAGCTGTGCGAGTGAGCCACGGCCAGGATTCTCCGAGCTGCAGGGCCAAACACAGACTGCAGGGCTGCGAGGGAAGAAAACACAGAGCTAGCATGAGAGTGACGTCCAAAGGCGACATACTCGGCCACCTAACGTTTACTTTTTCTTTTTCTTTCTTCTTCTTTTTTTATTTTATTTTATTTTTATTTTTATTTTTTTGAGAGAGAGAGAGAGAGAGAGAAAGAAGCAGACACACAGAGAGAATGGGTGCATCAGGGTCTCCAGCCACTGGAAACCACATGCACCACCTTGTGCATCTGGCTAACGTGGGTCCTGGGGAGTCGAGCCTTGAACCGGGGTCCTTAGGCTTCACAGGCAAGCGCTTAACCACTAAGCCATCTCTCCAGCCCTGTCTTTTCATTTTTAACAAGTGTTCAAAGTCACCGTCATTCCTTGTGGCAAAGTTTGTGACACTCCTTCAAAGCTAATTTAGAAAATAACTTCACATTGGGCCTGAAGAAACTGCCTTCAAGGACTGGAGAGATGGCTTAACGGTTAAGGCATTTGCCTGCAAAGCTGAAGGACCGAGGTTCGATTCCCCAGGACCGACGTAAGCCAGATGCACAAGGTGACGCACGCTTCTGAGTTCATTTGCAGTAGCTGGAGGCCCTGGTGCGCGCATTCTCTCTCTTTCTCTCTGCCTCTTTCTCTCTCACTCTCTTAAATAAATAAATAAAATTTAAAGAAAAAGAAACTGCCTTCAAATATATGGAGCTGTGTTTCCATACTTCACTCCCTCTCCCCTTTCCAGATTCTTCTTCTGCACTGAGAATCACATGTGCTAGACAAGCACAACACTGCTTACCCGCATCCCAGCTCCCCTCGCACACCGAGAGCCCTTTATGGCAGCTGCCAATGTTACAAACCCCCCAGGAATAGTTATTTCTGTCTGTTGGTTATTCATCAATAATAGATCACACTGCTCTCGTTTTTACATAAATATCAATATCTGGAGGGATGGCTCAGTTAGCAAAGTCTGTGCAGTGCAAACATGAGAATCAAAGTTCTAATCACGGCGCCTCCGTTGGCTAGCCTTCTTAGCTGAATAGCAGCTTAGCGGAATTGGAAAACCAAAGACGTTAACCTCTGGCCTCCGCATGCATGGGCACAAGTGTGTGTGGATTTGTAGACGCACATGTGCCCACATACATACAAACATGCTTACACACACACCACACATATACACACAGAAAATGAAATAAGTACCACAGTGTTCTGTCCTCTGGTTTTCATCCTAACATTTACTTCCAAATTTTAGAAAAGAAAGACTATAATATAATGAACAGCAAGAAGCTCAAATTTAGTGTAACAAGATTGGAAGAACACAGACCTGAAAATACAAGGCCGGTCTAAGTAACTTACAGAGACCATGTCTCAAAGGGGGGGAGGGGTCAGGTTGTGGCTCAGCAGTAGGGTATTCACCTAGCATGGGTGCGGCCCTGGATTTGATCCCCAGCATCACAAAGAAGGAGAGAGATGGAGATGGAGGGTACAGAGGAGACAGAGGAAACGGAAGGAGAAGAGATGAAATGTAGTTTTTTTTTTTTTTATTTTCTCAAGGTCCAAATTATTTCAATAGGAGGCATATGCTCAGATTTTAAGGTTGTTTTGTTGTTGTTTGTTTGTTTTTTCAAGGTAGGGTCTCACGCTAGCCCAGGCTGACCTGGAACTCACTATATAGTCTCAGGGTGGCCTCGAACTCTCAGGGATTCTCCTACTTCGGCCTCCCGAAGGCTAGGATTAAAGGTATGCACCACCACGCCCGGCGGTTTTAAATTGTCTAAACAAAGACGCTATAAACGGGGTAATTCTTCCTATAGAACATCTTCAGTATTGATTCCAATGTTTTGCTCTTTCCTTCAGTTTTAAATTTTTTTAAAATATTTTTATTTATTTACTAGAGAGAGAGTATATGTAAATATGGGCATGCCGAGGCCTCTTGCCAACACAAACTACCTCCAGATATATGCACCACCTTGTGCATCTGGCCTCACGTGGGTACTGGGAAATTAAACCCAGGCCAGTAGGCTTTGAAAGAAAGCACCTTGAAGCACTGAGTTATCCCTCCAGCCTCTGTTTTGGCTCTTCCTCCTCCTCTCCCCTCCTCCTCCTCATCCTCTTCTTCTTCATTTTGGTTTTTCGTTATTCTTTTTTTTTTTTTTTTCCTAGGTAAGGTCTCACTGTAGCCCAGGCTGACCTGGAATTCACTATATAGTCCCAGGGCAGCCTCAAACTCACAGCAATCCTCCTACCTCTGCCTCTCGAGTGCTGGGATTAAAGGTGTGCGCCACCACGCACAGCTCATTTTGGTTTTTCTAGGTAGGGTCTCACTCTACCCTAGGCTGATTTGAAACTCACTTTGTAGTCCCAGGCTGGCCTCAAATTCACAGGGATCCTCCTACCTCTGCCTCCTGAGGGCTGGAATTAAAGTGTGTGCCGTCATCCCTGGATCTCGTTGTAAATTTTTAAAAATATTTTCTTTATTTGAGAGAGAGAGAAAGAGGAGAGAGAGAGAGAGGAGAAAATGGGTATGCCAGCTACTGCAAATGAACTCCAGATGCATGCACCACATTGTCCATCTGGCTTACTTGGGTGCTAGGGAATCAAACCTGGGTCCATGGACTTAGTAGGCAAGCGCCTTAACCCCTAAACCAGCTCCCCAGGCCTCTTTCTTCATTTTCATTTGAGAATACAGCATCAGAGAGCACCCAGGCCACATAGAATTGACCTGGCACCTTCAATATTGCTTGGTTGGTCACTGGACGCCCTTGTTCTCTCCTCTCTTCTCACTTAGCCCTGGGCCCCTCACCAGCTCTAAGCTCGGGGTACTCACATGTGATAGTGCTCTGGAGAGTGCTGTCGTGATCAAAGGCGATGACGGTCACTTCGTAGGGTGGGGGACCCCCTTCCTCCCCGTTTTCCTGCCGGCTCAGGCAGCAGCGGAAGCACGCAGAGGTCAGCCCACACAGGAGAAGCAGAACTCCGATCACCACCAACAACCTGCGAGAAGAGACGCAGGGAAGTCCTCGCTGTGGCTGGCTGGTTTCAAGTCTGGGCTTGCCTCATGTCGATATGTATATGTCCATGTATGTATGTATGTATGTATGCATGTATGTATGTGTGTGTGCATATATATATATATATACATATATATATATATATACATGTATGTATGTATGTATATGTATATGTATTTCAGGTAAGGTCTTGCTCTAGCCCAGGCTGACCTGGAATTCACTATGTAGTCTCAGGCTGGCCTCGAACTCATGGCCATTCTCCCACATCTGCCTCCTCAGTTCTGGGATTAAAGGCATGCACCACCACCCCCGGTTTATCTCGTACTCTTATTCCCACTCACAACATGATAATTTTTAAAAAATATTTTGTTATTTATTCATTTATTTGACAGAGAAAGAGGGAGAGAGAGTGAGAGAATGGGTGCACCAGGGCCTCCAGCCACTGCAAACGAACTCCAGACGCGTGCGTCCCCTTGTGCATCTGGCTAACGTGGGTCCTGGAGAATCGAACCTGGGTCCTTTGGCCTTGTAGGCAAATGCCTTAACCACTATGCCATCTCTCCAGCCTGATAATTTTTTTTAAATAATGTCTTTGGGGGCTGGAGAGATGGCTCAGAGGTTAAGGTGTTTGCCTGCAAAGCCTAATGACCTGGGTTCAATTCCCCAGTACCTACGTAAAGCCAGATGCACAAAGTGGCGCATGCATCTGGAGTTTGTTTGCAGTGGCATACCCATTCTCTCTATCTCTCTGTGTATCTTTTTGCTTGAAATAAATAAATTAAATTTTAAAAATTAATGCCAAAAAATGCCTTTGAAAAAATAAAGTATCCTTGTAACCCTGACTTACCATATGTACCAGAGGTGTACCCAGTCCGTGGTAAGGCAACTGTAGAGAAAGAATAAAGTCTATTATACTGAAATAAAGAATAGTTATAAGAATTACATATGATACTATGATATAATGAAAGCATCAAGACCTGTCTAATTTAACGTCCAAGGTAGCTAGCTGATTTTGTTGTGAATACTATGCCTTGAACAGTTTCATATAGGTGGTCTTGTGACAATCAGTTTGTTAATCACTATCAAATATACTAGAGATTATAGCAAAAATTTCTCCATGACTACTGTAAGCAGCTATGATGAAGATTGTTTAAAAAAAAAAAAAGAACTTAGCACACAAATAAGAGTGAGTTTGAAAACGGGTATGACCGTTCAAGTTTGTATATATTTGAGGTCAGTAAAACGTAGCATTTGGAAATTCTCAGTTAAAACCACGAAAGCAATCAAGTGTGTAATTTACACTTAATAAGCTCTTGCAACACTCTCACTATAAAAAGGAACCTGAACTTTTACATCTAAGATCAAACTAAACTGATATGCACACTCACCAAGGCCAAAGAGGAAGGTCACCCTTACATGAGGAAAGTAACTGAATGACTTTGGCAATGGTGAACTTTCCCCGTTGTGAGGAGAAGCAGAGATTGAACGGGGGAGGAATGAAGGGTGGACCGGGAGTAGGAAGCGCGTATGTGCACATCTTGTACATTTCAAATTTTATCATTCAAGAATATTTTCTAGAGCCCGGTGCGGTGGCACACGCCTTTAATCCCAGCACTTGGGAGGCAGAGGAAGTAGAATCGCCTTGAGTTCAAGGCCAGCCTGAGACTACATAGTGAATTACAGGTCAGCCTGAGCTATAGTGAGACCCTACCTCGAAAAACCAAGTGTGTGTGTGTGTGTGTGTGTGTGTGTGTGTGTGTGTATAATCAATATTATATATGATATAATATATTAATATTAATATATTTATGTATATATATTTTTCTCAAAAATTTTTTATTAACAACTTCCATGATTATAAAAATATTATATATATTTTCTATGAGAATGTATGGAAGTCCATTTCTGTATTCCCTCTTTGGTTGCACATTTGTAGAAAACAGTTTGTTCTTTCCCTGGAACAAGGTCTCATCTTGCTTTTTCACATTGATTATTTTACCAAAAAATGATATACTGGATTCTGATTCACCCTTCCTGTAGTGAGCTTTGTCTAAAGTAGGCGACAGACAGGTACACATGTCATGTAATTAATTAAGGACATCATCATTTTCCCAGAGAGTTGGCTCTGGGGAAGCCTTTCTCAGGGCGGATCTTTCTTTACTCTAAACAAGACATTTACACTAAATGGCCTGGATATCCACGACCTCTCAGTGCCTGACACTATCTACACAAGACCATCATAATGGGAGGAAAAGATCATGACATCAAAATAAAAGAGAGACTGATTGAGAGGGGGTGGGGATATGATGGAGAGTGGAGTTTCAAAGGGAAAAGTTGGGGGAGGGAGGGAATTACCACGGGATATTGTTCACAATCATGGAAGTTGTCAAAAAAACAAAACAAAACATTTACTTAATTTTGCTGCTGTTGTTGTTGTTTTGGCTTCTTGAGGTAGGGTCTCACTCTAGCCCAGGCTGACCTGGAATTCACTCTATTCTCAGGGTGGCCTTGAACTCATGACAAAACTCCTACCTCTGCCTCCCGAGTGCTGGGATTAACGGCGTGCGCCACCACACCCAGCTCGATGTTTACTTTATCATTTTTAAATAGCTCATCCAAATAAATGAATCTCTTCCGTTTTTTAACTTTGTGTGATCTGTCTCTGCAGAAGACTTAATCGTGACGGCTTGAAGATGGACTGCTCCACCAAAGTGACGACGCAGCAGTAGTCTGCCACAGTTACTAACAGACCTAAAAGCCAGTGCTCTTCCAGGTTTGAGGAAAGGATTCGACTACAGAAACCACCCAGTGGATACACCGGTGACGAGATGCTGAATCCCTCTGCCCCAGTGAGTCACTGGAAATCACGGCTCAGACAGCCTCTTGCAAACTTCTGTGACTACACGCGTTCAAATCAATGTTGCTCCTCGGAGTGATGGGAAGCCTGGCTTTGGAAGGAAAATGCTATCAGCAGGGCTGTTTTAAGTCTTTAGGATGACACGCACATGTCTGTCACAGTGGGCGGATGCTCACTTAGGAATAAGGGAAGTCGTGGATGTCGCATGCCATCTGAGCCCGCGTCTGAGTAACGACGCTGTTGTCTGGCCCTTCTCCGACCCCGCCTTGCACTCTGTGTACTTACTGCTCAGTATTGGCACAGTTCTCCTCACATCTTGCCCGGGGAAGCTGTGAAAGGAGAAATAGTCTCAAAAACAGGCAGATAGTGTTGTCTGCTGTGTCCGGCAACCTGCCAATTCTTGCTCGCGACTGTGCTCTGTTAAGCAGACTGGGAAATAGGACGCAAGGTCAGCCCATGACTTTACAGTCCCCTTGTCTGCTGGCTGGCGGTGGCACCTGAGGTCGGAGCCCCTGGAGCAGATGCGTGCATCCCACTTGTGGTCTGGTAGTGGGAGGGTGTCACTGGCATGGTGAATGACAGGCTGCCCCCCTAAACGTTTCCCTCGTGTGTCCGCCCCCTGGGGTACTGTGGTATTGTGTCTGTCCTTCTTTCTGCCCAGCAGAAAGCGGGATTCCATCCCCACTGCTCATTTCATACTTTCATTTACTTACTTATTTATTTAGCAGAGAAAGAGGGAGAGAGAGAGAGAGAGAATGGGTGCACCAGGGCTCCCAGTCACTACAAACGAACTCCAGACGCTTGCACCCCCTTGTGCATCTGGCTAACGTGGGTCCTGGGGAGTCGAGCCTCGAACCTGGGTCCTTTGGCTTCCCAGGCAAAGCCCTTAACTGCTAAGCCATCTCTCCAGCCCTCTTTCTTTTTTTTAATTTAATTTTATTTCTTTATTGGAGAGGGACAGACAAAGAGAGAAAGAGGCAGAGAGAGAGAGAGAGAGAGAGAGAGAGAATGGACACTCCAAGGCCCAGCCACTGCAAATGAACTCCAGATGCATGTGCCACTTTGTGCATTTGGCTTACATGAGTCCTGGGGAATTGAGCCTCGAACCGGGGTCCTTAGGCTTCACAAGCAAGCGCTTAACTGCCAAGCCATCTCTCCAGCTCCCATACTTTCAATATATCAACAACTCAGCACATAAGAGAAGAAGGGAAAAAGGGAGGGAGGGCTTAGTGGTTAAGGCACTTGCCTACAAAGCCTAAGGACTTAAGTTCGATTCCCCAGTATCCACATAAACCAGATGCACAAGGTGGCACATGCATCTGGAGTTCATTTACAGTGGCTGGAGGCCCTGGTGCACCCATTCTCTCTCTCGAGTCAATATATTAAAAATTAATAAAAAAAGAAAAGGGAGGGGAACGCTGTTGTTACAAAGAGGGAAGGAAAGAACTGAAAGGCAGAAAAGGAAAAAGGCAAAAAGACGAACTAAAAGTACATACAAGAAAAATGTGTTTTCAGACACTCGTCAACCTTAACTCGTACATCTGAAACCGAGCAGGTGGGTCTCTTCCATGGACAGGGGTGCGGGCGTGGGCATCCATCTTCTGCATTTGCTCTCTGTCTTGCTAGATTTCCTGCCTATGTAAACATGTCCTTGGTAGTTGTCCAGAATCCCTGAGTCCACTGACCCCTTCCTCAGCTAATGGATGACTCACGGGCTTCTGATTGATAGGAGGGTGAAGCAAAGGGTCTAAACTATTATCTAAAAGTCCTCCATCTTTTAATTTATTCATAGGATGGAGGCGCCGGGTCTGCCAGAGGAGGATTAGAGCTGATGTGTGCAGTTCCCTTTAGCTGCATTAGGTCCTTAGTATAATTCACATGGGATTTATTTATTTATTAGAGACAGAGAGAGGGGTGGGAGGCGGGGGGTGGGGGAGGGTGGAGAATAGGCACACCAGGGCCGTGAGCCACTGCAAATGAACCCCAGACGCATGGCCCACCATGTGCATCTGGCTTACGTGGGGCCCGGAGTATCGAACCAGGGTCCTTAGGCTGAGTATCGAACCAGGGTCCTTAGGCTTTGCAGGGAAGCGCCTTAACTGTTAAGCCATCTCTCCAGCCCCCTTACATGGGATTTTTGAAAGATGGGTGCTAAGATGCAAAAGTAGAAAAAAAAAATACAGCTCAGTGGCACTCCACAAGGGCCATCTCTATCCTGCTCACGTCCATTATCACCCCTGGTTCCTGTCACCAGCAGCCACACACGGCAACTGTGCCCACCTCTAGAACTAAAGGTATGTGCCCCTAGATTCTACACCTAGCGCTCTCCTCCCAGAGTCCTCTGAGAGTTGATCTAGCTGAGGGAAGAAAAGAACAACCACCTCCTACCTGTTCAGAGCTGAACTCACCTGCATGAGGTGTGCCAGGACAGAGGCCGTCGCCACCTGGGACCGAACTGCCATCAGGGTAGATGTCTGCTCTTGCAGGGTCATGCCGAAAGCGCCCCAGGTTCCCTTTGCATAGCCTGTGCCGCGTGTGGCTTCCTGTGCTGGAATTCTTAAGGAGAGAAACTGTAATAAATCAACTCCCTCCCTCTCTCTCTCTCTCTCTCTCCCCCTCTTTCTTTTAACTGGGTTTATATTTTAGGGTCTTTCTTGCTTCTTTCTTCCCCGTGCCTATATTCCTACTGTACAGTCTCTGCATTTGCTTCTCTTTTTTTTCCTTTCTGCTTTTGAAGTTTTCTATATATTTAACTTTCTTTCTCCCTTTGCCCTCAAAAAAAGGACATCCAAGGAGGACTCGTTCATCCTCTGAATTAGATGTGTTTTTTTTTTTTTTTCTAGTCAGTTATGAAACCCTCGACTCTAAGGAAAGTTAAAGGCATTCTGGACTAACTGGATATGTTCTCTCATCTTCATCAGAGAACTGGTTACACTCTTGGTCACCATGGCACCCCAAGGTGACGAATGGAGGTTGAAAGTCTCCCCACCAATCTCCTTGCACCTCTTCTCCATGTGACTAACATCCGCTCCTTGCTCTTTGAAACCCTCCCCTGATGTGTTGATCATCAACTCTTGCTAGTTCTGCATCATTTATTCCAATTATTGGGCATGACCGAGATTTCAAACGAGCTGCAAAGCCATCACATCTTTAGACTAGGAAGCACCTTTGAAAACTAGAATTTCCAAGGGCTGTCAAAGGCCTTCTCCACTCTGACTCCAACTGCCATTGAAACACAACAATATCATGAAAAGATAATTTCCAAGATCTCTCTCTTCTTTTCTGCTCTCCCTACTTTCCTGGTAGGCTATGAGAGTAGTGAGTAAGAAAAAGATCTTGCAGGGTGTGGTGTTGCCCCAGCACTCAGGAGGCAGCAGAGGTGGGAGGATCGCTGTGAGTTCGAGGCCAGCCCAGGACTATAGAGTGTGGCCCTACCTCAGAAAAACAAAAAACAAACAGCAAAATAGATCTTGCCCCTTGCCCCTTGCCAAGCACAGGGGCACATGCATTTGAAGTTCTACTACTCAGAGGCTGAGGTGGAAGGATTAAGTAAATCCAGTTTTTTTTTTTTATTTTTGTTTGTTTGTTTGGTTGGTTTTTCAAGGTACTTTAGCCCAGGCTGACCTGGAATTCACTATGTAGTCTCAGGGTGACCTTGTACTCATGGTGATCCTCCCTACCTCAGCCTCCCAAGTATTAGGATTAAGGGCATGCGCCACTATGCCCAGTCATCAGGAATTATTAAAAAGTATTTTATTTATTGATTTGAGAGGGAGAGAGAGAATGGGCACACCAGGGCCTCTAGTCACTGCAAGTAAACTCCAGATGCATGCACCACCTTGTGCATCTGGCTTACATGGGTACTGGGGAATCAAACCAGGTCCTTAGGCTTTGCAGACAAGTGTCCTAACCACTAAGCCAGTTCTCCAGCCCCAGGAATTTTTAAAATTAAATCTTATTTATTTATTTATTTATCTTTTCTTTTGTTTTGCTTTGTTTTTTGAAGTAGGGTCTCACTCTAGCTCAGGCTGACCTGGAATTCATTCTGTAGACTCAGGGTGGCCTCAAACTCATAGTGATCCTCCTACCTCTGCCTCCTGAGTGCTGGGATTAAAGGTGTGCACCACCACTTCTGGCTTTTTATTTTATTTATTTTTTAAAATTTCTTTTTCTTTTTTTAAATTTATTTGACAAAGAAAGGGAAAGAGAGAGAGAGAGAGAGACAGAGAGAGAATGGGCATGCCAGGGCCTCCAACTGCTTGCTGCAAATGAACTCCAGACGCATGCGCCCCCTTGTGCATCTGGCTAACGTGGGTCCTGGGGAATCGAACCTGGGTCCTTTGACTTCGCAGGCCAATGCCTTAACTGCTAAGCCATCCCTCCATCCCTATTTTATTTTTTTTTTATAAAGACAGAATCTAGGAATTTGAGAATAGTATAGGCAGTAGCAAGAGCCCTATCTCAAAAAAATACTTGGCACTGAACGTAATAAAACATAAAGTCAAGGGACGTAGAAATCCTTGTGAAGAAACAGATGTGTAGGAACACTGCACACCGCATGAATGACTTCCACCGAAGCAGGTCATCTGTCACACAATACAAAATCTTTGGTAAGAATATCAGTGCTAGTTTCAGTGTTGTGTCTATTACACAAGAATTGAATAAAACCTCATTTAGATTTGGTTTTTTTTGTTTTCTGAGGTAGGGTCTCACTCTAGCCCAGGCTGACCTGGAACTCACTCTGTAGTCCCAGGGGGGCCCTCAAACCCACAGTGTGCCTCCTACCTTCCAGGCCTTCCAGGTGCTGGGATTAAAGGCGTGTGCCACTACGCCCAGCTCATTTAGATTATTTTTTTTTAATTTTATTTTTATTTATTAATTTGAGAGAGAGAAAGACACACACACACAGAGAATAAATGAATGAATGAATGGGCACCCCAGGGCCTCCCGCCACTGCAAATGAACTCCAGACACATGTGGCACCTTGTTCATTTGGCTAACATGGGCCCTGGGGAATCAAACCGAGGTCCTTTGGCTTTGCAGGCAAATGCCTTAACCGCTAAACCATTTCTCCAGTCCTCATTTAAATTCCTTACAACTCTAGAAGCCTGTTTATACCGAGTAGTTGTTGAGTGGAGGCTTGTGTGGAGCCTGTCCTCACACCACATGATCACTATGACAATGTGATGCAAGAAAGATGAATATGAGCCAGGTGTGGTGGCGCACGCCTTTCATCCCAGCACTCGGGAGGCAGAGGTAGGAGGATCACCATGAGTTCGAGGCCACCCTGAGACTACAGAGTGAATTCCAGGTCAGCCTGGGCTAGAGCGAGACTCTACCTTGAAAAACCAAAAATAAAATAAGAAGACTATGACTGAGTTTTTCTCAGAAAACAAATAGTGAAAGAATATCTTGGCAAATGCCTGCAATTTTAAATCTGTTTCAAAACTAAATGATCACTAACGTTCTTTTTCTAAAAATGTAGGCTTCTGGATACAAAGTATTCACTAAATTTCAACAGCAAACTTGACAATGAGGCCTGTGGGTGTAACTCAGTTGATAGAGGGCTTGTCTAGCATGGTCAAGGCCCCTGGTTTGGGCCCCAGAACCACATGAACCAGACATGGGTGGTACATGTCTGTAATCCCAAGACTTGAGAGGTAGAGACAGGGGGAGCTGGAGTTTATGGTGATCTTCATCTACACAGTGACTTCGAGGCTAGCCTGGGCTACATGAGATCCTGTCTAAAACAAAAAAAAGAAAAGGAAATGAAAGAAAGGGGGCTGGAGAGATGGACTAGCGGTTAAGGTGTTTGCTGGCAAAGCCAAAGGACCCAGGTAGGAAGGAAGGAAGGAAGGAAGGAAAGAAGGAAGGAAGGAAGGAAGAAAGGGAGGGAGGAGGGAAGGAAGAAGGGAGGAAGGAAGGAAGGAAGGAAGAAAGGAAGGAAGGAAGGAAGGAAGGAAGGAAGGAAGGAAGGAAGGAAGGAAAGAAGGAAGGAAGGAAGGAAAGAAGGAAGGAAGGAAAGAAGGAAGGAGGAAAGGAAAGGAGGAAAGGAGGGAAGGAGGAAGGAAGGAAGAAGGAAAGAAGGAAGGAAGGAAAGAAGGAAGGAAGGAAGAAGGGAGGGAGAGAGGAAGGAAGGAAGGAGAAGAAACGCAAGTCTGGCAAGACGGCAGGCGCGGCATGTTGCAGGACTTCACTCAGAGCTCTTCCCATTATTTCCCCAGTCTTAGTCCTCCTGGTCATACAGCAGGAGTGGAATGGCAATCCCTGAGATTTGCATTAACAGTTGTTTTATAAAGAAAAAAAATGGCGGCTGGAGAGATGGCCTGGTGGTTAACGCGCTTGCCTGTGGAGCCTATGGACCGGGGTTTGATTCCACAGCACCCACGTAAGCCAGATGCACAAGGTAGCACATGCACATCGAGTTCATTTGCTGGAGGCCCTGGTGTGCCCATTCTCTGTCTCTCTCTCTCTCTCTCTGTGTCTATCTCTTTCTCTCTTTCAAATAAATAAATAAAATAGTTTAAAATCTGGGAGACAAGGAGGCCTCTTGAGTAGGGCTTTCCCCTTTAAAGCACCATTCAAACGGGAAAAGCATGGTGACCTTTTCCCTGTGCTCTTGTCGGGGAGAGAAAGTCCTCCGGGCTAAGAGACTACTGCAGATGCTTGCTTGGCCACTAAGCAGCTGTGCGATCTCAGACAAGGCATTCTATTTTTCTGTTGGCTCGGTTTCTAGATAAAAACCTTGCAATGATATCATCTAACTCATTGACTTACAAAGATTAAGTAGCAATCTAAATTGCATATCGGAGTCTTGACAAGTAGTTGATGCATTAGGTACACTGACTTGGACCCGAGCTCTATGGTATAAACAATCCTTTACAGCCCTGTGCGGCGTGATTAAGGTCCCTCCTGCAGGCCGCGTGTGTCACACCACTGGTCTCTAGATGACACTTTGGCTCTTCTGATATTCTGCTTCTTGACTATTTCCCACCGCTGCCGTCTCTTCTCGAAGTCATGCCAGCCTTCACCTGAACGAACAGGTTTCCTAATTCACATGGCTTTTTACCTCCACTGCGCTTTCCAGCCACATGATTGCGGGAATCTTTTTGCCTTCCAGCTTCCTAACAGGTTTGAACAACATAGGCTCCTGTTAATGACTGCCTTGTTATTCTTCTTTCTTAGAGTTACTATTGCCGTTTATTTTTCCCCTCACCAGAGTATTCCCTAGGGAAATAACCTTTTTTTTTTTTTTTTTTGAAGTAGGCTCTCACTCTAGCCCAAGCTGACCTGGAATTCACCATGGAGTCTCAGGGTGGTCTCGAACTCACACCAATCCTCCTACCTCTGCCTCCCCAGTGCTGGGATTAAAGGCATGCGCCATCATACCTGGCCCATTTTTTATTTTTTTTTCGAGGTAGGGTCTCACTCTAGCCCAGGCTGACCTGGAATTCACTATGGAGTCTCAGGGTGGCCTTGAACTCACGGCGATCCTCCTACCTCTACCTCTGGAGTGCTGGGATTAAAGGCGTGCGCCACCACGCCCGGCCCATTTTATTTTTTTAATCTTAAGGAATGTGATGATGCCTTGTGATGGTTTTAATAACCACCTTTTCGGAGGGCATGATGGTAGAAGAAAGAATTCAGGTGGGAAAACTGGAAGAAGGTGTGTGTGGCGGAGGAACAGGATGGCAAGAAGAGTCGTGTTCTCCTCACCGTCCCACACCACCTCACCGAGTCCCATTAAGCTTGTGAATGATTAGCTCACGCCCCTGTTTCTTGGGACTTGCATTGAAAGCAGTGGAATGTGTGCAATTACAGACTTTTTTTTTTTTTCCACCTGTGCTTCAGGGAATTGTTAAACAAGCCCTGGAACAAGTGTAGCCAAAGAATGGCTAACTTATAGTTCCCATGATAATTCCCCCTTTGACCTTGGCTGACATGTGACCTATTGCGCACTCCCTTCTTTCCTACGGGGCCCATGACTATTCTAGGCACCAGCACCAAACTAAGCAGGGCCAAGCAATAGGTTGAGTCACAACTGTTTTCAAAGTCAATTTCATCCTAAAACCGCCGGGAGGCTCCCCAGAAAGTATCTCTGTTTGGGGAGCCAAGATCACAGCATAGATAGTGGGTACCAAACTCAGAGGCATGATGAGTTAGTAAAAGAATTACAGTTAAGAAAATGAAATTGGGCTGGAGAGATGGCTTAGCAGTTAAGGCGCTTGCTTTTGAAGCCTAAGTACCCCGGTTCGAGGCTCAGCTCCCCAGGACCCACGTTAGCCAGATGCACAAGGGGGCGCACGCATCTGGAGTTTGTTTGCAGTGGCTGGAGGCCCTGGCACGCCCATTCTCTCTCTCTCTCTCTCTCTGTCTCTTTCTTTCTCTGTCACTCTCAAATAAATAAATAAATAAAAATGAACAAAAAATAATAATAAAGGCATGTGCCACCATACCTGGCCCTGGATAGATTTAAAAAAAAATGTTTTTAAAAAAAGAAAATTAAATTGAGACAGGATTCAGCTCATCAAAGGTTGTATTAAGTGTCTGTGTCACGCAGTTTGCTGTACAAATGGTGTGAGCAACGACACCCTCTTATCAGTAGCACCCATGCTAGAGTCTGAAGTGTGGACAAAGCCTTGCCGGTCCGGTTCTTGGGGTGTCATCCAGGTTAATATCAAAGCACCTGCTGAGCTGCATTCTTATCAAAAGGCTTATCAATCGGGAGAGGAGCCACTTGCAAGCTCTCTCTCCATCAGGGAGAGTGAGAACGCATTTTTTTTTTTATCATTTTGGTTTTTCGAGGTAGGGTCTCTCTCTAACTCAGGTTGACCTGGAATTCACTATGCAGTCTCAGGATGGCCTCGAACTCAGGGTGATCCTCCTACCTCTGCCTCCTGAGTGCTGGGATTAAAGGCATCCACAATTATGCCAGGCTCGAGGATGCATTTTTTTAAATATATATTTTGCATATATATTTTTCATAATATTTTATTTATTTATTTGAGACAGGCAGAAAGAGGCACATAGAGAGAGAATGGGTGCACGAAGGCCTCCAGCCACTGCAAACAAACTCCAGCCGCATGCACCACCTCATACAGCTGACTTACATGGGTCCTGAGGAGTCACACCTGGGTCCTTAGGCTTCACAGGCAAGAACCTTAACCACTAAGCCATCTCTCCAGTCTGGGAATGCATTAAAAAATTTTTTTGTTGTTGTTGTTTATTTTTATTTACTTATTTGAGAGTGACAGAGAGACAAAGAGGCAGAGAGAGAGAGAATGGGCGTGCCAGGGCCTCCAGCCACTGCAAATGAGCTCCAGACGCGTGCGTCCCCTTGTGCATCTGGCTAACGTGGGTTCTGGGGAATCAAGGCTCGAACTAGGGTCCTTAGGCTTCACAGGCAAGCGCTTAACCACTAAGCCTCCTCTCCTGTCTGGGAATGCATTCTGTTTTTGTGCCTGTACAATGACTGTAATCATGCTTTTCAAGATCTAAATGGGAAGATAAAGGCAAAGGGAGTGACGCTTTAGCCTATTTCTCATTTTGTCTTACGTAACTGCACACGTATGATAGCCTTCATGCTACCACTCCCAAGCAAATCGTGTGTGTTTCCGCTTATATGCGGTGCAGTATAGCATAGATCTTGAAAGTCACCTCAAGGCCTCACGTATTAAGAATTAGTTGCCAGTCTGTAGCTACCGTTGGGAGATTTAGGAGGTTGTGTCACCTGGAGGAAGTGGGACCTAGAAGGAGGCCAATAAGTCACTGGAGGTAAACATTTTTGTTTTTTTGAGGTAGGGTCTCACTCTAGCCCAGGCTGACCTGGAATTCACTATGAAGTCTCAGGGTGGCCTTGAATTCACGGTGATCCTACTACCTCTGCCTCCCGAGTGCTGGGATTAAAGGTGTGCCCCACCACGCCCAGCCTAAATTAATATCTTTAGTCTAGTTTTTCAAAATGTCACAAGGGTTTTAGAATCTACTAAACGAAGAAGAACGTTAGAAAGGCAGCGGTAAATGGACGAGCACTATGCACAGAGCTCTTCCTCTCCCTCCCCACTCTCTCCTTCCCTTCCCCCACAAGTTGATCAGCTTTTCTCCCCCTCTTGTTTTCCATGCTGTCTGACCATAGATCCCAAAGCGGTGGGCATAACTGACCGTTGTCGAAATCTGTGACTCTTCCCCCATTTGTAAAGTGTGTTGTCATCGCTGGGGACTCTAACCCAATGTACCGAGAGTAGTGAGACTCAGAGATAGAACTTAGACGAGTGTCTTCGAGGAGAGAAAGAAGGGACACACCGAGCTCACTAGAGAATCAACAGGATGAGTACCTGTAAGGGATTTACTATGGAGGCCAAAGGGACCAAACACGCAGAGTGGAGCAGCAAATTGAGGATCTGGGAAGACCGAGGACACGATACCAGTCCACAGGTGGCACGCGCATCTGGGCGGGCTGATGGTATGGCTCCAGCCCAAAGGCCATTGCAAGGAGACCTTTCCTCACTTGAGGGGCAGTCGTCTTCTATCTATGCTCTTTTGGCATTCAGCTTTTTTTTTTTTTTTTTCTCCCCCTGAGGTAGGGTTTCACTCTAGCCCAGGCTGACCTGGAATTCACTATGGAGTCTCAGGGAGGCCTTGAACTCACGGTGATCCTCCTACCTCTGCCTCCCGAGTGCTGAGATTAAAGGCGTGAGCCAGGCATTCAGCTTTTGAATGAGACCCACCCACATTATAGATTGGCATCTTTACCGATTGGTGTCTGCCATGTGACTTTTCCTGGCTGGTGTGAACAAGTGTCTTAGTTAGGGCAGACAGGATAGATAAAGCAATCGTTCCACCCAGGCTTAGCTTGGTGAGCCCGTGGGTCTGCCGGTTTGGATGCAGGAGCACGGGTGACAACTGAGGCCTCTGCGTCACTGAAAAGCCCCGTGCCAGCCTATGGCGACAACTCACCAAGGTTGGTCCCTGGAGTTCCGTGCCTAACCGGTGGGCAGCTACATGGAAGGCTTTCCTGTCCGCACCGGCTTTCACAACTGTGGGCAGGAGCCTTGTGAATCTTACAGCTTTTCAAAAATCTTCCTGACCAGTGTTAAGTTTCATTACTTCCCTGTGTCTTATAATCAGCCACTCTCCCTCCAGGAAGTAATGTTTCAACATAATTTCACGCAACAAAACCCATCTAGGCACGGGACAGTCTAGGTAAGGCTGCATATAAAATGAGCCGTCCTAGGAGCTGGTTAAGTGCAGAGCTTCTGCTGGGAACAAACACTAGAAACATCCTGGAGACCCGCGGTGCTGACGGCTGAACTCCACACTGCACAGTTTCAGGAAGCAAAACGGCAAACGCTGTGCATTCTGTTTTATGTTTTGTAATGTCAGTGGCATCTGAAATAACCGAGTCAGTTTGGAAATAATAAAGCGTCTTTTTTCCTTGTGTTGTCATTTCAACATGTATTAATTCGTTATAACAGGCAATTTCCTGAGATTCTAGTGATGTGAAGGCTGTCATGGTGACTGATAAATGTATCCAGTAAGAACTTGGGGATCCTGACACTCCCAGTCCAGGAGACTGTGAAGAAGTAACATTGACTTACGACAGACTGATTCGCTGAGGTCGAGTTTGCCACATGTTGAAGTTATTTTGTGAGCTATGTGATAGTTGTTTTGGTGAGGGTTGTGGGGTTGTGAAGGGGAGAATAGGTGACGATTCTCGGTGCATGCATCTAGACACAGGAAATCCACAGAGGAGTCTGTGACTCAACTTAGTCATGAGTTAGTCTAGTGTTTATGCTTTGTTGAGCAATTCAGCTAGGCTCCTTCTAGTAATCGTAGTTACAGTTACTGTTTGTGAATTATGTTCTGAAAACAAAGCTCATCATTCCTTCTTATCTCATTTTGGATCCTGTGATATATCACATAGACATTCCCACCTTTTTCTTTTCTTTTTTTTTTTTTTTTAAGGTAGGGTCTCACTCTAGCTCAGGCTGACCTGGAATTCACTGTGTAGTCTCAGGGTAGCCTCGAACTCATGCGATCCTCCTACCTCTGCCTCCCAGGTGCTGGGATTAAAGGTGTATGCCACCACACCTGGCTTTATTCTCACCTTAAAGAGAAAAGCATAGATTCAATATATTTCCTCAAGGTGACAGACCAAGGGAAAGATGGAAAACTAGCTCCATTTCTGAAGAGCTGTTGCACTGTGACTGGTGAAGTAACTCCTGAGTTCTAAAATGACCCAGGACACCACGGATGGAAGTGAGAGACTTGTGCGATTCACCTTAAATTTCTAAGTTTAGTGCCAACGAAAACCACAAAGGGAAATGTACGTGACACCATATAGGGGCAACCTGCCTTCCTCGGTAAAATTGCCCAACTAATCAATGTAGAGAATGGCAGCAAATATTGTGTTCCCACACACACCCTTTTCCTCCAGACGAGTATGACTCCCTTCGATTTTCAACTGCTTTACCTGACAAATGTCTGCACGGGTTTTCCTTCTCATGAAAATGGAAAATAGGGTTCCCCCCTCTCTCATAAACCGCTTAGCGAAATATCACGCAATGCCATCGGGATCACCACTTTCCCCGCCTGCAATAGACATAACCCAAGAATTTGTGTTGGCCAACTTCCCAATATGAAGCAAATCCTCCCCTTCCTCCTACAACTGAGTCACTCTTCTGTGAGATAAGAGTAGCTCTTTAAACTCTCCACGAGAAGCTCGAAACTTCAGACACACTTTCAGTTTGCTGAAGTCCTCGCCTGCTTCACGCTCTCGTCCCTGGCATGAATTTGAACATGACAGCTGATGATCTCAAGACCAAGTCGACGCAGGACCGGCCTGTTGAGAGGTCAGATGCAGAGAGAGCCAAAGGTACCAGGGCTGGGTGCATGTATATCGGGACAGAATCCCAGAGTTAGCTCAAGTATTAAGTAAATGACAATTGTAACTTTATTTAACATCATAAACACAAGGGATTTTGATGTACTTTTAGTGTGTATAATTTAATAGCAACCAAATATCTTAATTTTTCATTATAGTAAAATGAGATGCTTGTATTGGATCTCTATGGAGCACTCTGATACTGACCAAAAAAAAAAAAAAAAAAAAAAAAAAACCTGAGAAACATAGTGCTTTGGGATGCATGCCAAAGACAAAAAAGGCCGGGCGTGGCAGCGCACGCCTTGAATCCCAGCACTCGGGGTGGGGGCAGAGGTAGGAGGATCGCCATGAGTTCAAGGCCACCCTGAGACTCCATAGTGAATTCCAGGTCAGCATGAGCTAGAGTGAGACCCTACCTCGAAAAACCAATAAATAAATAAATAAAAATAATATAGACAAAAATTTAAGGTTTGGAATGTTATAAACAGGCTTAATGGGTTTTCAAGAGTATTGATCTTGCAAAGTGATATTTGATGGAATTAAAGGCATGTGATAAGTGAAAAAAAAAAAAGGAATGTAAATGTATTGAAGAATGGGGTTAGAAAAACAAACAAATATCCAGTACTGTGAAATACAATAATCTAGACTAATATTTATTTAGAACAAAACAAGTGCTGGGCTGGACAGATGGCTTAGTGGTTAAGCGCTTGCCTGTGACACCTAAGGACCCCGGTTCGAGGCTTGATTCCCCAGGACCCACGTTAGCCAGATGCACAAAGAGGGCACATGCATCTGAAGTTTGTTTGCAGTGGCTGGAGGCCCTGGCGTGCCCATTCTCTCTCTCTCTCTCTCATTCTCTCTCTCTCTCTCTCTATTTGCCTCTTTCTCTGTCACTTTCAAATAAATAAATAAAAATAAACAAAAAAAAATTTTTTTTTAAAAAGTGCTGATGATGACTTTAAATGTGTCACATCTCTGAATATTCACAATAACTTTTGTTTATGCAGTAGGGTCTCACTCTAGCCCAGGCTGACATGGAATTCACTACGGAGTCTCAGGCTGACCTCAAATCACAGTGATCCTCCGACTGACCTCTGCCTCCCCAGTGCTGGGATTTAAGGTGTGCACCACCACGCCTGGCTACAGTAACATTTGAGAGTGGTGATATGATTATCTCCCTTTTGGAGAGCTGGCTTCAAGTAGGGAAGATTCAAAAACTTACCCATTTCATTGAACTATTAGAGTAAGTATTAGAGGCAAAATGGCACCATAAACTCCCATGTATCCAGAATCTAGTCCGTGAAGGAATTCAGAAAATGCATGCACCCAAAGCATATAATGACACATTTGTGTCCTAGAGACACTGCAAAAACCTGAAATATTTTATGAATTATCTAAATCAAATTAAGTGATACTCAGTATGATTTAGCAATAAGGTATATTTTATTATATATAATTTCTTTGAAAAATTATACTTTATGTTTATGAGTATGGAATGATTTGGGATTTGACCTTGTTATGAAAACAGTACTGGGGGCTGGAGAGATGGCTTAGTGGTTAAGCACTTGCCTGTGAAGCCTAAGGACCCCGGTTCGAGGCTCGATTCCCCAGGACCCACATAAGCCAGATGCACAAGGGGGCGCATGCATCTGGAATTCGTTTGCAGTGGCTGGAGGCCCTGGCGCGCCCATTATCTCTCTCTTTCTCTCTTTCTCTTTCTGTCTGTGTCTCTCAAATAGATAAATAAATAAATAAATAAAAATAAACCAAAAAATATAAAAAAAAAAACAGTGTGCTGGCATTTACTAGAGACACATGCTAGTCATTAGTTCATTCATTCATTCATTTATATATGCTTCATATAATAAATAAGGTAGGTCTAACTTTTGTCCTAAGCACAAAATCAATCCTTATTAGAATCCTGATTAGATCTGTTACCTACTGTGAAGGATATGGCTATTTTAGGACTGGAAAATCACAAGTAGGAATGGGTTTAGAATAACAGTCTCTGTTTACCACCAAAACAGGATAAAGAGGGCTTCCTTTCACAGATGTTGCTCATGTAATATTGTTTTTCTTTTTAAAAATTCAGGGCTTCCATTATTTAAGAGTTGTGGGCATACTCAATATGATACAATGTGACATGAATACCAATCAGTGAGATTGGCTGAAAGATTTACACAGACATATATGTTGGGATTAAGTAGTTATCTGTGAAAGATAAAAACGTCTTCAAGGCCGGACATGGTGGCGCACACTTTAATCCCAGCACTCAGGAGGCAGAGGTAGGAGGTTCGCTGTGCGTTCGAGGCCACCCTGAGACTCCATAGTGAATTCCAGGTCAGCCTGGGCTAGAGTGAGACCCTACCTCGAAACAAACAAGACAAAATGTCTTCTGCCAGCCTTACACAAATATGTGCAGAGACAGTGACTAGTGAGTCAGCAAGTAAACTGTGCTTCTCCCTGTCTAATAATCTTTACAGTCTCTAACAATGATTTTTGAGGGCTCTGGGAATAGATCTGACTATTGATTGATTTGAATCATTATACACTTACCAGTAGAAATTTTGTGATGTATTAAACCAAGCAATGTGCCTACTGAATTCATGAGACTAAACACCTATGTTGGTCGCCAGGAATGATGGATCATGCCTAGAATCCCAGCACCAGAGGCAGTTAGGATCACTGTGGGTTCAAGGCCAACTTGGGCTTCATAGTAGATTCCAGGACAGACTGGGCTGTGGAGTGAGATTTCATCTGAAAAACAACAAAAAACAAAACCTGTGTTTGAGTTTTATCACATATGTTCTTTGTGTGAGCACACACACACACACATACATACATATGTGTTTGTGCGTGTATGTGTGTTCTTGTGTGCGTGATGAGTTTCCAGCTGAGTAATATCCCAGCCGCCCCCTGCGTGCTCTGAATGAGGTCACGGAAGCTTGACGTGCCTTCTTTACATAAGGAGGAGAATATTAGTGCCTTATTTGTTCATGTCACAAGTTGAAGAACTCAAATGCCAAAACCGAATGGTATTTTGTATGTGGTATTTTCCAGTTGAATCTGTAACGTTTGTGATTATTTGTTGTGGGAGTACATGAGCCAAGCGCATACCAAGGTTTCATTCCTGTTTTTCTTTGGTCGGTAACCGCTGGTCCAACATGTAATGTTAGCAGAATAAACATAGAACACTATAAAATTATGCACAGGGTTCCTTAAATTTTCAATTGATTGACTAAAGTTTTGTGATTGACAACAGACATTTGTATGGGAATATATGTATACTGACATCTTTGTAGCACAAATGCCTTGTTTTTGGTATTGTAAATGAATTTCATCCTTTTTGTTGGTTTTAAATTTTATTATTATTATTATTATTATTTGGTTTTTTGAGGTAGGGTCTCACTCTAACCCAGGCTGACCTAGAATTCACTATGGAGTCTCAGGGTGGCCTTGAACTCACAGCAACACAACACTCCTACCTCTGCCTTCTGAGTTCTGGGATTAAAGGCATGAGCCACCATGCCCAGCTTAAATATTTTATTTTTATTTATTTATTTGACAGAGAAAAAAGGAGAGAGAGAGAGAGAATGGGTGTTCCAGGGCCTCCAGCCACTGCAAATGAACTCCAGACACATGTGCCCCCTTGTGCATCTGGCTAACATGGGTCCTGGGGAATCAAACCTGGGTCCTCTGGCTTTGCAGACAAATGCCTTAACTGCTAAGCCATCCCTCCAGCCCCTAAAATTTATTTTTATTAGATATGGACCTATTTAGTATGTAAACAACACATGTTGGCTACCATCCTTTCCCTCCTCCCTGCCCCTTTTCTGAAGAGGCCTCTCTTGTTGGGGATGCAGGTCAACCCCATGGGGACTATGGGCCATCATTGTGGGGGCAGCAGTCAGTTATGGGGGAGGGGCAACGTCTCTGTGCAAAATGCCCCATTTTGTGGCTCTAACAATCTTTCTGCCTCCTCTTCCACAAAATTCCCTGAGCCATGTTGAGTGCATTTTAAGTCTACTTCAGTGATGGGCTCTTAGAAGCCTCTGGGTATCTAGTTTGGTAGGTGTTGAGTGTTCTCAGTGTCTATCTCCTTCACCTTTGTGCTGATATCAGATGCACTAAGAAAGCAGCACTCTTGCTCATTTCCCCAATTCCTCTGTGGTTTCAGCTGGGGCCCGAGGCTGGGGAGTGGTGGTGTGCTGGGTCGTTTGTCTCCTCACATCCTGCTGCCATCTGAAAAGGAGAAGCAGATTCTCCAATGGAGAATGAAGTCTGCACCTGTTAAATGGGATAACCATTATTAATTTAGAGAGAATTAAACAGGTGTAGACCCTCTTATAGTCTAAGGTTAGTGGGAACTTGACAATGGAAAGTGGAATCATTATCTGGATACGATTCTGACTTATTTCCCAGTTCCAGATATGATTTCCTTTTCTTATTTAAATATTATTTATTTGACAGAGAAGGAGAGAGAGAGAGAGAGAGAAAGACAATGAGTGGGCTTGCCAGGGCCTCCAGCCACTGCAAACGAACTCCAGATGTGTGGGCCCCCTTGAGCATCTGGCTAAGGTGGGTCCTGGGGAATCAAACCTGGGTCCTTTGGCCTTGCAGGCAAACGCCTTAACTGATAAGCCATCCCTCCAGCCCACGGTTTCCTTTTCATTGAGTGGACCTCTTAGCCATTCATAGGTTTCATCTGTTTGATGAATAATTTTTTTTTTCTTCTGGTTTTTCGAGGTACAGTGTCACTCTAGCTCAGGCTGACCTGGAGTTCGCTATGTCATCTCAGGGTGGCCTCGAACTCACAGTGATCGTCCTACCTCTGCCTCCCGAGTGCCAGGATTAAAGGTGTGCTCCACCACGCCCGGCTTTGTTTGATGAATAATTTGTGAGCCAATGACAGGGTGCACTCTTTGGGACACAGGTCATCACATACAAACAGGATATAAAGCCTTGTCTGATTATTTCTGTCATGTTTCTCCCTCCTTCCCTTTAGGTCTGTACTTTCTTTCTTCTCCATGGTGGTTCCCTGTGGCTATGACATTGGGGATCATCTGCCTGGGCTTATCGGTGACCATCATAGTGCTGGAGACACGGCGTAAGTGAAATAGGACGTGGCGGTGGGCTGAGGGTTTATAAACATAGTTCATCACTTAGTTTCGTTTTTTAAAAAATATATTTTATTTATTTATCTGAGAGAGAGAGACAGAGAGAGAGAGAGAGAGAGAGAGAGGGAGGGAGGGAGAGAATGGGCATGCCAGGGCCTCCAGCCACTGCAAACAAACTCCAGATGCATGCTCCACCTTGTGTATCTGGCTTATGTGGGTCCTGGAGAATCGAGCCAGGATCCTTTGGCTTTGCAGGCAAACACCTTAACCACTAAGCCATCTCTCCAGCTTCACTTAGTTTCTTTCTTTTTTTCTTTCACTTAGTTTCTTAACAATGAAAAATGGTCCTGATTTAGATTCCTTTTAGTGAAAATGTTTTGAGAATGAGGTAGAAATTGAAATGGGAGTATTGTGGTTGTCCATCATTAGATAAAGGTAGGGAATGAATACTTTGTTTGGTGACGTTTTGGTTTTTGTTTTCAAAACTTCATGAAGAGAGCCTATTTTTAAGTCCTAGAATAATTTGTAAATGAAATAATTTGACATGTCTTATCCACAAGATAATTTGAGAAACCTAAGAGGAAAAGAAAAGAAATTTATTTTATTTTTGTTTTAGTGGAGTCAATTAAATATTATTTGAATGTTAGAACAATAATCACCACTTTAATAAATAAAGCATAGAGAACAAAATGTACTTTGAATTTACAATATGGCTGCTTAGGAAATAGAAGATATTGAAAGGAAGAAAAGAGGTGAGGGGGCTGGGGAGATGGCTCAGTGATCTAAGGTGCTTGCTTGCAAAGCCTGATGACCTGGGTTCAGTTCCCAAGACACCCACCTAACGCTGGACAAGCCTTGGTTTGCAAGAGACCTTGGAATGCTACCCATCCACCCCCAACTACACACATACTTGGAAAAAATATATTTTAATATTTTTTATTTTATTTTTTTGATAGGGAGAAAGAGGGAGGGAGGGAGGGAAGGAGAGAGAGAGAGAATAAGCACGCCAGGGCTTCAGCCACTGTGAATGAACTCCAGACGCGTGCGCCCCCTTGTGTGCATGTGCAAAAGTGCACTTGCGTCACTTTTGCGTCTGGCTATACGTGGGACCTGGAGATTCAAACAAACATTCTTAGGCTTCAAAGGCAAGCGCCTTAGCCACTAAGCCATCTCTCCAGCCAATATATATATATTAAAGAAGTGAAAATGGGGTCTAGGGAGGCCATGAAGTAAAGAAAACAGTGCCCAGCATCCATCAGACCTGGCTCATGTAAGTCCATTGTAGGCATGAGCTGTTGTGGCAGGACTCATGTTATTAGATATTAGGACTTTGGAAGGGTGGGTTGCTTTTCTTTTTTCTTTTATTTCATTTTATTTTATTTTTTGTGTTTTTGAGGTAGGGTCTCGCTCTGGCCCAGGCTGACCTGGGATTCACTATATAGTCTCAGGGTGGCCTTGTTCTCACGGTGATCCTCCTAGCTCTGCCTCCCAAGTGCTGGGATTAAGCGTGCACCACCACGCCCAGCTGTGGTTTGCTTTTAATTGTCTGAGTTGATAAAAAATTTTAATATTTTATTTATAAGAGAGATAGACAGCCAGGCATGGTGGTGCATGCCTTTCATCCCAGCACTCGGGAAGCAGAGGTAGGAGGATTGCCATGAGTTTGAGGCCACCCTGAGACGACATAGTGAATCCCAGGTCAGCCTGGGCCAGAGCGAGAACCTACCTCGAAAAACCAAATAAATAAATGAATGAATGAATAAAAATAAATAAACGAAAGAGAGAGAGGCAAAAGGAGAGAGAAAGGGTGCACACGGCCTCCAGCCACTGCAAACGAACTCCAGATGCATGCACCCCCTTGTGCATCTGGCTTACGTGGGTCCTGGGGAATTGAGCCTCGAACCAGTGTCCTTCACAGGCAAGCGCTTAACCGCTAAGCCATCTCTCCAGCCCCAAAATATTTTTAGTTTTACTCTGTGGACACGTAGGGCCTTCCCTAATCATTGCTCCCCCTCCGTGGTGACATCTGGAGGAGTCTTCCTTTCAGACACTGGTCACTTGCAGCTCAAATCTGGCCTTGAAGTCAGAGGTGTCCTGTGGACTGCGCTGTCGGTTTCTAGAGCAGCGCCCTTCAGCCCTGCAGTCACTGTTGCTTGTTTCACATCGTTCATTTTGTCACCTCCGCCCTTCCTAAAATGTCCCAGGGCTAAAAGAATGTTACCACAAACACTGTGATGCAATAACTTGCCATTCAGTGGGTGCATGTCTCAGAAAGGACAAGGGTCACAGCTCCCGAATAAAAGTAGAAGTGTGGCAGGGTAGGCAGTAGGAGAGGAGTTACACAGGAACTAAACACACAGAATAAAACACTAATGAAAACTCCTGCTAAGAGTTAGAATACTGCTGGGCGTGGTGGCACACACCTTTAATCCCAGCACCTGAGAGGCACAGGTAGGAAGATCGCTGTGAGTTCGAGGCCACCCTGAGACTACATAGTGAATCCCAGGTCAGCCTGGACTACAGTGAAATCCCACCTCGAAAAGCCAAAAAAAAAGAGTATGTTGGGAAATGACTACTTTAGGTTGTCTATATTTACTCTATTTCACGATCAAAGTGTAGTGAAACATTTCTCTTGCTGTTCTTTCCCCACCTCTCTCTCAACCTCCCCCCCCCTTTTGTCTCTCCCAGGCTGAGGACTGAACCCAGGGCCCTATACCTACTAAACAAATGCTCTGCTACTAAACTGTATCCTTACTTTCCTTGTCTTGACTTCTAATTTGCGTATAACTCCAAACAAAAAATAAAATCTAACATAATTTTAAAATTCTGAAATATTTACATAATTTTTTATTTATTTTTTATTTTTATTTATTAGGGAGAGAGAGAGAATGGACACACCAGGGCATCTAGCCACTGTAAATGAACTCCAGACGCATGTGGGTTGTCTTACGTGGGACCTGGAGAATTGAACCTGGGCTCTTAGGCTTCTCAGTGAAGCACTTCAACTGCTAAGCTATCTCTCCAGCCCATATTTACATAACACTTGGCCAAAAATAGTGCAGTAATATTTAATAACTGCCAAGTCTATGATTTCCTCAGAAATTTGGGTATTTTCCAGCAGCCTTTGAGGTGTGTTTGTTTTTCTTTATTTATGAAAGAGAGAGAGAGAAAGAGAGAGAGAGAAAGAGAATGGGCACGCCAGGGCTTCCCGGCACTGCAAACAAACTCTAGACACGTGTGCCACCTTGTAATCCGGTTTACATGGCTCATGTGGAATCAAACCTAAGTTCTTTGGCTTTGCTGGCAAGTGCCTTACCCACTAAGCAATCTCCCCAGCCCTTTTTTTGTTTGCTTGTTTGTTTTTCAAGGTAGGGTCTCACTGTAGCTCAGGCTGACCTGGAATTCACTATGTAGTCTCAGGGTGGCCTTGAACTCATGGCTATCCTCCTACCTCTGCCTCCCGAGTGCTGAGTGCTGGGATTAAAGGCGTGCGCCACCACGCCCGGCTCACATTATTTTTTTAAAAATATTTTTTGTAGGTGGTTTTAAGCCTGCTGAGGCAAAAGCATTCTGCTTGCAGAAGGCTCTGTGATTCTGCCATCACCTGTCACCTATGTTTTGAGAAGAAGGACACCTGTGTTGGCCCCGGGGTGCTGGGAACAGAGTTTGTGATGCCTGGTCTCCCGCTGTTAGGTGGGGAGGTCTAATATTCCTCTGTAGTCTCAAGCTAGCCAGAAGGTCTCCTGCTTCTGAGATGGGGAAGCTGCTGTCGGCTTTGTTCGGTTTAAGCCCTTCCTTGCGTGAACTCTCCATGAGCCCTGTATAAACTGAAGCTCTGCCAACTGTGGTGGGCACAGCTCGGAGTCCTCCGGTTCTCTGTTGACTCACCTCAGCCTCAACTTCAGTCCCTCCACACTGGTCTTTTAGGACCTGGAAACAAATTCAGTTGGTGCCAGCAGGTAACACCAACAATATTTTTTATTTTATTATTTTTTATTTTTAATTTAATTTTAATTTTTTAATATTATTTTATTTTATTTTATTTTATTTTATTTTATTTAATTTTTGTGCTGCTCTTGCTGCCAGAAGCCCCTTCAGGCCCACTGCCAACCAGTTCCTCCATGGAAGAGAAGTTTCTCTTCTTGGAGACGCTCTTGTGGCCTACCTCTTCTTTTTTCCTCTTGGGGAGACTGGTGCTGCCTCTAACCTCCTCTTTGGAAAAAGCTTCCTTTTTCTTGGGCTCAGGCACAGCGACAGGTGAATCTCCCATTCCATTTTCCCGAGGAACCTCTTGGGGCTCTGTTTCTTTTTTCTTTTTCCTTTTTTTTTTTTTTGAGTTTTTTTTTTCCCTTTCTTTAAGCATTTCTTCTGCTTCTCCAATTTCTGGGTGATCTCAGCAGCGTTTCCTCTGCCCGAACCACTTCCTTCATGACATATAGATTCTTCCGTGCAATCCCTCCCGTCTGGTAGAATGAGAGCCGTGTTCCCGAAGCTTCTCCCCAGACACTTGTGAGCACCTCAGAGAAGACACAGCAATTTTTATTTATTTATTTGAGGGAGAGAAAGAGAGAGCGAGAGAGAGAGAGAAAGAGGCAGATAAGAGTCTGAGTATGGGCTGAAGAGATGGCTTAATGGTTATGACACAAGCCTGTGAAGCCTAAGGATCCAGGTTTGGTTCTCCAGGTCCCTCGTAAGCCAGATGCACATGGTGGCGCCTGCATCTGGAGTTTGTTTGCAGTGGCTGAAAGCCCTGGCATGCCCATTCTCTCTCTCTAATAAATAAATAAAAATAAATCTTAAAAAAATAATTAAAAAGGAAAAGAATATGAGTGTGTCAGGGCCTCCCGCCACTGTGAACAAACTCCAGACGCATGGGCCACTCTGGGCATCTGGCATTACCGTGGGTACTGGGGCACTCAAACCCCGGCCTCCATCAGGCTTTGCAAGCAAGCACCTTTAACCACTGAGCCATCCCTCCAGCCCCCGAGCGCGGAGTCTTAACTCACTTATGACTTAGTATTCCAGGTGTCCGACCTCCTGAAGCAGTACGGAGGGAACCTCACTCAGCAGGAGAACGTCCTGCAGGGGCAGATCTTAGCCCAGAAGCAGGCAGAAAACACCTCCCAGATGTCACAGAGGGAGCTCAGGGATGTGATAGAAGCCCTTTCCCAGCAGCTAAATGAAGAATCTCGAAAACAAATGGAACTTCACCAGCACAACCTGCATCTCCAAGAGGCTCTGCAGAAAGTAGCAAACTTTTCAGGTACCGGGGGGTGGGGGGGGGACAGCGAAGAGAAGTGGTAGCCGCTGTTCTGGTCAATCATAAGTATATTTTTTGCAAATCTCCCCTGGGAACAAAATTGTCATGTTGATCAATGTGTCATTCATTCAGATGTTCCACACAGAAAGTCATTTCTGCTCTATCCTGTGTGGAAACAACTGACTTAATTGAGCATACCTGGAGTGCTTATCCTCTCTTTGCTGGGACAAAACACCCGACTGAAGCAGCTTATGGAAGGAAGGGAAAGGGTTCATATTTTCTGTCTCGCAGTTCCAACAAGTGTCACCATGGCACAGAAAGCACGGCAGGAGAAGACAGCCGGGCGTGACATCGCCACAATAGCCGGGAGGTAGCAGGGGCGGGGCTAAGCCGAGTGCCGCTGGGCTGTCACACACAGGAGGTTGGTCCTCAGTGACACACCTCTTCCTTCAAGGCTCCAGCCGCTGAGCATCCAGTGAGATGCTCAATTACAAACACACGAGGTGACTGAAGACCATTTACATGCAGACCACCGCATACATTTTCACAGACAATGCTTTCTTCCTTAAAAGAGTCGCCTGTTTCCTTTGAAGACTTTAGCTTTACGTAGAAGAACCGTCTCACTTTCACCTCTTGCAGTAGATATGGCCCTATTTCCATGTCGGTGCATCTTAACCACTGGCTTTGTTTTTCTAAGGGGGCTTGTTGCTGCAATTCTGAGAGAGAGAGAGAGAGAGAGAGAGAGAGAGAGGAGAGAGAGAGAATGGGCACACCAAGGGCTCCAGCCACTGCAAACAAATTCCAGACGCATGTGCCCCCTTGTGCATCTGGCTAACGTGGGTCCTGGGGAATCGAACCTGGGCCCTATGGCTTTGCAGGCAAACGCCTTAACCGCTAAGCCATCCCTCCAGCCCACTGTTGCTGCAGTTCTTCACCCTTCCTTCTGCACCAGCTCCATTCTTGACAGTGTCTTCAGCACGTGCTGCATCTTCCAAGCAGACTCAGTGGAAGTGACATAGCTTGGAAGGGTTGGGCAGAGCCTTCAGGTTGGGCCCAAATGAGAGGCCTGGCAAGTTAGCTTACATGATCAAGAATCAAGCTGACCTAAAGCGACTCAGAATCTAGGAGGCGGACAGAAATAGCACACTGTGTTGTGAACTACGCTATTATTACAGAACCTGCTCACACTGTGCGGTATTTCTGTAGAGTCCTAAGTCAGGTGTGTGCGGCTAGTCATAGAGTTAGAAAGTGTGACATGAGCCACATTCAGCAATTGTCCCTTCTCATGAGGAACATGAAGAAAGACGCAGTCTCGGGGTGAGTAACTAAGTGCCACAAGAATTCAAATTTCCCTAGCTTCTCACTGTGCAGCGAACAGGTTTCAAACATGGCGTTTCTTGGAATGAAGATTATATGATATTAGTATGGAGAGCTATGCAGATATTTTATAGGCAAAAATACTGAGACCAGGTCACGTCCTCACCATACCACTGCTGGGCCTGTGGGTCTGTGTGCTGCGCTGTGGCTTCAGGCCTGTCATTTCGCAGCATGGGCTTCGCTAAGGTTGTCAAGAATAAGGCCTGTTTCAAGAGCTACCCAGTGAAATTTAGGTGGAGACAAGAGGGCCAAGCCAACTACTAAGTTTCGCATTGCTTGCTGATTCAAGACAAGCATGTAAGTACGACACACCCAAAGGCAGGATTTGTAGTTCGTGTAGCTAAAATAGATGTCATTTGTTAGATGACTTACGCCTGTGTAGAACAGAGTATGAACTGCCTATCATACGTGTGCACATGAATTACCATGTACAGTGTGAAAGTTGGCTTCACAAATTACACAACAGCCCCTTGTCCTGACCTGCTGCTGACCCCCAGGCTTCTCAGCAGGATTGGCATGGACAGGATCTATGAAGGCTGAGTGGAGGTGACGGGAGATGAGTGGAGGTGACGGGAGATGAGTGGAGGTGACGGGAGATGAGTGGAGGTGATGGGAGATGAGTGGAGGTGACGGGAGATGAGTGGAGGTGACGGGAGATGAGTGGAGGTGACGGGGAGATGGAGTGGAGGTGACGGGAGATGAGTGGAGGTGACGGAGATGAGTGGAGGTGACGGAGAGATGAGTGGAGGGTGACGGGAAGATGAGTGGAGGTGACTGAGGAGATGAGTGGAGGTGACGGCAGATGAGTGGAGTGACGGGAGATGAGTGGAGGTGATGGAGATGAGTGGAGGTGACGGGAGATGAGTGGAGGTGATGGAGATGAGTGGAGGTGACGGGAGGATGAGTGGAGGTGACGGGGAGATGAGTGGAGGTGACGGGAGATGAGTGGAGGTGACGGGAGATGAGTGGAGGTGACGGGAGATGAGTGGAGGTGACTGGGAGATGAGTGGAGGTGACGGGAGATGAGTGGAGGTGACGGGAGATGAGTGGAGGTGAGGGAGATGAGTGGAGGTGACGGGAGATGAGTGGAGGTGACGGGAGATGAGTGGAGGTGACGGGAGATGAGTGGAGGTGACGAGAGATGAGTGGAGGTGACGGCAGATGAGTGGAGGTGACGGGAGATGAGTGGAGGTGATGGGAGATGAGTGGAGGTGACGGGAGATGAGTGGAGGTGACGGGAGATGAGTGGAGGTGACGGGAGATGAGTGGAGGCGACGGGAGATGAGTGGAGGTGACTGGAGATGAGTGGAGGTGACGGGAGATGAGTGGAGGTGATGGGAGATGAGTGGAGGTGACTGGAGATGAGTGGAGGTGACTGGAGATGAGTGGAGGTGACTGGAGATGAGTGGAGGTGATGGGAGATGAGTGGAGGTGACGGGAGATGAGTGGAGGTGACTGGAGATGAGTGGAGGTGACGGGAGATGAGTGGAGGTGATGGGAGATGAGTGGAGGTGACGGGAGATGAGTGGAGGTGACGGGAGATGAGTGGAGGTGACGGCAGATGAGTGGAGGTGATGGGAGATGAGTACAAGCTGGAAAGCATGGGCGGCCAACCTGGTGCCTTCACCTGCTGGTCGGATGCAGGCCTTGCTAGAACTAAAAGTAGCAATAAAGTTTTGGGGTCCTGAAGGGAGCTGTAGCTGGAGGCTCATCTACCCCTCACAGCATCAAAGGATTCCCTGCACCGTGATCAGAACACAGCAGATTCTATGCATTAGCTATTGGAGGAAGAAAGATGAGGTGCTTGCAAGAAACAACCTTCTCGGTATATACAGAACAGCACCACTCCAGACATGACGGAGATGCGTATGAAAGCCCATGCCTCTACAGGAGAGAGTCCAGCCTATGAGAAGAAGCCAAACAGAGTAGTTAAGAAGAAGGGCTTGGGCTGGAGAGATGGCTCAGTGGTAAGGCATTTGCCTGCAAAGCCAAAGAACCCAGGTTCGATTCCCCAGGACCCACATTAACCAGATGGCCAAGGGGCACATGTATCTGAAATTCATTTGCAGCAGCTGGAGGCCCTGGTGAGCCCATTCTCTTCTCTCTCTCCCTCTCTCTCTCTCTCTCTCTCTGTCAAACAAATAAATTAAATTAATAAATATTTTTAAAAAGAAAAAGGAGGATCATCCGAAAATGACTCTTGCTCAGAAGATCGAGCAGCTCAAAAGAAGACAAACTTCCTTAGAGATCAGGAACACAGCTAAAGCAACTTTCAATGAAGATTTTTTTTTTTTTTTTTTTTTTTTTTTTTTGGTTTTTTGAGGTAGGATCTCACTCTAGCCCAGGCTGACCTGGAATTCACTATGGAGTCTCAGGGTGGCCTCGAACTCACAGCAATCCTCCTACCTCTGCCTCCCGAGTGCTGGGATTAAAGGCGTGTGCCACCACGCCCAGCTGAAGATTGTTTTAATAACATCAATAAACTTATTGAATAAGCAATTAAAACATAAACCACTGAGACCAAGATAGTTTAATAATATGCTTTAAAATTATTTTTCTTTTTTTAACTATTCTTATTTGCAGAGAGAGAGAGAGAGAGAGAGAGAGAGAGAGAGAATTCCAGTCACACACACCACTTTGTGCATCTTGCTTTATGTGGGCACTGGGGGATCGAACCCAGTTCATCAGGCTTTGCAAGCAAGTACCTTAACTGTTGAGCCATCTCTCCAGCCCTAGTTTAATAATATTTTGAGTGAAGTTTTTACAGTTCCTAAGTCCTTTAACTAGGCACAGAGTAATTTAAATTTCCTAAACAAGGCAGAATTTTTAGATGAACTGACCTTTCCCCAATGTCAAACATATATTTAATTTACTTTGGGAGGGTGCTTTCAATTAATGGAGTTAATGAATGCAACATGAGATTTAAGGAATGCGGGTTCATACATCAAGTATGGGAGTTTTGGGCATGCCTACATACCAACCAGTGGTTTATGTCACAGATGTGGCTTTAAAACGCTTTTGGGTTTATCAGCTATAATTGTATAGGATAAAATCTATGTCAGGAGCATCCAGAACTGTCTCCATCGGCAATCGGGAGGCAGAGGTAGAAGGATGCTGTGAGACTACATAGTGAATTTCAGGTCAGCCTGGTCTAGAGTGAGACCCTACTTCGAAAGAGGGGGAAAAAAAAGAAGAAGCTGGAGAGGAAGAAATGTGTTTACTGCATAACTTTTCCTAAGGAGATGAGAGCACATGTCTGTTTGCCCCCATGGGGCACTAGTGATAGACCAAAGCAACTGTACCAAGGATGACCTTGAACTTTTGATACTCTTGCTTCTACCTCAAGAGTCCTGGGGTTATAAGCATGTGCACCCCAGCCCCTTCCTGTCCCTCTCCTCTGTTGAAGTGGTGTTGGGGATCAAACTCGGGCCTCATGCAGGTTCAGCAAGCAATCTCCAGACGGAGCTACATCCTTAGTGTCCAACCATCACTTTAAAATGTGGATCAGATCCAAGCTTGCATTCCTACTCCCAAGAGGGGGAAGTGAAATGCTAAATAATAAATAAATAAATGCTAAATAAATAAGTCAATTTAAGCCGGGCGTGGTGGCGCACGCCTTTAATCCCAGCACTTGGGAGGCAGAGGTAGGAGGATCACCGTGAGTTCGAGGCCACCCTGAGATTACATAGTGAATTCCAGGTCAACCTGAGCTAGGGTGAGACCCTACCTTGAAAAACAAAAAAACAAAACAAAGAAGTCAATTTAGTTTAGTAGATTATCAACACTTTGTTTCTGTTTTCTTCCGATGAAAAAGGTGGGGATAGAGCCTCTGGGGCTATTCGGGTATTTGCAGGAGTCTGGATGTCGTTCTAATGGAGAACTGCAGAGACGCTTGCACTGGGAACTCACTGACTGCTTTCCCACTTCCTAGGCCCTTGTCCACAAGACTGGATCTGGCACGGAGAAGACTGTTACGCGTTCTCCTCTGGACCACTGGACTGGGGAAAGAGCCGGGAGCACTGCTTGCTCTTGAACGCTCAGCTGCTGAAAATTAACAGTACAGATGATCTGGTGAGTGGCTTGGGTGACGGAGGATTGGCTTATCGGTTGATGGGAAAATCGATCTGGTTTAGACTCTGGGGAAGGGAGCATTTGTTTGAGAGCCAAAATAGCTGTTTTTCCATCTTGACTGAACACTAATTACATACTTGATCTTGAGCTGACAAGCTATCCCATAGCTTTAGGCTTCAGTAAACAGTTTCAGTAAACCATCAATGAATGTCGAAGATCCTTTGTAACTTTTTAAAAGCATTTTCATTTATTTATTTATTTATTTATTTATTTATTTATTCATTTGAGCAAGAGAGAATGAAGGAGACAGAGTGAGAATGGGCACACCCGGGCTACCAGCCACTGCAAGTGAACTCCCAATGCATGCGCCACCTTGTGCATCTGGCTTACGTGCGTCCAGGAGAATTGAACCTGGTTCCTTTGGCCTACCTTAACCGCTAAGCCATCTCTCCAGCCTCCTTCTTCATTTTTCAGTTTTGTGAATCTAATGATAACTGATATTCCGATTCTAAACCTGACTTTCCACAGGACTTCATCCAGCAAGCAATTTCTCATTCCAGCTTCCCATTCTGGATAGGGTTATCTCTGAGGAAACCCAACCGCTCATGGCTCTGGGAGGACGGTTCTCCTTTGAAGCCCCGCTTGTAAGTTTGGCACTCTTTTTGGGGGGGCATTGTAAGTTTTCTGTTCCTTGTGGAACCTGCTTTGAAGTCACCGCCACTTTCTACCAGTGTTCTGCTTTTGTCAAAACGAAGTGTGGGGGAATTGATAGACATCTCCTTCCTTCCCCTGCTTTTAAAAGAATTTGCCTGTTTACCTATTTGGACTTTTGTTTGTTTGTTTTTCGAGGTAGGATCTCGCTCTAGCCCAGGCTGACCTGGAATTCACTATGTAATCTCTCAGGGTGGTCTCGAACTCACAGTGATCCTCCTACCTCTGCCTCCTGAGTGCCAGGATTAAAGGCGTGCGCCACCACGCCCGGCTGGAGTTTCTTCCTGAGTTTTCCTTCTGTAATATCTTTTTTATAAGAAAGAGAGAGTGAGAGAGGGGGGGAGAATGGGCATGTCAGTGTCTCGCCACCAAAAAGAACTTCAGAGCATATACCATTTGTACCTATGGCTTTACGTGGGTACTGGAGAATTGGATCTGGGTGGGCAGTTTAGCAAGCAAATGATTTTAAGTGCTAAGCATCTCCCAGCCTAAGATATATATTTTATTTTTATTTATTTATTTTTATTTTATTTTATTTTATTTTTATTTTTGGTTTTTCAAGGTAGGGTCTCACTGTAGCTCAGGCTGACCTGGCATTCACTATGTAGTCTCAGGGTGGCCTCGAACTCACGGCGATCCTCCTACCTCTGCCTCCCGAGTGCCGGGATTAAAGGCGTGCGCCACCACGCCCGGCTAAGATGGAGCAGTTCGTTGGGAAGGGAATGTATTGTTATACCATGGAAAATCATGGCGGGATTCCAAAGCCAGAGAGAGGCCTCGGCACTGAGGAACAAAGGGAAGTGACCCTTCATACAGGCTTACAGAGGAGGGGAAGGCTCCACACCACGTGACCTGCTCTAGTGACACCAGATTGGGGTGGAGGGAGTCAGGAAAGCACCAGAGAGGACTGAAGGCCATAACTTAGGTGGTCTGGACCCCTGCAACAGGGATTCGGTTTTCTCTGCCACTAGGCCACCGGCCTCAGGCAGCATCTGACCTCTTAGAGTGATCACCTCTGTGATCTAACACCTTCCACATTGCTACTGCTCAGTCGCTTTGAGACAGGTAAGTGCCTGACACAGGGAATCAGTGCATCTTTTCCTCTTTTCTCTCCACCTACAGATTCAGGCTCCAGGGTGCTACTTCTCAGATACACTCACGCACCTGCGCATACATCCAACAGGGAGTTGTTTTCGCTGAAAACTGCATTTTAGCTGCGTTCAGCGTATGTCAGAAGAAGGCGGATCTGTGGAGAGCACAGTCGACTGGAGGGATCTAGATGAACAGAAGAAGGTCTTTGACTCTTTTTCCTGGAATTCCAGCTCTTCTTCCTTACTTGGATGCGAACGGATGGCTCTGAGAGCTGTCTGTTGCTATAGCTGACTGCAGAATGACCTTGATAGACTGGGCCTGGGGCTAATTATAACCTAAGACTGGGTATCCAGGCATCAGACACCTACATATCAAAGTGCATGATTCTATCTACCCATCTATTATTTTTCCCAAGCCTTCCTATCAATATCCAACTGCCTTTATTTTAATTTTTATTTTTATTTTTATTTTTATTTTTATTTTAATTTTTATTTTAGAGAGAGTGAGCGAGTGAAAGGGAGAGAGAGAGAGAGACAGAGACAGAGGGAGGGAGAGAGAGAAGACAGGGCCTCAGCCACTGCAATCGAACTCCAGGTGCTTGCGCCACCTAGCGGACATATGTGACCTTACACTTGCCTCACCTTTGTGTGTCTGGCTAAGGTGGGATCTAGAGAGTCGAAAATGGGTCCTTAGGCTTTGCAAGCAAGCGCCTTAACCGCTAGGCAAACTGTGACTCCTCTCTGGCCTCCAGAGCCCTCTCTGCTCTTCCCTGTTCTTCAGTGCTGCCTTCTAAAACTGCATGGAAGATAGATGTGGTAAGATTGACCAAGTGTAGGCAGAGGGGGAACAGAAGGGGAAATACGGAAATAGGCCTGGGAAAGAGTGCACATGAGACGGAACAGAGCAAAGCCCACACCGCAGGCAAGAGCAATGCATGCTCTCTTCTTTCAGTGCCACTGTTTGTTGATCTTCGCAATGAAGTTCATCTCCAGACTCCAGCACACACACACACACACACACACACACACTCATTCTGGGGCAGTTGTGGTCCATCAGGAGATAGTAACTGCATGCTGTTGTTCTTGTTTTCCCCCGTGAACTAACCCACAGGCTGTTATCAGTTCCTGAATCGGTTATTATTTCTTCATCTTTTTCTGTGCCCAAGAGCAGTGTAAAAGTATGAACCCTTCAAAACACATTTCTTAGAACCACAGGATATGTGGCCAAAAACCAAAAACTATAATTTTCCCCTAAACTTTGTCCACCCTCTATGGACAACCTCTTCTTGATTCTGTTGTGTTATTGTATACTATATATATATATATATTGTATACTATGCAAGACCAAAATAATAAAAAAAAAAAACACAAAACCCAAACAAAACAAAACAACTTCCCCTGCAAAAAGGCACGTAATTATAGAACTAATAACCAATCCCATTTCTTTTTCTTTTATTTTATTCTATTTATTTATTTGAGAGAAAGGGGGAGAGAAAGAAGCAGACAGAGAGAGGGAATGGGTGCACCAGGGCTCCTAGCCCTGCAGACAAACTCCTGGATGCACACTACCACTTTGTGAATCGGGCTTACACGGGTCCTGGGGAATCGAACCTGGGTTCTTTCACTTTGCAGACAAGCGCCTTCACTGCTAAGCTATCTCTCCAGCCCTAATAACAAATTCTAGAACAAACCAAGCCAGGTAAGTGAATCCTGCTAAACGGAAAGAGATGCACTTCGAACATCTCTTCTTCATCCTTCATCCTCAGAGCCTCTCCCCTCCGCCTCCTTCACATTTTCTTGTCAGTATTATCCTTGGGAAGACAGTTTAGGGGCTCAGGGGTTTCTTGTCATTTTGTCAATAGCTTGTGTAATTGACGTTTAATATACTGCACATATTTGAAGCGGCCAATTTGATGTTTTCCTCCACATAATTATGCCGCCGCAGTCAACACAACGACTCTATTCATTCCTCTTGCCCTCCCCAGCAATTGCTTCCTCCCCAGAAAAACACCAATTTGTTTTCAGGTTGTATCTGTCCCATTTGTGTGAATCAAATTGTCTAGACAATGTTTTCTTTTCCCCCAACTTCTTTCACTTTGGATTATTGTCTTGGTATTTACACACATCCATCTCACTAACTGTGCCAATTATCGTTTCTCGTCAAATGTTGAGAACTCCCTTGTGTGGACAGACTGCAAGGGTTATTATTATTATTGTTGTTTTTATTATCTGTTTTACCTATGAGGACGTTGGGGTTATTGCTGTTTTGGGAGCATTACAAATAAAGCTGCTTTGAGCATCATGCCTACATCTTTGCATAAAGCAGAGGACCACCTTTAGGAGCAACCCGGAGTGTGTACATTTAGCTGTTTAGAGATTGCTAAGCTGGTTTTCAGATGGGCTGCTCTCTCATTGGCACATGCATATTGGCTGTTTCCACCTCAGCTGAGCCAGAGTCGGGGCACAGGGATCCAGTGCTCACTGTACAGTGACAGGGTAGACTCGTCACTGCTGCTTTAATAGACATTTCCCCAGCCGCAGATGGTGGTGAGCACATCTTCACGTCCTTACTTGCTGTGTGCATTTTCTATGGCTGAGCAACTGTGTACCTCTTTGGAGCATCCCTAACTAGGTTGTTTTCTTACTGCTCAGAGGAGAGAGAGTCCCACATATTCGAAGCAACTGTTGTCTCTAGTGTGAGGCTTGGGACTTCGCTGAGTCCACACACTGTCTTTTTGTTCCTTTGGACAAGAAAAGCAGATGTTCCTTGTGATGTTTATGAAGTCCGTTCTCACGCTGCCACGGCCATCTGCCTGCTTTAACAACACACATTACTTCTCCCCAGGCTTTTTTTCCCTCCGGCATATTTCATCATTTCAGGTGTGACGCTGATGTCAATCCTTGTCAGTTCCGCACTGCGGTGTTGGATGACCTCGGGGTCTCTTTTCCTTGCTGGGCTGCGATTGCACCTTCACCAGCGCTCAGCTGCCAGAGGGGGGTCACGGGTCTCTTTTTGTGCTCCTTATTCTTCCCGTGACCTTATTTGTTATTTATTTACTTATTTATTATTTGAGGTAGGGTCTCGCTCTAGCCCAGGCTGACCTGGGATTCACTATGTAGTCTCAGGCTGGCCTCGAGCTCCCAGCGATCCTCCCACCTCTGCCTCCCGAGTGCTGGGATTTAAAGGCATGTACTACCATGCCCAGCTTTATTTGTGTATTTTTATACTGTGATTTGGACACTATTTAGATACTATGGTTTTGGTGTCTTTTTTTTTAACAGCTTCCATGATTATACACAGTAAACCATGGTAATTCCTCCTTCCACACTTTGCCTTTGAAACTCCACTCTCCATCATATCCCCTCCCCCTCTCAATCAGTCTCTCTTTTATTTTGATATCATCATCTTTTCCTCCTATTATGATGGTCTTGTGTAGGTAGTGTCAGACACTGTGAGGTCATGGATATCCAGGCTAGTTTGTGTCTGGAGGAGCACGTTGTAAGGAGTCCTACCCTTCCTTAGGCTCTTACATTCTTTCCGCCACCTCTTTTAGAATGGACCCTGAGCCTTGGAAGGTGTGATAGAGATGTTTCAGTGCTGAGCACTCCTCTGTCACTTCTTCTCAGCACCATGGTGCCTTCTGAGTCATCCCAAGATCACCACCATCTGAAAAGAGAAGCTTCTCTAACCAAAAGTGAGAGTAGCATTAATATATGGGTGTGAACATTAAGAGAAGTGCTCACTGGGCAGTTTGATGAGCCCAGTATACATATTTAGCCAGACACCTGCAGACATTACACTTCTAAACTCACAACATCCCCTATCATAGGTTTTTAGTATCAGGCATGTATTCCCTCTCGTGGAGTGGGCCTCCAGTCCATTTAGAGAGAGGTTGGTTCCCCCCATAACAGACATGCCATTATTGCACCCCTTGGCTCATTTGGCCTGGCTAGCCAAATTTAGGGCTTGTAGTATCCACTGTTGTTTATCTCCGTTGGTGATTTCTCTCCCTCCCATGGAACTGCATGCAACATAGCTTTATCCAGCTTTCTATTATCTGGTTTACACAGGGGAGGTTTTCAGCTCAGCTCCAGCAGGATTTCTCAATGAATTTGCAGCAAAAGTATGTGGTAGTTTGTTTTAATAAAATATTTTATTTATTTATTTGAGAGAGAGAGAAAGAGTCAGAAAGAGAGAGAGAGAGAGAGAGAATGGGTGTGCCAGGGCCTCTAGCTACTGCAAACAAACTATAAACTCATGAGCCACATGGTGCACACTGAAATCAGGAGTTGACATTCCTTCAACTTTATTCTTCTATATCAAAGTTGTTTTATCTGATTTATGTGATTCTATTTTCATGTTGTGAGCTTGTCTATATAGGTAGTCACAGCATGTTCAAGTCAAAATGCTTTCGTACTCTACCATCTGTAACAGCTTATAGTAATTGTCAATTTAATAGAACCTGGAATTTGAGGGATTATGAAGAGTAGAGTAGCCCCTGTGCAGGTCTGTGAGGACTGATTCAGGTGGGAAGACCCGCCTTAACTGTGGGTGGCCCATCCCATGGGCTGGGGTCCTGGGCTGTATAAGAAGCGGAGAGCTGGCTGAGCACCGGCGATCGTCATTCTCTCCTTCCTCGCTGTTGACTTGTTTCCATCTGCCTCACCTGCTTCTCTGTGATGGACTGGAGCCTGGCCCGTGAGCTAAGACCTCCCTCAAGCTGACGTTTGTAGGGTGCTTTGTCCCAACGATGAGATTACACAACTACAACGCCATCCCATCTACAGGCTCTTGTTTGTCTTCCTGTCTGCTTGCACAGGCTGGGCTCTCCAGGCCAACGCTCCGCAGAAGTAGTGAGAGTCACCATCCTTATTTTGACCTTGACCTTAGGTTGACGCCTTTCAATGTTTAACTCAAGTATGATGCAAGCTATGGATTTTTCGTAGATGGCCTTTATAAATTTAATAAGTCATGCTTTAACCATATTTAAATAATAGGAAAGGAGCTTAGGTATTTGCCCATGGGTTATTTCTACTGTTATGCCTTCCTTTTAGCAGATCTGCTTTTTCTTCATTTTTCTTAAAGGTCTTCCTTGAACTTTCCCATGTCTTCTTCTGCGTGATTTAAAACATTGTTTCATCAAAGTTTGTGCAAAGTCTTGTCATTGAAGATAGAATAGTGCATCGACAGATTTTCCTTTCTCTCCTTCAAATATATTCGTCTACAATTCTCTCACTACCATTGTTTTTTTTTTAGTTTTATTTTGTTTTTAAAAAGACACCAAAGCTGGGCATGGTGGCACATGCCTTTAATCCCAGCACTTGGGAGGCAGAGGTAGAAGGATCACCACGAGTTCGAGGCCACCCTGAGACTACAGAGTGAATTCCAGGTCAGCCTGAGCTAGAGTGAGACCCTACCATGAAAAACCAACCAAAAACAATTGCTAAAGAAAAAAAAAAAAAGACACCAGAGTGCTGAGAAGTGGCAGAGGAGTGTTGAGACATCTCTATCACGCCTTCCAACGTTCAGTGCACATTGCAGAAGAGGTGGTGGGAAGAATGTAAGAGCCAAAGGAAGGGTAGGACTCCTTACAACGAACTATTCCAGACACAAAATGACCTGGATATCCATGACCTCACAGTGCCTGCCTACACAAGACCAGTGTAATAGGAGGAAAAGATGATGACATCAAAATAAAAGAGAGACTGATTGAGAGGGGGAGGGGCTATGATGGAGAGTGGAGTTGTGAAGGGGAAAGTGGGGGAGGGGAAGGATTATCATGGTTTATTGGCTATAATTATGGAACTTGTCAATAATAAAATAATTTAAAAATATATATTTTAATTTATTTGCAAGTGGAGACAGGAAAAGAGAGAATGGGTGCACCAGGGCCTCTGGCTGCTACAAATGAACTCAAGATGCATGCACCACTTTGTGCATCTGGCTTTATATGGATACGGGGAAATTGAACCTGGGCCATTAGACTTTGCAAGCAAGCACCTTAACCACTTAGCCATCTCTCTAGCTGACTTGCAATTCACTATGTAGTCTCAGGGTGGCCTCCAACTCATGGTGATCCTCCGACCTCTGCCTCCCAAGTGCTGGGATTAAAGAAGTGTGCCGCCACGCCCGGCAGAGCTCACTCTTGATACCCATCTCTGTGAGTGTCATTTGAAGCTTGCTTGTTTGGAAAACTGTGGCTTTGCAGTAGGTGTCCTTGATACTCCTCCTGGCTGCAAGAACAGTCTTAAGGGAAGCATTCCGTGCCGCAGGACTTATAACTGAACAAAGATGCATTAGGCTGATAGCATCCCCCAAACAAATTCTAGTCCAAGACAGGAAGATGAATTTCTTGGCCATCTGGTACAGTTCTCTCTTGAAGCTCATGACAGGACTGTCCTGTTTGGCCTTGCTCACAGCGCCCGTGAGTCACCCTGCTGAGGTCTTCAGACTGTGCACTCAAGCGCACTGATTCCTGAGCTCAGCTCTTAGGTGGTTTCCCTCATCTACGCTGACTGACTCTTCTCCTTCACTTAGCTCATATAGTGAGTCACGATCCCAGCTACTGAAAACATTCCTATGCTTGATATTATTTAAATTAGGTCTCCAGTTACAGAGTGTGCAGCCTTGTTTCTCATGCCCTGTGAGCTGAGACTGGTGTTCACGTCTTTTAAAAATAAATATGCAGGGGCAGGAGGGATGGCTTAGCAGGTAAGGTGTTGGCCTACAAAGCCAAAGGATCCAGGTTCGATTCCCCAGGACCCACATTAGCCAGATGCACAAGGTGGCACATGTGTCTGGAGTTTGTTTGCAGTGGCTGGAGGCCCTGGTGCATCCATTCTCTCTCTCCCTCTTTCTCTGTCAAACAAATAAATTAATTAAAAATTAAAAAAATAAATACACAGGGATGGAGAGATGGCTTAGCGCTTGCCTGCAAAGCCTAAGAACTCATGTTCCAATCTCTAGGTCCCCACATAAGCCAGACACACAGTGACACTGGTGCACAATGTCACACGTGCCAAAAGGGGGCGCACACGTCTGGAGTTCATGAAGCAGCAGGCTGAAGGTCCTGGTGTGCCCATTCTCTCTCTCAAATAAATGAATATATATATGCAACAGACTGTAAGGACCTGAAAATTTGAAACACTCTCTTGGTATTTTAACACAAGAGCTTTGAAGAAGATACTAACCCTCATAGCTGCCTTTTGGTATGTGAGGGTTTAATTGGACAGTATTTATATAATGCTTTACGTAGTACCTAGAATTTGGTGAAGAGTTCGAGACGCTTCAGCCGCAGATACTCTGCTCGCTCATTTACTCCTGCCTTCCTAACACCCTGCAAACGTTCTGGTTTGGTTAGTCAGTTCTAGAGCTCTTGTGACATATTGAAAAATTAATTTAGGCTGGGCGTGGTGGCACATGCCTTTAATCCCAGCACTCGGGAGGCAGAGGTAGGAGGATCGCCATGAGTTTGAGGCCACCCTGAGACTACGTAGTTAATTCCAGGTCAGCCTGAGCTAGAGAGAGACCCTACCTTGAAAAAAACCAAACAAACAAAAATCAGATATTAATTTAGGCTCAACTCTTTGTGTAAATGTTTCCGAGGATCCCTTTGTTGTGTTGAAATAGTGCGCTATGGAATGAACTCTTGCTTGGATGTCAAAGGGAGTATTCAGCATTTCTTCCTCTTTTTTTTTTTTTTTTTGCATATGCTTTTCTGAGGTCTATTAGAGTCATGAAGAATATTTGCCTCAGGTTAGGAGTAGATGGTTTATGAGTGCATAGAATTTTGAAGAGTGGATTACTGTAGAGTATTTTACCCAGAAAAATCTGTCATTGTGATTCAACAATGGGCAGAGAGAAACTTCCCTGAATCTATTTTCAAATAGTTTATAATCCATCAAATAAAACACGTATATTTGAAATATCTGATCTTGAAGCCAGGCTAGCGACTCACACATATAATCAGAGCACTCAGGAGGCTGAAGCAAGAGCATTGCTATGAGTCCAAGGCCAACTTGGACTACATAGTGAGTGAGTTCTAGGCCAGCTGAATACGTTTCAACAACTAAAATAAGTAAAGAAAAAGTGAAATCTCCAATCTCTGTTTCAACAAACCAAAACAAGTAAATGAAAATAAAATATGAAATCTCTGTATCTGAATATGTTCAAAAGTTCTTTTCTTCGCATCTACTTTGTAATGCCAGGCAGGGGCATTAACCTGTGTAGGATGCTGGTTTAGGAGACCACCAGTTTCCTGAGGGTGAAGCTTTAAACAAGTGAGAGAGGAGTGAACAGGGGTAAGCCATGCAGAGCTGTATTATCCCTGACTCGAGCCTGGAGTTGTCGGTGATCTGAGGGCTTTGGGAAGGACAACACCTCTCAGGTCAGTGCAGCAGCATCGCACGCTTGTTAGGAGCACGCCTGGCACTTCCTTTATAATTCAGCTCCTGCAGGCTAAACAAGCCAACAGCAGCATCAATAATTTAAAGCCAACAAAACATCCTTTATTTACTGGTGACAGGAGCATACGATATATTCATAAATGTCAAGTCATCTCTCTTTTGCTAAGCTGTTTGGTAAGAGTGCTCATACAGCACTGCCTCACTCCTTTAATTCCAAGCACTAAATAAAAGGAAAATATGCAATTATTTAGACAGGTCTTGCCCGTCTTATCAAGCATGTTTTATAAATCATAAAGCTTGTCGAATACGTAATTTTTAAAACCTGTGTAGAAAGCTGGGCGTGGTGGTGCATGCCTTTAATCCCAGCACTCGGGAGGCAGAGGTAGGAGGATCACTGTGAGTTCGAGGCCACCCTGAGACTACATAGTGAATTCCAGGTCAGCCTGAGCTAGAGTGAGACCTTACCTCGAAAATAAAGAAATAAATAAATAAAATAAAACCTGTCTAAAGTCACGTGTGATGGTACATGTCTGTAACCCAATCACTTGCAAGTGAAGCAGGTATTAGGGGTTCAGAAATAGGGTCCTTGAACCCCAAATCCTGCGTTCATGTCTACTTCCAACCAAAGAATTGCATAAAATAAGACTGAGAAGGATAATTATTAAATTATTGTATTTATTGAGGGCAGCAAAAGAACCAAGGGAAGGAAAATGAAAACGCCCACATGGTCTGAAATCCCAAGAGAGACAGGAAAGAAAAGAAAATACGAAGAGCTCCTACATATGAAGGGCAGAAGGGGTGAAGAGCTCATATGGGAAATAGGGGTTAGGGGTTCTCTACCAGAGCTGGGCCAAGACAAGGGGAAACTCACCAGAACCTGGAGGTTCGTGACTGATGAAGGAGCCGCCAAGAGAAGTTGCCCTCCCCTGGTAAATGCGTTTATAACCTATGGGGATTCCTACCTTCCTGCTCAGGTGAGCCCAAGAGACAGATTGTCTGGGCCAGGGGCTGTCTGGGGACGAGGCCAGCCATGACGCCAAGTTCTAGGGGCTGAACTTGACTAACCACAATGTTAGCATTGAATCCTAGAAAAGTAGACATCCCTCCTAAGAGGGGCCCAGGTTGTTTGTGGACAAACAGATCTAGAGAAGAGATAAGAAGTCAGATCCTAGTTTGATCTCCAGCAAGTAGGGAGTGCAGAGGGCAGACATTTCGGAAGCCCAGTCAACCTAACTGCCTGACAAAGCTACTTGACTTCCTCTTAGGAGAATGAAGTGGGAGAACTGCTGGGAGTTCAAGGCCAGCCGCACGCCTCGGTTACTGAGTAAGACCCTGCCGGCCCCCCACAAAAATCCCCTCCCAAAATGCTGACTCTATGCTTCAGTAGCTTAGATGCCAACATAACATGTCAGGTATTTTGCTTTCCCAAGTTATTATTATTATTATTGTTGTTGTTGTTGTTGTTGTTGTTTTTCAAGGTAGGGTCTCACTCTAGCTCAGGCTGACCTGGAATTCACTATGGAGTCTCAGGGTAGCCTCGAACTCATGGTGATCCACCTACCTCTGCCTCCCGAGTGCTATGACTAAAAGCGTGTGCCACCACGCCCAGCTTCCCAAATAATTTTTATTAACCTTGACAAAGGGATATAGATGAGGAAAATTTCCTCACGTTTAACATATTGTATTAATTTATTTATTTATCTATTTATTGATTTGAGAGAGAAAGAAAGATTCTAATAGAGATAGAGGATGGGCACACCAGGGCCTCTAGCCACTGCAAATGAACTCTAGATGCATGTGCCACCTTGTGCTTATATGAGTACTGGGGACTCAAACCTGGGTCCTTAGGCTTTGCAGGCAAGTGCCTTAATCCCTAAGCTAACTCTCTAGTCCTTCCTCACTTTTATAACATTTATTCATCCATTCAATGACCTATGAATGTGAATTCTGCAGAAGGCAGTGTTTAATGCCAACTGTAGACAGTAGAGAACATTCATAAAAAATTTTCTGCCTGGCATGGTGGTGCACGCCTTTAATCCCAGCACTCAGGAGACAGAAGTAGGAGGATCGCCATGAGTTTGAGGCCACCCTGAGACTCCATAGCGAATTCCAGGATGGCCTGAGCTAGAGCGAGACCCTACCTCTAAAAAACAAAAACAAACAAACAAAGTTTTTAGGCCAGGTGCACTGGATCACCCCTATAATCCCAGCACTCTGGATGCTGAGGTAAGAGGATAGCTGGGACTTTGAGGCCAGCCTGGGCTACCGAGAGAAAGAGAGTTCCACGTAGGCCCAGGCTAGAATAAGACCCTACCTCAAAAAGACAAAAATGACATAAAACAACCAAGCAACACATGCAAACAGTTCTCACGATGCTCACGGCCTGGTGTGGAATAAGAAAATAAAGAACTGGATTAATTCTAATCATGTATAATTTTATTCATTCATTAAATACAGGGTAGGAATGGGATTTGGGGATTGATACTAAATAAGGCAAGTTTCTTTCCGTTAGGCAAAAATCAGCAAATGAGAGAAGAGAAAGACTTGTCTCAACAGCTGAGATCAGCTTTATTCAGGGAAAGGCAGAGAAAGGTCCTGGCCGGGCTGGGCAGAAGCCACTAATGTCCCTTACAGACTAGGGAGTTCTGATCACAGTGGCTCATGGAAATTCTTGGGAGGCATTCTGCCTTGCCTAGGGTTTAAGTAACATGGCGGGGGGAGAGGTAGCGATGATAATTAGTAGAAAGGCGTTTTGCACTGAGAAATGGGGCCAGGGTCATTTCTTGGAAACAGATATTGTAAATTATAATTGTTAAATGGCAGTCAGAGTTCCAAAAATAGAGACATCCTGGTTCTAACACTTTCCCTCTGAGAACTTGGGTTTTAAAAAAAAATATTTTATTTTTCTTTATTTATGAGAGAGAGAGAGACACAGAGAGAATGGGTGTACCAGGGCCTCCAGCCACACTGCAAACAAACTCCAGATTCCTGCGCCCCCTTGTGCATCTGGCTTACGTGGGTCCTGGGGAATCGAACCTGGGTCCTTTGCCTTTGTAGGCAAACGCCTTAACCACTAAATTAGTTCTCCAGCTAGTAGTTTTTATTTTATATTATTTTATTTATTTATTTTTGTTTTGCTTTTTTGAGGTAGGGTCTCACTCTAGCCCAGGCTGACCTGGAATCCACTCTGTAGTTTCAGGCTGGCCTCGAACTCACGGCGATCCTCCTACCTCTGCCTCCCGAGTGCTGGGATTAAAGGCGTGTGCCACCACGCCCGGCTATTTTATTTATTTATGATCTAGGTCCTGCCTAGTAAGTCTTCAACTTCAGTCCCCAGTAAAATGACCAAACTTTCTCTGATTTGCCCTGAAATTCCTCCACCCAAGCTGCAGATGGCGCTGTCTCCTTGGTCATTCCTGCCTGGGTTTTCTCAGTCATCTTGGTTAATTCACACTGCCTCAGCTCGCTGTAGGAAATCTATATTCACTGATCAGTTTTCCTACACTTCTTTGTTTTCTCTGTACAAGGATCTGGGTGGAGATTTCAGACCATCATCGTCTTACGCGGGAGGAGGCAAGCTCAGAAACTGGACCATCGCTGATGTCACCCAGTCACTGACAGGCTGAGCAACACCAGAGGCTACATCTATGGACTCTATAGTTATAAGGGGGGTCAAAGGCCTAAACTGTGATTCAATTCCTTTGTCAAGGAATTTTTTTCTCTCTTTCTGTATTTTATTTTATTGTTTTGGTTTTTCAAGGTAGGGTCTCACTCTAGCCCAGGCTGACCTGGAATTCATTTATGTAGTCTCAGGTGGCTTCTAACTCACAGCGATCCTCCTACCTCTGCCTCCTAAGTGCTGGGATTAAAGGCGTGCACCACCACGCCTGGCTCCTCTCTTTATATTTGTTGGTTTTTCGAGGTAGGGTCTCGCTTTAGCCCAGGCTGACCTGGAATTCACTATGGAGTCTCAGGGTGGCCTCGAACTCACGGCGATCCTCCTACCTCTGCCTCCCGAGTATGGGGATTAAAGGCATGAGCCACCATGCCCGGCTATTTCCTTTCCTTAAAATACACCAGGTGACCATGCCACCTCTGCCACTGTGGTGAGCCCAGTGTGCCCTCTCCTCCTCCACTCCACTCTGCACCAACCTATTGCTGTATTGCTAAATAGATTTACTTTTGGTCACATTGCCTTTACATCTAAAGTTCTGCTCTCAGCCCCAGTCAGAAAAGCTTTGGCTTTTTTTGTTTGTTTGTTTTGTTTTTGTTTATTTTTTATTTATTTATTTGAAAGCAACAGACAGAGAGAGAAAGAGGCAGAGAGAGAGAGAGAGAGAGAGAGAATGGGAGCACCAGGGCTTCCAGCCACTGCAAATGAACTCCAGACGCATGCGCCCCCTTGTGCATCTGGCTAACGTGTGTCCTGGGGAATCGAGCCTCGAACCGGGGTCCTTAGGCTTCACAGGCAAGCGCTTAACCGCTAAGCCATCTCTCCAGCCCTGTTTGTTTTGTTTTTCATTTGGCAGTGGGAAGCAGTCCATGCAGAGATTCATAACTGATGCTAAAAGCAAGTAATTGATGAATGCTTGGCCATAGACAAGTCATAAACATCATCCCTCCAGGGCTTAAGAGTATCACAGAAGACAGGACAGAAACAAGGTAAGAGCTCAAGGTGGGGGAAACATCCCGGAGCTCTGTCATCTGAGCACGGCAAGACCATGGCATCGGTGAACTCATGGCCATGGTTACCTGCAGAAGACCTGCACGTGATGGACCAGCCATCATTCTGTTATCGATGACACAGGACCGGGCTGGAGAGATGGCTTAGCGGTTAAGGCGCTTGCCTGCGAAGCCTAAGGACTCATGTTCGACTCTCCAGATCCCACATAAGCCAGCTGCACAAAGGTGACGCAAGCGCAATGTTGCACATGCCCACTAGGTGGTGCAAGCGTCTGGAGTTCGACTATAGTAGCTGAGGCCCTGGTGCACCAATTACCTCTCTTTAAAATAGGGGCTGGAGAGATGGCTTAGCGGTTAAGCGCTTGCCTGTGAAGCCTAAGGATCCCGGTTCGAGGCTCAATTCTTCAGGACCCACGTTAGCCAGATGCACAAGGGGGCGCATGCGTCTGGAGTTCGTTTGCAGTGGCTGGAAGCCCTGGCGTGCCCATTCTCTCTCTTTCTCTCTATCTGCTTCTTCCTCTCTCTGTTACTCTCAAATAAATAAATAAAAAATGAACAAAAAAAATTTAAAAAAAAATTAAAAAAAATTAAAAAGACCATGCCCCTCCCTAATGAGCTCACGACAGTTAACTGTTGAGAGGGGCTCTCTCTTCTGTGGCATAGGCACTGGTAAGTGATGAGAAGGAACACAGTGAGACTGCGAAGAATAAAAGAGGGTAACTCGGGGTACATCTGATCAAAATGTACATATCTATGGAAATGTAGAAAAACAAAAAACAAGGGCTGGAGAGATGGCTTCTCGGTTAAGACACTTGCCTGCAAAGCCAAAGGACCCTGGTTCGATTCCCCAGGACCCACATAAGCCAGATGCGCAAGATGCTGCATGTATCTGGAGTTTGTTCGCAGTGGCTGGAGGCCCTGGCACAGCCATTCTCTCTTGCTGTTTCTCTCTATCTGTCTCCCCTCTCAAAAAAAATAAATAAAATTAAAAAAATATAAAAAATAAAACAAGCTGGGCAGGTGGTGCACACCTTTAATCTCACAATTGGGAGGCAGAGGTAGGATTGCCATGAGTTCGAGACCACCCTGAGATTACATAGTTAATTCCAGGTCAGCCTGGGCCAGAGTGAAACCCTACCTCAAGAAAACAAAAAGTAAATAAATAAAACCACTTAAAAAAAAAACAAAACTAGGTGAATTGCTTCCAATGTCTTCTAACTCAATTGCTTTATTCTAGATAAAATTGTTCATTTTAAGTTCCCAAATATAAAACGAGCAACCTCAGAGATGCTATTGCTGAAGCAAAGCAGTGAGAGACCCTTATTATTCTGCTGTTTTTCCAGCAAGTATGAATCTTGTTTGAAGAGCTCAGGGCTAGAGCTGACGAGATGATGGCTCAGGGAAAGAAGCCTAAAGACCCGAGTTCAGATCCGCAGCCCCCACGTGAGCGCCGAGTGAGTGTGGCAGCTCACCCAGAGCTGCAGTGCTCCGGAGGGAGTCACAGGGAATCCCCGTGCAAACTGGCCAGCTAGACTAGTCAAATCAGTGAGCTCTGGGTTCAAGAGCTCAGATCTCTAGTGAGAGACCCTGGCTCAGTAAAGAGTATGCCGAGCAACGGAGGACGACTACAGCCATCAACCTCTGGCCTCCACTCGGTTGGACAAGCACGTGTGCCCCCACACATACACACGTGCATGTACGTACAAGCGTGGCTGCTTGTTTCCTGTCGGTGTCCTGCACCAGGCGGGGACTGTTGAGGCTGAACTCAGAGGCCCTTGCTCTTCCTCTTGAAGATTATGAGCTGAATCAAACAATAGGATTGGCTACAAAGAATGATGGTGTTTAGGCTGTAATATATGACACATTTTCTTTTGAAGTAAAATCATTTAATAACAAATACAAATAATTTGTGTATGTGTGAAACGGTGGGTCATAATTTATCCCAGACTTGTTCGACATTGCAATCCTCTCACTTCAGCCTCTCAAGTATTGAGATTACGGGCGTGTCAGCAAACAAATGAATTATCAACATGAAGAATGAAAAAATATATATATTGGTTTTTCGAGGTAGGGTCTCACTCTAGCTCAGGCTGACCTAGAATTTACTATGTAATCTCAGGGTGGCCTTGAACTCACGGTGATCCTCCTACCTCCTCCTCCCCAGTGCTGGGATTAAAGGCATGCGCCACCATGCCCGGCTCTGAAATATATATCTTTAATTTCTATAAATGTATAAAATTCATAATGATATTGATTTATTCATTAAGTCAACACATTGAATTCTTCAGACTTATTTGATGAATCAGAAGCTACCGTATTGTCTTATTTTCTTAAGAAACATCAGTAGATAACATGCAAGATTCTTAACTCACATGTACTTTTTCCTCACATTTCATTGAGAATGTGAATTAGGTAATTTGGGGGACTTTTTAGCATTCATTGTCATTTTGTTTCTTTGTTGGTTAGGTTGGTTTGTTTCCATCTGTTTATTGCATTAATGTTTGTCTAATCTGGGACATTTTTTCTCGGAATTTATGGACTCTCCCACACACTATCTCAAATTGTTGGGGGTTTTCTTTTTTCAGTTTGCTGATTATTTGAGTAATCAGTTTGATTACTTATTTTTATTTATTTTTTAGCTTTTGCGGGGGGGGGGAGATAAGATTAAAGGTGTGCACCACCATGCCCGGCTTTTTTTAACCTTTTTTTAAAGAGAGTGAGTAAAAAAGAGAGAATTGGCGCATGTGGTGGTTTGATTCAGGTGTCCCCCATAAACTTAGGTGTTCTGAATGTAGTTTCCAAGCTGATGGATATTTGGAATTAATGCCTCCTGGAGGGAGTGTATAGCTGGGGGCGGGCTTATAGATGTTATAGCCAGTTTCCCCTTGCCAGTGTTTGGCACACTCTCTTGTTGCTATTGTCCACCTGATGTGGGCCAGGGGGTGATGTCCACCCTCTGCTCATGCCATTGTTTCCCCCTGCCATCATGGAGCTTCCCCTTGATCCTGTAAACCAAAATAAATCTCTTTTTCCCAGAAACTGCTCTTGGTTGGGTGATTTCTACCAGCAATGCGAACCGGACTGCAACAGCACATAAGGGCCTCAGCCACTAAAATCAAACTCCAGATGCTTGTGCCACCTAGTGGGCATGCGCCACCTTGTGCTTCTGTTTGTGCATCTGGCTTACATGGGATCTGGAGAGAGATTGAACATGGGTCCTTAGGCTTTGCAGGCAAGTGCCTTAACTACTAAGCCATCTCTGTAGCCCTTAACTTTTTCTTGAAAACTTCCATAAGTACAGACAATATATTATGATCATAATACCCTCCCACTACCCCCATTTTTCTTCCCCAAACCCCCCTCCATTGTACCCCTTCTTCTCTCCAATTAGGCTCTTTTCTATTTTGATGTCATCATTTTTCCCCTTCTATTATACAGGTCTTGTGTAGGTAGTGTCAGCCACTGTCATGCATATCAAGGCCACTTTGTATCTGCAAGCCAGCATTGTGAGCAGTCCTCCCCTTCCTTTGGCTCTTACATTCTTTCTACCACCTCTGTGGTGGTTTGAATAGATGGCCCCCAATATATTCAGTTGTTTATTTGTTTGTCGTTTGCATCTGCAGCCACCTGGCTGGAGGCGGTGTCACTGGGTGGATCTTAAGGTGTGGTGGTGGGTTTGAGATTTCAATCTAAAGATATGCAAAGTGTGCCTAGCTGGAGTTCCTGAAGTGTGCTGTGGCTTTTGGCTTTTTTGGCTTGAACTTCTCTGTCTCTGCTTGGTCCTATGAAGGCAGGCCAGTTTCTTCTGCCATTATGGAACTTCCCCTGGATCTGTAAGCTTCAATAAATATCCCTTCCTCCATCACTGTGCCTGGTCTGGAAGTTCATCTCAGTGAACCTGAAGCTGTCTACCACAGACCCTAAGTCTTGGAGGCAGGGAGGGAGAGAGAGAGAGAGAGAGAGAGAGAGAGAGATGTCTCAGTGCTGAGCACTTCATGTTAATGCTTTTCAGCACTATGGTGACTTTTGAGTCACCCCAGTGGTCACCGCCATCTGAAAAGAGAAGCTTCTCTAACCAAAAGTGAGAGTAGTATTAATATACAGGCATAAACATAAACATAAAAAGTGCCTAGAGGGCAGTTTGGTGACCATAAAATATACATTAACCAGACAATGGCAGTCATTACTTCCCAGAGCTTATGACCTCCCCAGCTTTTCATTAGGTTTTCAGTACCAGCAAGAATTCCCAGCTGTGGAGTGGGCCTCAAACACAATGAGAGAGCAGCTGGTTTAGCCCATCACAGACATGCCACCGTGGGCATATTTGGTGTGGCTGGCCAGCCATAAGGCTTACACAGTCTCCTGCGGGTTAAGACCATCGATGGCTTCCGGCCCACGGAAGGCTGCGGGCTGCACAGCTCTTTCTAGCATCCTGACTGACAGCCAGTCAACAGAGAGGAAGGAGAGATGATTATAGTTTATATTTGTTAATTTTTTTTACCTTAACAAGTTAGTTGATTATTTTTGTAGAGTGATTAAATGTGGAAAGATAATCATGTTAAATAAAAGTCATTACATAGGGAGACACTTTCCTACTGGGAGCCTAAGGAAAGACATCTTCTTGCCATAGCCTACAAAATGTTGTCTTCATTGTTCGCTGGTTCTCTTTAGGAGGCCAGCCTCCTTCCCTGAGCAAAATCTCTCTCTCTCTCTCTCTCTCTCTCTCTCTCTCTCTCTCATTGTTTTTATTTATTTCAGTGATATAGACAGAAAGAGACAGATAGAGAATGAGCATGCCAGGGCCTTCAGCTGCTGCGAACGAACTCCAGATGCATATGTCACGTTGTGTATCTGGCCTACATGGATCCTGGGAATCGAACCTAGGTCCTTTGTCTTCACAGGCAAACACCTTAACTGCTAAGCCATCTGTCCAGGGCCCCAATTTCTTATTCTCAGTAACCCTTTGTAGAGGAAGAAGGTTTCTTTTCTGACCTCTTGTCAAATTTATGGCTCAGGTGAGTATAGAAAAAGACTGGTAAATATATGGAAAGGATACAAACTTATTTACTATGTTCTAAGTGTCACAAGAATCTTCATAAGGAAATGAAGACCCAACATAGCAAGGATTCCTCTGTAATTTTATCTTTAGTTTTGGTGAAGAGTGAAAAAAGTCTATGGGTATCATGTCGTACCGCAAACGTGACATCTTAACATACTGACTATTTTATTTTATTTTGTTTTTATTTTTATTTATTTATTTGAGAATGACAGACAGAGAGAAGGAGAGAGAGAGAGAGAGAGAGAGAATGGGCACACCAGGGCCTCCAGCCACAGCAAACAAACTGCAGATGCATGCATCCCCTTGTGCATCTGTCTAGCGTGGGTCCTGGGTAATCAAGCCTTGAACCAGGGTCCTTAGGCTTCACAGGCAAGTGCTTAACCACTAAGCCATCTCTCCAGCCCCATACTGAGTATTTTAAACTACTGGAAGCTGAATGAGAGGGAGTGAACCTGTGATTCCACCACTTGAGAGGTGGAGCCGGGAGGATCTGGAGTTCAAGGTCAGCAGTGGTTACACAGTGAATTCAAGGCTGGACTACATGAAACCTTTTCTCCTGAAACAAGTAACAATAGCAATAGAGGGAAACTGGGAAAATTAGGCAGGTCTCTCCTGAGAGCTGACATGGAATTCTTCCCGCTCTACTCTTCCCTGACGGGAGTCATCCATCTGAGATTGTCAGCCTCTGCACTTGTCACCGGAGACCCTCAGGTGACATGCAGAAGGGGAGGGTGCCACACAGACACAGAACTGAATCGGAATACGCAAACGCCCGGGAGCGCCTCTCATTTCCTTGACCCTTGACCTTTCTTCTTTTCTCACACCCTCTTCTCCTTCCATCATTCTCCCACCTGACTGTCCTCAGCAGTTTTCTGTGGGGTTTGAGTCTTTACTTTGGAAGGCACCTGCATCATTTTAAACTTCCGTGTTTTTTTTTTTTTTCCTCTTGTTAATGTGTGTTTTGCTATGGTGTCTTGGCCATGAGTCTCTAGAGGAGTGTGGAAAAGATATTATCTCCACCCCTCTGTATTCTTTCCCTCTTTGATTTGTCCATTGAACAGTGTGGATATCATCTAATGGTGAGAAACTGTGTGTGTGTGGGGGGGACTTGGCAAGGGCTATTTTTTCTTTTTTCTCTTTCTTTCTTTCTTTCTTTTCTTTCAAAATAGGGTCTCACTCTAGCTCAGGCTGACCTGGAATCCACTCTGTAGTCTCAGGGTGGCCTCGAACTCACAGCGATCCTCCTACCTTTGCCTCTGAGTACTAGGATTAAAGGCGTGCACCACCACACCTGGCTTGGCAAGGGATATATATATATATATATATATATATATATATATATATATATATATTATTTTTGTTGTTGTTGTTGTTTAGATTCTCTTGGCGTCTCTGTGTCTTCACATAAGACAAGGATGTGTCTTTTCCTCTGAGAGCTGAAAGGGCGCATCTCACATGAAGAGCTTATGACCTGTGTCAGGGAAAGAGGACGGAAGGAGAGCAAGAGTGAGCGTCCTGTTTCTGCTGAGCTCTTGAATGCCAACATGCCTTGATTTTTCAGGGGCAGAATTTCCAAAATCTCACACCCTGCATTGCAAAGACCGTATGTTGAACTACAATACTGATGTTTGTTGAGACCATGCAGACACCGTCACTCGGCAGCACGTCACCGAAGGTCCTTAGGGCTTTGTGCAGAAAGGCGTTTAGTGACTCTCCCTGGAGTGCTCCTCCATCCTCCGCGGACGCTGGGAACTGGGGAGTCAGCCATGGAGGAGGAACCCAGGCCTCTCCACCGGGGCCTTTGAAAGACCCATCTTGACTTCGTACAGCTGAAGGGACTTGGCTTTGCACTTACTCTTTTTTTTGTTTGTTTGTTTGTTTTTTTTTTTTTTTTTTTTTTTTGGTTTTTCTTTTTTTTTTTTTTTTTTGGTTTTTCAAGGTAGGGTCTCACTCTAGCCCAGGCTGACCTGGAATTCACTATGGAGTCTCAGGGTGGCCTCGAACTCACGGCGATCCTCCTACCTCTGCCTCCCGAGTGCTGGGATTAAAGGCGTGCGCCACCACGCCCGGCTTATTGTTTGTTTGTTTTTTTGACGTAGGGTCTCACTCTAGCTCAGGCTGTCCTGGAATTCACTGTGTAGTCTCAGGCTGGCCTCAAACTCACGGTGAACCTCCTACCTCTGCCTCCAGAGTGCTGGGAATAACAGCGTGCACCACCACCCCAGCTTGAATTATATATATACATTTTTTTTTTTTTTTTGAGGTAGGGTCTCGCTCTCTAGCCTAGGCTTACCTGGAATTCACTATGTAATCTCAGAGTGGCCTCAAAACCATGGCGATCCACCTACCTCTGCCTCTCTAGTGCTAAGATTAAAAGCATGTGCCACCACACCTGGTTGAATTTACTTTTTTTTTTTTTTTTGAGAGACAGAGAGTGAGAGAGATAGAAAGAGAGAGAACTGGCACAACAGGGCCTCAGCCATTGCAATTGAACTCCAGATGCTTGCGCCACCTAGTGGGCATGTGCGGCCTTATGCTTGCCTCACCTTTGTGCGTCTGGCTTACGTGGCATCTGGAGAATCGAACACGGGTCCTTAGGCTTTGCAGGCAAGCGCCTTAACCGCTAAGCCATCTCTCCAGCCCTGAATTTACTTTTTGATGCAGTTGAAATTTGACGGCAAGCTAGTGGTTCCAGTCTTAGGGTTGTTCTTTTAGAAGTTTGCACTATTAACTGTTTTCTCTGTGCTTTGCGATGAAAATCTACTACGTGGCATAGTTTTCTTAAGACCCATTTCTTTCTAGCACACTCTTCGGGGAAATAATTCTGTCTCCCTCTCAGTGTCTGGGAGTTTAGGGTGGGTGCTCTGCTTCATGTTACACCACTGCTTGGTGTCATAAAGATAGAAGTTTATTTCTTGGTTTAATATTGCCAGTTAACAAATCCAGGTGGCACATTGACTAGCCCCTTGCAACACCATGTAGTGTCTTGTCATCACACCCTAGGCTTAAAAAAAAAAACTTGTCACACTTTCACTTTGGGGAAATTGCCTTTAGTTTATGCTGAACCCCTCCTCTGCCTTGACGTAGCACTGCTGGGTGAAATCATCTGTTCTCACTACCGTCAGTATCCTCTTTGCCACACAACAGCAGTTGTCAAGTGTTCACGTCTCTCTGCTCACTTCAGAATCTGGTGAACGTTTTCAGCAACGATGAATGCTTTCTGAACCACATGGATTTGATCAACTTGAGCATTGCCACAGGATTTGGAAGAGATAAAAAAACCCCAGCAATTTAGCATCATATTTCAGCCCCAGAATGCCCCATAACTTATTAGTTGTAATGTCCATGCACAGTCTAATGCAGGCAGTGTGGCAGGACCGATCATGAGTCTTGAAGCCACAGTAGATTTGTTCTACTTTAAATTAATATCTTACGCATACCTATGTCTCTTTGCCTTTGTTTGGAAATGGAATCCCGTTAGCTACCGTATAGAATCTTGGAGGAGCTGGACATGGTGGGGCATGCCTTTAATCTCAGCACTTGGGAGGCACAGGTATGAAGCTTGATGTGAGTTCAAGGCTAGCCTGGGACTACAGAGTGAGTTCCAGGTCAGCCTGAGCTAGAGTGAGATCTCACCTCAAGAAAGAGGAAGGAGGAGGAGGAAGAGGAGAAGAAGAATGAGGAGGAAGAAGAGGAGGAGGAAGACGTAGTAGTGCCTTGGGCTGGAGAGATGGATTGGAAGTTTAGGTGCTGCCTTGCAAGCCTGACACCCAGGTTAAATTCCCCACTGCCCACGTTATAAAGCCAGATGCACAGAGTGGTGCATGCATCTGGAGTGTACTTGCAGTGGCAAGAAGCCCTGGCATACCCCTTCTCTCTCTGTCTCCCCCCCCCCCACCGCCGTTTGCAAATAAATAAATAAAAATCTTTTTAAAAAGAATCTTGAGCCGGGCGTGGTGGCGCGTGCCTTTAATTCCAGCACTCGGGAGGCAGAGGTAGGAGGATCACCACGAGTTCGAGGCCACCCTGAGGCTACATAGTGAATTCCAGGTCAGCCTGAGCTAGAGTGAGACCCTACCTCGAAAAACCGAAAAAGAAAAAAAAAAAAAAAAGAATCTTGGAGGACTGACAATGAAGGAGAAAACACGTGTGATGTATATACTACCCAGCTCAGAGCAATTAACTGATCAATAGCTTATTAATCTTATGTATTTTAAATTTTTGTTATTTATTCATTTGCAAGGAGAGAGAATGAATGAATGAATGAATGAACGAACACGGGCATGCCAGAACCTTTAGCTGTTGCAAATAACTCCAGATGCATGTGCCACTTTGTGCACCCCGCTTTACATGGGGACTGGGGAACCGAACCTGAGTCTTTAGGCTTTGTGGGCAAGTGCCTTAACTGCTGAGCCATCTCTCCAGCCTAATCCTGTGTATTTTTACTTTCTTTTGTGATTTTTCTTGCGTATGTGTGTGTGGTGTGCATGAATATGTACGTATGTGGACACACATGTATATATGGGTGTTCATGAGTGTGTGTGTGTAAGCCATAGGTCAACATCAGGAGTCTTCCTTATTTCTTCTCCATCTCATTATATGAGAAAGGTTCACCTGCTGAGTCTAGAGAAAACAGGTTCAGCTCCACTAGGGAGCCCGTGTGTCCCAGGGTCCTCGGTCTCCTCCTCCTCTCATCACTGCATCACTGGATATGTGGGCGTGTGCCGCCATGCCCAACTTTTGTTTTGTTTTGTTTTGTTTTTGAGGTAGGGTCTCACTCTGGCTCAGGCTGACCTGCAATTCACTATGTAGTCTCAGGGTGGCCTTCAACTCATGGTGATCCTCCTACCTCTGCCTCCTGAGTGCTGGGATTAAAGGCATGTGACACAATGCCCTGCCCCAACTTTTTGTTTTCAAGGTAAGGTCTTGCTCTAGCCCAAGCTAACCTGGAATTCACTATGTAGTCTCAGGGTGGCCTCGAACTGACAGCGATCCTCCTACCTCTGCCTCTCAAGAGTTAGGATTAAAGGTGTGCACTACCATGCCCGGTCCAACATTTTTCAAAATTTATTTTACTTATTTGAGAGAGAAAGAGAGAGGGAGGGAGGGAAGAAGGGAGAGAGAGAGAGAGAGAGGGAGGGAGAGAGAATGAATGGGCATGCCAGGGCCTTCAGCTGCTGTAAATGAACTCCAGATGCATGCGCCACCTTGTGCATCTGGCTTATGTGGGTCCTGAGAAATCAAACCTGGGTCCTTTGGCTTTGGAGGCAAACACCTTAACTGCTAATATTTATTTATTTATTTTTGTTTATTTTTATTTATTTATTTGAGAGTGACAGACACAGAGAGAGGCAGAGAGAGAGGGAGAGAGAATGGGTGCACCAGGGCCTCCAGCCACTGCAAAGGAACTCCAGACGCATGTGCCCCCTTGTGCATCTGGCTAACTTGGGTCCTGGGAAATTGAGCCTCGAACCAGGGTTCTTAGGCTTCACAGGCAAGTGTTTAAGCACTAAGCCATCTCTCCAGCCCTAATATTTATTTTAATGTGGGTACTGGGAGTCCAAATTCAGGTCCTCCTGCTTGTGTAGCAATCACTTAATCACTGAGCCAGCTCCCCAGCCCCTATATATGTTTATTTTTATTTGTTTATTTGAGAGTGATGACAGACAGAGAGAGAAAGAGGCAGAGAGAGAGAGAGAGAGAGAGAGAATCGGCTTGTCAGGGCCTCCAGCCACTGTAAACGAACTCCAGACGCGTGCGCCCACTTGGGCATCTGGCTTACGTGGGTCCTGGGCAATCTAACCTCAAACCGGGGGTCCTTAGGCTTAAGAGGCAAGTGCTAACTGCTAAGCCATCTTTCCAGCCCCTGTATATATTTTTAATCCATGATAAATCCCAAGGGGAATTGTTTCCACTCTGTTGTTATAAGAACGTGCCTCCTTGTAACATCCTTTTAATGCATATCTAAGGTTTCATCCACCAGGCAATGGATTTCTTCATGAATATCACTTTCCAGGTATCTCTACCTCCTGCCAACTAGGAGGTATTTAATAGGTATTTACTGAATGAACACACACTGGAATGCGTGCTTGCATATAGAGTGATAAGAAATGGAGAGTGAGGGGCTGGAGAGATGGCTTAGCGGTTAAGCGCTTGCCTGTGAAGCCTAAGGACCTTGGTTTGAGGTTCGATTCCCCAGGACCCACGTGAGCCAGATGCACAAGGGGGCGCATACATCTGGCGTTTGATTGCAGTGGCTGGAGGCCCTGGTATGCCCATTCTCTCTTTCTCTCTCTCTCTCTCTCTGCTTCTTTTTCTCTTTGTCTGTCTGTCGCTCTCAAATAAATTAAAAAAAAAAAAAAACAAAAAAAGAAATGGAGAGTGAATTCAAGGAACTTTATAGATTATTGAATAGTTTACATAGGCCAAGTCAGTTAATTGTGCCAGATTCAGTTGTGGGTATAATGAAGGCCTCATACAATGCCAACCTATGCAGCTGTCATAGAGTCGGGCCTGAAACAATGACTGCCGTCCAGTATTTCAGTTTTCTTAAGAATTCACAGCTTGAAAAAACAGGATCTAAAGGTAAAAATGGGAAATTGCTTCAATAAAGTTTTCATTTCCTGCTTCTGGGTATCTGGTCGGCCTACGTAAGCTGAACTAGTTGAAGATTCCAGTTTCACATGATTTGACTTAAAGTGAAATCCTCTTTTGTCCAGGCAGTCACTTTAGTAGGAAGAAAGGAAGGAGCCCTCAAACACTCTGTCTACTTAAACTCCCGTAGCACAATGCACCCTAATTATAATTTAGAAATTCTGGATGAAGATGGATATACTCAGTTAAACTTTAACTTGCGTGACATCACCAGAAGACCCACAGTCTCAAAGAAAGGTATAATTTTTCTTTCTGCCTTTAGCATTTAAATGCTTTTAGTATTGCTATTAACTGATTTTTTTTTTTTTTTGAGATAGGGTCTCGCTCTAGCCCAGGCTGACCTGGAATGCACTAAGTAGTCTCAGGCTGGCCTCGAACTCACGGTGATCCTCTTACCTCTGCCTCCCAAGTGCTGGAACTAAAAGCCATGCACTATCACTCTCGGATTCTGAAATATTTTAAGTGGAGAAAATTTGAAAGATTTGTGAATTGTAGAATTTTCATTAATATATATCGTACAAGGTTTTTAGAAGTTGTTACAGCTCATTTGCACTTATGCTAAGCCTCTTTTCCTAGAAATTATCCAACCGTTATCTCATTTACTTATCATGAGTCCGAGGGAAGTTGACTTCTCTGTTACATAGACAGTGTCACTTCATCGGTGAGGGGCTGGTGATGTGTGTCATGGCATATTGTGGTGGTTTGAATAGATAGCCCCCAATATATTTCAGTTGTTTATTTGTTTGTAGTTTACATCCGCAGACACCTGGCTGGAGGCAATGTCACTGGGTGGATCTTAAGGTGTAGTGGTGGGTTTCAGGTTTCAATCTAAAGATATGCAAAGTGTGCCTGGCTGGAGTTCCTGAAGTGTGCTGTGGCTTTGAACCTTTAGGCTTGTACTTCTCTCTCTCTGCTTGAGCCTGTGAAGGCAGGCCAGCTTCCTCTGCCATTATGGAACTTCCCCTGGATCTGTAGGCTTCAATAAATATCCCTTCCTCCATAACTGTGCCTGGTCTGGAAGTTCATCTCAGTGAACCTGAAGCTGTCTACTACACATATAGAGATGAAAGAATTTCAATAGAATGACTTGCTGCTGATTTTATAGACTAAAAGGAGTGCATTGAAGAAGAGGGCTAGGAAGCTTAAAGAATTATATATGAATAACACATGCAGTCTACACAACTTACAGGAGATATCAATGAGAAAAATGAGAACAGTGAGAAAAAGCAAAAACATGCATTTTATAGCTAAAATCAAAGGGAAGCTAAAAGTCATGGGATTTCAAATCAAATCCCAAATCTGGTATGTTTTTATGGTAATGAATCTACTTCAAGTTTTAAAAATATTTTATTTATTTATTTATTTGAGAGAGAGAGAGAATCGGAGCATCAGGGCCTCCAGCCCCTGCAAATGAACTCCAGATGCATTCACTACCTTATGCATCTAGCGTACATGGTTCTGGGGAATCGAACCTGGGTCTTTAGGCTTCACAGGCAAATGCCTTAACTGCTAAACCGTCTCTCCAGCCCTGCTTCAATTTTTTCAAGCAACAATGGGTTCTTGGCATATCAACCAATGAAAACATGTTACATGAAAAATACCTCATTAGTAGGACAGGACTCTTAAAAGTAAAGAATAAAATTTGGAGGAAGACACCACCAGCTCTCTCTCTGCATGGAATGTGTGTTGAGTGTTCACTGAGTTTCCCATTGACAGCTCTATGAAATTCTCTCACTGCTTTGCTTCTTGATGTGGTGTTGTTAATACAAAAATCACTCCTGTTATCTTCAAGGTAGAGATGATTCACTGACATTTGACAGCAGAATTTGTTTCTTCTGCTTTTTTCGCAGCCACATTATGCAATTATTTTCCTCTTATAGCTTACACAATTTTTTATTTTTATTTTTGGCTTGGGTAACTTGTTGACAAAAGTAGGAAACTTAAGTAAAGGAAGGAAGCAAGGAATGTGTTTACATTTATGCATGGAAAAAAACAGGGGCTGGAGAGATGGTTTAGCAGTTAAGGCGCTTGCCTGCAAAGCTAAGCACCCCAGTTCAATTCCCCAGGACCCGCGTAAGCCAGACGTACAAGGAGGCACATGCATCTGGAGTTTATTTGCAGTGGCTAAAGGCCCTGGCATGCCCATTCTCTTTCTATCTGCTTCTCTTTCTATCTCTCAAGTAAATAAATAAAATATTTTAAACAAAACATGAGCAACCTACAATATGCTTGTAATTTCTGAAAATGATATTTCTGCACGTGTTAGCTTGTTGACTTCCAACAATAATCCTTGGGGTGTTACTACACCAATTTTACACAGAGAAATGGAAAATAAAAAAGAAATAATCTGTTCAAATTATGCACAATAAATGAAAGCAGAAAGCTTCCTTGCTGTTAATGCTATTTCCCTGCATGGAACTGTTCCCTCTAAGAACAAGCGGTATTTCAGGGGCCTCAGTGAATAATGTCAAGACTGACAGACACATAGAACTGAAATGGAATGGACAGATAGATACCTTGGCAGTGTGCTCAAATTACATTTCAAGGAATTGAAAAAGAGATATCTTAAAGGTTTGGAAAATGGGAGACTAATCCTGTAAGACGACATTATCTTAGCCACCAGCGATTGATGATTACTTTAGAATTGGTCACATTTTAATGAACTGTTGAATTAAAGGGCTCCGCCTGAAGTCTTCTTGGTTCAGTTTGTGTCTGGCCCTCTCTTGCTTCAGGAATTCACGCGGCATCTCCTCCTTGGCGGCTCATTGCTGTGATTGCGGGCACGCTGTGCTTGGTTCTACTGGTGGTTGCTGCAGTCTTGGGTGCCCTGGGTGAGTATGGGTGAGGACGATTAAGGACGCTCACACACGTATGCGTCAGGGACTCTTCTAAGGGCTTGGCATGTGTGCTATAATTTCATCTGTACATTAACCCTACTGGGTCGGTGCCGTTAATCCCCACTTCACTTATAATGGAATTGGGATACCAGGAGGGTCACTTTCCCACAGTCAAAAAAACGAGTCAGTGGGCTGAAGGGATGGCTCAGTGGTTAAGGCGCTTGCCTGCAAAGCCAAAGGACCCAGATTCGATTCCCCAGTACGCACGTAAGCCAGATGTACAAGATGACGTTTGTTTGCACTGGCTGAAGGCACTGGTGAGCCCATTCTCTCTTTCTCTGTCTGCCTCTCTCTCTCTCAAATAAATAAAATAAATAAAATTTTAAAAACTAGTGGTGAGATCATGATTAGAACTTTAGACAATGTTTAAAGACATATATTAACTATGCTGTTCTGTTATTCCCCATGAAGAGCTGTTTACAAAACACAATTTGGAGGGTAAGTTGGTGGGAGGAAACGTGTGGAGCTGGGGGAGGAATACAGTGCAATTCCATCTTCATTGTGAAATAGATCTACTATACAGACTGTATGCTATTTTGTGAGTCTCATGATGACGTGAAACATTGTTGCATGCCTGATCTTTAGCATGAAGCCTTTTAAAAAATTTTTTGGTTCATTTTTATTTATTTATTTGAGAGTGACAGACAGAGAGAGGCAGAGAGAGAGAGAGAGAGAGAGAATGGGTGCGCCAGGGCCTCCAGCCACTGCAAAGGAACTCCAGACGCATGCGCCCCCTTGTGCATCTGGCTAGCGTGGGTCCTGGGGAATCGAGCCTCAAACCGGGTCCTTAGGCTTCACAGGCAAGCGCTTGAGCGCTAAGCCATCTCTCCAGCCCCAACATGAAGCATTTTTTTGTATACCAGGAGTTGCCTGAGGTACTTTGGTTATGTGCTAAGTAGATATTTTGCAATATTCATCAGAAGATGAATAAATCTCCTTGGATTTTTATATCTCTGTTGTCAATATTTTCTTATGCCTTCAGAGAGTTTCCACGAGATTCTCAAGTGCTTTGCTGAGTATGATATATTCTATGTACTTGGGGCTGGGTAGTTCTCAAAAAGTTGTCATTTTTAAGTAATAAAGAAAAAAAAACAGAAGGATTACTATCCCAACCATCTTCTACTTACAACCGTCTCTTGCTACCTCCTTTATGGAAGTTATTAATCCCTTGAAATTTCCTCTATTTTTCATCTATCTATCTATCTATCTATCTACCTACCTACCTACTTATCTATCATCTGGTATCTTCTCTCTTTCCATCAGCAATATATCATTTATTGACAGTTAACCATGAGTATTTCTCTCTGTGTTTCAATAAAATATGGATTTGGCATTTTAATTTTCAAACACAACAGGATGACTTTTTATCTGTTGCTATTATTTTTTGCGTGTATGTGATATGAAGCATTCTGGAGATCCAATTCAGGGAGAAGGCCAGTGGAGAGCGACAGCTTCCCCTCAAGGAGTCACGAGAACCACAAACCCACAAAGTCATCTTTCAACAAGACTGTGGCTCCTTCCAAGGTTCCCCAAACCACAGGCAAGGGCAGAACTCAAGGTTCAACGGAATCCTTGAGTCAAAAGGGGATTTCCTGGTACTGGGGTGTGGGTCAGGGAAGAAGAGAGAAAATGTGCTAAGATCTAACCAGCATGGATTCAAGGCAAGTACACTTGTCACCGTCATGTTAGATGACATGTCCCTGGCAGACTCACAGTAAGGTGATCTCATGACACCCATGGCTGAGCAGGAGTAAGTTGCCCCTTTGAAAACATTGAGCCACCATGAGCCTGCATCTGAGGGGCAGTATACTAGTTGATAGAAAAAGAAAGGAGACAAAGCTTTGTCCCCTTCAGGAACTGATTTACTTTAAAGGGACACAATTAGAATAAGAAACAGGATATGAGAAAAAAAAAAAAAAAGAATGTCAGGAGAAAAGGGAAGAATGTCAGCAACTTAAAAACATGTAACAGGGGGCTGGGGTGTGGTGGTGCATACCTTTAATCGCAGCATGAGGAGGCAGAGGTAGGAGGTTCTCTGTGAGTTCAAGGGCAACCTGAGACTACCTAGTGAATTCCAGGTCAGCCTGGGCTAGAGCGAGACCCTACATTGATAAACAACAACAACTATATATATATATATACACATAATATGCAATATATAAAGTATATTATATATGTTATAATACAGTATGTATAATATCTATGTAAAAGAGATGGATCTAGTACATAGATTACTGGAAACTCAACCTAACTGTGTTTAATCATATCATTTCATAGATTTCATGATAATTCTTAAATATGTGATAACTATTTCTAATTGAATTATAGTTGATGATGATGAAGGGAAAATATTTCTCTTCAGTTTTACACCTCTGGACTCACATCTCCTCACTGCTTTCGTCAAGTAGCTAATAATAGCTAAAAAGACTCTTTGAAATAGAAACAATTGTCCTTATGCTTCTCTGGTTTAAAATGGACCTCATTCCATAAAATGAACTAGGCAGCATGAAATTACTGTGCAGGCCAAGACCACAACTGTGAGAATATTTATTTTAGGGAGTTGAAGTATAAGAAACAGTGTTTTGGGCTGACTTTGAAGTAATGGAAGACAAGCCCAAAAGTAAAGATGGCTGTCACTTAAGACACTGTTTATTTGTGGTTACTCAACTTATTTTAAAATTTAGAATGAATGGTAGGATTTGAACATATTTTGTGATAAGATCTGTATAGTTTGAATTAAAAATTAAATGTGTATTAATGGCAACTCATTGATTATTGCTTATGAGATAATGGTACTTACACCAAAAGAATGAATTGGTACACTGTGGACACCATAAGAGTCATAATATTATCTTTTGCTTATAGGAAACTTTATGCAATCTTGTTCCCCTAATTGGACTGTACATGAGAGGAGCTGTTATCTATTTAGCATGTCGCTAGATTCATGGAATGGAAGTAAAAGACAATGTTCCCAGCTGGGCTCTAGCCTACTGAAGATAGAGAACTCAAAAGAATTTGTGAGTAATAGCTGACGGCCTAGCACAAGACAAGCCTCCTCTGTCACATCTGCCAGGGCTCAGAAAACATCATGGAGGAAGTTGCAATGTAAACATGAGTGCTGCTCTCACTGCTAGCCTGACAACCAGCTCCAGGGACATGGCAATAGACACTGAGGACACTCAGAACTCATCAGAACAGAAATACAGAGGTTGCAGAGAGCTCAACACTAAAGTAGACTTATAACACACCTGCCGAAGCTCAGGGAACATTGCAGAAGAGGGGGTAGAAAGATTGTAAGAGCCACACCATGGGATGTCCTGAAGCATTGTCCCCTCCACAGAGACTGGTGTGTTCATTAACCCATGGTGAATATCAATAACCTCACTGAGGAGGGCCCTCAGTGGAATACAGGTGGGGAGGAGGATAATAAGAATCTGATGGGGACTGGAGGGATGGCTTAGCTGTTAAGGCATTTGCCTGCAAAGCTAAAGGGCCTAGGTTTGATTCCCCAGGACCCACATAAAGCAGATACACAGGGTGGCATATGCATCTGGAATTCATTTACAGTGGCTAGAGGCCCTGGCATGCCCATTCTCTCTCTCTCTTTCTCTCTCTTTTTCTGTCTCTTTCTCTCAAATAAAATGAATAAAACTAAAAATAAAGTGTTTTTTTTTTAAAAAAAAAAAACAGTATAATCTGATGGGAATATGACCATCATACTTTTTTTATACACTAAAGTTCATAAGTAAGAATATAAAATAATGTGTAAATGTGGACTTCAGCTGTAATATATGCAGCAGGAAAATCCAGGGAGATTCCAAGTAGTGATAATATCATTTTAAATGCTCTCCATAACTACAAAAGCCACGTGCACTAAGAATGTGAAATTATGCCTAATACATGCTATTTTTGATTCACTGATTAAAAAAAAAACCTATATTTTGCTTTAAAGTAAATAATTTCAAACAAAATGCATGGTTGTTTGAATACCATAGTCAGGTTTCTATAAATTTTTGTGGGATTGCATTTCAATGTCTAAACCTGATAGGGATAGAAAAATGACCCGCTTATTACAATTATCAAAAAAATATATCAATGATAATACACATTTACAAATGATTTCTTTTTTAAAAATTATTTATTTTTATTTACAACACCCATAATTACAGGCAATAAACCATGGTAATTCCCTCCCCTCACAAATGATTTCTTCTTTGCAATTACTGGGAAAGGCAAAGAGAGAGAGAAGATTTTTTGGGTTGCTTTTTTTTTGTTGTTTGCTTGTTTGTTTTGAGATAAAGTATATTAGCCCAGCTTAATGGCCTGGAACTCACTAACCCATGCTGACCTCAATTTATGGGAAATTAAGTGATAATGACTCTAGAAAGTAAATTACATCTTTTTTAATTAATTTATCTATTTGAGAGAGGGCAAAAGGCAGAGAGAGAGACAGACAGACAGACAGAGAACGGGCACATCAGGGCCTCCAGCCAGTGCAAATGAACTCCAGACACATGCACCACCTTGTGCATCTGGCTTATGTGGGTCCTGGAGAATTGAACCGAGGTCCTTTGGCTTTGTAGGCAAACACCTTAACCGCTAAGCTATCTCTTTTAAGACATTTAACAACATTCAAGCATTGCCACTTCTCCCTAGATTATCAGCCTGAGGAGGCATTCTTCCCCAAACGGTTCTATTCATTTTCAATCATTCTCTTCCCTCTCTTCCCCTTCTCTCTTTCTCCTTTTCGTTTTGTTTACAGGATTTCATCAAAAGCCAGGTGTCGTCTCGTGGGGCTCACTCATTCTGGGTAGGGCTTTCTCGCCTTGCGACCGAGGGCCCGTGGCTGTGGGGGGACGGCTCCGCATTCTCATCCAGCTTGTGAGTATCAGCATACACAGCACTCACCCTTGATCCTCCTTCTCAGAGAGATCCTCAGAGAGAATCAAGCTCGATTCTCTGGATCAATATGTGGCGTTTGGAACATAGCTAACATGCGATAGCTCATCTTATGTAGTTATTTTCAACATGTTTTACCATTTGCAAATTCTTTACTATGTGGAGTCAGTTTTCATTCATTTGCTTGCTATTTTATATTGTGTAATATGCAATTAAACTCCCATATTAAGTTTCTAGTACTGGTGTGTATGCGTCTCTGTGTGTTTCTATTCTGTTTTCATTAATCTCAGGGTTTTATTTAATGAATTTTTAAATATTTCATTTATTTATTTGCAAGTGGAAACAGAGAGAGGCAGGCAGAGAGATTGGGCACACCAGGGCTTCCAGCCACTGTGCAAGAACTCCAGATGCATGTGCCACTTTGTGCATTTGGTTTTATGTGGGTACTAGGGAATTGAACCTGGGTCCTTAGGCTTTACAGGCAAGCGCCTCAACTGCTGAAACACCTCTGAGACCTTAACGAATTTTTTTTAACACAACTTTATATGTTGTTGATGTTTTCTGTTTTTTTTTATTAAATACTTTTATTTATTTAACAGAGAGAGAGAGAGAGAAAGAGAGAATGGGCATGCCAGGGCCTCCAGCCACTGCAAACAAACTGCAGTCGCATGTGCCACCTTGTGCATCTGGCTTATTCGGGTCCTGGGGAATCGAACTGATGTCCTTTGGCTTTGCAGGCAAACGCCGTAACCACTATGCCATCCATCCAGACCTGTTTTCTGTTTTTTAATCACTTCTTTGGTTAATTTGATCCTGATCTTTATTACTTCCTCTGTCTAATTTCTTGGTGACAAATTGAGTTATTTCTCCAACTTCTTGTACGGGATGCCGACTCAAACTACAGCCCTTCTTTTCTTTTCTTCCTTTTTTTTTTTTTTTTGAGGTAAGGTCTCTCTCTAGCCCAGGCTGACCTGGAATAGTCTCAGGGTGGCCTTGAGCTCACGGCGATCCTCCTAGCTCTGCCTCCTGAGTACTGGGATTAAAGGCGTGCACCACCACACCGGGCCCTTCTTTTCTTTCATGGTCATTGAAATGCTTTCCAGTTTCCTCTGTGAGCTGCTCTTGTTTTTTAAAAAAATTATGATTTATTTATTTATGAAAGAGAGAGAGAAAAGAAGCAGATAGAGAGAATGGGCATGCCAGGGCTTCTAGTCACTACAAACAAACTCCAGATGCATGCGCTACCATGTGCATCCAGCTTATGTGGATACTGGGAAATCGAACCTGGATCTTTAGGCTTTGCGTGCAAATGCCTTAACCACTAAGCCATCTGTCCAGCCCCATGAGCTGCTCTTCTGTCCATGAGTTACTTAGAAGTATATTTCTTAATTCAAAACATAAATGTGTTTCTAATTATATCTTTGCTTTAAATTTCACACTTCCGTTGTGATCAGAAAACATACCTCATTTCTATGTGTTTCTATCATACTGAGGGAATTTTGCTAAAATTATCCACCCTGGTTCTATTGATAGATCTGTGAGTATTTTAACTGATACATTGAATTCACATTATTGGGCACACATATATTTAGAATTGCTACACCTTTCCATCAGTGTCGCTTACATCCCTTCCTTTTGTACTGATTTAAAATATTTATTTTATTATCTTCCGTGGATTTGGAACTTACTCTTTTACTGATCTCTCAGGAGCAGTGTCAGAGATGACAACATACACTCTTCATCAAGTTCTCATGGTCAATTGGATCCTTTGTGTTCTTCCTGATCAGTGAGAAGTTCAGATTCTCTTTCTTTTTTCTTTTTTTTCTTTTTGGCTTTTCAAGGTAGGGTCTCACTCTAGCTCAGGCTGACCTGGAATTCACTATGGAGTCTCAGGGTGGCCTCGAACTCTCAGCGATCCTCCTACCTCTGCCTCCCGAGTGCTGGGATTAAAGGCGTGCGCCACCACGCCCGGCTCAGATTCTCTTTATATTTATGCACTTTAGTGACATCTACTTTCCCATTGTAATAGACGTAAACTAACATGACTTTTTCTCTTTTTTGCGTGTGTGTGTGTGTGTGTGTTTGTGATTCTCCACTTTATTTCTGAGACGGGGTCTCCCAGTTGAACCCATAGCTTACCCATTTGGCTAACCCAGCTTGTCCTGGGGATCCACTAGTCTCCACCTCCTGACCACTGGGACTACAGGCTTGCACCAGCACCCCTGGCATTCACACGGACGCTGTGGATCCAAACACCAGTCCTTACACTTGCGTGCTGTGGTCGTTACCTCTATCGTCTCTATGACAATGCATCTTCAGTCACGACCGGGCGGGGGGGGGGGATGAAAACTGGGGCTCAGCTAGCTTTCTCTTTTATGTGCAGTCTAGGACCCCAGCCCATGGGATACTGCTGTCCACATTAGTGTGTCTGCCTACCTCAATAAGCCTCATCCAGAAAATCCCTCAAAGATGTTTCCAGAGGTTTGTTTCCATGGGGATGATAAATCCTGGTGTCATTTCTTTTTCTTTCTTTCTTTCCTTCTTCCTTCCTTTCTTTCTTTCTTTCTTTCTTTCTTTCTTTCTTTCTTTCTTTCTTTCTCTCTCTCTCTCTCCCTTTCTTTCTCTTTTTTTCTTTCCTTCCTTCCTTCCTTCCTTCTTTCCTTCCTTCCTTCCTTCCTTTCTTTCTTTCCTTTTAAGGTAGGGTCTTGCTCTAGCTCAGGCTGACCTGGAATTCACTATGTAGTCTCAGGGTGGCCTCAAACTCGTGGTGATCCTCCTACCTCTACCCCCCAAGTGCCGGGATTAAAGACATGCAACACCACACCTGGCTCATTTCTTCATTTCTAATCCAATCACAATTTATTCATTAACAGTCTACAAGATGTATTTCCATATATATCCATAGCACTTGTCTTGAGTTTAATTTGCAATTATATTTTATTTTATTATTTTTTCCAAGGTGGGGTCTCACTTTAGCCCAGACTGTCCTGAAATTCACTATGTAGTCTCAGGCTGTCCTCAGACTCACAGTGACCTTTCCTACCTCTACTTCTCAAGAGCTGGGGTTAAAGGTGTGCACCAGCGACCTGGTTAATTTGAGATTTTAAACGTGCAATTAGAGGATTCTTCATAAAATCCTAAGATGAGCTTAAATTAATACTTGTCTATTTGTGCATGCATGTTCGTGAGTGTGTAGGGGCTTGTGTGAATGTGTGTATGTGTGTGTGTGTATGTGTGTGTGTGTGTGAAACTTCTTGGTTTTCTAAGTGGCAATGACTTAATCAGGTTATGTCCTGTGTCCAGCACTCATCTGAGTATCAGGAAAATTTAGAATGCTGGTCAGAATTCTCCCTGAGGCCTGAGTCAGAGGTGCTGACCTGAGCCCTAGTCACGTCTAAGGCGGATTTCCTTTGTCTTCCACTCTCAGGGTCAAGAAGAAACAGATATTCAAGGTGTAGTGCACTAGGTCACGGCTTCAGCACTGAGGACCAATGACTAAGCGACACAGCTCTATTTTATGTCACTAGTAGTATTTCTTGATAAACAAGTGAATCATTTTTCTTCTTTATTATGAACACAATTGTATTACCACTTAAGAATCAATACGATCTAATCCAAGGTTCCTATTCTAATCATACCAGTATTTCAGAACTATGTTAATCTCACTGTCCTTTTTCTTTGTTTGTTTGTTTTTTGTTTTTTGAGGTAGGTTCTCACTCTAGCCCAGTCTGACCTGGAATTCACTATGTAGTCTCAGGGTGGCCTCGAACTCATGGTGATCCTCCTACCTTTGCTTCCCGAGTGCTGGGATTAAAGGCATGCGCCACCACGCCCGGCTATCACTGTCCTTATTAATTTTCAACTCTTAGAGAGGTTTTTCTAACATTTGTCTTAATTGCCACCTTGCCCTTCGTTTTAACAGGTTTCCTATCAGAAGCACAGAGACCGAGAAGAACTCACTTCACAACTGTGCATGGATTCACGGGTCAGAGGTTTATAACCAAGTCTGCAATGTTTCCTCATTCAGTATCTGCGAGAAGCAGCTCTAAATGTGAGGTGGGGGCAGAAGAGATAAGCGGGGGAGACTGCACAAAGGGCGAACACGTGCACACACAGAGGAAATAAGACAAGGACGACAACGGCAAGAAAACACAACAGAAAAGCGTGATATTGGAGGTCAAAGTAACAGCCGAAAATGTGGGGAGACCTGCTGAACTTGAATTCCTCCTTGAGAACCAGCACAGAGAGACTGCGCTTCCTCTTGTCAGTTTCAGTTCGATGCCAACACTATTTTCCAGCTAACAGACATGGAGTGAGGGCGGCTGGGCTTGAATCTTTATTCTGCCACTAAGAACTCACGGAGGACAAGCTGCGTCTTTGAGGGCGCCAGGAAACTTAACGGCAGCCCGTGCCAGAGTTCTTTCTGTCCTGAACAATTGCTACTGGAATAGATACTGTGTTTGTCCATGAGTCTCTCCCCAACCGCGAGCAGTATATAGGACATCAGTAGAAGGCAAATTCACTTAGGAATTGCTAAATGAAGAAATGGAGGGGAACATATATCTTCATTATAAGCATTCATATAAATCGTTCATTATAAACAGAGCATTGATTTTCACCTATGTGATAATGGTTAAGATTGTCATCATCAAAAAGTAGTGACTCCAACTTTTTTCCTCGACTAAATAACCCAGAGAGTATGCCCCCTCGCCCACTCCCTCCCCCCACATTTCTGACTAGTTGAATGTATCCTGTGAAGTTACAGGAAGGCTGCTCTTAGAGCAAAGTGCTCTCCTTTTGAAATATAATTCGAAAGTAAGATGATAAGAAACCTGAGAGTGTAACTGATCAGTATTAATACTTTGGAATAGAAAACACATTTTATTATTTTTCTGATACACTGATTTGGAATTTTCAACAATCCTTTAGTCGTTACTGTAAAGTAAGGTTCTACTGAAATGTAATTGCATTTCCTTAAGAGGTAATGGGTCTCATTATTGTCTGAACTTTCCCATTAGCTCCACTTACATTTCCAACAGAGATTTCTAAATTACTTGGGAGCTATTTGTAGCTTTCTCATACTAATTAATATGTGAACCAAAATTATGCTAAGTTCCTTATCCCTTCAAAAGTATATAAACGTCAGTAGAGATTTTTGGAAGTTATCAAGGTTCTACCTGAGTAACTAAAGCTAAGGAAGCAATTCTAATTGCTGTTTTATGTTTCATTAGAGCCATAATTAGCGGCAACAACTACATTTTTTTCTGGCTCTTGTTATTCTTCTTTCTCTTTTCTTTTTTCTTTCCACCTTTCTTTATTTTATTATTTCTTTTGGGTCAGGGTCTCTCCATGTAGCCCTCTTGCTCAGGGTCCAAGGGCTTTTATTACAATTGTGCACCATGATACCTGGCATGCAATCTGCAATATTCTACTTTTCCAGATGCTTTGACCCTCAAAATTCTTACTGCCTTTTCTCTCATTCAACTCATAGTCAACCCAGTGCAAGTAAGCAAATATATTTTGATTCTCTGATATTACTACTCAAGAAAAAAAATCCTTTATATTTTTCTTTTCAAATTGAGACTAAACAGCATGCAGCTTGATACACATATGAATTCACAGTCAATAGTTTCTGATTGATCTCTTATGGGCTCTAGATGCCCAACTCAAGCAATTTCTACACTAGTTGGCATTTTGCATGATTTAGCCCAGGCATCATCTAAAAGCTGAAAAAGCCATTGGTGGATGAATTGGTATAGTAATACGTGTTCTCTGTGGCTGTTATATATGGACCTCACACGTCTTCAGCTGGCTTGACCATTCACCCTCTGCCCGTGTGATGACACTCTTCAGAGGCTCAGCCCTTGCCACACCACTGATCCTGCCCGCACCCTGATCTTCGACAGCTCTGATGCTGGAATCATGAGAAATAAATATTCATCACTTACAAATACCAGTTGCAGGCTAGAGAGATGGCTTAGTGGTAAAGCGCTTGCCTGTGAAGCCTAAGCACCCCAGTTTGAGGCTCGATTTCCCAGGACCCACGTTAGCCAGATGCACAAGGGGGCGCACGTGTCTGGAGTTCGTTTGCAGTGGCTGGAAGCCCTGGCGTGCCCATTCTCTCTCTCTCTCTTGCTCTAAAATAAATAAAAATAAACAATAAATAAATAAATATCAGTTGCATGCATTCTGTTGTTGCAGTGCGGGCACCTCACAAAGGTAGATAACTGCACTGTCCTGATTCAAAAAGACTTTCGGGGGCATCGTCTAAAACAATTTTATGACCTTTCTTAGCTTAAGAAACTTAGGTACAAATTGTTCACGGGCTTCCCAAGTTACAGTGTTGAAAGTTCCAACTCCTGATAAAATGCGTAATTCTTCCTAATAGCAATGCCCCAAGAGTGCTATAAAATGTTAGATCAAGTCCAGATGTCGTAAGAGAAACCACCAAGTAGAAAACAGGGGAGAGAACATATAAAGGTGTGGCTTCGTAGGCAAGCACCTTCACCACTGAGCCATCTCTCCAGCCCAGCTCTGTGACTTTGGACACGTCACTTCACTTAGACACACTGAAGTTTCCTTTTTGTGGAAAAGGAAAAGACTTGAGCTGACACTCCGGGCGTGCGTGTAAACTATGCCCTCTGCCCTTGGAGACAGGGAGGGGCTGGGTGGTGGAGTCTCATCTCCTTCCACGAAGGTTTCAGGTGGTTAAACAATGCCACCCTGGGTGTGTAAGAAGCTGTGTCCTTCTGTCTGATAACCAATTCTCTGGGGTCAGAAGGACCCACAGGGCTGTCTCAAGGTCTCCAGGACTCACAGTCGGTTGCCCTGTGGTCTTTAAAGAAGAGTAAACATAAACAAGAGGTCTGAGAAGGCCCATCAGTTCACTAACTGTCCAGGTACTGGCCAAGACAAGAAAAACAAGCGATCATCCCCACCCCCCCAAGCCTGGCCAACTTGGCATTCTGAGTCCAAGCTCGCAGGGGAGGGGCTGGGCCTCCCAGGCAGGAACTGGAGCCCCAGGCTTCCCCTGCAGCCGGCAGGGAGAGGACATCAGGAACGCGGGCTTCCTGAGCCCTGACTATGGACACCCAGCCTGAAGGCATCTGACGTCGCCCCGGGCCCCGCAGGAGTGAGCATGCAGGCGAAATACAGCAGCACCAGGGACATGCTGGAGGATGACGCCGACACCACCACGAGCCTGTATTCCCGAGCCTCCACCGCCCGCCAGGCAGAGCCCCGGCGCTCAGGTAGGTATTCGGGTCTCCTGGCGGATCCCGCAGAGCAGCACCCTTGAGCCCTGCGGGAGCTGGGGTGCGTTTCCTAGCTAGACGGCAAAGCCGTGGAAAGAGCTCTTCCCGGGTTCGAGTTCACAGTGATGTGTGTCTGCGCTTTGCCACGGCTTCTCCATTGCTCTTAGAGAAACATCTGGAAGATGTCAGCTCAATGCATACTCATGGGGGGCGCAGTGGCTTAGAGGGAGGGCACGGGGGGCTTTTTCCTGAGTGGGAATAGCACGGAAAGGGGAAACTTGGTGTAGATTGCAGCAATGTCTCTTTGATAACCCTTTTCCCAAAGGTGAAATCAGGCAGTTTGCTGTTAGTGTAGTTTTGCTTTTGTTTTGTAATCTGTGAACTGGTTTGGAAGTTTAGGTTAATTGAAAAAAAAAAACAAAACACCTTTTTGGTAATTTTGAACTTGACTTTAAAAAGAGGGAGATTTCTAAGTGGGCCAATTCACTCTGGCATTTTTCAAAAAAAATGTGTTTTATTCATTTATTTATTTACTTGAGAGAGAGAGAGAGAGAGAGAGAAACAGAATAGGCACACCAGGAGATCTAGCCGCTGTAAATGAACTCCAGATGCATGCACCCCTTGTGCATATGGCTTATATGGGTCCCGGAGAATCGAACTGGGATCCTTTGGCTTTGCAGGCAAATACCTGAGCCACTAAGCCATCTCTCCGGCCCTTAATCTGGTATTTTGTTCTGACAACTGTGCGTTGAAGCTGTGAGACCTTGGGAGAGTCATATCAGCACCAGGGGTTTGGTTTTATCCTGTGCGAAATGATGGGTGATGAACATAACTGCTTCTTAATGTGTCCTTTTAGCTCTGGATTTGATCTGTGGATTTGATCACCAAAGTAGTGACTTCAGATTTAATTGCATTCAGTTCCTAGCACCCCACTGCCCTGGTGGTACCGGAGTTGAAGCCAGGTATTCACTTGTGTTAGGCAAACACTATCACACCAAGCTAGCCCCCTTTTTGTGAGACAGGGTCTTGCTAACTTGTCCAGACTGGCCTTAAACTTAACAGCCTTCCTGCCTCAGTCTCCTGAGTAGCTGGGACGACAAGACGCCATGACGTTCAGCTAGCCTTTTCCTCTTTTGATCTCAGAATATTATCAGAAAGATAGAGTCATATTAAGAATATATTTGAGGAGCTGGAGAAGATGGCTTAGCAGTTAAGGCATTTGCCTGCAAAGCCAAAGGATCCTGGTTCGATTCCCCAGGACCCACCTAAGTCAGATGCAGAAGGAGGCGTGTGCATGGAGTTCATTTGTAGTGGCTGGAGGCCCTAGCATGCCCATTTTCTCTCTCTCTTTCTCTCACTCTCTCTCAAATAAATAAATAAGTAAATAAATAAAAATTTATTAAAAAAAAACATATTTGAGGGCTGGGGAGATGGCTTAGAGGTTAAGGCACTTGCCTGCAAAGCCAAAGGACCTCGGTTTGATTCCCTAGGACCCACGTAAGCCAGATGCACAAGGTGGCGCATGTGTCTGGAGTTTGTTTGCAGTGGCTGGAGGCCCTGGTGTGCCCATTCTCTTTCTCTCTCTCTCCCTCTTTTTCTCTCAAGTAAATATATAAATAAATATTTTTTAAAAAAGAACATGTTTGATTTAGTTGTACATGTCTCATCCATCTTATTATTTTATCTACCAGCATTCATCCTGTCACATCGTAATCTTTTTCTGTTCTTCTGTTCTGTTTTTAGTTCTGTTCTTCACACATTCTGGGCGGTGTCTTACCTCTTTGGCCTCTGAGTCCATTGTAGCAGAATGTGACTTGGTTCTAGTGCAGACCTCACACCACAGTACAGAGAGGGTCTTAGCTTCTGATACCAAGTCTGCCACTTACCGTTGATGTGAGCTCAGATGAATTAATTAAGACATCTGTGGCTCTGGATTTATTGATGGCCAAAGGCAAGTTTCTAGAGGCGAGGCCCAGCATCGCATGAAGCACTTCATGCCCATCCAATCCTATCAGCTAAAACTAACATTAGACAGATGAAACAAAACCTCTTGTGATGCAACTTATGAATATTAAGACACAGAGACAATGGAGAATGGTTGGTCCAAAGATGGGAGGTTCTTTTGGTATTCCATTCCTTGAGAATTCCTAGTTAGTTCTGTTTAACATTTTGTGTCATTCTCCACTAGAGAGTATTCACCTGGTGCCTGCGTCTTACCACATCCTTTCCCTTCTGCCCACATCCGGGATTTCTTCACCAGTATAAATTTCGAAGAGGACGCACTACCTACTGCACTAATGAGGCACCTAACCGAGCAAAATCAGAACATCCATGCTAGAGAGATGGCTTAGCGGTTAAGCGCTTGCCTGTGAAGCCTAAGGACCCTGGTTCAAGGTTCAATTCCCCACGACCCACATTAGCCAGATGCACAAGGGGGCGCACGCGTCTGGAGTTCGTTTGCAGTGGCTGGAGACCCTGGCGTGCCCATTCTCTCTCTGCCTCTTTCTCTCTCTGTCTGTTGCTCTCAAATAAGTAAATAAAAATAAAAATAAAAATAAATCAGAACACCCTTCTCGCTGTTCCCTTTCTCCTTTATCCAGAAACTTTAGAGTTTTTCCTTTTCCCTATTTTCCTCCGTGTGGTGGTTTGAATAGAATAGATGGCCCCCAATATATTCAGTTGTTTGTTTGTAGTTTGCATCTGCAGCCACCTGGCTGGAGTCAGTGCCATTGTGTGGATCTTTAGGCGTGGTGGTGGGTTTCAGATTTCAATCTAAGATATGCAAAGTGTGCCTAGCTGGAGTTCCTGAAGTGTGCTGTGGCTTTTGATCTTTAGGCTTGTGCTTCTGAAACCAATACCAGGTGTGCAGGACACAGCCATATTCTTAATTCACTGACAAAATAAATCATAACCTTGAAAAGCAGGTTCCTTTCCAATTCTGCCCCTCCGGCTGGGCAGAGTAGCCAGGGAACACTTCCATCCCAGGCCAACAATGCGCTCTATGGTAGCCCTTGCACAGTCCTGGTATATACAAAACATCTTCAGGTCTTCATGCAAACCACGGTCCATCTTCCAAAGGCTCTTTCAGCCTATCAGGGCATCATGCCCTGCCTCAGGGTTAGTGCTTCTCTCTCTCTCTCTCTGCTTGGTCCTGTGAAGACAGGCCAGCTTCTTCTGCTTTTATGGAACTTCCCCTGGATCTGTAAGCTTCAATAAATATCCTTCCTCCATAACTGTGCCTGGTCTGGAAGTTCATCTCAGCGAACCTAAGTTGTCTGATACACTCCGCTAAGCCATTATGTGCACTTTCTATTTATAGCTGTCCACCTAAGCCCCATTGATATGGCCTCTTATTTTCCCGCTCAATTATCCAGAGATCCGTTGGGGACATTGGGATTTTCCAGTTTCCTTGACCCGAAACTCAATGGTCACAAGAGGTCTGTCAGACCCAGTAGCCGCAGGATGTGTGTAATAGGCTGTGGCATGCTTCCAGCCTTACGAAGACTCAGTTCTTAGGGCTGCGATTTTGTCAGGAATGTGTACCAGCGTTTATTTTTCACCTCTGACTAGATAAGGCGTAGAGATCTCGACGAAAGCACAGCGTGTACAAATAAGTTCGAGGTGGGGCAGGGCAAAATGCCAGCTCCAACACCTGGCAGCCTCTCTGTAAGGAATGGAATGGAAGCAGTTGGCGCAAAGGCCGGCATTGCTCCCATAAACCTATACGTGTGCTATCTTGGTTGCCTCTCGTGATAATGCAAATCTTTAGAAGGCTATCATTACACACGTTTACTTCACAAGAAAATATATCTGATACGCCATTGTTGTTAGACACAACAGCAGACATCACCCAGAATTTTTGGCAGAGCAATTCTGTGGCAAAATTACAGGAGGGCAATTTTTATCTTTTCTTAGGATTGATAACAATAAGCAACACATTCATTTTCCCGATTTTTATTTTATTCATACAGAGCTTGCGCTTGGGTCAACAACACCTGAAACAGTTTAGAAGACAGTAAGCCCAAAGCGAAGGAAACAACTTGGCTCAAAGCTCCCAAGAACTTATGTGATATTAAGTGTGTGACAAAGTATTGGTTGGGGTTACAAAGCCAAATGTAATGTATAGCCTCATATTATGAGAGAGAAAAAAAATTGAATAGTATTCTTAACTCAGCCTCGAGTATAACAGCATGGAAGAGTATGTTCATGGGACAAATGAGGCTTGGTTACTCTGCCTAGGATGGAAAGAGAGAAAGAAAGAAAGAGAGAGAGAGAGAGAGGGAAAGGAAGGGCAAAGAAAAAGAAAGAAAGGAAGAAAGAAAGAAAGAAAGAGAAAGAAAGAAAGATGATAAATAGAGAAATATTACTGTATTCCATTGATCTTAGGATTTTCTGTATCATATGGAATCCTGAGTGAAGGTGTTAAGACTTGGGGACACTACAGAGAAACGTACATGAAATGGAAGGAATGCCAGAGAAGCTGAGTGCTGTGTGTGTGTGCGTGCGTGTGTGTGTGTGTGTGTGTGTGTGTGTGCATACATGTATGTGGGTTCTTGGGGGGCGGTGCACATGGAGGGCCACACGATCACTTCAGGCGCTGATTCTCCGGCACCACTGATCCATTTGGAGACCGGGTCTCCCGCTGGCCTGGAACGTGCCTAGCTGGGATAGACTGGCTTGCCAGCAGGTCCACCTGCCCCTGCCTGCCCAGCACTGCAATGCCAAGCATGCACCACCACGTCTGAAGTTGCTTTCCTTTTTTTTTTTTTGTTTTTTTTTTTTTGTTTTTTTGAGGTAGGGTTTTACTCTAGCCCAGGCTGACCTGGAACTCACTCTGAAGTCTCTCAGGGTGGCCTCAAACTCACAGTGATCCTCCTACCTCTGCCTCCTGAGTGCTGGGATTAAAGGCATGTACCACCATACCCAGCTTGAGCTGTAGTTTTGGTTTTTTTTAATTTTAATTATTTACTTATCTATTTATTTATTTATTTGTTTTTCAAGGTAGGGTTTCACTCTAGATGAGGCTGACCTGGAATTCACTATGGAGTCTCAGGGTGGCCTCAAATTCACAGCGATCCTCCTACCTCTGCCTCCCGAGTGCTGGGATTAAAGGCGTGCGCCACCACGCCCAGCACTGATTTTTATTTTTTATGTGGGTTCTGGGGATCAAACTCAGGTCTTCAAGTACTTTACCAACATAAAGCCAGGGAGGTTTTAAGTAACTGTCTTCAGAGAACTGTGTACGTTAAGCATGGAGAGGTGACTTAGAGAAAGGCAGGCCTGGCCAATGAAAGTGTCTTTTAGGTCCCACTGAGGTGATTTAGTTCTATGCAATAGTTAAAATGAGACAAAGGATTTAAAAAGGAGAAACAAAGCCAGGCGTGGTGGCACACGCTTTTAATCCTAGTACTTGGGAGACAGAGGTAGGAGGATCGTCGTGAGTTCAAGGCCACCCTAGGATTATATAGTGAATTCCAGGTCAGCCTGGACTAGAGTGAGACCCTACCTCAAAGGAGAGTGTATGAAACTGATGAATGAGCCAATGCCCACTTTTTTAAACTATTGCAAGTACAAGATAAGGATCCTGAGTCAAGATAGTAAAAAAGAGGAGAAAGGGACCCAGAGAGACAGCTTAGCGGTTAAGGTGCTTTCCTGTGAAGCCTAAGGATCCATGTTCAACTCTCCATATCCCACGTAAGCCAGATGCACAAGGTGACACAGCTTTCAAGGCCTCACATGCGCACAAGATAGCACATATGTCTGGAGTTCGATTGCAATGGCTGGAGGCCCTGGTATACCAATTCTTTCTCTCTCATTAAAAAAAAAAAGGCTAGAGATGGCTCAGTGGTTAAGGTACTTGCCTGCAAAGCTAAAGGACCTCAGTTTGATTCCCCAGTACCCACATAAGCCACATGCACAAGGTGGTGCATGTGTCTGAGTTCATTTCCAGTGGCTGGAAGCTCTAGTGTGCTCATTCTCTCTCTCTCTCTCATTCTGCCTCTTTCCATCTCCCAAATAAATTAAAATAAAATAAAAATAAATAAAAAATAAAAATTTTAAATTTTAAAAAGAGGAGGAAGAATTAGATAGGAGAGATATTGAAAAGGAAAAGCATAAAGACTTGGCTTTTGGTTACATCCAAGAAGGCATATGTGGTGGTTTGATTCAGGTGTCCCCCATAAACTTAGGTGTTCTGAGTGCTAGGTTCTCAGCTGATGGAGATTTGGGAATTAATGCCTCCAAGAGGCAATGTATTGTTGGGGGCAGGCTTATGGCTGTTATAGCCAGTTTCCCCTTGCCAGTGTTTGGCACACTCTCCTGTTGCTATTGTCCACCTTATGTGGGCCAGGGGGTGATGTCCACCCTCTGCTCATGCCATCATTTCCCCCTGCCATTGTGGAGCTTCCCCCTTGAGCCTGTAAGCCAAAATAAACCTCTTTTTTCCCACAAGCTGCTCTTGGTTGGGTGATTTCTACCAGCGATGCGAACCTGACTGCAACAGCCTAAGTTGACTACATCCTGCTGTTGCGTGGATGGAGCTGGCATGGGCTGTGTAGAAACGACAGGACGTACGGGAGATGTGATGAATTCAGCCTGAGTCTGTGGGGCTGGTAGGAGGAGAGGTTCTTTTCGGAGATGTCTAAAGACACTGAGATGTAAAGGATACGGGTTAAGCATTAAGAATTCTGGGCTATTTATCTTTGTGAAAACCAGTGGCGTGGTAAAGTGAGTAAGTAAAGTATGTATTTAAATAAAATAAGTGATAATTAAAACTTATGGGACTTGGTCAGATCACTGAGGTGCAGAATGTAAAGTGAGAAGTCAAGGAATGTACTAGAAGGGAGAGAATCTTGAAGAACGTTGGCAGTTGGAGGGCAGGAAGAGCCAGAGTCTGACAGGAGCCGTGTGGAATGAGCAATGGAGGAGGGTGGAAGTAGGGACCTGGGAGAAAATCACCCGGGACCAGGAGACAGGTAAAGTCAAAAGTACTGAGAGAGTCAACAGCAATGGCTAGTGACATTTAGAAATGATACGTACCAGGCTGGAGAGATGGCTTAGAGGTTAAGGGATTTGCCTGCAAAGCCAAAGGACCCAGGTTCGATTCTCCAGGACCCATGTAAGCCAGATGCACACAACGTGGTGCATGTCTCTGGAGTTCATTTACAATGGCCAAAGGTCCTGGCACAGCCCATTCTCTCTGTGTCTCTCTGTATTTGCCTCTTTCTCTCTCTCTGAAATAAGGTTAATAAAAAAATTTTTAAAGAAATAATACATACCACAAAGTACTTAAGAGCAGACTAAACACAATTTCTTATTTTAGCAGAAAGGATAAAAATTAACTTTTTTTTCCTTCTTTTAAGATTTATTTATTTTCTAGCTGGGCATGGTGGCACATACCTTTAATCCCAGCACTTGGGAGGCAGAGGTAGGGGGATTGTTGTGAGTTCGAGGCCAGCCTGGGGCTATAGAGTGAGTTCCAGGTCAGCCTGGGCTAGAGTGAGAGACCCTAATCAAAAACAAAGAAAAAACAAGTTTATTTACTTATTATTTTTTCTTTTTTGAAACTGGAATTCTTTTTTTATTTTCATTTTTTTTTTCAAGGTAGGGTCTCACTCTAGCTCAGGCTGACCTGGAATTCACTATGTAGTCTCAGGGTGGCCTCAGACTCATGGTGATCCTCCTACTTCTGCCTCCCGAGAGCTGGGATTAAAGGTGTGGGCCACCACACCCACCGTTTGAGACTGGAATTCTATTTACAGCTTAGTCTTAGACTTGCCTCCAACTCAGAACCTTCCAGACTCAGCCTCTAGAGTACTGGTATCACAGCTGTGGAATGGTCAGTAATCTTACCATATATAGCTAATGAGTATTTTTGATAGTAGTCCTTTGAAAATAAACTTAGGATAAAGATGAAAACTATTCAAGATTTTTCCTATTTTCTTTCCTTCTGTTCTTGTCTAGAAAACATGGAATTTCATTGAAGAGGCATTACATGATTGGGTGGCAATTTATTTTACCTTTTATTTTCATTTTTTGCAATTTATTTTTTATAATTTATTTATTTGCGAGGACAGAGAGAGAGAGAGAGAGAGAGAGAGAGAGAGAGAATGGGCATGCTAGGGCCTCTCACCACTGCAAACGAACTCCAGATGCATGTGCCACTTTGTGCATCTGGATTTATATGGGTGCTAGGGAGTCAGGCTTTGTAAGCACGAGCCTGTACTACTGAACCATCTCTTCAACCCAAGAATTTTTTTTTTTTAATTTAGTCTCTAAAATGAGAAATATCCTAATTCAAAGGTAGATTGAAAAGAAACTCAGTAACTTCACATGAAGTACATGGTTAAGACAAGGAGAATGGAATAACAGGTGGGGCCAAGCAAGAATCCTATGGAAGACACAAGGTTATCCCATCGAAAGACTATGAAAAAGACCTTAGCTAAAAAATAATTTGAAAAACTTTCAAAAATTCAAGTTTTCCCTTTCCTTACTCACATTATGACAATAGTGTGACATTATCCCCAGTCTTTAGTTTCCTTTCCTCAAACACACTCTGAATGTCACGGAAGGCGTTAAGTCACATCCCACCGACCCCACTGATCTGTAAAGGACAAAGAACTAAATACTAAACATTAAGGTAGGTGGGCGGGGGGGGTGTGATGCTGGCGAGGCTTTTGAAACCATAGACGTAAGCACCTGTATCAAGTCATAAATTCTTAGTGCCAGAGACCACAGAACCCACACAGGATGGAGTTGCTGAGTGGTTTTGTTCCGTGGGTCCCAAGAGAAGGTGCCAGGTGCCCTGGGTCTGTAAGGCTGGGAGCAGGATTTCCAGGCAAGAGGGCATCCTGGGCGACCTTCCTTGTGGAGTGTGAGGTCACAGCAGAGAGGCGAGAATCAGCCCGGTGTGCTTGTCTGAGACGTCACACATCAAGGAACAAAACCAAGACAGACAAGGCTTCATAGCGAAAGGGTGCACTGCTCGTTTTGGATTAGGGTTCATTCAGAGAGGACCCTTGGGATCACGAGTCATGGCAGAGGTTAGTTAGTATGAGAGGCCAAGGAGGACTATGGGCAAGTGTGAGGAAGGACTTTCTATAGGGGAAGACAGAACAGAAGGATTTGGGCAAGGGTGAGGCAGAAAAGTCGTACCAGCATCCCGATACACCATGTTAAGAAATTCTGACTAAAAAAAGGGTGGTTCTTTTCTTGGGAAAGATTTCTGTTTTTTTTGTTTTTGTTTTTTTTTTTGTTTCTTGTTTTTGTTTTTCGTGAAGAACAGGTTCTGACTGCATTTGTCCTTAGAAAGTTCATCTTGTTGGTGGAGTACAGCATTGTGTTTTAGACAGTCATAACTGAGCTCATTCACAATTTAGCATTGTGAGACCATGCAAGTGCTAAGCCCCACCACGGTCTTTCCATAATTTCTTATGGTGAAGCCAGGGGGGTTGAATATGAATGTGAGACGTTCGCTGTAAGTGCCCAGCTCTGGAATCCATGTACCTGGCTTGCACGTCAGGCTCCATAGCTTCCCGTCTTGTACTCGTGAATAACTCTGAAGACCTTCCAGTGAAGTAGGATGGCCCGCGTTACCATCAGCGACTGTGTGCTTCCGAGTAGGGTGGTTAACTTTGTCTCCTGAACCTTTGTTCTTCACCTGCAAAAATGGATCAATAAGCTGTATACTATAGGGTACTTTAAAAATAGAAGTTTTTTTTTAATTTCAATTTTATTTATTAGAGACAGAGAGAGGGAGAAAGAGAGAGAGATAAAGAGTGAGAATGGGCATGCCAGGGCCTCTAGCCACTGCAAACAAACTCCAGATGCATGTGCCACCATGTACATCTGGATTCCGTGGGACCTAGAGAATTGAGCCCTGGTCCTTAGGCTTCACAGGCATGTGCCTTAACCACTCTTAAGCCATCTCTCCAGTCTGAAAACAGATTTTTAAAAAATATTTTATTTTTATTTTTTTATTTGACAGAGAAAGAGGGAGAGAGAGTGAGAGAATGGGCGCACCAGGGCCTCCAACCACTGCAAATGAACTCCAGATATGTGTGCCCCCTTGTGCCTCTGGCTAACGTGGGTCCTGGGGAATTGAACATGGGTCCTTTGGCTTTTCAGGCAAGCACCTTAATTGCTAAGCCATCCCTCCAGCCCTTACTTCACCTTTTTGAAATGTTGTAAGTGTATAGTGTGTGTGCATATGTGTACAGTGTATGTGGGGACACATGTGGAGGGAGTACATATATGTGCCTATGAAAGCCAGAGGTTGGCATCAGGTGTCTTCAACTGCTCTTCACCTAATTTTATTAATACAGAGTCCCTCTCTGAACCTGGAGTTCACCTACTCAGAAGGTCTAGCCAGCCAGGGAGTCTGGGAAATTTTCCTGTCTCTGCCTCATTAACGCTCATCACACCGGGCTTTTACAAAAGGACTAGGGATCTGAACTCTGGTCCTCATGTTTATGTGACAAGTATTTTACCAACGTAAGTGCATTGCCACCAAATGTGACCACATTTGTCTCTGATCCGTGATACAGGGAGTGCGCAAGATGAGTTAATCCCACCTCAGCCACAAATTTCCAGTGTGGCCTTGGGCAGATTATTTAAGCTAAACGTTCTGTTTCTTTTTCATCTTTTCAGACGCTTTGCATTTCAGAGGTATTGTCCTTAGAGAGATAGTTCCTATTCCCTGATGCCTGGGTGAAGGTTCCCCCTCTGTTGCCTGACGAAGAGTCACTGATGAGTGAGACAACACCCTACCCTGAAGTTTCATATAACAAAGGAATTTCTATTCCAAACTTGACCCTGGCACTGTAGCCTTTTATAGTATAGTAGGATACAGGAAAGACGTGTTTTCTTTCTATATATATCTTATTATTCCTAGGGATGTTTATGTCATTCCTTGGACTGTCCACACCTCTTTCTAAACATGCCTCAAGAGACAGCAGAAAGGGATTCTTCCAAAAAAATTAAGCCACAAGAAAGTCAAGCCAAAAACCCAAGCACCTCCCCAGGCAGTTTATTTTCATGAGAATCCCTTTCAGGGTGGGAGTGGTCCCCAGAGAGACATTAGTATGACTAGGAACATCTGAGGTAGAAATCAGAAACACTAGACTCGCAGCTAGAAGAAAAACACCCAGAGGGGAAAACAGCATCAAAGGAAAACTGAAACTTCCAAGTTCATTGTCATTCATCATGGAAGCTTGATTCCCGCCCCCCACCCCCAGGTAGGGGCTCACTCTGGCCTAGGCTGACCTGGAATTAACTTTGTAGTCTCAGGGTGGCCTTGAACTCATGGCGATCCGCCTACCTCTGCCTCCCAAGTGCTGGGATTAAAGGCGTGAGCCACCACGCACGGAAGAAGCTTGATTTTTAAGGTAATGACCACCCTGTTGGGCACCTGGCTTCTGGAATACAAAAACAAATAAAACAGTTTCTGAATAGATAATAATGCTTTGTCTAAGATGATACTCCTTTGCCACTAGAGTAAGGCAAATAAAATCCAAAAGTAAGCTGTATAAAACATTTAATGGTAATAAAACATGTGGGAAACATACATCCACAGTGGTGGCGAGTCCACACATCCACCTGTCCCTCTAAAAGTTAGAAGCAGCCACATGATTAATTTTCTTGGACTCTTCTGAACTACCAAAATCCCTGTGGTTTTGGAGATGTTAAGCTTAACTTACATTCAGTCTCTCGGTCCTTGTGTGTTCTACTGATGTGAGATACTCAGTCAACGCTGTGAAAAAGCTTTTCTTGTCTAGGAACACTTAGACTAACCCAGACAGGTTTGCTATCTGAAGGAAGCAGAATGAATGAACTCATATTTATTCTGGATATGTAATCGCACACAGGTCAGTGTACTGAAATGAGTGTGGCTGGGATTTATACTCGTAGTATTCTGTGTTGACAGAAATGTTGCTGAAAATGTCAATAGATATTTGAAAATTCACCTGTACAATTAAACTAGACTTCTTTACCTCCATAAGCGTACATACTTTAGATAATAGTATTTCATTTCTTTCTCTCTTTATCTCAACAGATATTTATCCAGTCCTTATAGAATAGGTCCTATTTTTTTTTTTTTTTTTTTTTTTTTTGAGATAGGGTCTCACTCTAGCTTAGGCTGACCAGGAATTAACTTTGTATTCTCAGGGTGGCCTTGAACTCACACAATCCTCCTACCTGGGTCCCATTTTGAATACTGTGAATATGTGAATGAACAAGACAGATAAGATCATTGTTTCAATGTCAGGAGTACAATAAGGGGGAGGGAGAGATAAAGAAAATTAAACAGACACCCTTAGCAGGGTGGGTGATATGCTAGAGGTGAGCTCAGCTCAGCGGCTCATCATGAATCTGCATTTACACTGACAGCAAAGGAGCCAGAAGCAGCTGCCAGGACTCATCTGAAGGCTAAAGCAGAAGGGAGGGGGGCACAGGGAGCACAGACGGGGAAGAGCCTGAGCCGACCAAGGACAAAACAGAAGTATGAGTCTAAGTAATGCTCTACGCAATACAATGTTACAGAAGGGGAGGGTACTTCCTTCTGGATAAAAAAGACTGGCTTGGGCTGTAGAGATGGCTTAACGGTTAAGACGCTTGCCTGCAAAACCTAAGGACCCATGTTTGACTCTCCAGGTCCCATGTAAGCCAGATGCACAGTTATGCAAGCACAGCAAGGTCACACATGCACACAAGGGGGCGCACACGTCTGGCGTTTGATTGCAGTGGCTGAGGCCCTGGCACACCAATTCTTTCTCTTTCTCTCTCTCTCCATCTCTCTCTTGCATAAAAAAACAAGACAGTTTCTTGGGCTTGCCTCAAAAACAAACAAACAAACAAACAAACAAACAAACTATTTTCTAGGATTTTGTTACAAGAACAATAAAGCTATTGGAATTCATTGTTAGGAGATATAATAAATTTCTGTTTCAAGAAAAAGAACAACTGGGGGCTGGAGAGATGGTTTAATGGTTAAGGCATTTGCCTGAGAAGCCAAAGGACCCAGGTTCGATTACCCAGGACCCATGTAAGCCAGATGCACAAGGGGCACATGCGTCTAGAGTTCATTTGCAGTGGCTAGAGGCCCTGGCGTGCCCATTCTCTGTCTGTCTCTCTTCTCTCTCTTTCTGCTTGCAAATAAATAAATAATTTTTTTAAAAAAAAGAACAACCTTTGAAAAGTGATTTCAATTTTGATCTAAGTAAAATGTGAGCTGTTAATGAAGGAAAGAGCTATTAAGAATAACATTCACATTGTTTACAACTATGGAAGTTGTCAATAAGAAATATTTAAAAAAAGAATAAGATTCACAGTAAGGCATGGTGGTGCACACTTTTAATCCCATCACTCGGGAGGCAAAGGTAGGAGGATTGCTCTGAGTTCAAGGCCACCCTGAGACTACATAGTGAATTCCAGGTAAGCCTGGGATAGAATGAGACCCTACCTCAAAAAACCACACACACACACACACACACACACACACACAGAGAGAGAGAGAGAGAGAGAGAGAGAGAGAAAGATTCACCATGACTTACTGTCTATACTTGTAGAAGTTGTCAATTAAAAGAGTTTTTTTTAAAAAAGAATAAGATTCACATTTAAAAATACATTAATGTGTCTATTCTGTGAATTTTAACTTTATTTTCCTTCAGTGTATATGATAAACTCAGGAGGATGAGGACCAAATTTTCCCTTCCCTTCCCTTCCCTTCCCTTCCCTTCCCTTCCCTTCCCTTCCCTTCCCTTCCCTTCCCTTCCCTTCCCTTCCCTCCCTCTTTCTCTCTTTCCCTTTCTTTCTTGTTTTCTTTTTTCTTTTGGTTTATCGAGGTAGGATCTCACTCTGGCCCAGGCTGACCTGGAATTCACGATGGAGTCTCAGGATGGCCTCGAACTCACAGCGATCCTCCTACCTCTGCCTCCTGAGTGCTGGGATTAAAGGCGTGCGCCACCACGCCCATCTCTTTCTTCTTTCTTCCTTCCTTTCTTTCGCGCATTCTTGCTGTGTGTGTTTGGTTGTGCATGTGCACCCGCTTGTGTTTGCAAGGTTGGGTGCACAAGTGCCACAACCCATGCGAGGAGCACAGAGGACAACCTTTCAGGGTGCCACTCCTTGCTTCCACCTTGCTTAAGGCAGCGTCTCTCACTGTTCACATCTGTGATCTCTAGGCTAGTTGGCCCATGAGCTTCCAGAGGATTCTCAGCTAGATGTGCTGGGATAATTGACGAATACCACGGCTTCTGGCATTTGTATGGGGTCTGGAGATCCAAACTCAGGTGCTCCATGCTTGTGCGACACGTGCTTTATTCACTGAACCACCCCGGAACGACAGTTCCTGTTTCTATCCTGTCTTTATCACTTCACTTTGGAAATAACAACTAGTGTACATTGCTCTCCCTTGAACATACTACGTTAAGAGAACTTCACTAGAAGAAAGTGCATTTGTGGGCTGGAGAGATGGCTTAGCGGTTAAGCGCTTGCCTGTGAAGGCTAAGGACCCAGTTTCGAGGCTCTATTCTCCAGGACCCACGTTAGCCAGATGCACAAGGGGCACTCATGTCTGCAGTTCGTTTGCAGTGGCTGGAGGCCCTGGCACACCCATTCTCTCTCTCTCTCTCTCTCTCTCTCTCTCTCTCTGCCTCTTTCTCTCTGTCTGTCGCTCTCAAATAAATAAATAAAAATAAACAAAAAAAATTTTTTAAAGGAACTGCATTTGTGTTTATTCAATCTTTGTGGTTTAGAACCAGAGTTGAATGCTTAATGAAGTAGGACTTGTGGTTCCCCAAGGGATCAGAGTTCAAAGGTTTCACTCTTCCTGCCTTACTCCATTCACAATGACGGATGCTGCCTACAATGGAGAGGAGTTTATTCCAGCCACGTATGTGTGGCTGGTCATCCAGATCCAAATAGATGACCTCACCAGGTGACGGGTCTCCTTGTGACACACAGCGACTACTCTGCCGTGACAAGGCAAACATGCCAGAAGGGAGTCAAGGGAAGGGTGTTGGCTCTACCCTTTTGTTGGTGGTACTCGTCTATTACTTCACTGGTACAAAATTTGATACGCCTACTGGTACAAAATTTGATACGCCTTGATCCATCTTTGAGAAATTGATGATCATGTTTCTTTATAATCTGTTTTGGAAAAGATTTAAGTCAAATAAATGGAATAAGCACCATTTTTACAAAGGAAGGCTTTCATCAAAGAAACACTAACGAGCTGGGCGTGGTGGCGCACGCCTTTAATCCCAGCACTCTGGGAGGCAGAGGTAGGAGGATCGTTGTGAGTTCAAGGCCATCCTGAGACTACTCAGTGGATTCCAGGTCAGCCTGGGCTAGAGTGAGACCCTTACCTTGAAAATCCAAAACAAGAAAACAAACAAACAAAAGAAAGAAGCACCAAAGTGAGAAACAATACAACGATCGTTTCTCATGATGGATGTTAAGTTTGCTTCCTAGAAGAGACATATGCAGATAAGGACAAACTAATTACATGTTTTCCGTAATGATGTTAAAAGCTATTCTTTGGTAAGGCTCTGGGATTCACAGGTGCCATGTCAGGCTATTTTTTGGGGGGTTTATTTTTTTGAGACAAGGTCTTATGTTTCCCAGACTGGTCTCAACTCTCTCTGCACTTGAGGATGACTTCCCAAGTGCTGGGATTATAGGCGCATGCTGCCATCGTCTGGCTTTCTGGTGCTTTCGGGGGGTCTTTTATAGTCAGAATTTTGACAAGGGGAAAGTTCTAAAAACAACCATTTAAATATCATGGTGTGGTGGTTTGCTTTAGATGTTCCCCCATAAACTTAGGTGTTCTGAATGCCAGGTTCCCAGCTGATGGAGATTTGGGAATTAACGCCTGCTGTAGGCAGTGTATTGTTGGGGGCGGGCTTATGGGTGTTATATCCAGTGTCCCCTTGCCAGTGTTTGGCACACTCTCTGTTCCTGTTGTCCACCTGATGTTGGCCAGGGGGATGATGTCCACCTTCTGCTCATGCCATCATTTTCCCTGCCACCATGGCGCTTCCCCCTCGAGCCTGTAAGCCAAAATAAACCTCTTTTTTTTTCCCCACAAGCTGCTCTTGGTTGGGTGATTTCTACCAGCAATGCGAACCTGACTGCAACACATGGTAATGCATAATGTGACTTGCACAGTGGGTCTGCAGCACAGGACAGAGCAGTGTGGCTTGGGACTAGGATCTGGCTGTAATACGGGAAGGTTAGCTGGGCCTTGTGGCCATGCGTGAGGACAGAGGGCGAGTTATATAACCCTGACTGCCTTTGTTCTTCGTAATTCTGTCCAGCTCCTCGGGCTTGCGCCTGGCTCACTGAGATCCAAGAGGAGGCAGCTACCAAGCCTTGATTTCTGTTTGTCCCCTGCAGATCCCCGGACCCCATCATCAGCTTGGCGCCCTGTGGCCCTCACCCTGTTGACCTTGTTCTTGGTGCTGCTGGTGGGCCTGGCGGTCCTGGGCCTTCTCTGTAAGTGTGTGATCTACCCGGTGGGAGGATTCTGGTTCCATGGTTTGAGGGAAACACTTGTTACAGACCTGTTTTTTGTTTCTTTTTGATTTTGGTTTTGGTTTTGGTTTTTCCAGGTAGGGTCTCAGTCTAGCCCCGACTGACCTGGAATTCACTATGTAGTCTCAGGGTGACCTCGAACTCACGGCGATCCTCCTACCTCTGCTGAGTGCTGGGATGAGACATGTGCGCCACAGTGCCCAGCCACTTTCCCTTTTCCTAAAGGCAACATTTAAATGACTGGTAGTGGAAGTGTTAAAATACAGCAAGCATTGCCAGTTAGAATTAAACATTCTGCTTTAGATAAGGATTTTGCCTGTTTACGTGTCAGTATTTAAAATTACTCCTTTTGGGGGCTGGAGAGATGGCTTAGCGGTTAAGCACTTGCCTGTGAAGCCTAAGGACCCTGGTTCAAGGCTCGATTCTCCAGGACCCACGTTAGCCAGATGCACAAGGGGACGCATGCGTCTGGAGTTTGTTTGCAGTGGCTGGAGGCCCTGGCGCGCCCATTCTCTCTCTTTCTCTCTCTCTCTCTCTGACTCTTTCTGTCTGTGTCTGTCACTCTCAAATAAATTTTAAAAAAATTTAAATAAATAAAATTACTCCTTTTTGTTGTTATTGTTGTTTTGTTTTGTTTTTCAAGGTAGGATTTCACTCTAGTGCAGTCTGACCTGGAATTCACTATGCAGTCTCAGGCTGGCCTTGAACTCACGGCAATCCTCCTTCCTCTGCCTCCCTAGTGCTGGGATTAAAGGTGTGTGCCACCACGCCCAGCTAAAATTTACCATTTTTTAAAAACATGCCTGCTTTATCCCTCTCCCACTGCACACCCGAAGCGAGGCAGCAGTGGTGTCCACTCTCCCCACGCACAGCTCACTGGACGAGGGCAGGGGAAAGAATTTGTACGAGGAGATGCTACATCACTGTCTCCTTTTAAAAGGCAGGGAAATTGGGAGCTGGAGGGATGGCTTAGTAGCTAAGGCATTTGTCTGCAAAGCCAAAGGACCCAGGTTCAATTCTCCAGGACCCACGTAAGCCAGATGCACAACGGGGCACATGCACCTGGAGTTCATTTGCAGTGGCTGGAGACCCTGGCGCGCCCATTCTTTCTCTCTCCCTCGTTCTCTTTTAAATACATAAATAAAAATAATTTTTTTAAGGTAGAGAAATTGTACAGTGATTTTTGCAAAGAAAAATGTTTGAAAAATCAAACCAGGAAGAATGCATGCATAACAGCCTTTACATTTTAAGGTCACAAGAGTGAGTTCCTTAAAGAAGGAAGTGGTTGGGCTGGAGAGATGGCTTAGCGATTAAGCGCTTGCCTGTCAAGCCTAAGGACCCCGGTTCGAGGCTCAATTCCCCAGGACCCACGTTAGCCAGATGCACAAGGGGCGCACACGTCTGGAGGTCCTTTGCAGTGGCTAGAGGCCCTGGCGTGCCCATTCTCTATCTATGTATCTGCCTGTTTCTCTCTCTGTCTGTCACTCTTAAATAAATAAATAAATAAATAAGAAGGAAGTGGTTAAATTTGCCTCACCAGGCTAAGGCCTCTCAGGCTGGCATGCTTCCTGAACAGCTGAAGAAGTGACACAAGGCAAAGGCCACATAGCAAAGCAGATCTGAAGTCAGAAACTGCATTTTAAAGTAAAACATTAAAATTTTTTATGATCTTGAATTTCAAAATTAAAAAAAACTTAATGTGTGCATCTGCAACCTTTTCACTTCATCTTGGAATATACCTTTAAAAAGGTTTTTTTTTAATGTATTTATTTGAGAGAGACTGAGAGGGAGGGAAGGAAGGAGAGAGAGAGAGAGACAGAGACAGAGAGAATGGGCGCACCAGGGCCTCCAGCCACTGCAAACAAACTCAATGCATGTGCCACCTTGTACATCTGGCTTATGTGGGTCCTGGGGAATCAAACCTGGGTTTTTTTGGCTTTCCAGGCAAACATCTCAACCACTAAGCCATCTCTCCAGCCCACATTTTATTTTATTTTTTGCAATCACCATCTTTCTCAAAATTTAGAAAACTAAAGTTAAACTCTATGTTGAAAATTAATAGCTACTATTAAAATATGAAAATGATAATTGGCCATTTTAATGGCTGGATGAACAATAACATATGTTGCACTTTTCATATTCAGCATAATGAATAGATTTGTGTGTCTTAGGTTGATTTTAGATTTAGATTTGCATAAAAAATATTTGTAAATAGTAAAGCAGTAAAATAGTTTGAGAATTTACTTCTCAAGTTAAGAACTTATGACTCGACATTTTCAGACATAAAGAAATTATCTTGCCTAAAGTGATGCAAATTATCTATGTTGTAGATAGACAGACAGACAGATAAATAGGTAGATATAGTATATGTGAGTGTCTGAGCTTGAATATCACAACCTGAGATCTCAGAGCCTCAGATGCTGAACACTACACTTCTTCCCTACAAGTTTGGGAAATAGAAATAGAAATAAATAAGCTGTCTGTTCTGACTTGGTCACTTGGGTTAGTTTTTCAGTTCTACCATCTCTCCAATACTCAGCAAGACAGGATCTCCCAGCAGGAAGAAAGTCTGCGGAACCTCTCCCGACTGCTGCAGTCATTGCAAGTCCAGAACAGGGAGCTTGCAGCAAAACTGTGTCGCGAGTTCTACAACAGAAGCGGAGGTAAGCAGGCCCCGTCCCTGGTCCCCAACAGTGCCTTTCAGTCTGGAGCTGAAATCACATCCACGAAACTGGGAAGCGTGCTTCCCCCCCCCCCCCAGGTGGGGTCTCACTGTAACCCAGGCTGTCCTAGAATTCACTATGTAGTATCAGGGTGGCCTCGAACTCATGGCAATCCTCCTACTTCTGCCTCCTGAGTGCTGGGATTAAAGGCGTGCACCACCATGTCTGGCTGCATTTTTTTCTTTTTGACTTTTTTTTTTTTTTTTTTTTTTTTTGAGGTAGAGTCTCACGCTAGCCCAGGCTGACCTGTAATTTACTATGTAGTCTGAGGCTGGTCTCAAACTCACAGTGATCTTCGTACATCTGCTAGGATTAAAAACGTGTATCATCATACCTGAATGTATGTGGTATTTTTAAATGTTATTTTTATTTATTTGTGTGTGTGTGTGTGTGTAAGTGAGAGAGAGAAAAAGAGAGAGAGAATAGAGTAAGCAAGATAACACTATAAGTAAACAAAACACGTTGATGCCCTAATTTACCTTGGCATTGCACTTGACAAATCCAGCCTCATTAAAGAGTTAGTAATGTTATAACCGCAGTTCTCAAACTTTTAAAAATAATTTTATTTTATTTATTTGAGAGAGAGATTGAGAGTGAGAGAGAAAAATGGACATGCCAGGGCCTTCATCCACTCTAAACGAACTCCAGACTCATGCATCACTTTGTACATCTGGCTTACATGGGCCCTCGGGAATCGAACCTTGGTCCTTTGGCTTCACAGGCAAATGCCTTAACCACTAAGCTATCTCTCCACCCCCATGCAGTTCTCAAATTTTAAGATTTTATTTTCATACAAGCATCAGTTTAAAAATGGAGGTAACCTGAAATCAATCATATTTGTTTTAATTGAGTATGATTTCATTGCTGATCAAAAATGAAAATCGTATTAAGGACCATAAATAATGAGAGTGCCAGCGATAAGCAAACCATGCCTTGATTTAAAAGAGAAAATCACCACTCACGAAGACTGGAAGCATTTCTTTGGAGGGTGTGTGTATGTGTCTGTCTTACTATTCTACTGTCTTTGGGGGGTTTCCTGGTCATTCACTTTATCCACTTTATTCAGATCAGTCTTCTCTCCTGCTCTCTTGACCATGCAAGCACAGGAAGCAACCAACGTTTTCAAGTTTTTTTTATTTAATTTGTTTTGAGAACCTAAAACTAGGACAAAGTCTCATCTTCCCCCAACACACCACTTCCCATTGTAAGCACTCTGTGTAATTTTTCCAGTAAATAATGCCACTCAGCACACTTCCTCTTCTCTGACTGGTTCTTTCCCACGTGGTCAATGACCTCATTGGTTATTGTTTTCTTCGTTTTCCTCCACTTGTGATAGCCTAGCGAGCATTTGTTTTTTTGTTGGGTACAACATTATCAAAACAGATACTCCAGGCTTCTCTGAAAACAAGTCTTTGGCATTTTTTTCTTTTTCTTTTTTTTGTATTTAGCTGTATAAAAACAAATTTAAAAAATCTATTGCAAATAAGCCATTTTTAGTTGAAATGTCAAGTTGATATACAAAAGTCAGGAGCTAGGGACTGTGGAAATGGCTCAGAGGTTAGAAGTATTTTGCTTGCAAAGCCTGAAAGCCTGGCTTTGATTCCCAGGTGCCTGCATAAAGCCAGATTGCAAAAAAAAAAAAAAAAAAAAAGGAGTCATATATTCAAGAAATAAAAAAATCTATTGCAAATAAGCCATTTTTTAGTTGAAATGTCAAGTTGATATACAAAAGTCAGGAGCTAGGGACTGTGGAAATGGCTCAGAGGTTAGAAGTATTTTGCTTGCAAAGCCTGAAAGCCTGGCTTTGATTCCCAAGTGCCTGTATAAAGCCAGACTGCAAAAAAAAGGAGTCATATATTCAAGAAATAAAAAAGTCAGTCACATACATAAACTGACTTCCATTCCAAAGTCCAGGAAAAAGTAAAGAAGGAAAGCAACAGGAAGAACAAAAATGAAAAAAGAATGGTTTCAGATCTTTGGATGACATCTTTTCATGATTTATAAAACCGGATGAGCTTCTGAGGGTGTGGGCCTCCGTGATGGGAACATTCGTGCTTCTCTGATCCCATGAAACTCTAACTGTCTGTTATGTCATGTCACATCACAGACAAGAAATTAGTAAGAAAAGAGCGTTCACATGGAAAGCAAATCTGTTCATCGTTCTTCATTAATTCCTCAGTTGAATGTGTCATGAGCCAAATATCTGGAAGCAGCACATTTCTACTACATACAATAATTAATCTGACCAAAGCATTGGCCCCTCGAATATATTTGGCATATATATGCATACATATATAAATATATAGATAGATAGATAGATAGATAGACAGATAGATACACACATACATATACATATAAATGTATATATGTATATATATACGTAAATATATGTGTGTGTATGTGTGTGTGTATATATATATATATGTATATATATGACATAACATATATATACATATATATGTTGTGTCCAGGGAAATGAACTTCTTCTCACTTGTATTTCATTTTTCTAATTGCTTAAGTAACATTAAATACTTAATATAAGATTATGTCAATAAGGACTGGAGAAATGGCTTGGCAGTTAAGGCATTTGCCTATAAAGCCATAGGACCCAGGTTCAATTCCCCAGGACCCATGTAAGCCAGATGCACAAGGTGGCGCATGTGTCTGGAGTTAATCTGTAGTTGCTAAAGGCCCTGGTGTGCCCATTGCCTCTCTCTCTCTCTCTCTTTCCCCCCCTCTCTCAAATAAAAATAAATAAATTTTTAAAAGACTATATGAATAAGATGTATCTCTCCTGCCTCTTAAATTTCCAGGTAGCTCTACCTACTTCATACAAGGCCCCCAGACATAAGCCTTCCTCTTTGCAATTTTGCCTTTCTATGAGATCGATTTTTAGCTTCTTCACAAATGAATGAGGACATGCAGAATTTGTCGTTTATGGCCTGGCTCATTTCACATAGCATTAGGTCTTCCACTTCTATATACTTTGGTGCAAATTGCAGGATTTCATTCAATCTTTACATTTCTATGGCTCAGTAATACATAGATCATATATGGGATGCGTTTTACGTATCCATTGGTCTGTCCATGGAGAGAACTTGGTTGGTTCTATGTGACTTGTGCTGTTATAACCATGCAAGGGCAAGTATCCCTTTGATGTCATCTAGTTTCAGACTCTGGGTTAACAAGGCTTCACAAGCAAACATCTTTAACCAGCAAAACATCTCCCTAGGCCCTCCTTAGCAGCATTTATCTTTTTTATTTTTATTTACTTATTTGAGAGTGACAGACAGACAGAGAGCTAAAGAGGCAGAGAGAGAGAGAGAATGTGCATTGCCAGGGCCTCTAGCCACTGCAAACGAACTCCAGATGCATGTGCCACCTTGTGCATCTGGCTTATGTGGGTCCTGGGGAATTGAGCCTTGAACCGGGGTCCTTAGGCTTCACAGGCAAGCGCTTAACCACTAAGCCATCTCTCAAGCCCCCTTAGCAGCACTTTTGTTCATCCTTTAATTATTCCCACTAACCCGGATTACATGATACCTTATTGTAGTATTGATTTTTGTTCTTTTCTTTCTTTTCTTTTTTTGGTTTTTCGAGGTAGGGTTTCAATCTAGCTCAGGCTGACCTGGTGGAATTCACTGTGTAGTCTCAGGGTGGCCTTCAACTCATGGTGATCCACCTACCTCTGCCTTCCAAGTACTGAAATTAAAGGCATGCACCACCACGCCTGGCTGTTTTCTCTTCTTTTCTTTTTAATATATTTTATTTATTTATGAGAGAGAGAGAGAGAGAGAGAGAGAGAAACAATGGTCATGTTAGGGCCTCCAAACTCCAGACGCATGTACCACCTTCTGCATCTGGCTTACGTGGATACTGGCGAATCAAACCTGGGTCCTTAGGTTTCACAGGCAAGTGCCTTAAGTGCTAACTCATCTCTCCAGCCTGATTTTTGTTTTCTTGATCATTAGTGACAGGTAATTTTTTTCTTAAAGTTTAGAGAGACTTTATTAGATTAAAAGAAGGAAAGAGGAGAAAATACAGAGAGTTCCTGACCATGAAAAGGCAGGAAGGGGTAAAAGTCCCAATATTAATGTTTTTATACACTTACTTTGCCTATTTCTTTTTTCTTTTTCTTTTTCAGTTTTTTGAAGTAGGGTCTCATTCTAGCCCAGGCCTGACATGGAATTTACTCTGTAGTCACAGGGTGACCTCGAACTCCCAGCAATCCTCCTACCTCTGCATCCCCATTTCTATGTCTTCTTTTAGAAATGTCTATTTTGCTTATTTATTCAATTTTTAAGGGTGAACTGGGATTTGTTGCTATTGTTGAGTTTTTAGTTCTTTGTGTGTATAGTAGTAATGTCTTGTCAGATAAAGTCTTTAAGAATCTTTCCCATTCTGGTTGTCCTTCTCTCAGTTGTTGTAAAATAACAGGTTATTCGATAGAATTCCATTTGTCTGTTTTAATTTTTGTCTACTACGCTTTTGGTTTCAAATCCAAAACATCTTTTTGTATAGCACCAGTGTCTTGAAGTGTTTCTTGTGTTTTCTCCTAATGGTTTCAGTTTCTGTGACTTTTGAGTCTTTGATTCATTTTGAATTTCTTTTTTTTTTTCAGTGATAAATACCTATGCATATTCATTAAAAAACAAATTCATTAAATGTAACAAGTTGGTTACACAAGTGCAAACAGATGTTCTATAAAGATTTTACAAATACATTCCCTACACAGATATACATATATTCGTATACATGTACTTTTAAGAATATTTTATTATTTATTTATTTATTTATTTATTGGAGAGAGAAAGAGGCATATAAAGGGAGAGAGAGAATGATTGTGGCAGGCCTCCTGCCACTGCAAACAAACTCCAGACACATCTGGCTTACACGGGTACTGAGGAATCGAACCTGGGTCCTTAGGCTTCAGAGACAAGCCACAGATAGGTACTTTAAAACATGCTTATGATAGTTTTAGGAATTGGAGTTCATATTGAGTTACAATATGATGCAAATATTTTAGTGGTAGCTTATATAAAATAAATAATAAATGTAATTATATATATACATATATATATATATACGCTTGAAGGTATTGGTATATTATATGAAGCAAGAAGCATATATCATGTTTATGTCTTTATTGAAAAATGAAACATTTAAATAAAAATGTACATTCATATTAAGAGAAATAAAAACAAATCATAAATTTTCTTTTTTTTTTTCAACCTGGTAAGAGATAGGGGTCTAGCTTCACGCTTTTGCATAGGCAGATCCACCTTTCCCAGCACCACCCTTCCTGTCCTTTCCCCAGTATATGTTCTTCACGCACTTGTAAAAAAATAAAAATTTAGTTGGATATATACATGTGTATTAATTACAGGGTTGTCCATTCCTTCCCATTTCACTATTAAAAGTTTAGTATGTTAACAGTTTGATGCCCAGTTGTTCTTAAAGAATGAAACCAGGCCAGGCATAGTGGTACACGTTTATATTGCTAGCCACTCCAGTGTTTGAGACCGGAGGAACACAAGTTCAAAGTCAGCCTGAGCTACAGAATGATTCAAGAATACATTGAGCAAAAGGGGGATTGAGCTATATGTATTTCAGTGATAAAGGACTTGGTTAGCATGCAGAAGGTCTTATTCAATCTCTAATATCTAAAAGACAAAATAAAATGAAATAAAGAAGCCATTAAGGTTATGATTAAGTTCCCTAGCCCATCACACACCTATAGGGGATTCAGTTTCAAGTTCCAAGGTTGAGGCTAAGCACATACACAAATATTCAAATGTGTCTCTCAGGCTCCAATTCCCATACATGCAGTCAAGACTCATGGAGTCTGTTTACCCTTGGCCTGTTCACTGACATATTTGGATATAATGTCCATTTTATTTTATGACAATGCAAGCTTACCATTTCTACTTCGTGTTTGTTTCTGTGCTTTTCCTAATTTTTTTTTTTTTTTTCGAGTTTAGGGTTTCACTCTAGCTCCTGACCTGGAATTTACTATGTAATCTCAGGGTGGCCTTGAACTCACGGTGATCCTCCTACCTCTGCCTCCCAAGTGCTAGGTGTACACCACCACGCCTGGCTTTTTCCTAAAGTTTAATTTTTAAAAATATTTTACTTTTATTTACGTGTGTGCCACCTTGTGCATCTGGCATACATGGGTACTGGGGAACCAATCCTGGGTCCTTTGGCTTCACAGGCAAATGCCTTAACCACTAAGCCATCTCTCCAGCCCTAAAATTTAATTTTTTAATAAATATTTTTATTTTTATTTATTTGAGAGAGGGAAAGAGGCAGAGTGAAAGAGAGAATGGGCACGCCAGGGCTTTCAGCCACTGCAAACGCACTCCAGACATGTGCGCCACCTTGTGGATCTGGCTTACGTGGGTCCTGGGAATCGAACCGAGGTCCTTTGGCTTTACAGGCAAGTGCCTTAACCGCTAAGCCATTTCTCCAGCCCAAATTTAATTTTTTTTTTTTTTTGGTTTTTGGTTTTTCAAGGTAGGGTCTCACTCTAGCCCAGGCTGACCTGGAATTCACTATGTAATCTCAGGGTAGCCTCACCAAATTTAATTTTTGATTAGAGTGAGAAAACCCATCTCATACTGGCATACTTTTAAAATCTTTTTTTTTTTTTCCTGTTACATGATAAGACTTTGAAAAACGTTGCAGATATTTACTTAATGAATGCCATGGCCTCCTGAGTTTCCCAACTGTGTCACAGATAAGTTGGTCATGGCGTGGACAGAACACCAGACGTAGCAATTTGAGATCATTTAGCACAGAAGTTCCGCAGGTCCAGTGTACCATGGGGGGAGGCTACGGTGGAGTGCCTTACATCACAGCATACTTAGAGCACATGAAAGGGCGTTTAGGAAGGGGGCAGCACAAAAACATGCCCCTAGCCACTTTCTTCTTCTTCTAATTTGCCCCACCCTTATTTACCACCTCCCCTGAATGCCCTCATATTATGAATCTATCAAGGAATTAATCCATCAGGTAGATTCACAGCCCTCGAGATATAATCATTATCCAAAAGTCCACCAGCTTGCAGCCACACCCCCAATATATTCTCATGAGGGGGCATTTCATATTCAAATCATATATATACATACATATATATATACATATATATATATATATATATATGTATACGTATATACATATAGATCCTTTATGAAATGAATAGTCTGTGTTCTGAATTGCACAGAAAAAGAAGTTGCAATCACTTGATTCCACGTTACATATAAGCAGCACCTGTTTTAATTCCACCTCTATTCTGAGGACCAGTAACATGTAATTTCTGGCATGTAGTACTGGTTGGTACAGGTGTATACTTATCATTACCTGTACAGTTAAATAGCTACGAGACAGGCAATCAATTCTTTCTTGGAATATCAAATGCTATATGATTTCATGAGAGGCAACAGTAGACTCAGGTAGAAATTCACTTACTACATTGTTTTTCTTTAACTTCCAGAACACAGGTGCAGCCCTTGCCCAGAAAACTGGAAGTGGCATGGGGATAAATGCTACCAATTTTATAAGGAGAGTAAAAGTTGGCAAGGCTGTGAGTACTTATGCATTGCTGAAAATTCCACCATGCTGAAGATAAACTCCCAAGAAAAGCTGGTAAGGTCCCGAGGCCTCCCAATATTTGAAGGCTTTTCCCAAAGATCTAGACAAGAACATTTTAATAAGTGAAGCGCACAGGTCTTGCCACTTATTTCCATCAAAACCTCAGGTGAGGGGGCTGGAGAGATGGCTCAGTAGTTAAGGCACTTGCCTAACGACCCAGCTTCGATTCCCCAGTGCCCACATAAAGACAGATGCACATAGTGGCACAAGCATCTAGAGTTCGTTTGTAGTGGCTATAGGGCCTGGAATGCTCATTCTCTCTCTCCCCCGCCCTCCATATATATAATATTTAAAAAAAAAAAAAACTCAGGTTAAGGAGGATTGCTGTGAGGTCGAGGCCAGCCTGAGACTATATAGTGAATTCCAGGTCAGCCTGGGCTAGAGTGAGCCCCTACCTTGAAAAAACAAAATATAAAAATAAAAAAACCTTGTTTGTTTGTTTGTTTTAAATAACCCTACTGTTGATAAATTTAGTTTGGAGAAGAAAAGCACACAAAGTGATATTCTTTACTTAATCTTAAAATAGAAGTACATAGCAATTAATCCTGATTAATATAAAGCAATTTTATGTTTTGCCTATAACTATTAAAATAGGTGAAGTTCAAGGGGGCGCTCGCATCTGGAACTCATTTGCAGTGGCTGGAGGCCCTGGCACGCCCATTCTCTCTCTCTCTATCTGCCTCTTCCTCTCTCTGTCTGTCTCTCTCAAATAAATAAATAATAATAAAACAAAAAATTTTTAAATAGGTGAAGTTTAGGCAAGAAAACTAATAGTTTACGTCTAAATGGTACTAACATTGTTTGTAAATAACAGGTTTTAGTGTTATAATTTGGGGCTAACTGACTACAACAACCAAAATAGGATTATTTCTTTTATAAAACAAAAAGTATAAACTCAATAATGACTATTTGGCAGAATTACTATGAACGAAACAGGAGATTAACTATCTTTAGACTTACAGCATTTTTAGATACGATATTTAAGTATGATCTTATAATAGAAAATTCAGAAAACTTAATCTTAAAATTCAGTTCCCCTAGTACTTGAAAGCTTGACAGATGGTGAAATCCAGCTAACTTGATTAGACACTTTAAAGGCAGATTTTTATAGCTGCTATTATAAGCACATTAACAGCAGTGAGCTGAAGTTTTATTATGACCAAAAAAGGTGATAGAACAGAGAATCAGAACTTTTATGCATATCTAATAACTTTTCAGTTACCATTTAACCATTTTGCTTTAATATAAGATCATGGAGAATCACGTTAGAACTATTTCAAAGTTCATCTGCTAGTAAATGTCTTGTTGATCTTTTTGCAGACAATTCAGCGTTCAGGATTTAAAATTTCATTTGTATACTTATAAATTACATCTAATGGACATTTGAGATAATCTAATTAATATGCCTGGATAATAAACATTTTTGGAACCATCAGAAAACTTTGCCTTTAATTGAATCTATTATTTAGTTTAAAAAATGCAGAATTAAGCCAGGCATGGTGGCACACTCTAATCCCAGCACTTGGAAGGCAGAGGTAGAAGGATTGCTATGAGGTGGAGGTCAGCCTGAGACTACGCAGTGAATTCCAGGTCAGCCTGGGCTAGAGCAAGGCCTTACCTTGAAAAACAAAAACAAGCAAAAAACATTGAAAATAATTGGGGCTGGAGAAATGGCTTAGCAGTTAAGACACTTGCCTGCAAAGCCTAAGGACCCAGGTTCAATTCCCCAGAACCAACATAAGCCAGATGCACAAAGTGGTACATGCATCTGGAGTTCATTGGCAGTGACTAGAGACCCTGGCATGCCCATTCTCTCTTTCTCTCTCTCTCTCTCTTTCTCTCTCTTTCAAATAAATAAAATTTAAAAATTGAAAAAAGAAATGCAGAATTGATTTTGCAATTCAGTTAACATCTTAAGATATGTCAGGGGGCTGGAGAAATGGCTTAGCCGTTAAGGTGCTTGCCAGCAAAGCCAAAGAACCCAGGTTACATTCCCTAGGACCCACGTAAGCCAGATGCAGAAGGTGGCACATGCATCTGGAGTTCATATGCAGTGGCTAGGGCCCTGGTGTGCTCATTCTCTGTCTACCTGTCTCTTTCTCTCTCTCTCAAATAAACAAATAAGTTACTTAAAAATATGTCAGTAAAAATTTTGAAATAATGATATTTGATTGTCAGAATAAGTAGCTCTCTTGGACATGAAACATAAACAAGTTACACAAACAGAAATATGAAACATCACTAACAAAGTCTGAAAGACAATTTTTGGGGGGGGATCGTAGTTTCAAGGTAGTGTCTTGCTATAGTCCAGGCTAACCTGAATTTCACTATGTAGTCTCAGGGTAGCCTTGAACTCACAGTGAGATCCTCTTATCTTTGCCTCCTGAGTGCTGGGATTAAAGGTGTGGGCCATCACCCCTGGCTGACACAGACATTTCTTTTTTTAAAATTTTTTTTGTTCGTTTTTATTTATTTATTTGAGAGTGACAGAGAGAGAGAGAGAGAGAGAGAGAGAGAGAGAGAGAGAGAGAAAGAGGAAAGGAGGGAGGGAGAGAGAGAGAGAGAGAGAGATGGGTATGTCAGGGCTTCCAGCCACTGCAAATGAACTCCAGATGCGTGCGCCCCCTTGTGCATCTGGCTAACATGGGTCCTGGGGAATCGAGCCTCGAACTGGGGTCCTTAGGCTTCACAGGCAAGTGCTTAACCACTGAGCCATCCCTCCAGCCCTGACACAGACATTTTTAAAAACTGACTACACAGACCATATTGGGACATGTCATGATGCCTGGCCAGCCCCAGACGTACCCCACAGCATGGTACAAAGACGGGAAATATTTGTTCTTAAACTTCTAGTTACATTGGACATTGAAAGGAAATTGAGCTAATTTAATATTGTCATTTTTCATTCATTCATTTTACATATTGTCATTTTTATACAAGTACTCATTTATAAGCCAATGTAGCAAACACAAAGCCACAATGACCAAATGGATTTGTGGTTTTTTTTAAGATATTATTTGCCAGTTTTTAAGGTTTAGCAGCAGCTTGAAGTTTCAAAGTGGCACTTTTTGTTTCTTTCCCTCAAATGCAGAGGCAGCTGTTGGTTTTTCCCTTAGACTACAAACCCTGTCTTTATTTATTTATTTAATTAATTAACTTATTTTTTGAAATTTTTTTTCTTTTTCTTTTCTGCTTTTTGTCCCTTTTTTGTTTATTTTTATTTATTCATTTGAGAGCGACAGACAGAGAGAGAAAGAGGCAGATAGAGAGAGAATGGGTGCTCCAGAGCTTGCGCCCCCTTGTGCATCTGGCTAACGTGGGTCCTGGGGAATCGAGCCTCGAACAGGGTTCCTTAGGCTTCACAGGCAAGTGCTTAACCGCTAAGCCATCTCTCCAGCCCCTAATTCATTTATTTATTTTTGAGGTGGGGGGCTTCATGCAACCCTGGAGTCTTACCTGTTTAAGCTAATGAAGGCGGAAAGCGCTTTTCTTCTAGTAGCATATAAAAAGCTGGCTTTGTCTCCGGTGGCCAGTGGGTGGTCTGCTGGGAGGAAGCTTCTGGGATGAGAGTGGATGGCTTCCCTGTCCTTTTGCAGTCCTATAGTGGAAGCTATTAGAATGCTGGGGAGTATGAGAGCTGGAAGTGGGGGGAAGGAGAGCCAGATGCCCATCTTGTCACTGCCTGTGAGTGGGGCCGTGTGTGTCCCACCCCTGGAGCTATCTGGCTGCAGACAGACGTCTCAGGGAAATCGCTCTGAAAAACTCAACTCGGTGGACAGTCAGAACTAGGGAGCGTCCCCCAAAGTCTGGCTCCTCTGAATGCTTGACCCTAGGGCCATGCAGGAGCCGTTCAGGTGGGATCAGATGATTTTGTACTCCACGCAGGGTTTGGGACAGTGTGATCCCAGACCTGTGGGGGAGCCTGGCTCAGCGCTGAGACGTTGACATTGAGGCCAGAGCATCGACGTGGAGGCAGCGGAGTTGTCATTGGTGGGCGTGCGGGGTCAGTGGGAGTGGTGGAAAAACAGACGCGGGAGAAGCAATTCAAAGGAAAAGAAAGAGAGAGAAAAAAAGAGAGAGAAAGAGAGGGAAAGAGAGAGGGAAAGAGAGAGAGAAAGAAAGAGAGAGAAAGAGAGAGAGAAAGAGGGGAAAAAAGAAAGGCAGGCAAAGAAACAGCCCACTAAATCATGGCGTCAGAAATTACCCCTATTGATGGGGCTGAAAGACCATCTGTAACAGAGGTTTGAGGACGAGGCCCGAGACCACTCACTTTTAGGAGATGGGGAGTCCTTCGACAAAGGGGTGCAAGCAAGGAGGCAGAGAATCTGCAGTGGGTCAGCAGGGGAAGGGAACGAGGAAGAGAGAGAGAGAGAGAGGAGGAGAGAGATTGATTTGTATAAGGAAAACAGAATAGAAGGCTGAGGCAGAAAGAGACCTACAGAGATGCACCTTTTCAGGAAAGAGACCAGAATAGGACGATGGAGTGAATGCACGTTGCCAGGCCTTTTATTTCCATGCCTTTGGGGGCTTGGCTGACGGGCCAGTGCTCAGGGCAGGAGGCCAGCTGGCTAGATGGCCTGTGGGGCGGCGAGTGGGACCTGGTGGACAGCTCAGACTGGGCAGGATGGGGGCAGGGAGGGAGCTCTGCGACTCTTTCATGATCGGATGTGCGCCGTCCTCCCTCCGAAGCGCGGATGACCTGCACACATCGCCGCACACCTCAGAGCTCAAGGTTTCCTCGTGTGCTCTCTGCAGGACTTTGCCCTGCCGCAGAGCTACTCTGAGTTTTTCTACTCGTACTGGACCGGGCTTTCCCGCAACAGCAGTGGCAAGGCCTGGCTGTGGATGGACGGAACGCCGCACTCCTCCGAACTGTAAGTCTTCCGAGCATTCCTGCGGGACAGGCGCTTAGGAAGCCAGAAATCCACGGATGGAGTTTAGCAGAGTAAGCAGAGCTTCTGCCCTGCAGTGGATGAGGCAGGAGGAGGCCGCCGGGAGGCTTGTCCTTGAATGGAACTGGCTGTCCTTGAATGGTTTGGAACTGGTTGTCCTTGAATGGTTTAGAACTGGTGAGCCCCAGTTAGTTCAGAAACATCAGGGAACTGTTTGCTGGTTGATTCCCGAGTGAGGGTGCAGGTAGGGGAGGAAGTGAGACAGAAAGTAAACTGAGTGTATTGGGGGTGGGGAATAGGATGGAGAGGAAGAGGAGAGATCTTTTCCAGAATGAATTAATAGATAAACAGAAGCCCAGGAGCCCAGGATATGATGGGAGTTGCTCAAAGTCACACAACCCGTCATTAGTCAGAGACAGGATACGACATCAGTTTTCATGGCTGTTCCCACAGGGAGGTAAGAAGCACCTGTTTGAAAGCACACTTCCAGGCTGGAGAGATGGCTTAGCGGTTAAGGCATTTGCCTGCATAAGCTAAAGGATCCCGGTTCGGTCCTCCAGGACCCAAGTAAGCCAGATGCACAATGGGGCACGTGCATCTGGAATTTGTTCGCAGTGGTGCACCCATTCTCTCCCTTCCCCCACCCCCGCCTCTTACTCTCTTTCAAATAAATAATATATATATATATATATATATATATATATATATATATATGTAATTTAAAAAAAACACTTCTGGGCTGGAGAGATGGCTTAGCGGTTAAGCGCTTGCCTGTGAAGCCTAAGGACGCGGGTTCAAGGCTCGATTCCCCAGGACCCACGTTAGCCAGATGCACAAGGGGGCGCACGAGTCTGGAGTTCGTTTGCAGTGGCTGGAGGCCCTGGCGCGCCCAGTCTCTCTCTCTCTCTCTCTCTCTCTCTGTCACTCTCACATAAATAAATAAATAAATATGAACAAAAAATATTAAAAAAAAAACACTTCCAAGAGTTCATTCGCTGACAGTACAATTTTGACGATGATGACGTTGCTCAGCCAGTAAGGGCCTGAGTTTATCCCCATCACCCCACATAAAAGCTGGACGTGCCAAGTCTGTAATCCCAGTGCTCGGGAGGTGGAGACAGGGCCCTCCTGGTGGCCAGCTAGTCTAGCCAAATTGGTGAGTTCCAGGTTCAGGGAGAAACCTTATCTCAAAAGCTAAGGTAAGAAGCTATTGAGGAGGACGCCTGACATCAAACTCTGCCCTCCACATTCGTGAGCACACATGTATGTAAACATGCCTGCACATGTGACCCCCTTCCAACACATGCCCCCCCCACACACACACCAGAAAAAAAAACTTAAAAACACTATTTTGCCTATGTGCTTTTATTTTTGTTTTGAGATATGATCTCATGTAGCCCAGGCTGACCCAAGTTCACTTTGTAGCTGAGGATGACCTTGAGCAACTCTTGATCCTTCTGCCTCTACTTCCCAACTCATTTTTTTAAATTGTATTTATTTATTTATTTGAGAGAGAGAAAGAGGCAGAGAGAGAGAGAGAGAGAGAGAGAGAGAGAGAGAGAGAAAATGAGTACACCAGGGCCTCCAGCCACTGCAAACGAATCCAGACACATGCGCTGCCTTGTGCATCTGGTTTATGTGGGTCCTGGGGAATCGAACCTGGGTCCTTTGGCTTTGCAGGCAAACACCTTAACCACTAAGCCATCTCTCTAGCCCATGCCCAACTCATTTTACTGATGCTAGAAACAGTTAGATAGGGGCATGCATGGAATTCTGTGACAAAGTGTGTTACATTTAAAGCCATATTTTAACGGATAATATTCTTCCTTATTTACAGTAAAGCATTTACTCTCCCGGGAAACAAGGTACATTGACACAACCACTTGCATTTTATAATGAAGTAAACTGAATATTAGAAAGGGTAGATAACTTTAAATTAGTAGTAAGATCGGAACATGTTTCTTTGTTTTAGTTAAAAACAGTTTTTGGTTGCTTGGAGTGGCTGTTTCTCAGAATGTGATGGAAATTGAGGGGCTGAGAATGTTCAGGAACCCCTGCTTCCCAGTACATGGCTATGAGTTTTATCGCTATAGGAAGACTTTTCATGTTCTTTATGATTAGTTACTATGTCAGTTTAGAAGTAAGTCACAGTCAAATTAGCTGCTTCTTCTTTTTTTTTTTAAGGTTTGAGATTATTATAGATGCTTCCACCTCGAGGCACAGGGACTGTGTGACCATCCTCAACGGGAGAGCGTTCTCGAAGGACTGCAGGGAGCTGCGGCGGTGTGCCTGTGAGAAGAAGGCGGGCAGCGTGGTCGCGGAACATCTCCTCTAGACTCCACGGCGCATCAGGAGGGACCCAGACGTCCAGGCTGCACGGCCAGCAAGAGCTTGAGCCCCATTGAGGCCCATGCAAGGGCTGTTTGAGAACCTGGGAAGTAGAAATCATCCAGGACAGGAGAGGCTACCACTGAGACGAGGGGCTGTCCTGTTTCCTACGCAGGCTCATGCTTTCAGGAGCTTTGGTTGGAGCAGTCCATGTTTACCACTCATACAAACTCTTCTCCATGGGCCACCAACAAGCGCCAGAAACCAAGGAAGTTAGTTGTCTTCTTGACCTCCAGATGATCTTCAGTTGTCTTCCTGCTCAGCGTCATTACCATCTCTGCTACATTTGGGAAAGTGAGAAACTTACTGAAACAAGGAAACGAAGGAGTAGCGAGCTCTGAGTGACGGTGTGTGCCCATCATCCCAGCCCTAGGGAGGCGAGAGATCTGGAGTTCAAGGTCAGCTCAGCTACGCTGGAAGTTCAAGGGTACATAAGACCCTATCTCAAAGAACAAAAACTAAAATGATAGCAACAAGAAGACCAAAAGACGTTGTTGCAGTCAGGTTCGCATTGTTGGCAGAAATCACCCGACCAAGAGCAGCTTTTGGGGAAAAAAAAACCAAAAAAGGATTTATTTTGGCTTACAAACTTGAGGAAAGCCCCATGATGGCGGGGGGAAATGATGGCATGAGCAGAGGGTGGACATCACCCCCTGGCCAACATAAGGTGGACAATAGCAACAGGAGAGTGTGCCAAACACTGGCAAGGGGAAACCTGGCTATAATTCCCATAAGCCCGCCCCCAACAATACACTGCCTCTAGGAGGCGTTAATTTCCAAGCTGCTGTCAGCTGGAGACCTAGCATTCAGAACACCTAAGTTTATGGGGGGACACCTGAATCAAACCACCACAGATGTCACGCCATTTGTGCCAATAAACCAAGAGAAATTAGCAGATGTTCTCCATCCTAGGCTGCTAAATACAGGACGGATTCTTTTTGTTTGTTTACAGTTAGTACTTTTCCATTCCTGGGCTCTCACTAAATACTCTGGAACTAGCTGGGCGTGGTGGCGCACGCCTTTAATCCCAGCACTCGGGAGGCAGAGGTAGGAGGATCGCCGTGAGTTCAAGGCCACCCTGAGACTCCATAGTGAATTCCAGGTCAGCCTGGGCTAGAGTGAGACCCTACCTCAAAAAACCAAAAAAAAAAAAAAAAAAATACTCTGCAACTGAGAACACTCTCATATGACAATGTTGCCTTCTAAGTATACATTTATTCCCCTGTAAGACTCCAACAATTGTGTATTTTCCCCTAAACAGTTCTCCTAGGAAAGAGTAATTCTCTCCATTATAAATCAGAATTCCTGTCCCTGTTCATTATCTAAGGAAACTAAAGGTGAAAAAAATTACTATCTTTAAAAAAAAATATGGAATGCTTCACAAATTTGTGTGTCATCCTTGAGCAGGGGCCACGCTAATCTCTGTATTGTTCCAATTTTAGTATATGTGCTGCCAAAATATTTTTACATGCACAGACAATGGTTTGATTTTAGTCTTCCTTCATCCCATTGGATGCATCTTATACCTTTCAGGTACTGAATATTTAATGACAGAAAAATGTGAAGTATGTGTTATTTTAGACAGACTTGTGTTTGGGGGGAAAATTCAGCAAGATGTGGTTTTCACAATGTGGGTGACAGTCACTGTTTCGAATGCTTACGTCTTGGCATTTTGTGGGGACTCTATGAAAACATTGCTGATGGGATTATCTGAGGAAAAAGTCAGTCTCTGAAATACATGTTGCCTTCAACATGATTGTTTTTATATTTCCCTAACATTAAATACTTGGAAGCAAAGTCATGCCGTCAAGGCAGGATTGCTGAGTGTCCCAAGTCATGGTCAAGCACGTGGTTGTGGAAAGCCTGACTCTGGAGAGGACATGGGCTCCTCACCACGCCTGTCTGCATAACCATAGCAAGGCTCTTTGTAAAGAACCCTGTCACAACTGACTTCATCGGTTAGAGGAATCAGTCTTAGAGGTTTAACACTAAAAAGAGTCAGCATTTTAGGGCTGGAGAGATGGCTTAGTGGTTAAGCAACTGCCTGTGAAGCCTAAGGACCCTGGTTCGAGGCTCGATTCCCCAGGACCCATGTTAGCCAGATGCACAAGGGGGCGCATGCGTCTGGAGTTCATTTGCAGTGGCTGGAGGCCCTGGTGCGCCCATTTTCTTTCTCTCTCTGTCTGTAGCTCTCAAATAAATAAACAAAAAATATTTTTTAAAAAAAGAGTCAGCATTTTAGAGTATTTTTAAATGGCTCTCAAACTAGAAGGCCTCCATTTTATTTTTAGGATGAATAAATCTTGCCATGAAACTGTCTTACACTAGGAATTATGTGAGGAAACAACAATTCTGTGTTCATTTTCATAAGATGTCATTTGATAAGATTGTCACTTATCTAAACACTACTGGCAGATTTTTCCTTGGGAAGTTCTAATTTTCTTCTGGTTAGCTAGGAAGTTTCTTCAGTGTTGAATAACTTTTGTGTTCCTTCAGTGTGTTATACAATGAGACATTCATTTATGGTAAGAAAAAAACATGAGGGTTTTACACATCTCATTTTGATGTCTAGACCACTTATCTCCATGGAACTTATTAAAAATAAAGTGGGAATATTTACATAATTTCCCCATGATGTTACTGTTGATTAATATGATATAAGTGCAAAATTAGTTTCATAATCTAGGTTACAATGTGAAATGGAAGGGAAATTAGAAAGAGATTTAAAAGGACTCGGTAATTCATACAGAAATAGAAGGGAGCATAAACGTTCATGAACAGCCACCCCCCCCCTTAGGAAACTCTAAATCTACATCAACAATTGGGAAAATATTTTCATCGCTTTTCAATGAAGGATGAATAGTTTCTGTGTCCAGTGAAGGTAGCTAATAAAGGTTAATCCTCTGTTAAGCAATTTCTTTTTTTTTTTTTTTTTTTGAGGTAGGGTCTCACTCTAGCCCAGGCTGACCTAGAATTCATGGAGTCTCAGGGTGGCCTTGAACTCACGGTGATCCTCCTACCTCTGCCTCCCAAGTGCTGGGATTAAGGGCGTGCGCCACCACGCCCGGCCCTGTTAAACAATTTCTTAAACTTCTCTACTGTAGACAGAAACTGTAGTAAGCCAATGAATTTGCAGAATTAACCGAAAATGAGGGACATGGCACTCGTTGACATCTTGAAACCTGGCATCTTATGCTTTGAAGAGTCTAGGTACGTGGACAGCAGCGTCCTCATTTGCAATCTAAGACTTCAAGGGAAGTGTTATTTTTTTGAGCAAGAGGAAAGGGGCAGCATTTATTTGATATATTTTCTTCCCTGAGGCGTGTTCTTCACGCTTCCCCTCAATCCCCCTCTTTCTGGTTAACAAAACTTACAGTATGGACGCGTTACAGTCATTTCAAGAGCACGGAACATTTCCTCCATCTTTCAACATGAGAATAAGAAATGATCCCAGAATGACTTTGAAAATAAGGCACTGACAACTGTCAGCTGAGAATCAGAGAAGGATCCCACAAGAATCCTCTCTGCTGAACGACAACACTTCACTTTGTTCTAATCGTGTGTGTGTGTGTGTGTGTGTGTGTGTGCGTGTAAGTTGCAGGGAAAGTCAAACAAGGAACATGGCCTTTCCTGGTAGATTGAGTTCCCTTGAGTAACAATGAGCTATGGCTTTTCCTGAGGATATCACAAGCGACTCTCCCCAGTTATCAACAGGAAACAGTCCTGACCCAGCAACAGCAGCAAGTGTGGAAGGGTAGAGGCAGTTTTCAGAGTTGGGGAATAACGCAGATTATGAACTACGTACAAGAATTTAGCAGGTTTTCTCAGGGGGGCCAGCCTTAATGTGTGTGGCAGTCAAGTACTGAAATGGGATACTGGGGGTCAGGAAAGTCCTTGAACCCCAAACCCTAGGTCTGTGTCTACTTTTAGCCAAGGAACTGGATGAAATGAGACTGAGAAGGATAGTTACTGAATTACTATATTTACTTAGTGAAGTACAAAATCAAGAGAAAGAGAAGAGATACACTCATGAGGTCTGAGAGCCCATGTGGTGAGCCTCAAAGAAACGTGAAAAGACGGCTGGAGAGGAAAGAAAACAAAGTACGGGGGCTGGAGAGGTGGCTTAGTGCTTAAAATGCTTGCCAGCGAAGCCTAAGGACCCAGGTAAGTACCCACGCAAGTCAGATGCACAAGGTGGCACATGCATCTGGAGTTTATTTGCAGTGGCTAGAGGCCGTGGCATGCCCATTCTCATTCTCTCTCTCTCTCTCTCTCTGTAATAAACACATAAAAATAAAATATTTTTTGTCTATTTTTACTTATTTGTTTGAGAACGACAGACACAGAGAGAAAGACAGACAGAGAGAGAGAGAGAGAGAGAGAGAGAGAGAGAGAGAGAATGGGCGCCCCAGGGCCTCCAGCCACTGCAAACGAACTCCAGATGTGTGCGCCCCCTTGTGCATCTGGCTAACGTGGGTCCTGGGGAATGGAGCCTTGAACCCGCGTCCTAGGCTTCACAAGCAAGCGCTGAACCGCTAAGCCATCTCTCCAGCCCTAAAAAAAATTTTTTTTAAATAAGGAAAATAGAAAGGGCTCTTGCCACATGGAGGGTGGAGGGAGGGGATAAAGAGCCCAAGTGGGAATAGGGGTGAAGGGGTGACTCACCAGAACCCGGAGGTTCAGCAGTGATGAACCGCAGGTAAGAGCGCTTGCCCTCCCCCGGGGAAACAAGCTTACGACCTTACTGTAGTGGCCCTACCTTCCTGCTCAGGTGAGCCAGAGGGACCGCTGATTGGTCTGGGCTAGGGGCTGTCTCAGGAAGAGGCCAGCCATGATGCCAGGTTCTGGGGCCTGCAGCTGAACAACCACTACTTCAGGGTTAGATTTAAATTCTAAGAAGGGGTCCGCCCTCCCAGGAGGGGCTCAGGGTGTCTGTGGAAAACCAGATCCAGGGAACTACTTTAGGCAAGAAGATTAGGAGAAGCCAGCTTCTCTGAGCTCTAGCAAAGCGGAGAATGCAAGGACAGTCATTCCTGCCTCGACTTGCAGGGGCCCAGGCACATAACTGCCTAACAAAGCTATTTCGCCCCCTCTTTCTCATTACAACCTTATTATTATTATTTATTTTGTGTGTGTGTGTGAGAGAGAGAGAGAGAATGGATTCACCAGGGCCTTCAGCCACTGCAAACGAACTCCAGACACGCGCCCCCTTGTGCGCATGTGTGACATTGCATGCTTGCGTCATTGCATCTGGCTAGGCGGGACCTGCAGATTCGAACATAAATTCTTAGTAGGCTTTGCAGGCAAGCGCCTTAAGCACTATGCCATCCCTCCAAACCCCAGTACTGCTTTTAAAAGACATAAAAACAGCACTTTCTGACCGAAGGTGCACGAGTTTCATTGGATGAGTAGATTTTCAGACTCTGATAACACCTACTGCTATTCAATCAGTATTATTTTTTAATATATTTTATTTATTTATTTATTTATTTGAGAGAGAGAAAGAGAGGAAGAGGTAGAGAGAGAGAGTGAGAGAATAGGTGCACCAGGGCCTCTAGCCACTGCAAACAAACTCCAGACACATGGTCTACCTTGTACATCTGGCTTACGTGTTTCCTGGGGAATCAAAATGGGGTCCTTTGGCTTTGCAGGCAAATGCCTTAACCACTAAGCCATCTTCTTCAGCCCTTGATCAGTATTTTTATTCCAGTTTTTTTTCTCATCTAATGTACAATACACACAGCAAAGCCTGTTTACATGTGAAGAAAATTTTTTTTCATTCTCTTTTAGTTTAAGTTTACTCAGAACTCAGTGAGCTGGATCAAAGATACCCAATTTATTGTTGGTGGGATTAGGATAGAAAGCACATATCTCAGGTCTGGATATTCGGGACTAGGAACAGTCTTCTTCCCTCCAAGCTGAGACATCTGTGTGTGGGGTGTGCAGGGAGAGGCTCTCTCATCTATACTAGATAAACTAACCGGTAAATACAGCATCTGCCCTGGCTATCACATCAACGGAGGATGTCTGCCTTTTGTTTCACTGTACTTTTCTAAGAAGAATTGTAAATGTTCCTGTCCTTTCTCTAAACATAGCTGGTGGACGATCCTTTGAAGAATCTTCAAGGCAAACAGTCTTTGGGACTGAAAATGGCCATTGTTTCTCTTCTATCCCAGGTTATTATATTTAGTAGCCAGATGTGGAAGCCAAACACAGCATACACATCTGCTGTCTTCTGGCCTAGTCTTTGTTCCCAGGATCAGCAGAAAGGTGATGAATGGACTTTCTTTCTCTCTTCTTATTCCACCTTTTAGACACACCATTCCATAGGTGTATGGAGAAAAAGAAAACAAAGGCATGGTTTTATCTTTCTTATAAGGCCTTATCCAGTACAGAGGACATTTCAATTAGAGGATATATACTTTCATTTAAATAATTTCAACTACCTCAATCAGGTTTCACTTTTATCTTATTTAAGTTGTGCTTTTGTTTTATTTTATTTTTCAAGGTAGGGTCTTGCTCTAGTCCAGGCTGACCTGGCGTTCACTATGTAGTCTCAGGGTGGCCTTGAACTCCTTGGTGATTATCCTACCTCTGCCCAAGTCATGCCTCTTTATAGAAAGGAAACAGTTAGAGTCAAATGTCTCTCAGCTACTTCTTGTCAGAACGAAACCTTAAGTGGGATGATGTTGAATTCAGCAAACATTTTGTAAGAGCCTACTAGGTGGAAAGATGTTCTAGGAGTGGTATGTGGTAGAAAAGTAATCCGATAATAATGAGTGAATTTCCCCTTCCTGTACACGACAAGTGCTTCCACATTGACTGTCTTAGAACAAGCAGCCTGTGATAGAAGGAGCCTGAAGACCTTGCAAATGGATATTTGGTAAGTTTCATTGAGGAGGACTCATTAAAATTAGAACAGCTATACTATGCTTATCAAACTGCCCAGTAAGCACTTCTGTTAATGTTCATACCCTTATATTAATGCTACTCTCACTTTTGGTTAAAGAAGCTTCTCTTTTCAGATGGCAGTGACCTTGGGATGACTCAGAAGGCATCATGGTGCTGGGAAGAACTGACAGGAGTGCTCAGCACTGTAATATCTCTATCACACCTTCCAAGGCTCAGGGTCCATTGCGGAAGAGGTGGTGGAAAGAATGTAACAACCAAAGGAAGGGTAGGACTCCTTACAACGTGCTCCCCCCAGACACAAAATGGCCTGGATATCCATGACCTCACAGTGCCTGACACTACATACACAAGACCATCATAAGATGAGGAAAAGATCATGACGTCAAAATAAAAGAGAGACTAATGGAGATGGGGAGGGGGTATGATGGAGAATGGAGTTTCAAAGGGGGGGGGAGAGGGTATTTTTTATAATCATGGAAGTTGTTAATAAAAAAAATTGAAAAGAAAAAAATTAGAGCAGCTGTTCACTCCAGAGATTTTTCTGGCAACTTACATACAAATTTTATCTTCTTACTATTCCTGCATGTGAACAGGGGAAGGAATCTTTTTTTTTCCCCCCCAAAATACACACAGGAGGTCAATGCCTAGAAATGATTAGTCATTTGCCCAGGTAACAGAGCCGGCAACTGATCTTGCTTTTTGCCTCTGTGTATGTAGGACATCGCTTCCAACAGCTCACGTGCATTTGTGATTGAGTTTTCCAACTCTATTTTGAAGTAAGTCATTGAAATACTTCACAGTGAGACACCGAGATATGCATTTGAAAAGTGCTGGGCTGTTAGCACGGTGGACCTCAAGCTATTTGACTTGTGAGTAGAGGGGAGGGGGAGCTTACAGCCGTATTGGAGAGCATCTGATACTAGTGTCCTGACTTCCTTCACCCGGGTACTTCTGCAGTAGAACTCTGCCGTGCTGAAAAGAGCTGTCTGTCAAGAAGCCTGTCTCCTTCTGAGACAGTTCCCAAGAATGCCGCTTACCTCTCAGGAGCACAGTTAAACACTCTCAAGTGTTGTCAAATTGTGTTGTTTTAAAAATATTTTATTTTATTTATTTGAGAGAGAGAGAGAAGGGTGGGGGAGAGAATAGGTGCACCAGGGCCTTCAGCTGCCGCAGACAAACTCCAGATGCATGTGCCACCTTGTGCATTTGGCTTACCTGGGTACTGGAGAACTGAACCTCTGGGTTCTTTGGCTTGGCAGGCAAGTGCCTTAACCACTAAGCCATTTCTCCAGCCCATCAAATTTTATTAAAAATACTATTAGAATTTTTAATTAGGTATTGGGGTTTTATAAACACACTTTTTAATTTTTTTGGTTTATTTTTATTTATTTATTTGAGAGTGACAGAGAGAGAGAGAGGCAGATAGAGAGGGAGAGAATGGGTGTGTGCACACCCCCCTTGTGCATCTGGCTAACGTGGGGGAATCAAGCCTCAAACCGGGGTCCTTAGGCTTTGCAGGCAAGCCCTTAACTGCTAAGCAATCTTTCCAGCCCTATAAACACACTTTTACTGTTTTCTGTGAATGATTAAAACTGCCAGCTAAGGGCTGGAGGGATTTCTTAGTGGTTAAGGCGCTTGCCTACAAAGCCTGAGGATCCAGGTTCGATTCTCCAGATCCCACGTATGCCAGGTGCACATGATGGTGCATGCATCTGGAGTTCATTTGCAGTGGCTAGAGGCCCTGGCGCACCCGTTCTCTCTCTCTAATAAATAAATAAATAAATAATAAAATATTTAAAAAAGAAAACCTGTCAGCCAAGCGGCCTTTGCACTGACAACAGGCCAGTCGGCCCTCAGGGCAGCCCAGCTGATGGGCACTTTGCAATCACTCTGAGAACACTCCAGCCGCTGCACAGGACCCCTCCAGCCACACCTGAAGACGTGCTCCAGCCGTGACCCCTCCACACAGCCCAGCCTGGCTGTAGAAAGAAGCCCCTCTCATGCAGAACCAGTCTGGAGCTGACCCTGCCTATTCTGCAGCTATGCTCAGTTCGGCCAGGAGGGGGAGCACTTCCCCTAGTAGCCCAGCAGGAGGTCCGTGACTGGTGGAATCTGCAGTCCTTCATTTGCATAAGTCTGTTCCTTGGCCACACCCCCTTCCTAGCTAGTAAGCAAGCTGTTCTGCTCAGCTTTGCAATGAGCCAGGAGACTCCCCCCGTCCGGTGATACCCCTGACGTTACAACACCAGGCCCAATAAAAGGCTTTTTCTGAATGCTCTTTTCATCCGCAGTTCTGATCTTTATGGTCAGTAGAGAGGGCTGAGCTGGTAACATGGAGAGAAAGAAGGTAGGGAACCTCAGCAGAGGTGGCAGCCCCTGTGGTCCACTAGGAGACCCTGAAGGACTCCAGAGAGTGACCAGGACGATGATGGACTTAGAGAGAATGTGAGAGGAGGAGGCAGAGAACCAATGCTGAAGAAAGACAGAAAAAAAGAGACTGTGGCTCAGGTGTCTGGGAGCCTTTCAGGGAGCAGCCAAGGGTTTCCGACACCCTAGGCTCCAGAGCCCTCACCCTAGCAACGGTCTAGGCCAGAGACTGATGACACTGGTCACTGCTCAGCTGAGCGTCTCTTCATTCAAAGATGATTCCAGAGCCATCATACCACGGTCAGCTGCTCACTGCAGCTGGAGGCCGCGATGCTATCAGCTGGCAAGTGCTGGGGCCACGGTGATTAAAAGCTCAGAGCAACACGCCCTCAGGGCGAACCCCTAGAGCTTAGAGCAATAGGCCCCTTACTCTCTGGTCTCTGAACTGCGAGCCCCCACATGCACTTCTGTTGAGTCCAAGCCTGAGCTTTGTGCCTCACAGGCCTAGAACATCCTTATGATAGAAAAGTTTCTCCTCTCATAATCAGAATTTCTATCTGAGTAGAGCAAAAGGAGCCTAAGTCAGTTACAAACGGTAACGCTCCGGTTTGGAAATCCACTTCTTCCTGGTGAAAACACATACAAAATTTGACAATACAGAGATGTTACGTAAGCGCGCTGGAAAAGTTGAGCTCTTCCAACCCGTAGTCAGTTACAACACAACGATTCCGTTGAGTGAACCTACGCCCTTCTATCTACTGTTTTTTGGAAATAATAATAAAAATAAAAAAATTGACAATAGTTACTAAGCCAAAGTTGTTTATTTAAAAAAAATTATATATAATATCTCAGTTGGGACTCTGCCTCAAAAAATTATATCAGTCATTGTGATAACTGTACCAACCCCCACAATGACCAAGAGATTTTCACAGGGCAGTTGCTGTCCCTTTGGACTTCAAACAAACAGGAAATGATTTTCTTCGATTTGTTCTCAGTGCACCAGGTCATCTCACTCTACGTCAATTTTACTCCTGAAGAACTGAACAATGTCAAATTGAAGCCTGAAAATCTTTGAAGTCTATTTGCAAGTGTAAATACAAACACAAGCTTGAGTTCATAGCCCACACATTGGTTCCCTTTTTTAAAAAAAATAATTATTTATTTGAGAGAGAGAAAGAGACAGATAGAGAGAATGGGCGCACCAGGGCCTCCCTCCACTGCAAACGAACTCCAGACACACGTACCACCTTGTGCAGCTGGCTTGCGTGAGTACTGGGGAATTGAACCTGGGTCCTTTGGCTTTGCTTGCAACCGTCTTACCTGCTAAGCTATCTCCCCAGCCCGCCCCCCTTCTTCTTTTGCTCTCAGCTTCTCCGGAAGAGTTCCCAGTGGCTTGCTTCAAATACTAGTGTTAAGAGAGATGGTTTAGAGAAACTTCTTTCCGGAACAGCATCTGAATGCATTCTTCTCACAGATAAAATATTTCCAAGCACTGCAGTTATCCAGGAAAAGCATATTGTTTTTTGACGTATCTAGAGTTTTGATTAGTTGATTGGAATCTTTCTGTTGGTGGCCTGGAATAGCAAAGCAGCATGTCTGAAGTTAGATCCTGAGAGATGTCTCCGGCTTTGCTTTGTTTGCATATGGAACCCTCCTGTGGTAGTTTTATCTTCCTGGAATAACAGCCATTGTATAATTTGAACAATCATAAAGGAAAGCAAGCAAAGTTGGACTATAGCAAGCATGTCTCTCCTGACTCTTAATTCTCAAAGCACTAAACTAATTGATTCTGCACACCAATTCTGCCCCAGTTCTATCTGAAGAGCTAAATCTGGAAATCACTTAGCTTTTTTTTTTTTTTAAATAGATATCTTTAACTTACTTTATTTATTTGAGAGTGACAGAGAGAGATGGGCACGCCAGGGCCTCCAGCCACTGCAAACGAACTCCAGACGCGTGCGCCCCCTTGTGCATCTGGCTAACGTGGGTCCTGGGAAGTTGAGCCTTGAACCTGGGGTCCTTAGGTTTCACAGGCAAGTGCTAAAGCACTGAGCCATCTCTCCAGCCCTCGCTTAGCTTTTATTACAGCAATCTCCTCAGGAGAGGGCTCTCAAAGTGCAAAGTGACATAAAGGGGATGCTCTCAGAAGATCCCAATGTTTATTCAGATGTTCAAATTACGGCAGAGATTTTCCAGAGGACAAGTGATGACAGAGTTGAAAAGGAGTAAGATTTAGAAGCTATCAAGCTAACTCTGTTGTTTTTGCATGTCTGTGTGTGTACGGTGTGCATGCGTGTGCACATGCGTGTGGATACCTGTGTGTGCCCTCATGTGGAGGCCAGAGGACAACCACCGGATGTCATCCTCAGAAACGCTCTGCTTCTGTGTAAGACAGGTTCTCACATCGGCCTGTTGCTCACCAGTTAGGCTACCCTGGTTGGCCAGTGAGCTCCAGGAATTAGCCTGTCTCTACCTCCACAGTACTGGGATTACAAACGCCCAGTGTTTATATGGCTACTGGAGACTTAACTCAAGTCCTCCTGCTTGTACGGCAAGCCCTTTTACTGACCGAGCGGCCTTCCCAACCCTCGTAATTCTTTATCACATTAAATTAAACTCTAATCAAGAGTCTGTACCTTACCATAACACAATGCCTTCTGGAAGAAATACAAAGCACTAAATAAAATGAACTCTTTAACATTTCTTGAGGTCCCAATTTTTTCTTGTAATCTCTTCCTCAGAGACTTCCAGTTCAGAGAGTAGGTGCTACTCTTAGGTGGAAGCTGAGCCACGGGTTCCTGGAATGTCTCACTATTTCATACAACTGTCTATTAAACCACTAATGCCTCAAGATAAAATTCAAGTTAAAAGAAATGAAGACAGGAAGCTTCTTCCTGATGTCCGTTCATTAGCTAGACTGCAGAGTGGTCATTGCATGGGTGTACGCATGAAAACATATGTGGTTGGGCTGGAGAGATGGCTTAGTGGTTAAGCGCTTGCCTGTGAAGCTTAAGGACCCTGGTTCGAGGCTGGACTCCCCAGGACCCACGTTAGCCAGATGCACAAGGGGGTGCACGCGTCTGGAGTTCGTTTGCAGTGGCTGGAGGCCCTGGCGCACCCATTCTCTCTCTCTCTCTCTATCTGCCTCTTTCTCACTCTGTCTGTCGCTCTCAAATAAATAAATAAAAATAAACAAAACAATTTAAAAAGTATGTGGCTATACCACTCAAGTATACGCATTGTCAGTGATACCTTACTTATTCTTTACCAAATTGCTATAACCACGAACTGCTTTATCCTCCCCCTCCTCCAAAGACTGTAATATGTCCACTCAACTGGAGAATCTGAGGTCTTGGGGATTTAGTTCTTGCCTGGAAAGCACAGAGGCCTGGGTTTGACCCCCAGCTCTGGGAGAAACAAGAATAAATTAATGAACCAGAGAATAAATAAAAAATGATACACAGAATAGGAAAAAAAAGTGTGAAAAGTTAAGAATAACCCAATTTCATGCCTCATTCTCTGAGGGTGTTTCTAGAGAGGAGGGAGACCTACCTTGAATGTTGGAGAGGCCTTGCGCACAGCTGGGGGAAAGTAAGGGAAGAGAGCCTTCCCCCTGATCGGTGAGCACCATGATGTGAACCCTTCTGCTCTACCACGGTCAACTCACCACGGCAGACAGAAACTTCTAAACCTGTAGCCAAAATAAACCTTTCCTTCCTCTGGTACTTAGTTACAGCAATGAAGAAGCCTAATACCTGTATAATAAACCCCAAGGCAGACAAGAGACAGCTGGATAAAACTACTATTACAAGATCTTTTGGGGTAAAAATTTTCCAAAGTTGATTAAAAACATTAAGTTCCAGGCTCCAGCAATTCTGTAAGAACCAAATAAGATAAAATAACATCGTAAGAAAACACACACAGACAGAGCACCACAAAACTCATAATAAGAAATATATTAATAAAATAGGAATGAGTAGATGCTTCAGAATACAATGAAAATAACCAACTTAAGCTAGACAAAATTATGTGAAAAGTAAAGTGAAACGTGGTCTGAGTGTATCAGGCAATGGAATAAATTATAAATATTTTTATTTATTTATTTGAGAGAGAAAGATGGGGGGAGAAAGAAAGTGGGTGTTCCAGGGACTCTTGCTGCTGCAAACTCTAGACACAGTCACCACTTTGTGCACCTGGCTTTATGTGGGTACTGGGGAATCGAACCTGGGCTGGTGGGTTCTGTAGGCTAGAGCTTCTTAACTTTTTTTTTTTTTTTGAGGTAGGGTCTTACTTTAGCCTAGGCTGACCTGGAATTGACTATAGAGTCTCAGGGTGGCCTCAAACTTACTGCAATCCTCCTACCTCTCCCTCCCTAGTGCTGGGATTAAAGGCACGCACCACCACGCCTGGCTTGAGAGCTTTTTAACTTCTGAGCCACCTCCCTAGCCCTGGAATCAATTATAAACCTAAATTAATTAAGGCTATATCATCCTGACATATGATTAAGCTAATGAATCAACACAGATACATATACACATATGATATGTAATATGCGATAAATAATATAATATAATGGTTGGTCTGAAGGCTGCGGGCTATTCAGTATACAATATATTATATAATATATATATATGTTAAAAAATAAAATAGTACAATTAAAGTGGAAACAAATCCAAGTAGATTACTAGAAATGTACAGTGAACTGAAAGTAGCCACTACAAGAGCCCAGGAGAAGCTGTTCAATGGATGATACCAGACAACCACGTGGAAATCTGGGAAAAATGTTGAAGTCATACTTTATATTGACAACAAAATAAATTTCAAATATATTAAAATATAGAAATATACATATTAAAGTGTAATCTTGCATGTAAAACTCTTATTTAAAAGAAATTTTAAAAACTGTATCTGAGTAAAAAATCTACAACAAATCCAGACAAAAGATCAACTGGGAAATTACACAATGTCTCACATCGTACAAAATCTCCCTTTGGAGTATGTGAGTGTGCCCACGGTATCACACCACAGGGCTGATGTTAAAGGAGTCTGGCAGGACCCAAATGACAGGCATTATAAATCAACTTATCACAGGAGTCCAACTTAATAAAATATTGGAGTAAGGTGCTATCAGAATTGTCTCTCCCCAGAAGGGGTCTGGAGGGAAGTGGGCATGAAGGTTCATGTCCATCATCTACCACTCAGGAGGTGCAAGGCGGAGCAGCAGGAGTTCAAGGTCATCCTCAGCTGCATAGCTAGTTCGGGGTGGATCTGGGCTACACGAGATCCTGTCTCAGAAAACTCAGAGCAATAAAGAAATGAAGAGTGGGGCTGGAGAGATGGCTTAGCGGTTAAGCGCTTGTCTGTGAAGCCTAAGGACCCCGGTTCGAGGCTTGACTCCCCAGGACCCACGTTAGCCAGATGCACAAGGGGGCACACGCATCTGGAGTTCGTTTGCAGTGGCTGGAGGCCCTGGCGTGCCCATTCTCTCTCCCTCTCTCTATCTGCCTCTTTCTCTCTGTTGCTCTCAAATAAATAAACAAAAATAACAAAAAAATATTAAAAAAAAAAAAAAAAGAAATGAAGAGTGGCTCTGGGGAGCCAGCACAGCCATGGCTGTGCATCCATTGGGATCGTTTTTCTCTTGGATCAAGACCAACCGGCAAAGTTTGATGTTGTCATCAGTTTATTTTCAGCTTTCTGATAGCTATGTAGTGATTGCTCATGATTTTAACTTGCCTTCTCTTAATGGCTAATGATGATAAACATCTATTTTCATGCTTACTTAACATTTTCTTTGGACAAATGCCTTTTTAGATCATTTTTGGATATTATTTTCCCACGTATTTTATTTTATTTGTAAGGAGAGAGAGAGAGATAAAAACAGAGAGAGAATGTGTATGCCAGGGACCTCCAGCCACTACACATGAACTCCAGATGCATGTGCCACTCTGTGCATCTGGCTTTATGTGGGTACTGGGGAATCGAACTCAGGTTGTTAGGGTTTTCAGGCAATTGCCTTAACTGCTGAGCTATTTTTCCAGCCTATTTTTTTTGGGGGGGGGTTGAGGTAGGTCTCATTCTGGCCTATTTTTTGATATTATACATTTTTTTATCATTAAATCTTTAGTACTTTTATATCCTCTAGATTCAAGTACATCACTGTGGTTTGTAAGCATTTTCTTCATCTGTTATGTATTCTTAGCCATGTAATAGTGCCTTTTTATGTTGAGGTATGAGCAGCTTAGCATTTTTTCCATTTATTAATCTTTCTTTTAATGTTAAGTCAAGAAATCTGGGCTGAAGAGATGGCTTAGTGGTTAAGTGCTTGCCTGTGAAGCCTAAGGACCCTGGTTCAAGGCTCGACTCCCCAGGACCCACGTTAGCCAGATGCACAAGGGGGCACATGTGTCTGGAGTTCGTTTGCAGTGGCTGGAAGCCCTGGCGTGCCCATTCTCTCTCAATATATATATGCCTCTCTCTCTCTCTGTCACTCTCAAATAAATAAATAAAAATGAACAAAAAAAATTAAAAAAAGAAGTCTGCCTACCCTTGAGGAATAAATATTTTACCTACAGTTTAAAAAATTATCATGCATTTAAAAATATTTATTTATTTATTTATTGTTTGACATTCTCACTAAGCAGCTTGGGCTGGCCGGGAACATAGGGTCATTTGGTTCTGTCTCAGCCTCTTTTTATTTATTTATTTGAGAGCGACAGACAGGGAGAAAGAGGGAGGGAGAGAAAGAGAGAGAGAGAGAGAATGGGTGTGCCAGAGCCTCTGGCCACTGCAAACGAACTCCAGACGCATGCGCCCCCTTGTGCATCTGGCTAACGTGGGTCCTGGGGAGTTGAGCCTTGAACCGGGGTCCTTAGGCTTCACAGGCAAGCGCTTAACCGCTAAGCCATCTCTCCAGCCCTGTCTCAGCCTCTTGAGCGCTGGAGTTACAAGTGTGCCACCATGCCTGGCTGGCTTTCTCTACATTTTCTAATATCCTTGCAGTGTTATGCTTTACAGTTAAGAGTGAGTCCATTGGTTATTTTTGCATTGTTCTATAAGGTATTAGATAGATTTCCTGGCTTTTTTCTCTTTCTTTTCTCCTTATTCTTCTTTTTTTCTTTTCTTTTTTTTTTTTTTGCCAAGGGATGTCTGTGGTATTGAGCTCCACACTGCTGGGAATGAACCTCAAAACCAGACACAGTTTATAGGAGAAAGAGTTTATTTAAAGCTTACAGATCCAGGGGAAGTTCTGTAATGACGGAAGAAGCTGGCTTCCTTTCACAGATCCATGCAGAGAGAAGAAAGAAAAAAAAAAAGAACAACACAACGAAAAAACCCACCACAACCAGCACCGTGAGCAAGAGCTTACTCTAACAGCAAAACCAAAGGGCCCAGGCAGAGCTCATGCACTCTGCATACCTCTAGGCCAGAAACAGATGTGCCCTGCTTCCAGTAACACCTTAGAGCTGGACCCCAGGAGCCCTCCACAGTGACGCCTCTTCCAGCCACGTGGCTGAAAATCCAAGTTACAAGCTCTAAGAAAACATTTGAGTCTACTGGGGGACATAAATTCAAACGACCCCGGTGTCCAATTTATTCAGCAGTGTTTGTTGAACATGTTACTGTCCCACATTGAGTCCATTTTGCACCCATGTCAAAAACCAGATAGCCATATTGGTATAGATCGACTTTTAGGCCTCCATTATATAGTATTGCTTTATCTATCTGTCTGTCCCCTAAGATATGTGGTATCATTCAAAACGATGTCTTGAGATTAGGTAAATGACTTCCTGCTTTATTTCTTTTCAACCATTTCTAGTTCTTTAGATTTCCCACATGAATTTTGCAGAAACCTTAAATATATTTAAGGAAATACCACTCATCTTGAAAGGATTGAGGTTAAACTAGTGATTCAATTTAGGGAAATTTCACCCAATTCCTATGTTAAGGCTTTCCATCCATGAACATGGTATGTCTTTCCACATATTTAGACCTTTAATTTCTTTTTTAAAATATTTTATTTATTTATTTGAGAGAAAGAGGGGGAGAGAGAGAGAGAGAGAATGAAAACCCTAGGCTTCGCAGGCAAGCACCTTAACCACTAAGCCATCTCTCCAGCCCCTTTTCATTTCTCTTATTAACACTTTACAGGCTATTTTTTGTTCTTTATTTGAGGTAGGGTCTCACTCTAGTCCAGGCTGACCTGGAATTCACTATGGAGTCTCAGGGTGGCCTCGAACTCACAGCGATCCTCCTACCTCTGCCTCCCGAGTGCTGGGATTAAAGGCATGCACCACCACACCTGGAAAGCACTTTACTGTTTTGAGAATATAAATTTTGTACCTATTTTGATGTATTTACTGAAGCATTCCTTTTTTGAACAAAAATAAATGGTTCTATGTTTATAACTTTGATGGCCATGCATTCATTACTGATACATAAAAGTGTAATTGAGCTGGGTGTGGTGGCGCACGCCTTTAATCCCAGCACTCAGGAGGCAGAGGTAGGAGGAATGCCGTGGGTTCAAGGCCACCCTGAGATTACTTAGTGAATTCTAGGTCAGCCTGAGCCAGAGTGAGACCCTACCTCGAAAAAAGAAAGAAAGAAAGAAAGAAAAAAGTGTAATTGATTTTTACATATTTAATTTATCATGTAACCTTGCTGACCATATTCATTAGCTCAGTGGGAGGGCTCTGCTCCTGCATCATCTGTGCAGAAGCTGTTAGTTGAAAGACATAATTGGCTTAAGATAAATTTATGACATATTAATATTTCTAGTCACAGTTATTAAGTGGAAATATTACATAGGAAGAGAAAATGAACTCAATTAGTAAATTAAAATTAGTTAAAAATATTCCTTAAGCTCAGCCAAATGTTAGGTAGTAACAATCAGACCATTTAGAAATATACAAAAAAAAAAAAAAAGAAAGAAACAGAACTGAAAAGTGGTTTCCATTCTTTTTTATGAAGAAAAGATAGGAAATCAAATCTAAAATTGTATTGATCACAACAACATGAACTTGTTCACAGTGACTCCATTCGGGGTGTCATGCACGGTACTGGATTATTAAAAAGTTCAAATGAGGGTTGGAGAGATGGCTTGGTGGCTAAGGTGCTTTCCTGTGAAGCCTATGGATCCATGTTTGACTCCCCAGGTCTCACGTAAGTCAGATGCACAGGTGACACATGTTCAAAGTCACGCATGCTCACAAGGTGGTACACGCATCTGGAGTTTGATTGCGGTGGCTGGAGACCCTGGAGCGTCATTTCTCTTTCTCACTCTCTCTCTTACTTTCTCTGTCTTGTAAAAAAACGTTCAACTGAAGTGAATATTAAGATTGGTCACTTAAGACTTAGTTAACTTTGTCTCAAGGGAGACTACAACACAATTTGTCTGTACCACTAATAGAGATTATCATCGCCAAAGGGAAAGAGTATAATTTACAAATGATAAAAAGCAATGTGAGAAAGAAATGTTGGTTGAAACAAATAAGAGGTTTTGCGTTATTCCTCTACTCATATCCCATTTACTGGCCCAGGAGCACATACAAGAAAACATTTTATTTCATATGGACCTGCTTTGGCTTGTTTTATTCACCCACACTGCTACTGAGAAGAAAACCTAGGCATCAAAAAATGACCATGAATGGGCCAGAGAAAGCCTATGTTAATGCACTGTTTCTTCACTGATGGTTCTAGAAACCGACTCTGCCAACAGGCTTGCTTTGTTTCCCACTTTCAGCAAAAGTTTGGCCCTAACCAGAGCGAGGTCTAGGAAAACCATGTCCTTCATCTTATCCTATCAATGACCTAACACATTCAGACACTGAAATAGAAGCATCTTCCTTTAAGGAACTTGATTGTTGTCTGAATAACTTCTACTGCATGAAATGCTGATAAAACTGGGGAAAGGGAAATGAGACCTGCTTCGGAGTTTCAGTGGGAAGCAAAGTGCGTCCCCTTACTGTGAACTAATTTGCAACAACTGAGGAACAAAGATAAACAATGTAATTACCTTGGAAAATGTAATAAAATGCTTCTAAAACTTCTAAGTAAAATTGTTATAATGCTACAATCCTATACATTGTTATAGAATGTATATAAAAAAGTAAATGAACAGAAATGCCCATGAAAAAAGATGCTTTCTTCAAAAATATTTTGTGCTTTAGAAATTTTAAAATAAAAGCCAAATAACACAAGACATGATTGAACAAGCAGAAATGCAAAATAGTAGGGAGAAAGATTTAAGTCTACTTACTTGAAACTGCTCAAATAATTTGGATTAATGTTCAGGTCATATTGATGGGAAACCTTTTCCATATCTATGTCTAATATATTTTGCATCTAAATTTTAGAATACTGTATGTTTTATTAACCTCTTGCTTTCATGGGATATATTGCCTAACAACATTTCCATGTGAACATGCTAGATAGAATATTTCTTTTTTAAAATATATTTTATTTATTTATTTTGAAAGAAAGAGTGAGAAAGAGAGAGAGAAAGAGAGAGAATGGGCATGCCAGGGCCTCCAGCCACTGCAAATGAACTCCAGATGCATGCACCCACTTGTGCATCTGGCTTACATGGGTCCTGGAGAATTGAACCTGGATCCTGTGGCTTTGCAAGCAAATGCCTTAACCGCTAAGGCATCTCTCCAGCACTAGAGTATTTCTTAACTCATGATATTATATGATAAATTTTATTAGAATTCTTTATTATATATACATATATACATTATATATGAGTTATCTCAGGAATATAATTCAAATTAGGACGCCTTTAATTCATGTCAGTTATATACAAATGTTCTTAGTTGCTTTCTTCAACCATTATGAAGTTCTTTTAAATTTTTTTATTTATTTGAGAGAAAGAGGGAGAGAGAAAGAGAGAGAGAGGGAGAGAGAGAGAGAGAGAGAATGGGCACACCAGGTCCTCCAGCCACTGCAACCGAACTCCAAATGCATGTGCCACATTATGTATCTGGCTTACTTGGGTCCTGGGGAATTGAACTGAGGTCCTTTGGCTTTGCAGGCAAATGCCTTAATCATTAAGCCATCTGTCCAGCCCCATTATGAAGGTTTTTTGTTTGTTTGTTTGTTTGTTTGTGTTGAGGTAGGGTCTCGTTTTATCCCAGCTGACCTGGAATTCACTATGTAGTCTCAGGGTGGCCTTGAACTCATGGCGATTCTCCTACCTCTGCCTCCCAAGTGCTAGAATTAAAGGCAAGTGCCACCATGTCTGGCTCCCATTATGAAGATTTTACACAAAGATACATATACAACTTCATATAGTTCATGGCTATAAATATAGGTAAATTATTTTCAAGATATAGTTTTATACTTACATTTTATGCCCAAGAAAATGGATGTTGCTAATAATCCCACACAGAAAACAAAGGAAATCACCATGACAATCCACCATCTTCCTAAGCCTGGAATGGGTCAGTCAGAGGAAGTGCATGGGGTGGGTGAGGAGATCAGATTGAGTGAAAGATGGAATTGACATTGGGCATTGCTACTAAAGAAATGTTGAGCTCTGAAGCTTGTAAATTTTCATAATGAAAAAAAATAACCCTTTTTAAAAATCTTTGAAATGAAACCTTTAAACTGGGATCGATTTCATTTGTAAAATAATAGATAGATCTAATTAATTCATGGATTAAAAGTATACTTTTCTGATCCTGATGTATAATCACCAACCAGGGAGCAACATTGAACACTTGGGAACAAAACCTCTCATCTCTTATCAATGTCTCTTAAACATGATTCAGTAAAATATATATAAGTATGTATAAATGAGTTAGATGAGAAACAAAATTTTCCAGCCAATTTTCCCAACTCTTTAGGAAGGAAAAGTAAATGATGTGGTTTATCGTATTCTTAACAATAATAAGAGAAAAATCTGTATCTGTAGATATTTTTATTTATTTATTTATTTATTTGAGAGAGGGAAAGAGGGAGAGAGAGAGAGAGAGAGAGAGCGAGAGAGAGAGAGAGAATGAAAGCACCAGGACCTCTAGCCACTGCAAACGAACTCCAGACTCATGCGCCACCTTGTGCATCTGGCTAACATGGGTCCTGGGGAATCGAACCGAGGTCCTTTAGATTTGCAGGCAAGTACCTTAACAGCTAAGCCATCTCTCCAGCCCTATCTGTAGATATTTCGATAGGCAGAATAATGCCCATGATGTCTTCGTCCTAATCCCTGGGGCCGCTGTAGAGAACTTTCTGCGACAAAAGAGGTTTTTGAAACTGTCATTAAATTAGAGATTTGGGATGAGGACATTACACTATGAGTTTTGAAAAACAGCATAAGTCACTCGATTATCCTTAAGTAAGAGGCAAGAGATTTAAATGGAGGCATAGCTGATCACCATTGCAAGTAGCTGCAGGACACTGAGAATTTTTTTCCCCAAGTTTCCAACCTATTTTATTTATTTGTTAGATTTTATTTATTTATTTTTGTTCATTTTATTTATTTATTTGAGAGAGAAAGAAGAAGAAGAGAGAGAGAGAGAGAATGGGTGCGCCAGGGCCTCCAGCCCACTGCAAACGAAATCCAGATGCATGCACCCCTTGTGCATCTGGCTAATGTGGGTCCTGGGGAATGGAGCCTTGAACCGGGGTCCTTGGGCTTCACAGGCAAGTGCTTAACCGCTAGTCCATCTCTCCAGCCCTATTTGTTAGATTTTTATGCTAAGAATCTTATGCAAGAACTAAAATTATTAAAATTATATGATTCAATCAGTCTCTAATGGAATTTCAAAGGGGGAAAGGGGGGAGGGAGGGTTTTACCATGGGATATTTTTTATAATCATGGAAAATGTTTTAAAAAGTTGAGAAAAAATAAAAGAAAAAAGAAAAAAATTATATGATTCATCTTCTTTATTTTCCAAATCCAGGTCTTGTCTTTTGAGAAAAGGGAGAGAAAACCACATATTTATTAAACTCATCACTCTTTCCAATTTTTTTAACCTTCACTTACTGCTGTATGTCACTGAGCATATCCAGCCAATTATAATACTTTGAATAGATTATCTCATGTTGGAAGAGACCTCTTGAACTTATTGTAGTGTAGAAAACAAAAAAAAAACCTCTAGTCTTCCACTAAACAATCAGCACTGGTTACCTGGACATTTGGTAGAGGATGGATGTTTCTGAGAGACATCCGATTCTGGATTATCCCATTGCAGAGAAGTGTGTATTTCTTCCTCTGTGCATGGTGAACATGCTTGGAACGGCAAAGCAGTCCACACAGGGGTTTGACACACACAACCCCTCTTGTGCTCACGAGTGGGTTGGCACGGGAACTGAAATTAACTACGTGTTCGCGGGAGAAGTAAGACACTTGTGGTTTTGAGCTGGACGGACACACCTTCATCCAGAAAATAGAAGTTTTGAAGTTCAGACTTGAGCAGAACTCAGCAAAAGAGGAAATGAGCTGACGCTGTTTTGAACGTAGCAGGTGTCAAAGAGGCCTGCAGTGGAGGAGAGAGACCAGAACAAGCTTCTACCTGGCCTGGGACATGGAGCACGGTGTGGGGGGGTGGGGCTGGGTAATGAAGACGCCAAGGCAGTCGGTACAAACCAGCAGACAGGGTGTGCAGGTCACTGGGTTTTTAAACATGAAAGCTAGGATGGGATCTTGTAGCAGACAGGCCTCTGGTTCGCTGCGATGAACTTCCAGACCAGGCACGGTTATGGAGGAAGGGATATTTACTGAAGCTTACAGATCCAAGGGAAGTTCATAATGGCAGAAGAAGCTGGCCTGCCTTCACAGGTCCAAGCAGAGAGAGAAAAAGCCACAAGCCAACAACCCGAAAGCCACACCACTCAGCACACTTAGGAACTCCAGGCAGAGCTCAGGCACTCTGTCTATGTTTAGACTGAAGTTCCAAATCCACCACCACAGCTTAGGGCTGGGCTCTCAGATCTGCCCAGTGACACCTCCTCCACCCAGCTGGAATATATTGGGGGACATTCATTCAAACCACCACAGACCTCATCCGTAAATTACTTCATGTGTCATTTGTTGATTAGGGTAATACTAACTGCTAAGATAGTTAAACGCCAAAGTGTCGACCAACACCGTAGACATTTAGATCTCAGTCGCCTAGCACTTTATTCCCAGTAATCTCGGCTGGTGCCAAGATTCATCTCACGTGGGTCTCTCCCACCTTATGAGGTCCTGGAATCCTCTGTCTACATCTACCCATTGGAAAGTGAAAAAAGGAGGTGACAAACTCACACTTGCTTCCTGGAAGCCGTAGTTTAGAAGCATTAGGAATTACAACTACATCTGCCAGTGGCTTTTCCATACTTGGCTTTAAAAGTTGGGCTTGAGGGCTGGAGAAATGGCTTAGCGGTTAAGCGCTTGCCTGTGAAGCCTAAGGACCCCGGTTCGAGGCTCCATTCCCCAGGACCCACGTTAGCCAGATGCACAAGGGGGCGCACGTGTCTGGAGTTCGTTTGCAGTGGCTGGAAGCCCTGGTGCGCCCATTCTCTCTCTCTCTTCCTCTCTGTCTCTCTCTCCCTCTCTCTCGCTCTCACTCTCAAATAAATAAAGATGAAACAAAAAAAAATTTTTTTAAAAGTTGGACTTGAAAATGTCCAGAGCCATTGCCCCCACCCCACCCCAATGACTGACTGCTGCTCCCACGGCTCCTAAGCCACAATTCCATGGCGAATTCCAGCAATCCCACTAAGGAGGGTCCTCAGTGGAGTGGGGGGCACAGAGGAGGGAAATGATGGTACCAGCACATGATGTGTCCATATAAAGTTTCCACTTAATGAAGAAAAAGAGAGAGAGAGATTTTTGCCTAAACAGCAAACTTCCAATTGCTAACTGCCGCTCTTGAAGGGAGGGTTGAATTATTTAGTAAACAGATGGCCATTTCTGGCACATCCTGTGACTACAGCGCTGATATTAAGAAATCTGATCCCTTAACATTTACTTTTGACCACTCATCCTTACGGCCAAAGGTCTTACCTCAGGAGTTTATACTCCAGTCATCTGTCAAGTTGCAGTGACCTGTCCTGGTTTCAGTGTCTCACGGGATCGATCAGTCATTGCTTTTCGTAATAGGCAGCCAGAAGCAAACAATGGGCCGCTTAAGAGGCAAGTGGTAGTGGAACTGGCTAAAAAGAGTGAAAAGTCTGGAATCTGTCATCACCCCTCTGCCTGAAGGACTAAGGCGCAGGGGTTGATTGGAGCGGTCTGCCTCCCTGGCAACCAAGAGCTGAGGTGTGGAACATGCAGTCTTGACCAAACCAAGGCGCAGTGGGGAGGCAGCCAGTAATTAGATCCTGAATGCTGCTTCTGGTAGTGGCCAGAGCCTCTCAGAGGTCGCCTGTCTCCATAATGTGCCAGTTTGTGTTCAGCCTCCCACGGTCCAAGGAGGGGCTGAGAGGGTCAGACAAATGAAAGATGTCTGGCAGATTCTCCAAATGTTCCATATCATGCCCCCGTGCCCTGAGATTCTAATCTGAAAACTAGCATGACTTAACTCCGTGCATGCTTCTACACTTGCTGAGTTCTATGTTGAAGAGGAAGAGAAGGATAAAACAAAAAACAAAACTTCATACCAGATGCACATGGAGACTAGTGTCAGGAACGGCCGCTCAATACACTCTCACTCACTTGTGCTTGCTCTTCAGATTTCGCCAGCACTAAAACTCGGGCTCAGGTAGATCTAATGCTCCCCCAAACACTATATTCTCTTTTGGAGGCATCTTTAGTTACCCTAAGAAAAGGTTCATATGCTACATGTAGTGGTCTTGATGTTTTTAATCATACTTCCTATTTACAGTGTAGTGCATCCAGAATACTGTTCTCAAGGGTTGGCACTAGAATTATTTTCTCACAACAGGGCTCTGAGACTGGTAATGCTATCAGTATAGTGTAAGTTGATTGTGAGTTTAGGTATAAAGAAGTGAAATCATCCTGAAGTTCAGTTTGTAGCTTTACTCTTAATCTTTGGAACTGAGTCGTGAAATCACAGACGCTGCTGCTCCAACATTACGTGCAAGATGCTTTAGATACGAGCACCAAAAAAAGTCTCTAGGGCTGGAGAGATGGCTTAATGGCTAAGGCACTCGCCTGTGAAGCCTAAGGACCCACGTTCAATTCCCCAGGACCCATGTAAGCCAGATGCATAAGGCGGTTCATGCACCTGGAGTTTATTTGCAGTGGCTGGAGGCTCTGGCGTGCCCATTTTCTCTCTCTCTCTATCTTTCTCTCTCTCACTCTCTAATAAATAAATAATTAGGTCTCTGTTGGTAAAGTTTGATGCGTTTTACCTTTTATCTGCATTTACCTGCATGTTAAAATGTGATTCTTCTAAATCTCCCCGTGTCATGGTGCTATATACATATGTATTCTTCTACTTTGAAGAGAAGTACTGAACTACAGAGATAGGGTCGGCGCTCGAATGGCTTTCTCAATCATTCATTTCATTTGCTTGCTGTAAATAAGCAGTTACATACAAGATACATACAGCCCTGGGTTGGATCCCCAGCTGCAAAGGAAGAGAAAGAAAGACTCTCTGCACTCCCGAAGGCATTTGAAATCAAGCGACTCTGAAGGGCTTCCATTCTTTTCCCGCGACCCCCTAAGTCCACTTGTTCACTGACAGTGCAAACCAGGATAGACATTGAAGTCATACTGGCCACAGGCTGCTGAGGGTCCTCAGTCCTCCCTCGAGCAGGTCCGCTTTTATGTCTGGCTGCCTTGTGCTAACACGGGGCCCAGCAGAGATGCAAGTATCATGTTCCTAAACTGCTCCCACAGGAAGCTGTGGGCAAGAAATGCAATGCTGGCTTCCTATCCTGTTAAGGGATTCTCTCCACAGGCTCTCAGAATACTTCCTGAGTCACGGGCAGACACCACACTCAGAGCAGACAAGAAAGGATGCTGATAAAGAGCAGATGGGCGCTTCTGCTTGTTCTCTCTCTCCTGGAATTTCAACCTCCTTAGAAATATTTATACATGAAAAGGAAAAGCAACCTGTGAGATCTCTTGCAAACTTCACTTTCCTTCTCTCCTATTATTATTATTATTTTGGTTTTTCGAGGTAGGGTCTTGCTATAGCCCAGGCTGACCTGGAATTCACTATGTAGTCTCAGGTTGCCCTCAAACTCACGGCGATCCTCCCACCTCTGCCTCCCAAGTGCTGGGATTAAAGGCGTGCACCACCCCACCTGGCTTGTGCCACTTTTTGTGTCTGGCTTATATGGATGCGTTGGGAATTGAACCCTGGCCAGCCTGTTTGCAAGCAAGTTGTTTAGCGGTTGAGCCATCTTCTGAGCCCCAAGGTGTCTGCTTTCAAGGAGTTCCTGATACAGTTATTCCCGTGAAGTTTTCTTCTAGGAACATAAAATATTTTCTTATAGGTAAACTGAAACTGAAATTTAAGTGAGAAATATATGGTGGAAAAATATCATCCTATTTTATTATTTCTCCTTTTGATTCTGGAATTTTCATACATAATATGTCATTTTTTGTTTTTATTCATCCTCCTAATATCATCTAATTTTAAATGTGACAAAAATAGATGTTAGACAAATTATAGAATTATTTTATGGCTATACTTTAGTTAAGTGACCATACATTTAAATTATTCTAATTTCATATCATTTCTACTGTTTTTTACCCTGCCTTTCTAACTTTGATATTTTGCACACTGTCAGTCACGCCCTAGCTTGGTTTTAATTAATATAATATGTGTATGTGTAAAGATGTGGTAAACTATAGCATGTTAGCAAAAGTAAGAGTGAAAGACCCAAAGAAAGAAAGATTAATGGAAAATAAGTGAAGGATAAGTGATCAACTCACTTACAGCTTCTGGATGTAGAGAGGAGACAGGCGCGCAGCGTCAGGAGTACAGATAATTTATACATATATAAAAAGAAAAGCAACGTCGTGGCTAGGTAATTCTTTCATCCAGATCTTTTATTGCACAATCAAATACTCATCTGGCATCCTGTCCGTCTTTTGTGCACTAAAGCAGCTGGTCCACCCTTGCCATGCCAGCCTTCTTCTCGCACATTAAAAAATGTCTGTCCTCACAGGAGGCTGGGTAGATTTTTCCATTGTGAAAATAGGCACAATTCATATTTTCTCTTCTATCGCCGGAAAGGTCGAACCTGCGAGCGGGAAGGGTAGAGGGCATTCCTTAGAAAGGAGGATAAAGAAACAGCAATCAAATGTGTGTGCAGCGTTTTCTGCATAAAGTAGAGACTATGGTGGGGGGGAGTAAAGCCTATTCTCATCATTGGGAAACTTCTCGTCTGCTTGGGTACATGAAAAGCACAATAGCAGTTTACGACAGTGTACGATGAAGGAGCCAGACCATACTAAATACAGCAGGAGTCCAGAGGAAGAGAGATGTTAGGCTCTGACACACCAGGCAATGGCTTTCTCTACAAGATCACACTTTAGTTCGATGTTAAAGGAAGAGAGAAGATGGGAGATTTTTATAAGTTCAGCAGCTGTACAAGATGGGAAAAAGCTCAAGGAAAAAATAAGTTGATTAGATATTTCAGAATTTGAGAATTTATGTTATCAGGTAAGGTGGCCAAATATCTATGGGACACCAACCACATGTCAAAATGTTTGATGTACTGGGACAGTGAAAGACAAGGTCTCCTCTGCTTTAAACTTACACGACAGCAAGGAGATATTGGTAAGAATTCCACAAATCAATAGATCAGAAGATGCCAGAGAGTAGCAATAATGGTGAAGAAACAAGATCGTGAAAATGTAATAGACTCTACGGATGTATGTTGAATGGAGATTAATTCACTTTGAGTAGAATGACCTCACAGAAGACGTTATCTAACTAGCCTTGACCCATGAGGCCAGTCACTGAGCTGTGGGAACAGAGCATTCTGGGAGGGGAGCTTGATTTGAAGAAAATGCAGAGAGAGGGCCTGTTTGCCTGAAGCACCGTGAACAAGGCAGCGGTAGGAGATAAATAAACAAGGTCTTTGGGAGGCTGGCTTATACTGTGGAGTTCTGGGAGCCAAAGTAAATACTTAATAGCTAGTTTTCAAGTCACTCAATTCATTACTCACAGAGTGATAAGATTGCATAAAATTGTGTTATAAATTCTAGACAGAGTGCACTTTCATGCAAGATGAACCAAAGGTGTTGAACTTAGTGACTAGAAAGCCATGCTGATTAGCTCAATTGTTAATGCGATTTGGCCATTTGTCTAGAATGTCTTTAGAAGAGTGGTAAACTCAAGACGTGAGCATTAGAATATTAGAATTGCCTCGTGTTTACAATGCACCTTAGGGCAAAAAAAAATATACTGAAAACTGGAAAGAACCTTTAAGGTAACAAATTTTAGCCATAAAATAATGAAGATGGAGGAGGATCCCCATGAATTCAAGGCCAGCCTGAGACTACGTAGTGAATTCCAGGTCAGCCTGGGCTAGAGTGAGACCCTACCTCAATAACCAAAAATTAAAATAAAAAAGTGAAGATGATAATGTTATTTTCAAAACATGAAAAGAATCAGATCAACACACACACACACACACAAGCATGCATGTGCACAGACACACAATTCTCCAAAGGTAAAGTTAGATATAGGGATAGAGATAGATGAGCCAAATATTGGGATAAGAGTGAATCGTGAGTTAGGTAGGAAGGAGGGGAGCAAGGAGAAGGTACAATGGTCTCACTCTCCATGCTCTGTGGCAGGAGAGTATTACATAACTCAGCTGCTGCTAATAAAACTCAAAGGAGGCCAGAGAGACGCAGCTCAAATTTCGGGTAATTTCTACTTAACATGAAACAAGACTCCAAATAGAAGCTTCTAGTACCACCATCTATTCTGAGTGTCCAGTGACTTACATATTCGTGAGAAAAACTGAGCCATCTTCCCACATCCAGACTTTATTAGAATTCTGGCGGGATAATCCAATCCAACGAATTGAGATTGTCCTGTCTTTGATGTAGTCCTATTACAAACATAAGTTGATACAATGGTCAAAAATGCCTCCAAAACACTCTGCAAGAATGATAATGAGGCATCATATAAAACCTTGTGCAAACAAGATGAAAGAGATGTGTACATTGATGTTAATGGGTTAAGTTTGACATTTGGAATTTTACCAAGTTGTTTTTGAATATAGTAAGCTTATAGGACACAAGAAATATTGTACAAAATAGCTGATATTCTAGTCTTCCCAGGTGCTTATAATGCATACTTGTATTTTCCATTGATTAAAGATTCAAGTTTCAAATCCCCCTCCAGATGTGATTCAACTGGCGTAAATGGAAAACAACTACAGAGACATTGTGAGTGAACTTTATGGTCCCTAAAATTAAGCTCTTGCATTTCATTTATTATCCTACAGATAGAAATATTTAATTTGTTTTAGGTGGTACGCAGAGGAGAACTATATGATATCCAACTCAAATACATTAATAACATGCATCTACCTTTCCTAATTTACCTTTTTCCTGCATTTCTTTGTTTACTTTTAGACCCGTTCTTGCTATGTAGCCCAGGCTGCCCTCAAATCCATGATTCCCCTTACCTCCACTGGAATTTTAGACATATATCACCACTCTTATTATTTTTTTGTTGTTGTTCACTGCTTAATTTTTTGAGTATTGGCTTCTCAGAAGTTTGGGGATATTTTTTAAGATTTAGACACCAGGAAAAAAAAAAAAACAACCCAGCACATGTTGACTTAGTGCTTAGTGGGCAATCAACCTCTAGATAGCAAAATTCCAAGGAAGTCAAATGTTCATTAAGTCCCCATACACCCTAGAAAAGCAAAACATGGCTGGTACTTGTGAGCAGGCATGTGACACTCAGCTTTGCATTCCACAGGAGACAGTTTCTGGAAGTATGAGCTAGCCACCATCTTTTGTGGTAACTCCCGATTTTTCCTTAAAATATATCCACACCATGTGCTTCACCATAGTATCTAATGGATAAATCCCAATGGAAACCCAACTTGTTTCTATTTCTCAAAATATTACATCACTTCTTCATGTTGTCAGTGTCCCACTTGACATCACCCTGGCCTAGTAAAATTCAGAACATTCTGGCAAATCTCCAACTGAGTTCTTTTTTTTTCGCTGTTTTAAACTATTTTATTTATGAGAAAGAGCGAGAGAGAAAGTGGTAGATAGAGAGAGAGAGAATGGGCACACCCGGGCCTCTAGCCACTGCAGATGAACTCCAGATGCATGCACCAGCTTGTGCATCTGGCTTACATGGGTCCTGGGGAATCAAACCTCGGTCCTTTGGCTTTGCAGGCAAGTGCCTTAACTGCAAAGCCATCTCTCCAGCCCTTCAACTGATTTCTTTATAATGGAGTTGCATGTCAGAGCATTCCTCTATTTTGCACGAGTGGAAATAAAAGTGAATTTTGTTTATTTAGGTAAGTCCAGAGAGAGGAAGAAAATGCTGTCACAAGTTGGAACAAGCATCCTGGGCTAATTTCTGTCTGACCCACTTGTGCACATTAGCTCTTCAGAAAGTACAAGTAGGAGCCAACCTTATTGACCAACTATAGTGATTCTGTGGACTATGACTGGATTGGGCTGGAGGGATGGCTTAGCCGTTAAGGCATTTGCCTGCAAAGCCAAAGGACCCAGGTTTGATTCCCCAGGACCCACGTTAGCCAGATGCACAAGGGGCGCACGCATCTGGAGTTCAATTGCAGTGGCTGGAGGCGTGTCGCACCCATTCTTTCTCTCTCTCTCTCCATCTTTCTCTGTCAAATGAATAAGCAAATAAATTAATTTAAAAAAAGAATATGACTGGATTGATTATTTAAGTAATTTTTTTTTTACTGAGTTTCATAAGTTTCTTAGACCAGCCTGAGCTGGAAGAAAACTGTCAGAACACACAAGACTCAAAGCATCCCATTTGAGAACTTTCTCTTTGTAATTCCAAACCGCTTGACCCAGACCTCTCCTCACCATTACGCTCTGGCTGGCCGTCTTCACGAGGGTGGCATTCTGCTCAGAGCAATGCCGCTTACTCTCCTCCCAAGTCAGGTTGTGCCTGAAGAAGCCGTAGCAGCTGTCTCCCCAGTACCTCCAGTTGGCAGCACAGGGACTGCACTTGTGCTCTGGAGGAGACACCAAGGGTGAAGGGGCCTGTGTTCAACGTTCTCCCCACATCAGTCATGCGTTTTCCCCACAGTCGCTCCTTCCTGCCTCTCTCAAGTCCCCCTTGGGCTGTGGTCACAGAAGGACTGCGGAGTTGGGACAGAGGTCTCAGCCACTCACCAGACCTGCTCTTGGTCTTTTGTTCTAAGTCCCGTATTAGATCTTGACAGACCTTCTTCGCCAGCTGCTGCAGGGTTCCTGAGAGGCTTTCCTTCTCGGCCAGCAGGTAATGTTGCTGAGTGACAGCTAGGTGCAGAAATTGGATCAATTACTCTCTGAAAGCAGGTGACGGCGCTGAAATAAGGATCATTCAAAGAACTCTCACGTCCATAGAGTTGCCAATAGCAACTAGACACACATAACATCGCTGAATGCGGAGCGTGGATAAGGGGAATATGGAGGACAAAATGAATGTGTGCAGGCTGCCTGGGAGCTGGAGGAAATTAGTTGAAGGAGATAAAGAGGTCAGCAATTAACACACTCAAAGCAGCATTTGTGTTTCTGTGAATTCAGGTTTCTAAGCAGACTTCCCAGAAATGAGTAACCTCAGAGAACTGTTCTGTTCTTCATGTCGTACCAAATTACTAACTCATTTAAGACTGCATTTTGGATTTCTTGCTATGCTTAAAATACTACGGTATTCATGTAAAGTGCAATATGATGACTGAAAGCTTCTGAGTGATATCTAATTATAATAAAAAGCAATAACCACATAAGCTACAACAACTTAGTAGAGCCTTACAGTTAGATTTATGGGAACAAATTTGCAATGATTAGAGCTGCAAGAACAGAATAACAACATTTCAGTACACGTACAACATTTTAAATAGACTATTCAGAGTTCAGACAGGGAGATGCAGAGCTTCTTTATGAAGTTAGGAAAATCTGCTACTGGCTAGGTACGGAAGCAAGGCGGAGGGCGGGGAAGACCTTCAGAAGACAGCTTGGTCTCATAGCCAGGAAGACCTTAAAGGCTAGCAACAAATTTTGAAAATAACTTTAACCAGTGTGAAAACTGAAGGTGCCATCATCAGAGAAGTTCTCATGTACTGAGCTATCCTTTACTGAGAACATATCGGCAGCTGTGTATAGGACAACTGGAGCAGCGTCAAATAGAACAAAAGAACTGACGGAGCTCAGTAGCAGGCCCTGGCTCCCTTGGACATCACCTTCCTTATTTACGATACTTACATATTATCCCCAGAGACACCAGTCCAACACCCATGCCTATGGCTAAGACCAGCAGAACCAAAGCCGTCGCACGCCACCAAGAAGAGGAAGCAGGGTCCGCTGTAGGCACACAGTAAAGATGAGAAGAAGCAGAGGGTCACATCACCCTTATCTTTTTATTTTCTTCAAGATTCTCCAAGTATTCTGAGCACATCAGTGGCAGATCTTGCCTTGCGCCCTTGGTAACCATGGACCATAAGTACAAGTCACACCCACACCACATATCTGTCTCCATTTCCATGGAATTTCTCTGGCCACTCCAAATTGTGAGGCTGTTGAGGCCTCATTCATTTGCTTCCTTTTTCTTTTTCTTTTTAAAAAATATTTTATTTTTATTCATTTATTTATTTGTCAGAGAAAGAGGCAGAGAGAGTGAGGGAATGGGCGTGCCAGGGCCTCCAGCCACTACAAGCGAACTCCAGACGCGTGTGTCCCCTTGTACATCTGGCTAACGTGGGTCCTGGGGAATCGAACCTGGGTCCTTTGGCTTTGCAGGCAAATGCCTTGACCACTAAGCAATCCCTCCAGCTCCCTTCTTTTTTTTTTTTCTTTGTATGCCCAGCTGTATAAACAAATTGCTCTCATACCCAATGACTAAGCAACTCATATCTTTTGACTTCCATTCAGAAGCTAATTTTCAAACTCTCCTTGCCTGTACTCCCTGGTTTCTGAACCTCCAGCATTATACTCTAAAGGTCTTGAATAATGAACTCCACTTGTATATTTGCTGCCTCTATTCCAGATACATCTATACAAGCTTCCAATAAAGAATATTCAGGAAAATAAATAAAGCTATGCATGCAATTACAGAGAGACTGACCTACATCACTAATATCACTAATTTATTTCCTAATTATTTCCCTGTGAACCTTCTTACCTGAGGTGAGAGCTGGTTTCTGAGGTTTGAGGTTCAAGGTGATATATCCATCTTCATCCTGCATGGCTTCTGTGAGCTGCGCGGGAGCTCAGAGTTCAGTGACCATGAAGCTCAGTGCCCACTCTCAGAATTCCAGAACCTGCCAGTGTGAGATCCTCCCCATCCTGCTGGAGGAGCTCCGTGTGCGGTGGGGACACAGGTTTTGTTTGGTTTGGTTTTGTTTTCCAGGAAACCCTTTCATGGCTGTTCAGAGATACATGGACTTACCATAAAAACACAATAATAATAATAACAACTTGTGGTAAAGAAGTAGATACAGTGTTGTTTCCTGTTTCCTTATCTTCAACTCTGAGAGAAGGGATGTTCCATTGTGTGTATCCTGTCAAAGAACAAAAGTTCACACTTCATCTTAACCCTAGGAAAACTTAAAACGTATCGCTTAAATGAAGTGATCTCTAATTTTAAAAATTGTGTATAGAAACACCAATAGATACATAACCCACCACATTGTGAGGAGCAAATCTAGCATCACTTGACTAGGTATGGACAAATTAGATGTTCCATCATGCCGTGTAGGAAGGGACTATTCCTCATTATGATCTAGAATTCATTCCAATTCTTGTATCTTTTATAAACCTTTTTTTTTTTTAATTGAAGACTCCATATTGGGCAGGACTAATTGCTTCAACGTATACATTGAAGAAAAACAACCAAATAAAGTAAAGTAATATAGAGGGCGTGACTTGCTCTAACTCTCTTAGATAAAGTTTGTACTTTAAAATAATTTGCTTTTGGAATAAAAATCATGCCTGAACTTCAATGGTATCATTTAATTTCAAGTGCACTAATACTTAGGAAAAAGAGCAACATGGAGCAGGATGCTTTCCAAAATCTTTTTGGTACAACCTAATTTGTAGTCTGCATATTTAAGTTCATGAAATGGGCTTTCAAGTCATTACTTTGTCTTATCTTGGCAGTGGATTGCAGAGCGGCCACAGAGAGCTGCTGTGTGTATGGCAAGGACGGTGGCTGTTGTCTCATTTGGGTAGCTTTTATGTAATTTGACAGCAGATATTTTTGTTAGCTCTCCATTGCCAGCAAATCCACCCTTCTTCAAAAACCTCATTTTGTGGATGTTTATCTGATAAGTAAGTGATCTTTCTCCCCCAACCCCCAAGGTAGGGTCTCACTGTATTCCAGGCTGACCTGGAAGTCACTGTATAATCTCAGGGTGGCCTCGAACTCACCTCACGGTGATCCTCCTCCAATGTGCTGGGACTGAAGGCTTGCGCCACTACTCTTATTTATGCTTCTCTGCTATGAAGAGTCTGGTCTTCACTGTTCAGTTTATTTGCTAATATTCTTTTTGCTATGTTTTCCCCCTCCTTACTATCTACTTCTCTCTAAATTCCTTGTCAATTATTTATTTATTTATTTATTTATTATTTTGGTTTTTAGAGGTAGGTTTTCACTCTAGCCCAGACTGACCTGGAATTCACTATGTAGTCTCAGGGCTGCCTTGAATTTATGGTAATCCTCCTACTTCTGCCTCCCAAGTGCTGGGATTAAAGGTGTGTGCCACCACGCCTGGCTGTCAATTTACTGACAATTTAAAAATAAGTTTGTCTACACACCTCAAATTGTTTTGAGAATGAGATGAATAACAAACCAAGCAAGAAGGGAGAGAAGTGCCGCTTGGTTCTGGAAACCCAAAGTGAGTGTGACCTAAATATCTCCACCAGGACCGATCTGTGACTTACAAAGATCCCATTGAGTAAGTATGAAATTTTATGAGAGTACTAAAATTAAAATTTCTTAAATCTATCTAGTATTTTAAATTTTTATTCATTTATTTGAGAAAGAAAGAGGTAGAGAGAGAGAATGGGCATGCCAGAGCCTCTAGTCACTGCAAGCGAACTCCATATCGAACCTGGGTCCTTAGGCTTTGCAAGCAAGTGCCTTAACTGCTAAGGCATCTCTTTGGCCCCCTGTCTAGTTTTTGTCTCTAAATTTTTCATCTCAGTTAAAAAGATGAATGATTTCCAAAAGCTTGACAAATTCAGACAGTCGCTCAAGCCTTATCGATAACTACTGCTGCTTGCGTAACTTCCGTGTTAGCCAAGGAGGGCATTTGGAGTTTGTTTGTAATGCCAGGAGGCCCTGGTGTCCCCATGCTCACACACACACTCTCTCTCCTCCCTCCTTCTCCCTCTCTGTCTCTCTCAAATAAATAAAAACTATTTTTTAAATTTTTTATATTTATTTATTTATTTGAGAATGACAGACAGACAGAGAGAGAAAGAGACAGAGAGAGAGAGAGAGAGAGAGAGAATGGGCACGCCAGGGCCTCCAGCCACTGCAAAAGAACTCCAGATGTGTGTGCCCCCTTGTGCACCTGGCTTATGTGGGTCCTCGGAAATTGAGCCTCCAGCCAGGGCCCTTAGACTTCACAGGTGAGCACTTAATCACTAAACCATCTCTCCAGCCCAAAATATATTTTTTTAAAAAAGATTTTGGCCAAGTTCAACATGCCTGGATGAGAAAAGTCTTGGAGAAACTAGGAATAGACGGAACATTCTTCAACATAATGGAAGCGATATGTAAGAAACCTATAGTCTGCATTATACTAAATGGGGAAAAGTCAAGATTATTTCCCCTACCATCTGGAATGAGACAGGATGCACATTCCCTCCACTTTTATTCAATATAGTACTCAAAGTCTTTGCTCGAACAATTAGAGAACAAATAAAATGGTTAAAAATAACAGTGGAGGGCTGGAGAGATGGCTTAGTGGTTAAGCGCTAGCCTGTGAAGCCTAAGGACCCCAGTTCAAGGCTCTGTTCCCCAGGACCCACGTTAGCCAGATGCACAAGGGGACACACGCATCTGGAGTTCGTTTGCAGTGGCTGGAGGCCCTGGTGCACCCATTCTCTCTCTCTCTCTACCTGCCTCTTTCTCTCTCTGTCTGTTGCTGTCAAATAAATAAATAAAAATGAACAAAAAAAAATTTAAAAAAATAACAGTGGATTATCCCTATTCACAGACAACATGATCCTATACTTAACAGCTACTATAGGCTTTCCCCAAAAGTGCTTAGATTAGGGGCTGGAGAGATGGCTTAGCGGTTAAGGTGCTTGCCTGTGAAACCTAAGGATCTAGGTTCAACTCCCCAGAATCCATGTAAGCCAGATGCATGGTGGCACATGTGTCTGGTGTTCATTTGCAGCAGCTAGAGGTCCTGGTGCACCCATTCTCTCTCTTTCTCTCTCTCTCTGTCTCTCCAACCCCCTCTCTCTAAGAAAAAAAAATCAATAAAAATAAAAACTGCTTAGACTAGATAAACATTCAGTAATTTTTTGTTTGTTTGTTTGTTTTGTTTCTTGAGGTATGGTCTCACTCTAACTCGGGCTGACCTGGAATTCACTATGTAGTCTCAGGGTGGCCTCGAACTCACGGCAATCCTCTTTCCTCTGCCTCCTGAGTGCGGGGATTAAAGATGTGCGCCACCATGCCTGGCGAATCTACTGATTTTTGTATGTTAGTTTTATATCCTTCAAAATTAATCCCAGCACTCGGTAGGCAGAGGTAGGCAGATTGCCGTGAGTTGAAGGCCACCCTGAGACTACATAGTGAATTCCAGATCAGCCTGCACTAGAGTGAGACTCTACCTCAAAAAACCAAAAAAAAAAAAAAAAAAAAAAATCAGTAGATTCCATGTATGTTAATAATGAATCTGCTGAAAAACATATTAGTAAAAATGTCCTATTCACAACAGCTTTAAGAAAAAAAAAATGCCTGTGACTAAATTTAACCACCAAAGTTAAAGATCTCTACAATGAAAATTTTAAGACACTAAAAAATAAATTTTAAAAGTCACTAAATGATGGAAAGACCATCCATGCTCCTGAGTTTGCAGAATTAATGCTGTGAATATGGTTATATTAACAAAATTAATCTAAAGATCCAGTGCAAAATTCCAATGGTATTCTCCACAAAACTAGCAAAAAAATAGTCATATGGAGGGGATGGAGAGGTGGCTTAAAGGTAGTTAAAGGATGGGCTGGAGGAATGGCTTAGCGGTTTAGGCACTTCCCTACAAAGCCAAAGGCCCAAAGTTCGATTCCCCAGGACCCACATAAGCCAGATGCACAAAGTGGCACATGCTTCTGGAGTTTGTTTGCAGCAGCTAAAGGCCCTGGTGCACCCCTTCTCTCTCTCTATCTGTATCTCTCTCGTACACACCCTCTTTCTGTCAAATAAATAAAATAAAGAAATAATATTTGTAAAAAGGTTGTTAAAGGTACTTGCTTAGAAAGCCTGCCAGCCTAGGTCCAATTGCTCAGTACCTACATAAAACCAGATGCACAAAGTGGCACATGCTTCTGGATTTCATTTGCAGCAGCAAGAGGCCCCGGTATGCCCATGCTCTCTCTCAAATCAATAAATAAAAATATTTTTTAGCCAGGCATGGTGGCACACACCCTGAATCCCAGCGTTCAGGAGGCAGAGTTAGGAGGATCATTGTGAGTTGGAAGCCAGCCTGAGACCACATCATGAATTTCAGGTCAGCCTGGGCTAGAGCAAGACTCTACCTCAAAAACCACACACTCACACACATATATATTTAAAAGTTTGTATTTAAAAACTTACATACAAAAGACCATGAATGATCAGACAACATGCCACTGACATGTGGAACAAGTGAACAAAACAAAAGACCCAGAAAGAAACCCACAGCTACAATCACCGAGTGTCTGGCAAAGAAAGCTAACCCAAAACACACACTGGAAAAGAAAAAAAAGAAAAAAAAAGACATCCCTTTCAACAAATGCTACTGGCAAAACTGGATAGTCACCTGCAAAAGTACGTAATTAGATCCATAACTCTCAACCAGCATTAAAAAAGTGAATTAAAAGTGGATCAAAAACCCTGGACTAAGATTGCACATGCTGTAACTGCTGGAGGAAAACGTAGGCGGGGCACTTCAAGATCTAGGCACTGACAAGGAATCTTTTTAAAGGACGCCAGTAGCACAGGAAGTAACCCCAAGAATTACTAAGTGGGATGACGTGGAATTAGAAAGCTTTCCCACAGCAAAGGAAATCATCAGCGCTATGACAGCCACGTTACAGAACGGGAAAAAATCTTTGCCAGCTAACCTCAGACACTGGGCTAACATCTTACATATATAAAGAACTGCAAAAATCCAACACAGAATTACAAAATTGACAAGGAATAAATCGGGCTAATTGAATGAACAGTTCTCAGAAGAAAAAGCACAAACAGCCTCTCCATCACTCACCCACCTGTTTTTTATTTTTTTTTTTTTTTTTTTTCCTTGCAATGGCTTCTCTTATTGATTCCAGAGTTTGTCATGCAGGAGCTCCTGAATTTAAGGGAATTCCTGAGCACAGGCCTGGAGTCAAAGACGTGTGACCACACCCAGTAGTTTATGCAGGTTCTAGAAATTCAAGCTTGGGCGGTTTCAGGCCCCCTTGGGATATGAGGGTACTTGTGGGGAAAGCACACTTAACCCTTAGCCAATTCAGATAAGTATTTTTAAATGTTCAACATCCTTAGCCTTCAGGGAAATGCAAACTAAAATTGCTTTGAGATCCCATCTCACCCAGTCAGAGTGGCTGTAATTAGGAAAACTTGACAACAAATGTGGGCCAGGATGTGGGAAAAGAGGAACCTTAGTCACTGCTGGTGGGGAGAACGAACTAGTGAGGCCACTATGGAAATCAGTGTGGAAGTTTCTTAAGCAACTAGGAAGAGAACTGCAATATGACTCAGCATACTGCTCCTGGGAATAGACACGAGGGCTCCATGTCCTCCCACAGAGACACTTGTGCATTCACAATAGCAAAGGAAGGGCACCAACCTAGATGTCCTCTGACAGATGAAAAAGGGTGGTACATACACAATAGAATTTTATTCAGCGGTAAGGGAAAATAAAATCACTGAAATTGATAGGAAAATATGCTTATCGGGAAATTATTATATTGTGAGGTTACCCACATTCAGAACGACAAATACTGCAAATTCTTTCTCAAATATGGATACTAACTTTTATATATATTATATATATATCATATATATGTATTATATATAATAATATATTATATATATATATATATGTATTATAATAAGTATAAGCATATATATGTATACACACACACACACACACATACTTGTGTATGTAGAATGTTAGTATATATCATGAAACTATCAAGGGGATTATAAGACATGAAATAGGTTTCGAGAAAGGGGGCAACAGAACACATGGGGTATCACAAAAAGGAGGTTACTGGGAGTGGAAGAGGCAGGGGGGGTGAAGGGAAAGATGGGGAGAAGGAGGATCAATAAGAACACATTATGCTTGAAAAGTGCCAAAATGAAACCTAATCCTCTGTATGCCAATTTAAAACATAAAAAAGAAGAGTAAAGAAAAATTAAAAAATTACATTTTATCAAAATAAATATTTGCCTCAAAAAACACTGTCAAAGAAAAAGAGTCTTCATTTTGCTACCCCCCACCCATGCACATATTCCAAACATGCAAGTAGAAAAATACAAGAAACAGTAACAAGTATAATATTTTCCTTCTTTTTACAAAACTCAGAGGCTTGTTAGATAGTCCTTAACCACCTCCAAAGTCCCATATTAACATTTCCTGTTTTCAACTTGAATTTTTATCTCCTTCCTCTTTCTTCATTCAGGAAATTGTACCCCCCCAGAAAAAAAAGAAAAAAAAAGTCCTTCATTCTAAATAACTTGATGAGTTTGAATTCTAAATTTGGAAGAAAATTGGGAATAAATACTTTCACCCATTAAATAGTTTAGACACTCAGAAGCACATTTACGTGGATTATCTTTTTTTTTTCTTTTTATTTACATGTGAGGGGGGAGGAAGAGAGGAGGGGGAGGTAGGGAGAGTCTATGAACATTCCAGGGTCTCCCGCTACTCCAAATGTGCTCCAGATGTCAGTGCCGCTTTGTGCATGTGGTTTTACATGAGTACTGCCCAGCTTTATAAGCAAGTGCCTTGAACCACTGAGCGATCTTTTACACAGACTATTTAACTAATACTAAATTGTCAGTTATCCTCCAGACCTTGAGATTGGTGTCAGTGTTCCTAGAGAAGGTCATGAAGCAGTCATGAAATGTGACTTCATCTTCATTTTCACATTGAGAGCATCTGTTGACACCCTGTTGCTTACTGATTCTGTCCACATGACGTCATCCTACTTTTTTTTTTAATATACTTTATTTATTTATTTATTTGAGAGAGAGAGAGAGAGAATGAGCTCGCCAGGGCCTCCTGCAACTGCAAATGAACTCCAGATGCATGCACCCCCTTGTGCTCTGGCTTACGTGGGTTCTGGAGAATCAAACCTGGATTCCTTGGCTTGCAGGCAAATGCCTTAAATGCTAAGCCATCTCTCCAGTCCCATCCTACATTTATTTTTAATTTTTTCTTTTTTTTTTTCTCTCTCTCTCTTTCAAGATAATACTGGAAATCAAACTCAGGGCCTCGTGTGTGCCAGATGCGCACACCAGCACTCAGCCATACCTTTAGTCATATTGGTAAAATCCTGTTATTTATCCCCAGAATGATGTAGGTATTCTATTGCTCTAAAATAGTGACTGGTATGCAATCACCACCCAGATGAGACAATGATATTGACCCCTACCTGTTTTATTGCAATGTCTCTGATTTGCAAAAAGAAAAGGAAAAGTTCATTTTGGAGTTGGTAATCAGACTCCCTCCCCCACTTTTTTTAAGTTAACAACATATTTGTATGGCTACATCATGTGTTGATATCCTCTTTTCCTTCATCTCTGCCTCCATTCTGCTGGGGACCCTCCTCAGTGGGGTCGCAGCTATTCCCCATGGGATTGTGGGTTATGTGCTGGGGGAACGGCAGTCAATTATTTTGTGTTTGTGTATGTGTGTGGGGAGCCGGGGGGCAGGGAGGGAATGCCTCTGGGTATGATGTCTCACCCTGTGGCTCTTATAATCTTCCCAGTCCCTCTTCCGCAAAATTCCCTGAGCGTGGCAGGTGAGTTTTAAGTCTACTTCAGCCATGAGCTCTTAGGAGCCTCTGGATCTCTGCTTTGGTAGGTGTTGAGTGTCCTAAGTGTCTGTCTCCTTCAGCCTGGTACTGATTATCAGGCTCACCATGGAAGCAGCACTCTTGCTCATCTCCCCACTTCCTCTGTAGTTTCAGCCGGGTCTTGGCTGAAGTGTGAGGGGTAGTTTATCTCCTCATGACTTGCTACCTTCTGAAAAAGAAAAACAGATTCTCCAACAGAGCATGAGGTCAGCATAGTTTAAATGAGATTATTAATTTAGGGAGAAATTGATATATGTAACCCCCCTTTTAGCCAAAGACTAGTGAGAGCTTGACACTAGAGAATACAATCTTTTTCTCCATAGGATTCTGATCTGGTTCCCAATTCCAGATATGGGTTCCTTTCCCCTGAGCAGATCGCTTAGCCAGTCAGAGAGCTACCCACCAAGGCTATGTGCCATTAATGCCCTAGTGTCAGGGTGTTTGCTTCTGAGTAGCTTAAACCCCTGGTTGCTCAGACATCATGGTTGTACAAGTTTACATTCCCACCAACAGTGAATGAGGGTTCCTCTTTCCCCACATCCTCACCAACAGTTGCTGTCATTTGAGTATTATTTATTTATTTAGGAGAGTGAGAGAGAACAGGCATGCCAGGGCCTCTAGCCACACAAATGAACTCCAGATGCATGAGCCACCATGTGCTGATTGTGTACTGGGGAACTGAACGTGGGTCCTTAGCCTTCACGGGCAAGCACCTTATTGTCATCCTTACTGGAGTAAGGTGGAATCTCATAGTTGTTTGAACTTGCATTTCCCTGATGGTTAGAGATATTGAACATTTTCTTAAGTGTGTCTTAGCCGTTTGTATTTCTTCCTCTGAGAACTGCCTGTTCAGTTCTCTGCCCCATTTTTGGAGTGGGTTGTCTGAATTTTTATTGTTTAATTTTTTTGTTTGTTTGTTTGTTTGATTGATTTTTGAGGTAGGATCTCACTCTAGCCCAGGCTGACGTAGAATTCACTGTGTAGTCTCAGGGTGGCCGTGAGCTCATGGTGATCCTCCTACTTCTGCCTCCCGAATGCTGGGATTAAAAGCATGAGCCACCACGCCCAGCTCCAGATTTTTTTCATGCACTTTAGAGCTAAAGCTTTGGGTTCTGTCCGTGATCTCTTGTTTCCTCTCAGCCCTGTGCATTAAAAGTGCTGGCTCCTCTTTGACTTACTAGCTTTCTACACACATAATAAATGCTGATTATCTTGGAAAACAATAGGATTTCCTGTTGTGGAAAAAAAAAACCAACAACATAGTTAACATTTCCTTTGTCATTTATAGAAATCTTAACATGTGGAATTAAAGTGAAATGAGCTGATTAAAAGTTCTTGCACTATACAGCAACTGTCGGGAAATTAAGGCATAGGGCTTTGTTATAAGTAATAGAGAAAATAAAGGACAAGCATGCTGAGCTGCATCCGTCATTTATATTTATCATACACACATAAAACCTTTCTATGTAAAAGGGTTCAATAGCAATCAGATCTAATGATTCTAGGCAAAGGTAAAGATTCAATAAGAGTAAAGAGAAGCAAAAACGATATTCAGACAGAGCAAATATCATAATAAAAGACAGGGGGATTGTTGAAATAAGTACAGTGTGGTTGAGGAAGTTAGTTGGCCAAGCATATGCAATCTGAAAGTTCATGTCACAGCATATTGAGATATCACGTGCTGTGCTGTTTTTGTTAAATCACCTTGACATCTACATGGCAGAGATGATTAATTGACCAATTATTCAAACCTTTATTTTGTTATTATTGCTCATGTCCCAAGCCCCATGTGTTCCGGAATGAAACGGTAAATGGAACAAAGGAGTGGATGTTAGTGAGGACAGACAATCGAGAGAGAACGCGAAGGGCAAGATGACGTCACCTCCTAAGTGCTATGAAAGAGAGCAAGGCGTGGTATTCACAGTGGATGTCAATAAGCGCAGACAATCAAGAGAGAACGCTAAGGACAAGATAATGAATGTCACCTCCTAAATGCTATGAAGGAAAGCATTAATGTCACAGTACAGCCAGTCAAGCTGGGGTAGACCCTGGCTGTTCTGGTGGTCTGGGTTGGTTGACTCAAGCTTCCCAGTGAGCACTTGGACAATCATAGAGGTTTATTCCATTCTCATGATTATTGTGAATAATTCAAACTTCTGCTATAATAGAGTAAGAGCTGTCTCTATAGGTCTCTTTTTCAATCTACAGAAATTACTTTTCTGTTACCTTTGTGGAAGATATTACACTTAGCAAATTTTACTAATAAGAAAAGTAACCAAGCATGGTAGTACACATCTATAATCCCACCCCAAGAGACAGATTTCATAAGGACAATACTGAATTTGAGGTCTATCCGGTTATATGGTGAGAACTTCTTTCCAAAAGACAATGAAAGAAGCCTGGTGGTCAGAGGAGAGTTAGCTTGCAAAAGGTCAAAGGGCATGTGAACTTGATTTAGGAATGGAATCAATCAGTATGCTTGGTACCTCTTCGGCAATCCTCCTACCTCTGCCTCCCAAGTGCTGGGATTAAAGGCGTGCGCCACCACGCCCGGCCGCTTGGTACTTCTTTGAAAAATCAGGGTACCTTATGATTCCAATTGGGAAAACATGGGATCCAAATAAATCTCATCCCATGGTCATCCTCTGGCGCCCCCTTGTGGCCATTTTGTTCTCTGTTTTTTATTCTTTGCATCTTTGATGATTCAGGTTTTAATCTTTTCTTTGTCCTGTTCTTCTCTCATAAACAATTCAGAATTCCCACCGTGCACATCCTCCAGGCACTAGCCAATCATGGCTGCTCTCCAGTAATCTTTGCTGATATAGACTTGATAAGCAGGAATGGATTGATTGTTGAGGGACAGAATGTGACTATAACTTCTGGTCACATACGGTCAGTATTCCTTTTAATGTATTCTAAATCAGCTTCTATATTTAGCAGCTGTGTTCTATTATTTGCTGCCGCGAGTAGTATTTTCTGATTGGCTTAATAAATCTCAGAGGGGTAAGAGAAGTCCAAGGTGGTTCCAAGGTTTTGGCTCAAGACCACTCAGTGCTGAGCTCTCATTTACTGAGATGGAGAATCACACTCGTTCTTCTAGGTTCTAACTTTGACATCCTATAATGTCCAAAAGAGCGTGCCAAGAATCCAGTCAGTTGCGGAACACTGGAGAGCAAGCAGGGACTTGGTGATAGCTATTTGGACATAAAATCAGCTAGGAGTGAGTGTGACAGACAAAGAGGTCCAAACACTGAATTCTGGGGCCAACATTGTGAGATCAGTCGGAGGATCAGTCAGTGGATCCAATGGGAAATTGAGAGTGAGTGAAATTAAAGGGAAACCAAGAGATAGCTTTCCTGGGAAATAAAAATATTTTGGAGAAGATAGTACTTTAAGAAAGGCATATTGGGGGCTGGAGAGATGGCTTAGCGGCTAAGTGCTTGCCTGTGAAGCCTAAGGACTCCGGTTCAAGGCTCAACTCCCCAGGACCCACGTTAGCCAGATGCACAAGGGGGCACACGAGTCTGGAGTTCGTTTGCAGTGGCTGGAAGCCCTGGCGTGCCCATTCTCTCTATATATATCTGCCTCTTTCTCTCTCTCTCTCTCTCTCTCTCTCTCTGTCACTCTCAAATAAATAAATAAAAATGAACAAAAAAAAATTAAAAAGAAAAGAAAGTGGTTCAGATGAAACCATTAAAAAAAAAAAAAAGAAAGGCATACTGGGCTGGAGAGATGGCTTAGTGGTTAAGCACTTGCATGTGAGGCCTAAGGACCCCGGTTCGAGGCTCGATTGATTCCCCAGAACCCATGTTCGCCAGATGCACAAGGGGGCGCACGCGTCTGGAGTTCGTTTGCAGTGGCTGGAGGCCCTGGCTTGCCCATTCTCTCTCTCTCTCTCTCTATCTGCCTCTTTCTCTCTCTGTCTGTCACTTTCAAATAAATAAATAAAAATTAAAAAAGTTTAGAAAAGAATGGCATATTATTATGCCAAATGCAGAATCATTTGACAATCTACAGGATCAGTAAAAATAATATCAGGAAAATCTCAATGGCTATGTTTTACACAGACGCTAATTGTGATTTTAGTGGGAGAACTTTTAGGCATTTAGTAGCAAAATGGATCGGGAACAACAGGCAAAGAAAATAGGCATACACAACTTCTTGAGCCCTCTTGTGGTCAAGTACAGTAGAGGATTAGAATGAGAGAGTGGGGGTATACACAGGAATGCTTTGGTTTGTTGTAAAAATGTTAAGTTTGAGTTGTATTTGTAGGACAAAGTGAATGGGGGGGGGAGGAAAACTCAATGATGCCAGAGAGAGAGAGTGAGTATAACATTACAAATTCAAAATATGAGTAGATAAATGAGCTAGAATATAAAGTGTAGAGACTTGCCATCTCCCTGGGAGACAGTCAGGAACCTGGTGTGGTCCTCAGCGTTATTTTACACAAACATCATTCCATGTCAGTTACTGAGACGTTACATACTCTCTCAGAGAATTTTAGAATATGTGAAAGAGTCACAGAAAAGAGGGAAAACTCAGTCTTTGCAAAACTTGGTAAAATGCTGAATCAGAACCTCATCCCAGTGCGTTTTTATAAAAACTAATTTTATTTATTTGAGAGAGACAGACACAGAAAGAGAGGAGAGAGAAAGAGAGAGAGAGAGAGGGAACAACAGGGCCTCCAGCCACTGCAAATGAACTCCGTATGCATGTGCCACCTTGTATACATCTATCTGCCTTATGTGGGTGCTGGGGAGTCGAACCTGAGTCCTCAAGGGTTACAGGCAAGTGCCTTACCCAGCAAGCAACCTCATCAGC